>OV702281.1:338981402-340181402 GCA_916181665.1 Avena sativa
TTAAAATAATTTAATAAGTTTTAGTGTTTATTTAAAATGGGAAAGCCTTTACTTAAATAAAATTGGATATTAAATCCTTATTATTTTATTTATATAAACCCTTACTATTTTTATCAAAACAAAACATTTTATTTCAAAAAACTTGGCCAAGGTTTAATTTGGCTCTATAAAATAATCTTTATTTATAAATCCTCCTTTTCTTTTGAAAAGCCAAATCTTTTATTAAAAGATCCAAAATAGTAATTCCAAATATTTTTATCTTCCTTTATTAAATGTTTATCTTTTTAAATCCCTTTTGGATTTATCTTGATCAAAATAGGTTTTGAAAGTTTCCAAATGGATTCAAAAAGTTTCTTCTCACCCTGAAAATCAACAAAGTTTTATTTTATTCATTTATTTTTCACATTACAAGATTTGGAAAATCTTGGGATGTGACAGTATTTAACTAAGGAATTGGCATTGCTGCTATTGCAATGCACTACAGAGATAGGTTCTTTGGCTAGAGATTGTATTTCTATCTAATCAGTAACTTTGTATTCACTTGAGTTGAGGTATATGTTGACTTCCTTGTCATTGAAGAGCTTTAGCTGGTTTTGATAAATCCTTGAGCATAACTTGATGAAGACATCGTCTTAATAGCTTCAGAATCTAGCAAGGGTTAAGAAGATACTTTGATTATGAGCGTACTCAGCAAATTCACTAAAAAAGATTGTTTGATGCACTATATCTACAGCCACAGACCGTAGGTTGTAGGCAATGCAAGTTTTCATAAACATTTCTTCAAAGGTTGCTTTTATTGTGAAAAGCTATGTCCGTCAGCCTTCACGGGTTTACCAGAAATTTCATGGAGTTCCTTTTCCGCCTCGTTCGCAGCTCCTTCCCCGAATAGGGAGTAACAAGTTATAGTTCTTACACTCTACAGAGGTGCGTTACTTTACCCATGAGACATCAACTCTTTGTTGCACACCGGGCAGCTTATTCCCGTCCACAATTCCATGATGTGGGGCCCAGAAGACGATCCAAGCCAATCACTGCCCCCTTCGCGACCTCGCATGCCTCCTTGGTGTACACCATGCCCACATAAAGAATTACGGCAATGGTTTGTACAAACAGTTAGATGTCAGAACTATCGTGGGACGTTGAGGGTTCCCACCCATATGCTGCATATCCTCTACGAATTACCGATTAATATGCACTCTACGAGGATAACAGCCACGACCTACACATCCGGCTCCATGCGAGAGGAAGAAGATACATCTGACTTCTCCATCCCATTCCAAATATCATGGTCAACGCGTAATATACGGCGCAAGAATCACTGGCGACATTGGTTGTTAAGTCCTAGGTGATATAGTTCTGAACAGTGGTATTCCAATTGTCAGATTTAATAGATTAACTGATCACCCTAGATCAGTAATCAATAGTGCTCATTATTATTGAAAATAGTGTTTTCTGACCTTTTCAAATGCAGGTGAAGACAACACTGGATTTGTAAAATACTTTACAAAAAATAAACAAAGGACATGAGCAAGTGTGAATTTGCCTTTTGTGATTTCAATATTATGCGCTCACGGTCTTCGAGTCAGTATAAGATCCAAAATCTGAAATCAACATCATTGGTGCGGTAAGGACTAATGTTTAAAGAAGCTATATGCTTTTATGCATAAGTAATGTGATGCACGTTCTACACGCAAATCTCGGGAATAACGTTGTCCTAGGGTTTATATTCTGGTAATGGTTACTTTGGAATGTGTGGTCCTTTTAGATAAGTTTCATAATTGTAGTTTATTAGAGTTTATGAGTGGTTGTAGACATCACATATGTAGGAGTAAAGTATAAATACTTATGACATACCAGTTAGGATTACTTATATAAGAGTTCTTATTTAAAGTGGCAAAAAGGATAACCTTCAAAGGAAAGGTTTCTCTTCTAAGGTCTAAATAAACTTTGGGGTTAGTTAGTGGTGGTTGCTGTTATTTGTTTACTCAAATGGTTTGGCTTGAGTTGCTTTATAATTTAACTACTTCAGACCAAAGTTAGCTATAAAACATATAGTAATGCTTATTGTGTTGTATTAAGATTCTGTAGACTAAAGTTAACTTTAAAACAAAGATGATTTTGAGAGTATAATACTTATAACATTTGTATCTAGTGTATCTGAGATGTTTCCTTTAGGTTACTTAAGAATGGTCATTCTTTTTACTTGGATAATGGTTTCTTGATTTTTATTATGGAGTAATATCATTTATCTTTTATCGATAAGTGAGTATAGTTTCTAATCTAAAACATACTATTACTTAACTACTTATGAGTTTATATAATGTTGTGATAGTTTTTGCAATTTGGTAGTTAATATAGATAGAAAAGGTTTGGTGTATTCATAAGTTGTTCTTAAAGGTTTTTATTATAAATGGGAATCTTTTTAGAATAAAATCTTCATTTATGGTTGAAGACAATTTAATAAAAAAAAGTTTATAATGTTTAAAACCATTATGGTCTTATATTATTAATATTAAAGACTAATACTATTTATTAGATTTAATTGATTCTTTTAAGAAATATTAACAAATGTTTATTCATCCTTATATGAATTGATAATAAAGTAAATAAGTTTAAATTTGAGTTATTAAATTATTTGAATTTTTATTTAACTCAAAAGTATAATATTGGATTTTTATCATGTAGATATTATTTTTGTGATCATTTTAGTATATCACATTTATTTTTGTGATTAATAAATAATAAGATATGATTTTTATAATTCTTATTATTTTATAATTACTAAATAGATATTAAGTATTTATTTAAGTGAAATAATAGTACATAATTATAGTTTTATATTGAAATTATTACTTTTTCAAGATTTCTGGTATTTTATTTATATTTTTTTTATTTACCATTATTAAAATATGAATTATCAAAGCTTTATTACTTATAAAAATTTTATTAAATAACATTTATTTAAATAATCATCATAATAATATTTGGTAATAGTTTTAAGTTGTAGATTTTATTTTTCTGAAAATTTTCATATATTATACATATTTTTCTGAATTATAAATCAAAAGTTATTAATTAAACAAAGTTTAATCATTTATTTGATTTCTGGAATATTATTAATTGGATTATAACATTTTATTTATTTCTAAACAGAAAATTACTTTTTACACCACGCCTAGACCTAGCCCCAGTCAATGACTAGTGGGCCATTGTCCACCTCAGCTCTCAGATGAAAGAAATGCATTAGTTACTAACCTCGCACTTACCCCCAGTCAATGACATATGGGCCCTAGGCCAGGTCATCAGCCACGTTAGCAAAGACCAGTCAAACTAGCTTACGTGGTGCAATCATGATGTCACGATGGCATCAGCATCACCACCGCCGCTAGAGGTTGGTCGCCGGCGACGATCTACTGCACCCCAGCAAGCGGAATAGATCTAGTTCAAATCAGTGCAACCTTCTGAACCTAATAGTGGCAGCGCTGCCCGAAAATGGTCATCGGAGGGTCATCGGCGACGATCTACTGCGGCGGCCAGCGGCAGTGCTCAACAAAACTAGACCTACGGTGCGAATCAGCAAACGAAACTAGGGTCCAGAGATGCGTAATCTTACCCTGATGACGATAGAGCGGTAGAGGAGGCTTGGGGAGGCGTGACGACGGTGAATCGACGATAATGGCCACGGTGGCCAAGGAAAGAGAATGCTCGATTTCACATGATTCCCGGCGAGCGGGCCTCCGTGCTTGGTCCTAGATGGTTCAGTCCACGACGGCGCGTCGAATGGTGGCACCACGAAGCAAGGGGTGGTCGGAGTTGACCGAGACGATGAACTCCGACGAGCTAGGTTTTCAGGTGAAGGAAGGAAGTGATTCTGGGAAGCGGGATTGTGGATGAGGAAGAGCAGGGGTGCTGTGGTGGCCTTCTTATCGTCTCCTGGCAGCGGCGGCGTTGATCTTGGCTCAACGACGACAATGACGGGATCGGGCGGCGGCGAGCTCCGCCAGCGAGCTGCCTTTGTGCATAATGATGACGATGATGCAACTTTTGCGGATAACCCCCTGGCAATTCTTTGGCTCAACATGTGGACATCTCCTGACCCCACTTGTCAGTTACAGATGGAAAAGGACATGCGCTGGTTTCTGGGCTGTTGTGGGCTACACATAGGCGTCAGATAAGTATAGGGTTGTTGGGCTGCGGCCAGGTTTGGTTTTTATTTGTTTTATCCTTTTTCTATTTTCTGTTTTCTTATTCAGATCTAAATTTGATTTATATATTTTGAACTTTTCTTTGCAGGATTTCTTTGCTCGATTATTTCAATAACACTAAACCATAGTTAATATTATGTGTGAATTTCTTTATTATATATATCTTATTGTATTCCTTGTATTTTCTTAATATATGAACCCCAATTCATATTTGTAAAAGCTCTTCCTATTATTTTAATTTCCTCTTTTAGTTATGGATTTATTGAATGATATATTCTTATTTGCTTATCAACTTAATTTTAGTTGGCTCATATTTTGAATAAACTTTTATATGTGTAATGATCCTATACCATTATTTGATGCATGAAATATAAAACTCATTGATATATGCATTACTACCTCCATTGAGTTGGAACATGGCAAAGTATATATTCTATTGTAATAAACAAAGAAGTTTGGGGTTTTGAATTATGAGTACTACCCTTGGCTTTAGGGTTTTGTATAAGCTTAGATTCCTTTTAAGTGTAAAGATTTAATAACTAAGCATATTGCCTTATGTATATAGTATTGGATGAAATCTCCCTTTTTAATAGAAAGTTATAATTAGAGTGTTTTATAGAAGTGAACTTATAAAAATATACTTAGGCACATATAGTGATGATGGTTGAAATTAACAGAGATATGCTTATGTAATCTGTTATAGGGAAATATTTCTATAAAGTGTTATAAGCATCAGATGATGGATCAACAGTATGAGATGGATATTATGTTTGATTTGAGATGTAGAGTTGATTTCTTAACCAGATTAAAATAGGAAAATGATTTATTCATATAATTATATTTCAAAATCTTGGATCTCTAATTAAGGAATTCCTTTCCTAGATATAATACTTCTTCCTATCCATCATCATGATTAACATGATGAGCTTTACTCATTTAAATCTTCTTATTCATAAATCATTCTTCTAAACTCATGAATGAATCCAATGAGTTTGATACTAAAATAGTTCATAACTTCTTCGTATCCATGCTTGATTGCACCTACTATTCTACTGTTGATAAACTTCCATCCAACCAGTAGTTCCTTCAACTTCACTCACAATCTTTCTTAATTTTCCATCACTGATCTTTCTCTAAGGTTGATTATCTTTTAAAATGAATAACACTACTTCTAAAATCTATGTTATACTAGCTTTAATTGAATAATATCAGCCTATATTTACTTAACTCTCATGACTTACACTTCAATCCCTGAATTATATTTATGTGGTTTCCAAAGACTACTCTAGGATCACTTATCTCTACTAAGGTTCCAATCATGTTCTACCCACCAGTATTACTTATACTAAATATAAGAATTTAATATTGGTGGCCAAAGCATTACCATGATAATACTCTAATCATTTATTACTGAAATTCTTAGTTGGCTAAGCAGGGCTTTATCAATCCTACCTTTTATTGTCTGGAAATTATATTCTTAGTATCTTATATTGGATTAAGGTTATTAATGGATTATGCCCTTATTAGAAGATTTAAGTAGATGTTCTGATAATATCAAGTAATAGATCAAAGATTAATAGTTAAAGAATTTGTGGATCAATGGGGAATTATCCAACATTGATGAACAACAGATATTGAAATAAGTTCTATAAAGATTCTATAGAAAGAAATATATCTATATAGTGGATGATCTTGACTTAATCTCTTTCCAACTCCAACTCATCAAAGGATTTTTTAAGATTAGATGTTACTATGATACTCATGATGTATGCAGATGGGATTAAGATATAGTGGTTACATTCTTATTATTTGTTTTATATCTTTAACTTGGTACTGATGAGTGATTATAATGAATATTATAACATGATCACCTAATGATCAAATATAATTCACATTGTATTAGAATTTAACTTATAGTACATTTGATCTACCCTTAGATCAAAGCTCTCTTACCCAAAATGAGATTTTAACAAAGGTCTTATTGAAACTTATCGCAGTCAACTTGATGATCTACTTCAATTCCATCAAGCTAAGAGAATCTTCAATCACTTTGACAAGTTTTGTTTAAAAGCGCGAAAATTATTCGGATTTTCTATGCATGAATGCAATGCACACATCTGGGTTCAACTTATTTCTAGGCTCTAATGCTGAGATGTTACAGACTCTCCCCCTTAAAATAAACTTCGTCCTCGAAGTTCGCAAACTCTCATGTTTCGGAGTAAGAAATTGTTTTGCAGTGGTTGCTATATTCTCCACTTCATGATGATCTTAAATGGAATTAATTGGAGTATTCCATAACCTGATTAAATATCTTAATCTAATTCTTTCTATCTAAACATCAAACTTTATTACTAGTTTAAGTACAGTGTAGGGGTCTCCTTAAAGAATAAATTTTAAGTTTCTATATACCTGTGTTAGTAATTAAAAGACTACCCTTCTATTACTGTCATAGCATAGTTGATACTGGTATTCCTTCTAAAATTGGATTTGAACTCATTTTGTCCATACCCATTAGAATTATTATTCTCTTCCTATGTCTAATTGGAAGTTCTCTGTTATTTCTTAAGGTTTACTTAAGGATTTTTTCTTTTAGAATTGATTGGTTAAATATATCCTTTATCACCTTCAAACCTTTACCTTATTAAGTTTTAGATAATCTCCCGGTATTACTTATAGTAGTTCTTTATCTTTCATTTATAATGTTTGCTCTCCCCCTTAGGATTTACTAATAGTCTTTTAAATTGGCGATATAGCATTTATTGGCTTAATATCTAAAATGTTGGTCTCAGTTCAGTTTATACTTTACCTAATTAAGGTCTGATGAAAGATTGTACGGTGTATCCACACAATTGTGGATCTCCGAAGTAAATCTTCCAGCACTATATATCGTACTCCCTATTGGATATTTTCGTTGGGATAAACCTAACTTTGCGAAGCCTCTTGAGAGAAGATCACCTTAAGATTTTTATACTTCCTAAGGTTATACATAACTTAGGCCAAATTTAATGCTCTTTATGCAACCTTTATGATAATTTGATTAACTATGTCAACCAAATACCAGTTGCGAACAGAATACTGACTGTGGATTAGAATGCCGGCAAGGGATTAGGTACCCCAGGCGGAACATTCTGAGTGGTAGGTATTATCTTACAGTTTCCAACCTAGGAGTTACATTCTCTCTGGATTGTCAGAACTTGAATACCCTTTTGGTTCTAAGGCCTCTTCTTGGTACTTTTTCATGATACTTCCATGAACTTGATACAATTCTTCATTGACTTCTTAGCATCTTACCTACTTTGAATGAACTTTCAATTTATCATATTTTGTTAATCATTAAATCTCCTCCACCATGCTTTCTTCCTAAACTGACCAAGAATGTGATTTATGTTCTATATATTCTCCAGATGGTGCAAATATCCCTTATATCATGCTACATCATTCAAGTTAATCTTCCTGATGACCTTTGAAACTCGTCACTCCCTTACACGAATTCCCGTTTCTATCTAGATCTATAACATCAAGTAATAACTGGGTGTTGCATCATGCATTTGCACACCTGATTATACTTCATGTACAAATCTAGTCAATCAAGAAGAATCAAAAATATCCAAAAGTCGATAACAACAGAACATATACCATGTATTACACATAGGTTTAAATAATTTACAAATGTACTAGATGTTCCCACGGTTTGCTCCAAACCTATTTACACAACTATCTTACAAGAACCTCTTGATCTTGTGGATATATCATCACTTATTTCGGCAGACTCTTCAAACTACAATACGCATTACCCTCTATATACATTTTGCAAGCCCTCATCCCTTGGGATGTTGTTTCTCTATCACTTTCATCTTCCTCTAGTGCTTCCTGGAGTTCCGTCCATGATGACGTGAAGTCCTACGACTGCCTTCTGGAGCATAGGAGCATCCAAGAGGTGTGTATTCTTGATTAGAAGTACCGAGACTGAGATTAGTCATTGAAAAATGACTAGAGTTAGTGTAATCTTCCACCGAATAGTCCGGGTTTTCCGGCAACGCTTCCTCATAGTAAGTTGGTTCCTTAGCTTTTTCTTGGATCCAGTCATATATATTGGTATAGTAACTATTGGAGTACTCTTCTAAGTTGATTGGATTCGTATTAACCCCATATAGTCCATAAGGCTCTCTATGATTATAGTTGGTCTCTTCTTCAATACCCGTATCACAAGGTATAGGATTCCCTATGGTTTTACCTTGAGATTCTATTTCCCATCCATACTTGTTAGGCTCGGGTTTATTTGGAATAACTTTATTCCATTCCTGTTGTTCGGAATTGTACTTGGTCCATAAGTCTTCAGGTGGCTTGAAGTCATTCTGGTAATAGGCATAATTTTCTGAGTTTGGGTCATCAAACTCAGTTTCTTCAAACACCTCTCCTGAAGGTATGTATTTGGGATGCCTAGCTTCTTTATCTAACTTCTTCCTATCTGACATTGCTTTATCAGGATCATTAAAATCCTCAATGACCGTATCCAGCTCCTGAACTAAGACTTGGTGAGTGTTATGACAAGTGTTTAGCAAAGACCGATAACGATCCATATACTCTATAGCTAGAGTAGGTTCAGCTTGGACTAAGGTAGAGTGATCTAACTCATGCTCTGAGTTTGAGGTTTCATGTGGTATAATGGTGTGAGTACTACCTTCTAGAGCTTGGGACTTATGTTCTCGGATCATGGTTATGGTTGCTGCTACGGCAATCTGATATGCAGATGCCATGCACCTTGCCTCTCCTGTTGGCATTTCTCCCTTAAGTCCTAACTTCTTGGGTAACATGATCATGACACGGTATTTAGCTAATACCTGCCCATCATAGTAACTGTAAATCTTGACCAAAAGTCTTGATTCACATTCCAAACTTTATAGAAGTTCTTGGAGATTGTCTGTCCAATCCCCTCCGTAGTCATCCAATGTCCTGTTCATCACTTGAACATTCCGGGGTGGATACCGAGGTGCCATGTGGAACTATGGATAAGAAATTATCATCAGCCACATAGAGTTAAAACTCTTGGGTAATGATTGGAAATTGCAATCATATAAAAGAGTTATCGCACTAGTAACATAACAGGATTATTCTCAAGTGAATATCCCTCATATCACTAGAGAACTCTTCATTATTGCTAGGATGTGTCCTACAGGTTCTACCCATTTACTAGGTTTCCAACCTAAGGTCAAAGCATATGCTCTGATACCAACTGCGGTGACCCAGCATACCACTGCAGGATGTAGTATACTATAGTCGTTGACATAACACCAGTGAAACACCATTCACTAGTATTACATCCCTCAGAATGGCACAACAGAAACACAGCGGGTCCAATACATGGCTAAAGGTTACAACTCACTCTTTACATAAGATCCAGAGAACACTCTAGGTTAAAGAGAGAAAGAACTTCTTACGAAGAAGAATTAAAGATAAATAACGCAAAACTATTATACTATTAAAACTAGTATTTAACTAAGGAATTGGCATTGCTACTATTGCAACGCACTATAGAGATAGGTTCTTTGGCTAGAGATTGTATTTCTATCTAATCAGTAACTTCGTATTCACTTGAGTTGAGGTATATGTTGACTTCCTTGACATTGAAGATCTTTAGCTGGTTTTGATAAATCCCGGAGCATAACTTGATGAAGACATCGTCTTAAGAGCTTCAGAATCTAGCAAGGGTTAAGAAGATACTTTGAGTATGAGCATACTCAGCAAATTCTCTAAAAAAAGATTGTTTGACGCACTATATCTACAGCCACAGACCGTAGGTCGTAGGCAATGCAAGTTTTCATAAACATTTCTTCAAAGGTTGCTTTTATTCTGAAAAGCTATGTCCGTCAGCCTTCACGGGTCTACCAGAACTTTCATGGAGTTACTTTTCTGGCGCGTTCGCAGCTCCTTCCCGGAACAGGGAGTAACAAGTTATAGTTCTTACACTCTGCAGAGGTGCATTACTTTACCCATGAGAGATCAACTCTTTGTTGCATAACCGGGCAACTTATTCTCGTCCACAATTCCATGATGTGGGGCCCAGAAGATGATCCAAGCCAATCACTGCCCCCTTCGCGACCTCGCATGCCTCCTTGGTGTACACCATGCCCACATAAAGAATTACGGCAATGGTTTGTACAAACCGTTAGATGTCAGAACTATCGTGGGACGTTGAGGGTTTCCACCCATATGCTGCACATCCTGTACGAATTACCAATTAATATGCATGCTACGAGGATAACAGCCACGACCTGCACCTCCGGCTTCATGCGAGAGGAAGAAGATACAGCTGACTTCTCCGTCCCATTCCAAATCTCATGGTCAACGCGTAATATACGGCGCAAGAATCACTGGCGACATTGGTTGTTAAGTCCTAGGTGATATAGTTCTGAACAATGGTATTCCAACAGTCAGATTTAATAGATTAACTGATCACCCTGGATCAGTAATCAATAGTGCTCATTATTATTGAAAATAGTGTTTTCTGACCTTTTTCAATTGTAGGTGAAGACAACACTAATTTGTAAAATACTTTACATAAAATAAACAAAGGACATGAGCAAGTGTGAACTTGCCTTTTGTGATTGCAAGATTATGCGCTCACGGTCTTCGAGTCAGTATAAGATCCAAAATCTAAAATCAGCATCATTGGTCCGGTAAGGACTAATGTTTAAAGAAGCAATATGCTTTTATGCATAAGTAATGTGATGCATGTTCTACACGCAAATCCCGGGAATAACATTGTCCTAGGGTTTCGATTCTGGAAATGGTTACTTTGGAATGTGTGGTCCTTTTAGATAAGTTTCATAATTGTACTTTTATTAGAGTTTATGAGTGGTTGTAGACAGCACATATGTAGGAGTAAAGTATAAATACTTATGACATACCAGTTAGGATTACTTATATAAGAGTTCTTACTTAAAGTGACAAAAAGGATAACCTTCGAAGGAAAGGTTTCTCTTCTAAGGTCTAAATAAACTTTGGGGTTAGTTAGTGGTGGTTGATGTTATTTGTTTGCTCAAATGGTTTAGCTTGAGTTGCTTTATAATTTAACTACTTCAGACCAAAGTTAGCTATAAAACATATAGTAATGCTTATAGTGTTGTATTAAGATTCTGTAGACTAAAGTTAACTTTAAAACAAAGATGATTTTGAGAGTACAATACTTATAACATTTGTATCTAGTGTATCTGAGATGTTTCCTTTAGGTTACTTAAGAATGGTCATTCTTTTTTCTTGGATAATGGTTTCTTGATTTTTATTATGGAGTAATATCATTTATCTTTTATCGATAAGTGAGTATAGTTTCTAATCTAAAACATACTATTACTTAACTACTTATGAGTTTATATAATGGTGTGATAGTTTTTGCAATTTGGTACTTAATATAGATAGAAAAGGTTTGGTGTATTCATAAGTTGTTCTTTAATGTTTTTATTATAAATGGGAATCATTTTAGAATAAAATCTTCATTTATGGTTGAAGACAATTTAATAAAAAAATGTTTATAATGTTTTAAACCATACTAATACTATATATTAGATTTAATTGATTCTTTTAAGAAATATTAACAAATGTTTATTCATCCTTATATGAATTGTTAATAAATTAAATAAGTTTAAATTTGAGTTATTAAATTATTTGAATTTTTATTTAACTCAAAAGTATAATATTAGATTTTTATCATGTAGATATAATTTTTGTGATCATCTTAGTATATCACATTTATTTTTGTGATTAATAAATAATAAGATATGATTTTTATAATTGTTATTATTTTATAATTACTAAATAGATATTAAGTATTTATTTAAGTGAAATAATAATACATAATTATAGTTTTATATTGAAATTATAACTTTTCCAAGATATTCTGATATTTTATTTATATTTTTTTATTTACCATTGTTAACATATGAATTATCAAAGCTTTATTACTTATAAAACTTTTATTAAATAACATTTATTTAAATAATCATCATAATAATATTTGGTAATAGTTTTAAGTTGTAGAATTTATTTTTCTAAAAAATTTCATATATTATACATATTTTTTCGGAATTATAAATCAAAAGTTATTAATTAAACAAAGTTTAATCATTTATTTGATTTCTGGAATATTATTAATTGATCTATAACATTTTATTTATTTCTAAACAGAAAATTTCTTTTTACACCACGCCTAGAGCTAGCCCTAGTCAATGACTAGTGGGCCATTGTGCACCTCAGCTCTCAGATGAAAGAAATGCATTAGTTACTGACCTCGCACTTACCCCCAGTCAATGACATATGGACCCTAGGCCAGGTCATCAGCCACGTTAGCAAAGACCAGTCAAACTAGCTTATGTGGTGCGATCATGATGTCACGATCTACTTCACCCCAGCAAGCAAAATAGAGCTAGTGCGAATCAGTGCAACCTACTGAAGCTAATAGTGGCAGCGCCGCCTGGAAATGGTGATCGGAGGGTCATCGGCGACGAGCTACTGCGGCGGCCAGCGGCAGTGCTCAACAAAACTAGACCTACGGTGCGAATCAGCAAATGAAACTAGGGTCCAGAGATGCGTAATCTTACCCTAATGACGATAGAGCGGTCGAGGAGGCTTGGGGAGGCGTGACGACGGCGAATCGACGATAATGGACGAGGAAAGAGAACGCTCGATTTCACATGATTCCCGGCGAGCGGGCCTCCGTTCTTGGTCCTAGATGGTTCAGTCCATGATGGTGCGTCGAATGGTGGCACCACGAAGCAAGGGGTTGTCGGAGTTGACCGGGACGATGCATTCCGACGAGCTAGGTTTTCGGGTGAAGGAAGGAAGTGATTCTGGGAAGCGGGATTGTGGATGAGGACGAGCAGGGGTGGTGCGGTGGCCTTCTTATCCTCTCCTGGCAGCGGCGGTGTTGATCTTGGCGCAACAACGACGATGACGGGATCGGGAGGCGGCGAGCTCCGCCAGCGAGCTGCCTGTGTGCGTAACGATGACGACGATGCACTTTTGCAGATAACCCCCTGGCAATTTCTTTAGCTCAACCTATGGTCCTCTCCTGACCCCACTTGTCAGTTACAGATGGAAAAGGGCCTGGGCTGGTTACTGGGCTGTTGTGGGCTGCACATAGGCGTTAGATAAGTATAGGGTTGTTGGGATGCGGCCAGGTTTGGTTTTTATTTGTTTTATCCTTTTTCTATTTTCTGTTTTCTTATTTAGATTTGAATTTGATTTATATATTTTGAACTTTTCTTTGCAGGATTTCTTTGCTGGACTATTTCAATAACACTAAAACATAGTTAATATTATGTGTGAATTTGTTTATTATATATATCTTATTGTATTCCTTGTATTTTCTTAATATATGAACCCCTTTTAATATTTGTAAAAGCTCTTCCTATTATTTTACTTTCCTCTTTTAGTTATGGATTTATTGAATGATATATTCTTATTTGCTTATCAACTTAATTTTAGTTAGCTCATATTTTGAATAGAACTTTTATATGTGTAGTGATCCTATACCATTATTTGATGCATGAAATATAAAAGTCATTGATATATGCATTACTACCTCCATTGAGTTGGAACATGGCAAAGTATATATTCTATTGTAATAAACAAAGAAGTTTGGGGTTTTGAATTATGAGTACTACCCTTGGCTTTAGGGTTTTGTATATGCTTAGATTCCTTTTAAGAGTTAAGATTTAATAACTAAGCATATTGCCTTATGTTATATAGTATTGGATGAAATCTCCCTTTTTAATAGAAAGTTATAATTAGAGTGTTTTATAGAAGTGAACTTATAAAAATATACTTAGGCACATATAGTGATGATGGTTGAAATTAACAGAGATATGCTTATGTAATCTGTTATAGGGAAATATTTCTATAAAGTGTTATAAGCATCAGATGATGGATCAACAGTATGAGATGGATATTATGTTTGATTTGAGATGTAGAGTTGATTGCTTAACCAGATTAAAATAGGAAAATGATTTATTCATATAATTATATTTCAAAATCTTGGATCTCTAATTAAGGAATTCCTTTCCTAGATATAATACTTCTTCCTATCCATCATCATGATTAACATGATGAGCTTTACTCATTCAAATCTTCTTATTCATATATCATTCTTCTAAACTCATGAATGAATCCAATGAGTTTGATACTAAAATAGTTCATAACTTCTTCATATCCATGCTTGATTGCACCTACTATTCTACTGTTGATAAACTTCCATCCAACCAGTAGTTCCTTCAACTTCACTCATAATCTTCCTTAATTTTCCATCACTGATCTTTCTCTAAGGTTGATTATATTTTAAAATGAATAACACTACTTCTAAACTCTTTGCTATACTAGCTTTAATTGAATAATATCAGCCATTATTTACTTAACTCTCATGACTTACACTTCAATCCCCGAATTATATTTATGTGGTTTTCAAAGACTACTCTAGGATTACTTATCTCTACTAAGGCTCCAATCATGTTCTACCCACCAGTATTAATTATACTAAATATAAGCATTTAATATTGGTGGCCAAAGCATTACCATGATAATACTCTAATCATTTATTACTAAAGATCTTCGTTGGCTAAGCAGGGCTTTATCAATCCTACCTTTTATTGTCTGGAAATTATCTTCTTAGTATCTTATATTGGATTAAGGTTATTAATGGATTATGCCCTTATTAGAAGATTTAAGTAGATGTTCTGATAAGACCAAGTAATAGATCAAAGATTAATAGTTAAAGAATTTGTGGATCAATGGGGAATTATCCAACATTGATGAACAAAGGATATTGAAATAAGTTCTATAAAGATTCTATAGAAATAAAGATATCTATATAGTGGATGATCTTGACTTAATCTCTTTCCAACTCCAACTCATCAAAGGAGTTTTTAAGATTAGATGTTACTATGATACTCATGATGTATGCATATGGGATTAAGATATAGTGGTTACATTCTTATTATTTGTTTTATATCTTTAACTTGGTACTAATGAGTGATTATAATGAATATTATAACATGACCACCTAATTATCAAATATAATTCACATTGTATTAGAATTTAACTTAGTGCATTTGATCTACCCTTAGATCAAAGCTCTCTTACCCAAAATGAGATTTTAACAAAGGTCTTATTGAAACTTATCGCAGTCAACTTGATGATCTACTTCAATTCCATCAAGCTAAGAGAAGCTTCAATCACTTTGACAAGTTTTGTTTAAAAGCGCGAAAATTATTCGGATTTTCTATGCATGAATGCAATGCACACATCTGGGTTCAGCTTATTTCTAGGCTCTAATGCTGGGATGTTACAACAAGTGTATCTTATCAAAGTTCAATATCATGCCTCGGGATGACATCAAGATTATCTAACTTAGGCCATGTTTTATGCTCTTTATGCTACCTTCAGTTATCTTTCTAAATCTACAAGTCACTAAGTAACCTCTAAAGAAACCTTTGATAAAGAAATAAAATACTAAGCTTGCAAGTAAAACTAGGATTGGGTATCAAGTGGTGTAAGCTTGCAAGTATAACTTGCATGGTTTAGCTTGCTAAAATAGTAATATAAGCTTGCTAAGTTGCAAGTGTTAGCTTGCATAGGTAACATGCAAGTGGTAGCTTGCCTTGTGTAGAGCAGTGGTTGATGTTCTCATCGGCTTCTTCCTCGTAGTATCCTCCTTCCTCCTCATATCCTTGGTCGGTACTAGCGTCTATAAATAAATACGAGGTACACAATCACCAAACAATACTTAACTAGTTCTATTCATCACACCAAGGTTTTCACTAGATGATCTAGTATCATCACAAGCATTACAATCCTTAAGGAAAATAGTTTTAATTCCCTTTATTTAAGCAAAGTAATTTCTACTCATTGAAAAACTACTTAAGGTTTAACATTCTCCAACTAAAACATGGGATCATGTTGACACATGTGATCACCACATATTTCGGTACATGGGAATGTGATTTAAAGTGGTGTCACAATTTAATAAGGTTTAACCTTTTTATTTTAATTAAATAAAGTGACTAGAAATGCCTATGAGGCATCCTTTTATTACTTGACCATTATTTCTGCAAGTAAACCTATATATCATTATATATTCAGAAGGGTCTAGTTAAATGTGATTTTTCAGAGTTGGAATCTAATACGTCCAAAATGTATCTACTTTCTCGAACACTTTGCTATTGTTTCTCCTCTAAACTTGTGTGACTTGGATACAACTAACATGGACTGACGTTGTTTTCAACAGAATTACCTTGGTGTCTTGTTTTTGTGCAGAAAATGAACTATCAGGAAAAATCTCGAAAAATATGCCAAAAATTATATTTCACTAGAAGATCCACGGAGCCAGAAGAAGAGACGGAGAGGAGGCCTGGGGGGCCCAAACCCACCACAGGCGCGGGCCCACCACTAGCCGTGCCTGGAGGGGGTGCAGCCTCCCCAGGCACCTCCTCGGCCTCCCTCTGTGCCTATAAGTTGCCTTTCGACCTAAAAACCGAGGGGGGTTCGATAGTTTTCCAGAAAGAGTTCCGCTCCGCCGCCGCCACCAGAAACCAAGATTCGGATCCAGAAACTCCGTTCTGGCACCCTGTCATTTGGAGAGGATCATCGTCATCACCAACGCATCTCCATCAACCACCGATGTTCCCCTCATCCATGAGTGAGTAATCCCCCGCTATAGGCTTGGGGATGGTAGGGATTGGATGAGTTCTATCATGTAATCGAATAAGATCTGTTAGGGGAATAGTGCCTAGTATCTCTATTAGTGCTATTTGACTTTGTGGCAACTTGTTGTGCTTAATGCTTGTCACTAGGGCCCGAGTGCCATGATCTTAGATCTGAACTTATTATTGAATCATTATGATAGTATTGTTTGTGATCTTATCTACAAGTTATGTACACATATAATTGTACGGATCCAAAGGCCCCAAAGTGACAATAATTGGGACAACCGGAGGGGATGGCTGTGGTGTGAGGACCACATGTGTTCATGGAGTGTTAATGATTTGCTCTGGTACTCTATTAAAAAGAGCACCTTAATTGCTAGTAGTTCCCTAGAGGCCCCGCTGCCATGGGCTGGCTAGACAGAAGATGTTGTGCAAGTTCTCATTGTGAGCACGTATGACTATATTTGGAGCACATGCCTAGGATTGTTTAGTACTTGGATGCTTGTTATTATTTATTTTCAATGCCCTAGATCTTGAAGTTACATGTTTAGACTGGTCCATGCAATGCCCGTCCATCCATCCCTATGCCTACCGCACTCGAATCCTACTGTTATCGTTACTGTTACTATTGCTACTGTTTCACTTTCGCTGTTGTTGTTGCTTTTGCTTTGCTGTTGCTACTACAAATTGTTGTTGCTGATAAACTTCTGTGAGCAAGAACTATTTCCAGGTGCATCTGAATTGACAACTCAGTTGTTAAGGCTTGCAAGTATTCTTTGGCTCCCCTTGTGTCGAATCAATAAATTGGGTAATACTACTCGCGAAGACTGTTGTGATCCCCTATACTTGTGGGTCATCAAAGACTATTTTCTGGCGCCGTTGCCGGGGATCATAGCTTTATTTGTAAGTTCACTTGGATCTATTATTGTTCACTGCTACTCCTTTCATCATGGGGAAGTCTCGTGATGGAAAGTTCCCTATTTTACCATCCACTACAAGAAGAGGTACAGTCCTAAACACCTCTGCTGCTCTTGATTCACCGTCTGTTATAAGTAAGCTTGTCACACCACCACCACATACACATGCTACACACTGCTACTACTGCTGAGTCAGAAACTGCTTTTGATGCTCATGATGTTATTTCTACTATGCTTGATGCGAGTGGTTCATTAGGTCCTTTTCTAGATGCTACTATGGCTAGTCTAGGAAATACCGAAACTCCTAGTGAAGACATTGTTACACCTGTTAGCTCACCTCAGGCTAGTGAGAGTTATGATATTAAGGATTGTTACATTGAGTTCACTGATGATTTTGTTGAAGAGTGCCGAAACACACATGGTACTAGTGCTATTAAGAGTCTCCTTGCTAGACGTACTATCATGCCTAAGTTGTCCTCTGATCCTAAGTTTGCCACTTCTCCCATAGATATTAAAAATGAAGACTATGATTTCTCTATTGATTTATCTTACTTAGGTATTTTTGAGAAAGAAACTTTTTGTGGGACTAAAATTGAGAGTGATGTGGCTCATATGAATGAGCTTTCTACTATGAGTGCTTTATTCTCTGATGATTTTGAGATGTGCAAGTACTTTGTTACTAAGATCTTCCCTGGAGAAGCTAGGGCTTGGTTTAATAGGTTACCTCCTGGTTCCATTGATAGCCCTGATTGCTTGATTGCTTCTTTCTTCCAGAAATATTTTCCTCCCAGTGCTAGACATGCTGCTTTCTAGAGACTTTTTGATTTTAAACAGGGAGAAGCAGAGAAATTGCCTGAGTCATGGACAAGGTTCTGTGCCTTGATTCATGCACATCCTGGATGTCCATTGCTTAAGAATGAGCTTCTTGATATTTATTATAAAGGACTAACTGATGATTCTAGGACCTACCTAGATAGCTTTGCTGATTATGTTTTCAGGAAAAGAACTCCTACAGATGCTGCAGAATTAATGGCTAAAATAAGCAAGAATTATGATGATTGGACTTCAACTGAGCTGAATGCACCTGAGCTTATTACTCCTGAACCAGTTGTTCCTGAACCAGTTCCAACACCAACAACAAAGAAGAGGGGAGTTATTGCACTAAATGATGAAGTGATGAAGGAAGCTAAGAAGTGTCTAAAGGAGAAAGGTATTAGAGCTGAAGATGTGAAGAATCTACCTCCTATAGAAGAATTATGTAAGCCAATTCCCCACTCATCTACTATTGAGGTACACTCTCTCCAACACTTTGATGAAGGTGATATCCCTTATGGTAAGCCTCCTGATCAATGTTTAGAGGAACTTGACATTTTTATTGTAAAACAAGGTCATTTTAATAAACAAGTTTAGAATCATTTATTGGAAAACTCTAGAGCTATCCATGAGTTGAAAGATATTGTGGAAAGAACTTCTAATGATATTAAAATGCTTTGTAAACACTTTCAAATGGTTCAAACCCAACTTGATCAACTTGCTAAGGTACAAATGGATATGCTAGTTAATGCTTTAGGAGGTAAACATGCTTATGGAATTAGAACTAGGAGTGGTATAGCTACTCAAGATCCTTTATATCCTGAAGGACACCCTAAAAGAATTGAGCAGGATTCTCAACAAGGTGAATATAGTGGTAGTCCTCGTAAGAGAAAGAAAAATAAACATAAGATAGTTGAGGAACCACTTGAACCTGCTGTAGATCCTAATGGTATATCTGTGTCTGATGCTGAAACTGAGAGTAGTAATAATACTCCTGATAAGGAGGAAGGTGAGGAAGAACCAGAGAAGCACACTAAGAACACTGGGTACACAAAGGAAGATTTTTGTAACATCCCAGGATTGGTACCTAGAAATAGACAGGACACATGTTTGTGCATTGCATTCACGCATAAGAAAATCCGGGGAATTTTCGCGCAAAACTAAAAGAGCTATAGAGGGATCGACATCTCTATTGTTATGATGGAAAGGTTAGGGCTAGTGCTCTGGATTTTGACATGACCTTGGTTGAATCCTTTGCATTAGGGTGGAAGCAATTCGAATTTGAAGATTCAAATCATATACTTGAATTCAATAGAAATTTAAAATTGAATTATAAATGAATAAATGAATCACAATAACAAATTGAAATTGAATTCTTATTTACAAATAAGATTTAAATATTTAGTATATTTAAATCACAAAAGGATGGAAATTTAATTTTATAATAGTACTACATTGTCTTTACAAAGGTTTACATGCAAATATAATATTCCAACAAAGAAATAATATACAAGAATGAAGCTTTACAAATATGAAAGATTTACAGCAATTAGTAAATGGTACAATATAATAGAGAAATCAAAGAAGATTACAACATGAATTATTTAATAATACAAGTAATTGTATTTTCAAATAATACCTTGTACCAGATATTAAATATTACAGATAAAATGGAGAACACTAAAAGAAAATAATCCAATGAATATTAAGGAATATCTTTATTAGATAATACAAGGTTACATTTTTCTTTACAATAAAATGCTAAAGAAAATATAAAGTCCTATACTACTTTCCTATCTGCAGTATTGAGCTTCTAACAGTATTGATCTTCTTCTTGATCCTGATCTCTGCAAAAACAAAAGAATGGAAAACAAGTAATAAAGGGGGTTAGTTTGGTTTAGTTCTCTCAGTCTTAATTGTGAAATACACTGTTGATAGTCATCATTGATCTAGAAAGGAATAAGGGGCAAGTTTCACCAAATAGAGTATCTGTTCTTATGAGATGTGTAGCCTCAGTCCTACATCATTGGTAGTAAGAGGGGAAAGTTTCACCAGAGGAGGTAGAAAGGAAGAAGTAAAACCACTGCAATTACTTGTGCTGATCTACAACAGAGCAAGCTAGTAGGCAAGCAGCATACACATAACTGCATGTGTGTGTGCTGTCAGCACAAGGAAGCCTCAAAGATAGATAAGAGTGAACCAGTCGTAACTAGTACACCATTCTCATCTCCCAGTGACACCACATTCATTTCCACCACATGTATTCAAGAACACTGCTAGCACACCACCAGGAATTCTCCTGACTCTCACCCAAATAACCCCACAGATTAGATCCACCATATCATCACATGCCTAACTCTGGTTGCTCGGTGGAGCCATCCAAGAGCTAGGACAAGGAAGAAATCAAGGCCATGCCACAGTTGTACTAGGAGCACAAGGAGAAGATCAGGAGCACTAGGAGAAGGTTAAACAACAGCTTAAGCTGAAAGCCAGTAGCAACAAGGTGTGAAGGTGGAGCAAGCCATCAAATCAATTAGCAGTTGATCAACAACAACTACCAGCGTAGCAGCCATGGGGTAGCAACCACTCTACAAGAAACAGGTTGATCTTTAAGATCTATATTTGGATTTTGCATAAGTATCTTGAGAAAATAAAGGGAATAGTCCACATCAAACCAATTCCTCTACCCTTCAACTAGATGATCATTTAGGAGGATTGGAGGAGGAAGTCCCCTCAGATCTACATAGTGGTACTATGTATATTCCTCATAGAGAATTATAAAGTTACCAATCTATCTCAACATCTGTTCTAATATAAATCTCTGCCTCAGCTTTTGCATCATAAGTTGGGCCAAGAACCAAGTACAGAAATCTGTTCCTATATCAATTTAAGCCTCAGCTTGTGCATCCTTGGCCTCAGGAAAACATTTCTTGTTGACTGAAACATAGAAGCAAGGTATGCTACCTAGCTGCTATTGTGCACACTCTAGGATGAGGCACCACAACAGCAGCTAGGACAGAAGATGCTACTAGAGCCAGAAACAACACCAACTAATTCATGCAACCAAGAATAGCTAAATAAATTTAATCATCTTCCTAGTCCCCAATCTAGGAATCATTTCATTCTTATAAATCATTATTGTGATCTGTCCTGCAGTACAGGAGACACAGTTAGAAATTAAATATCTCATGTCTTGTAGTAAACATCACGAATGGAGTTTAGCTAATCACACATGCCTTGGATGAACAAGTCATCCAAATTGAGGCCTTATGTCATAGATGAATCATAGATCGAATTAGCTGCAGTGCTTATCCACCAACAATATATGAAGCTAATATAAGTAACTCTTCAGTAAACATGCATATAAGTCCTTCAGTGAGCTGTGAATATAGATCCTTCATATTACACCTCAATTCATACATGATTATTTTCACCAAGCTTAACTAAACCAAGCACAGTAATGAATTCCAGGAAGCAAATCTTGAAGTTACAACTAGTTAAAGTACAATATTCACACTTATATTTACAGAAAAATATTAAAACAAGATATGTGTTGCCATCTATTTATTGCAGCACCTATACTTATCAGTTTGAGAGATGATGATAAGACAGGGATACTATAGAAATAAGTAGAGTTACTGGACAACAACTAAAACCATCTAGAAATCTACCTCTAGATCACTATAGCAACTCTCGAGGACTCAAAATCATTTAAAAACACTAAATACTTGTTTAATACCAAGTTCTATACATCTTGACAATGATATGAGCACCAAGAACACTAAATAACCTCACTAGAGATAGACCAAAGCAAGATCACATATTAAATTATTAATAGTTATCTGATAGCATATCTAACTCAAAAAAATGCATCTCCAATAAACAAGAACTTGTAAAATGGAACAAAAATATGTATTGTAGCCAGTATACTAGCAGTAGATCATATATATGCATAAACTTGATCAAACACACCTTTAGGATACTCATAATTTTTTCCAAAGTGTATTGCATATGTGTATACACTACAACACCTCACATACACATAACCTGAGAGATAATTGTGTGGAACATATGCATCTTAGAATATATGCAAGCATTAAAATGTAAAACACATGTTATAGTATGCTTAAATCTTCGATGCCCACTCTTATACCTCATATACATCTTGTTTGCTATATATTCATGTGGATGCATTTAGCCAAAATAATTTTAGATATATCTTTTACAAGAGCATCTGTGAATTGTTTTATCAGATTGCTAAACCAAGTAGAACGATTGGCCATACAAGTTTTACTCCTAGTCACCACTAGAACAAGGCCGGAATATTCGGAATAGATTACAATTTCCCATCTAGCGTGGTAGCGATCCATATCCATTTGCCCACCAGATGAAAGTAACAAAATATAATCCTTTACTCATCAAAGTGTGATGAACTAGAGATCATTGCAACACCACCAATTCCAAAAAAAATTACCAATCACCTAAATACACATTTGACTAGCATCATAGCCTAGTACATCTCGAGGAATTCAACCAACCACCATAATAATCATCCTAAAACAATCCATCGGCTCGAAGGCCGGTCACAGAAACATTACCTGTCTAGTGACATGGTTGTTGTAGTAGACAAGAAGGCCGACGCCGAGGTTGCAGAAGTTTGTGTCAACACCCGGATTTTTAATCCCAGATGCCTATTATGCCATACCTCACAATCCCAGGATTACCATTTTTGCGAGACATAACAGAATTGGATACCATAGTACATCATCCATTACAAACGATACATAAGTTCTTACACGAATAGGGATCTCATGATCCAGTTATTAATACAACATCAAGCAGCGGAATACGTAATAATAACGGTAGCGTAGGCGAAGCTCCATCTTCGGGGTCACAGGAAATGCTGACGATGGGAGATGATCCTAGTTGTCGTAACCTTCCTGGGGTCCATCTTCCAGGTACTCCTCTTCATAGTCTGGCCATGGGAATAGCCAAGGACAAAGCCATGAGTACTCTTTAAGTACTCGCAAACTAATACTAACAGGTAAAGGGGTTTTTGGATAATAGGACACTAGGCTCTAGGGTTGTTTTGCAAAAGCCAGATTTATCTCTACTAAGTTCCAAAGCTAGTCACAATTTTATAACTCCTAAGTGGGATCTTGTAACTCATGTCACAACTCTGTTGTGGTCAAGTCAAAGTCTCAATTCATTTCACAAGTAAATTTTTGAAAAGTCTGACGGGGGAACAGTATGGCCACTCCAACTGTCCATAACCGCGGACGCGGCTATTCGAAAAGTTTGACACTCTGCAGAGATTGTACACTTTCACCACAACATTCGATACATCTGTCAGGAACAAATCCCGAATTCACCATACTTAGTATGCGGATAATCAATCCTAACCTTTCAATTACACGCCCTAGTATAAGCACCTCTCCTGTTAGTTTGGCCTCCCAACCATGACCAACTGTCATCTTGGGTACTGCACAGGTGGACAATCTTCACAAGGTAGCCTCAGCTCAGACCTTGGCCGTGAGGGAGCTAATACTAAGGTACATAAGTTTCCAGTCAAGCCCTACCCAATATTCGGGTACTGTGGTTGTACGATAAAATTGGAATGGTATCGCATCCAGACAACCATCGGTTTTATAAAAGGGCTAAGGCTCATGCCTCAACATTTTCATCACCAAAATCATCAGGTGTTCGTAAATACATGTCCAAAACATTTCAATCGAATGATCCATCATTCTAAGGTTTTCATAACCATTTTCTCACCAAGTATTCCCATCTAAAGTTGATCAAGTTTTATGCTTAGCACTAGCATCTACAAGTGGGGTTAAGCACTAATGAGGGGTGGTAAACTAGGGGAGTTTCAACTATGTATAACCTTATATCTCAGGATGATATCAAGGTGTCTAATCTTAGGCCAAATTTTATGCTCTTTATGCAACCTTCAGATAACTTTCTAGTATCTACCAAACTCTTAAGTAAACTCTAAGTAAGCTTTGATAAAGAAATAAAGTAAGAAGCTTGCAAATAAAACTAGGATTGGTTTATCAAGTGGGTATGATCATATATGCTTAAAGCATATAGTAGGCGTGGTAACAAGCAAGTATTTTCTTGCATAGGTAAAGTATCTTGCAAGTGTTAGCTTGCATCAATGTCAATATAAGCTTGCCTTGTGCAGAGCAGTGGTTGAAGTTCTCCTCGGCTTCTTCTTCGTAGTATCCTCCTTCCTCCTCGTATCCTTGGTCGGTACTAGCGTCTATGAATAAATACGAGGTACACAATCACCAAACAATACTTAACTACTTGCAATCATCATACACAAGGGTCCTATAGATGATCTAGCATCATCTCTAACATTACAAGGTTAAGGCTTGGTTTAATTCCTTTTATTTTTAGAAAAGTAATTTCTACTCATTGACAAACTACTTAAGATTTAATATTCTACAACGCAAACATGGGATCATGTTGACACATGTCATCACCACATATTGTAGTCCAAGGGAATGTGATTTAAAGTGGTGTCACAATTTAATAAGGTTTTACCCTTTTATTTTATTTAAATATAATGACTAGAAATGCCTATGTAGCATTATTTTATTACTTGAACATTATTTCTGCAAGTAAACCTATATATTTTTATATATTCTGAAAGGTATGGTTAAATGTGATTTTTGAGAGTTGGAATCAACTCAAAAGCTATTATGGTTTAAACTTGAAAAATGTTTGAATGCAGAAAAGCTTCTGCTTGCTATTTTTACCATGGATGATCTATAGATCCAAATGACTTGAATCCAACGGGCTTGGATTCAGCATTCGTAGACCTTTCCAACAAAATTGGTTTCATTCTAATTGGTGCAATGAATCGATCTGGATTGATTTTTGAAAATGGGTACAAAAGTGTGTTTGAATTAAAAAGAAAAAGATTTAATTCAAATCACTGGGCTGCGCGAGAAAAGTTAATGGGCCGTCCTGCTAAGCGCAGTGCTCCCGCGGGCTGCTTAAGTGGGTGTCCCCACTTGCCAGTGAGATAGGGAGGGGCGAAGCGGTACGGGGCAACGTGGGTCGTTCGATCTGATTCTAATCCAATGGCTGGGAGTCATCGTCGACGCGAGACAACGCCGGCGAGAAAGAAACCTAGCACCGCCAGTGAGGGTGCTGGCGAGGGTCGGTGAGGCGGGCGAACGACAAAGTCGACGACGGCGACCTCAGGGGTGGTCGCGGCAGCTCCTGGGGTGGACGAAATCGATGGCTCCCTTCTTCTCAGAGGCGGCGG
This sequence comes from Avena sativa, assembly GCA_916181665.1. Taxonomy (NCBI): domain Eukaryota; kingdom Viridiplantae; phylum Streptophyta; class Magnoliopsida; order Poales; family Poaceae; genus Avena; species Avena sativa. Next base: position 339,007,312 of record OV702281.1, read on the forward strand.
GCTCCGGTGAAATTCCGGCGAGGTGGTGCTCGCCTTGCTCCGGGAACGGTGTGGCACGATCAGTGACGAGAGGGGAGTGAGATGGTGTGAAGAAATCGAGCGAGGGTGGCCTCTATTTATAGTCGAGCGAGGGGACCGACGGGGCGCACGGTGAGCTCGTCGGGGGCGATGTTACAGGCGGCTATTGGCATGGGCGATGGAAGGGGACGGTGCGGTGTTCCCTGGCGATGCTCAACGACATGGTTTCGAGGCGTGGGGCGGTGCGGCTTGGTCTGGAACATGCGACGCTCTGAGTGGCAGAGGCGGCGTCTTCGACGGCGAGCGGTGGCTGTGCGTCACAGGGTGGTGAACGGGGATGTCTGGCGGTCTCCTGGGTCGGTGGGGATTGTGTATGCATGCGGTGAGGGCGGCGCGCGGTCTGTGGGCTTCGGTCGAGGGTGGCGCTCTGGCGCACGCTCGGCATGGTCGCTGGCGGTGTGGGCGCGGTCCGTGCGTGTGGTTCAGTGGTTGGCAAGGTTCGAGCGATGGACAGGGAGTGGCGGTGGACGGTGGGCTGCCTCCCAGACATTCTGGCTAGGCTTGTGTCTCCTCCTAGCTTGCTGTCGACATGGGGGTGACATGGGTGTGCCCGGCTGTTCACCATTGATGGCAATGGCAAGCTCACAGTGGTGCTAGTGCTTGGTTAATCTTCCTAGATGATCTATTGAGATGGTTGTGAGCTAAATAGGGAACAAGTTAGGCGAATTTTACTGCACACTATAGTGTTTGATGTTTGTTTGATTTGTATCTGCAACCTGCTTGATGAAATGGCCGCATGAATTCAAGGTTTGAATTTTGAAAAGATTTTTGGTGGGTTTGCTAGGTTGGTGCTGGTGAGTCTGCAGATGCTTGGGTTTTGAAAGTTGAGCTTGTTTGAGTGGTTTTTGAAAAAGTGGGATCTTCCCATATGATAAAGATTCAATTTTGAATTTTCATTTAAACTATGCATTTGAAAGTTTCTGGATGATCACAAAGTGGGCCTTGATACCTTGCTATGAGTACATTCAAGGGGTGCAACGATCCAGAAAAGTTTCTGTTAGGTTCTGAAAGTTTGAGACAACCAAAGTAGGCATGGGAGTTAAATTGGTCAAAGTGACCATTCCTTTAATATATTTGTTTTGATTTACTTGTCTTTAGGGAAAGTGTGGGAAATGTTTTAGATGATGTTTATTTCACCTAAGAAACATTTCACAAGCAATGAAACAATCAAACAAGGTGGTTCCAAAGAATTGCAAAATCCATGCATACACATATGCATGCATTCATAATTTTATTTAGAAAAGTTTTTGTTAACCCTAAATGTTGATGACTAATGCTTGATGATCCAAGCTTAGTATTTTTGGGATGTTACAAACCTTCCCCCCTTAAAAAAAATCTCGTCCCGAGATTTGAAAAAGGACGAAAAGATTACCTAGGATTTGAAGAGATCGGGAAACTCCGTCCTGATGTGATCTTCGCGCTCCCAGGTAGCTTCCTCTTCTGTGTGGTTGCTCCACTGAATCTTGAGAAACTTGATGCTTCGGGTTCGGGTAGTTCAAAAAGCTTCTTCCAAAATACGGATGGGTACTTCAGGATAGGTAAGGTCATCGTTTATCTCTATGGTCCGATGGTCGATATTCTTGAACACTTCGGTCTTCTCGGGGACTTCGAGACACTTGCGAAGTAACGAGATATGGAACACATTGTGTACTGCTGACATCTCTTCGGGTAGCTCCAATTGATACGATACCTCTCCTCGACGGTTCAGAATTTTGAAAGGTCCGATATATCTGGGGGCTAACTTTCCTTTGAGTTGGAAATGCTGCATTCCCTTCAATGGCGATGCTTTCAGATAAACAAAATATCCTATGTTGAAGGCGAGGTCTCTACGTCTCTTGTCGGAGTAACTCTTCTATCAGGATTGGGCGGTCTTGAGGTGCTCACGATTCTTGTGAACCTTCTCTTCTGCTTCTCGTAGGATGTCGGGTCCGAAAATCTGACTCTCTCCTACTTCCGACCAGTTCAAAGGGGTACGACACTTCCTTCCGTACATGAACTCAAATGGGGCCATTTGCAAACTGGCTTGGTAACTGTTGTTGTAGGAAAATTCTGCAAACGGCAGACAGTCTTCCCACTTGGATCCATATTCTAACACACATGCTCTCAGCATATCTTCGAGTATTTGATTTACTCGCTCCGTTTGTCCATCAGTCTGAGGATGATACGCGGTACTGAAATCTAAGCGGGTTCCTAAACCTTCTTGGACTTTCTTCCAAAATCTCGAGGTAAACTGCGTTCCTCGATCTGATACAATGTTCTTAGGGACTCCATGCAAACTGACGATTCTAGCGATGTATAACTCCACTAGCTTCGAACTCTGATATGTGGTTTTGACGGGCAAGAAATGGGCGACTTTGGACAATCTGTCCACTATGACCCAGATAGAGTCATTTCCCCTACTAGAAGTAGGCAGTCCAGTGATAAAGTCCATTCCTACAGAATCCCATTTCCATTCCGGAATCTGCAAAGGTTGCAACAATCCAGCGGGTCTTTGATGTCCTGCCTTGACTCGCTGACATATATCACACATGGCGATATAGCTTCCGATTTCTCTCTTCATCTTATGCCACCAAAATTGCTCATTCAAATCTTGATACATCTTAGTTCCTCTGGGATGGATAGAATAAAGAGTATCATGAGTCTCCTTCAAAATAACTTCTTTCAACTCAGAATCTGCTGGTATACAAAGGCGTCCTTTGTACCACAGAACTCCTTCTTCGTCTTCGGTGCATCCGGGTACTTTGCCTGTACCGATACGACGCTTGATTCCGTCGATACTGGCATTTCCCTTCTGCGCCTCTTTAATCTGACTGATCAAAGTGGTCTGAAGTTCTATGCCTGCCAAAAATCCTTCACTTACTAATTCCATTCGAAAATCTTCCATCTCTTTGTGCAAACTTGGTTGCTCCTTCAAAATCATGGAGTTCAAGCGGCACGGAAATCTGCTAAGGGCATCGGCTACTACGTTGGCTTTACCAGGGTGATAGTGAATGTCCAGATCGTAATTCTTGATTAGCTCAATAAATCTTCTCTGCCTCATATTCAGCTCCTTCTGAGTGAATATATACTTTAGGTTCTTGTGATTTGAATAAATCTCACAACGATTTCCCATCAGGTAATGTCTCCATGTCTTCAGGGCTAGAACTACGGCTGCGAGTTCGAGGTCATGGGTTGGGTAATTTTGCTCATGTTGCTTCAATTGTCGAGATAGATAAGATATAACTTTGCCTTCTTGCATTAGCACACATCCGAGACCAATCTTGGATGCGTCACAATACACATCGAAGGGCTTCGTGATATCCGGCATGATTAAGATTGGGGCTGATATCAATCTCCTCTTGAGTTCTTGAAAACTCGCTTCACACTTGTCTGTCCATTCAAACTTCTTGTCCTTCTTCAGCAATTGGGTCATGGGTCAGGCGATACTCGAGAATCCTTCTACGAATTTGCGGTAATATCCCGCCAATCCGAGAAATGCACGAACTTGGGTTTGAGTGGTTGGGGCTTGCCAATCTTCTACATCTTTCACTTTGGCAGGGTCAACGGCAATTCCTCCGGCTGATACAATGTGACCGAGGAGTCCTACCTCCTGTAACCAGAATTCACATTTGCTAAACTTGGCATACAACTGATGCTCTCTAAGGGTTCCAAGAATGGTCCTTAGGTGTAGCTCATGTTCTTCTTCTGATTTGGAATAAATCAGAATGTCATCGATGAAAACAACGACAAGCTTATCCAGGAAGTCCATAAAAATCTTATTCATGAGGTTCATGAAATAAGAGGCGACATTGGTTAATCTGAAAGACATGACTGTATACTCGTATAGTCCATATATGGTGGTAAAGGCAGTCTTTGGAATATCCTCTGCACGAATTTTGAGTTGATGATAACCAGTCCTAAGATCAATCTTAGAAAACACTTTGGCACCGGTCAACTGATCAAACAAATATTCTATTTTGGGCAAGGGGTACTTGTTCTTTATGGTGACATCATTCAACTTGTGATAATCCATACACAAACGGTTACCTCCATCCTTCTTGTCCACAAACAAGACAGGTGATCTCCATGGGGACACACTTGGTTGAATTAATCCAATTTCCAACATGGAATCCAGTTGCTTCTTCAGTTCTGCGAGCTCTGACGGGTTCATACTATAGGGTCTCTGGGCTATGGGTCATGTTCCGGGGATTAGTTCAGTGATAAACTCGATATCCCGATCTGGGGGCATACCGGGCAAAACATCTGGAAATACATCGGGGTATTCAAAGACTATCCTGACTTGGTCAATGGTAGGTTGGGCTATACTCTTGTTGCATTTGAATTGACGAGGTAAGGTTTCAGATATATGCTCGACTGATATTCCGGCGGTACTGGTCATAGTGATGGCTTTCTTGGCACAGTCAATCAATCCTTTATGTTTGGACATCCAATCCATTTCTAGTACTACTTCTAAACCTTTAGTTCCGTACTATAAGATTTGCATAAAAATCTATGCCATGGATTCGGATAGGGATGGCTTTGCAAATTTGCCTAGCCTTTGTGGTTGATCCGGGAATTTGCACAATCATCACATGCTTCAATTTGGTTGGTTGAATTTTACTAGTGCATGCAAATTCTTCGTTGACAAATGAATGCGATGCACCAGTGTCAAACAACACTCGTGCAAGTACTGAATTAATAGAAAACATACCCAGCACGACGTCTGGCGCTTTCTGAGCTTCTTCAGCATGCATGAGAAAAAGACGGCCATTGCGGTTGGGTGAATTCCCTGGGGCAAACCTTCTTCCGGGCTGAACACGACGCTGCTGCTGAGCTGGGGCATTGGCATTGTGTCACATCCCAAGATTTTCCAAATCTTGTAATGTGAAAAATAAATGAATAAAATAAAACTTTATTTAATTTTCAGGGCCAGAAGAAACTTTTTGAATTCAATTGGAACTTCAAACCAATTTGGATCAAATAAAATTCTAAAGGGATTTAAAAAGATAAACATTTAATAAAGGAAAATAAAATATTTTGGAATTGCTATTTTGGATCTTTTAAATAAAAGGATTTGATTTTCGAAAGAAAGAGAAATTTTCTAAATAAAGATTATTTCATAAAGCCAAATTAAACCTTGGCCAAGCTTTTGAGATAAAACTTTTTGCTTTGATAAAAATGGTAAAGGTTTACTCAATAAAGTAATAAGGATTTATTATCCAAGTTTTATTAATAAAGGTTTTACTATTTCCAAAATAACAAAACTTGTTTAATCATTTAAAAATAATTTTTCCAAGTATTTTATATTCCCAAATAAAACCTACTGATTTGGTTTTGAAAATAATTAGATTTCAAAATGGAGTTTTAAAATAAACATCAAATTCTATTTTGATTTAATAACAATGGTCTATTTATTTAATTAATAATGGACCTAAAATAAAATTATTATTTTGATTTTGGAATTTGGTTTATGCTACTGAACAGAACCAAATTCATAGTGCAAGGTTTGGTGATTGTTTGATTTGATTTAGACATTGTTTGGTTGTTTGAAATTTCAAAACAGAATTGGAAAATAGAAAAAGAAAAAGCCAGCAGACAGAAAAAAAAATGGAATCTGGACCAGCCCAGTCGACAGAGCCCAATAAGCCCAGGAACCAGCCCAGCTTCCCTCCCCGAAGAAAACGCTTCGCACCTGGCAACTGACCCACGGAGACACTGACCGGTGGACCTCCTTTCCTTCTCGCATCCTCGCTGACGACTGGACCCCACCTCCCTGTTCATCCTCCTCACCCGCGCGACCCCTTCTCCCCCAAACCGCGCTGCCGTTCTCTGTCATTCAACCGCGCGTAAATTCACGAGTAATGGCCGTGTTAATCTTGCCCCGACCATGCGTACATAAGCGCCTCTCCTCCCTCTGTCATTTCCCTCAAACGCCAACTCCACATCGCCACCAGGCTGCCTCGAATTGGCCCTGCACCGCCGCTATCCCGGCGAGCTTCTCCGGTGAAATCCGACAAACCACAGCCACCTCCTGCCTCCCTGAGCACACTAGGAGATTCCCCACCTCCTAACGCATCTGCCTGTACCCTTCGTTCGACCGCGGGCGCCCCAGAGTGTCACCTTCGACAAGCTCCGACCTCGCCGCCGCGTCTGTCTTCAACTCCGGCAAGCACCCAGGTAGTTCTAGACCGCCCCGCGCTTTCTAAATCACGCTCACACATTCGCCTCACTCTCCTACGTCTGACCACATCTTCGGTTTGCCTTCTCATGAACCACAGCATCGTCTCCGACCGCGACCAGAGCACGCCGTCGCCAGAACGAACTCCGGCGAGCGATTACTCCGACGACCGTGCGCCCCTTGCCCCGTCGACCACACGTCGAGAACCACCTCGTCCTCGCGACCTCGGTAAGCTTACTCCCTCCCTGTTTCGCTTCCTGCCTCGCCAGCGTCGCCACTATTTGGCCGCTCCGCCGCTCGCTGTTGTCCTAGCGCCGCCAGCTTTTGGCAAGTCAGTAGGAGCCGTTCGATCTAGATCGGGCGAGCAAGATTAGATCACTTAACCGCGAAGGGGTATGCTTTCTGGACCGCACGATTTGATGAGATCCAACGCACTGTGTCTGCCGATCCGACCGAACCGGTACCAGCGAATAGCGTTGCGCCGCGTGTCACCAGATGGATTGGAAATAGAATTTGAAATCTGATTTAGGTATGATTTTGAAAACCCTCTAACTTTTGATCCACACGTCCAAAAATTGCAAACTTTATACCGTTGGAATCAGTGGAACAAACCCTAGCCAACCATGGAATTTTTTTAGCTAATAGTATCTGTTAGTTTGTTTGTTTTTGCAGAAACTTTTGTATGCTTGTTAAGACTAGAAAAATGATTCAAAAATGTTTTTGAGTTTGAAACCTTGGCAAAATAGTTTATGGTGAACTCACTGACCCTAGGAACCAACCCATGGATTTGAAAATGAATTTGGAAAAGTTTAGGATGGAAAACTTGTTTTAGCCATTTCTAGCCAAAATAAAAAAAATGGTTATGCTATGAAAATGTTTTTGGAAAGAAAACTTTGAGAAAATGATTTGGATCAAACCTACTGACCCAAAACACCAAGTTTTGTGAGTTAACAACTTATTTGGTGAACCACTAAAAGTTGTTGCTTTGTTAAAAATATTTTCCACCACATAAAATGATGATTGGTTTAAAAATGGTTTATGGACAAAACCCTTTTGCAAATGACTTTGCCATTTTGGCAAAATGACCACTTTGGATCTTACAAATCTTAGAGACCTAGTGGAGACCATCTTTGCAAACAAACCTATCTCTTGGATGCTTACATGCATGACTTAGATCCCATTGTTTTGTGTGTGTGTGAATTGTTGATTGATTATTTGGAATGCCAGTTGATTTGGTGTTTGCTTGATTAATTGTAGTGAAGTTAGCAAGTGTGAGACTAGCAAGATCAAGAAGTGAACCACCATTCCCTACCAAAAAGGCAAGTTACACTATCATCTAAAGTCCTACTATTCTCAATATACTTAGTGGATTTTGAAACATGCATGAAAAGATATTTTTATACTTATGCTATGCTAAAATCCTAATAGGATTCCCTATACATTCCTTAGAGAAAACAATGTAGTTGTTACATGCTTAGCCATGCTATATTTTGAAAAGAGATACATGTTGAGATTTTATGAAGGTTGAGGAAAGGACTTGTGATTTTATATAATAAAACAAGGACTCAATAAACCACCTGGGTGGCCAAGGATACTTTGAGTTTTGGAGAAGGTGGCAACAAAAGGGTACCATGTCTATGGCAATCACTTTGTGTTGTGCTCCAAAGGAAACCACCCAGGAAACTTAGAGATTGAACATGTTTCTCCAATTGTGGCTTTCGTGTGCAACCACATGCTATTATGGCTCTGGCTTAGTCAACTACATTGGGAATACCCATGCATTGTCTTCAGTTTACTGGACATGGGGATCTGGAATGCTTCATGGGTGCTAAAGACAAGCTAGCAATGGTGTATGGGAGGACCCTTTGGAAAGACTTCGTCACATTCTCAATCTGCCAGTACTCCATCTTGGTGAGTGCTAATCCAGTGGCCACTGGTGGCAAAAAGATGGGATTGTGACATGTGGGTAAAGTGTACTCCTTCTGCAGAAGATATTAAAATCTAAGTACTTAGCCGTGTCCCCGGTTATGGACAATACTGAGCAACTAAAGTTTGAAGCTATGGGAGATCTCGACATTCTAATTTCTAAAATGAAACTCTTAAGGACTTGATGCACTTGGGGTTACCAAGGAGCTCAAGAGACTTTGACAAAGCTTGATGTACTTGGGGTTACCAAGGAACTCATGAGATTTTGATAAAACTTGTTGCACTTGGGGTTACCAAGTAGCACAAGGGATTTTTGACAAGGACTTGAACACTTTAGTTTCTACCAAGGAGTTCAAGGAACTTGGAAAAGGAGATTTGACAAAGGACCAAAACCATTTTGAAAAGATAGGATAAATTTTGCTTCATGCAAAAGAGCCTTAAACTCTACTTAGCCAAATATGCATGTATTGATAGGATCCACTCATATTATACATAGTAGTGAAGCTTGCCAATACAATTCAAATGTATTGACCCTTGTGGCTGTAACTTGTAATGTTGCAGGTTTGATTGATTTTAGTGAAGATTGATTGATTAGGATTACAAAGTCTACAACCAACATCTGCCTGTGGCACTTTGAAGATGAAGGACCCCATGACTATAGTTATTCCGCTGCAATGTAATGTAATAGCCAAATGAGCTATGTATGATGTAATAAAATTATGTTATTCCTGGTTATAAAGCTATAATATGACCTTTGTTTCTGGATATTACATCTAACTGTGGATGCTAGCTATTGATCCAGGGACTAGCATTGTAAACACAGGGGACACCACCTTATATTGTTGTAAGGTTGGGACACTCCCTCTACACATTGGGGGCTGTAGCATTCTTCTTGTTGGGGCACTCGTTGGAATAGTGGCCTTTATTTCCACAGTCATAACAAGTCACTTGTGACTTGTCCTTGGCTGCGACAGGCACATCATTACTTCTAGTCCTAGGGGCAGTGTTGGTGTTGGCGGTAGCATTGTTGTTGTTGAACTTGGGTGGGGCACGGTTGAAATTGCTAGAGTTGCCGGGGTTGTTGTGATTTCCTCCAGGTCTAGGGTTTCCACGGTTGGGGTAGGTTGGACGGTTCAACGGGGGTCTGTGGGTTCTTGGGGCAAATCCTGGAGATGGGTTGGGGCGATACTTTGGGGTCTGATGGGTTCCTGGTTGATGCATCATGCGACGCTTGCGGTTCTCATTGGCCTGGTTGATCTTTCCTTCCATCTGGATAGCGGAGTCGACAAGGGCTTCAATATCCGCAAAGGGGATATTGACTAATATCGTTTGCATCTCATCATGCATACCATTCAGGAATCTTTCTTTCTTCTTGGCTTCAGTGTCTATTTCATCCGGGGCATACCTAGCTAATGACAAAAATTTGTCACGGTATTCCACTACAGTCATCCTTCCTTGCTTTAGCTCTCTGAACTCGTCTCTCATTCTCTTGATCAAACCCGGTGGCACATGAGTTCTGCTAAACTTGACCTTGAATTCCTCCTAGGTCATCATCTGGCCTCGGGTCATTGCACGAACACTGTTCCACCATTCCCTGGCATCTCCGGCTAGATAATGGGTGGCGAACAGAACTTTCTCGTTAGCTTCCACTCCGGCGACTTCTAGGTTATTTTCCATGGTTTGCAGCCAATCATCGGCGTCTAGGGGCTCTTCCGTCTTAGTGAAAACAGGTGGGTTGGTGTTCTGGAAATTATTGAGCTTAGATCCATGGTTGTCCTGATTTCCGTGGCCTTGGTTGTTGTGGGCTAGCTGGGCTATCTACTGCAGGGTGGCTAGGTTGGCTTGACGTTCCGCTCTTTCAGCTTTGTGGTCAGAAGTCAACATTTGCAGAATCTGCAACATCGGGTCCGGGGCTGAACCACTTCCTCCACGTGGCATCTGAAGATTGAGATAGATCATGAGAAAAGAGGGAAATTTCTAAGGTTTCGGGGATTTTCAAAAGTTTTAAAGGTTTGACTCAGATTTTCTAGCAACTTTCTTTTTCATTCATTCATTCATTCATAGCACCCAGTACAACACACACCACAACAAACAAAAACAGATGGTTTTAAGAACCATTCTGAGAACTACGATACAGTGGGACCGAATACTAATCACTACGGTAGTGCTCAAGTGCTACTACACCTAGGATTCTGTGGCTTCATCATCTTCATCATCATCGATGAAGGCGAAATCATCCTCATCGGTGAAGAAGTCCATGGACTAATTCTCCAGAAAATCATCGTCATCGCTGAGATAGGAGTAAGGGTCTCCACGAAGATCCTCTCCGGCATTCTCCCTTTCCTCCAACTGCATGTCTCTCTCGTGGATGGTCTCCTCCAAAGATGAGATGCGGTGGCGAAGACGGGCAATGATGCGCTCCTTCTTGTCGAGCTGACGGCGGCGAGACTTGCGATCCTTTGCTAGCATGGCGATGGTCTGATCCTTCGTCTTGATGATGGCAGACTTGTGGTTGGAGTAGTCACGGCAGTTGTCCAACTCCTGCTGACGATCGTACATCATGAAGCTAAGGTGGTCCAATTGAGTATTCAGCTCGGGGTGGTATGGGGCTTCCAGGGGTTGTCCATTTGCATCACGCCTTGGGCAAAACTCAAAGCGAGTACCCTTGATCTGATTGATGCTCTGCCCACACAGACGGGAAAGAGCTTCCTGCATTGCTCTGGCAAGTCCATCGAGCCAGTTGTTTTCCCTCAAGGTAAACTGAATTCCCTCCGCAGTGGGAGGTTCAATCTTTCCTCGGAGACTTGCAACAATTAGCCACTGCAGGTCTTCTCCTCCTTGATCATTGAGCTGAGCTCCGAAGAACTCGGGGTGCGGACGCTCCAGAAGTTCCGAAAGCTGGTCCAAATCCCTCTCGAAGATAAGGTCTCCTCCATTCCCAAGTTGGTAAAACTTGCTGTACTTCACGTCCATCTATAAAAATAGAGGATGAGTAGGTTAGCAAAGTGATCAAGTGTGTCAAAATTTTATGTATTTTGCAAGAGTTTTTGAGGAACATGAATTTTTATGAAAGAATCAAAGAGATAAGAATGAGAATAAGTTTTTGTAAATATTTGTTTTCTTTGGTTTTGAAACTAAGTTTTTGGTTCAAACGTCCAGTCTAACTAGGGTCTCCCATGGTCATGATGGCTCTGATACCAACTTGTCAACACCCGGATTTTTAATCCCGGATGCCTGTTATGCCATACCTCGCAATCCCAGGATTACCATTTTTGCGAGACATAACAGAATTGGATACCATAATACATCATCCATTACAAACGATACATCAGTTCTTTCACGAATAGGGATCGCATGATCTAGTTCTTAATACAACATCAAGCAGCGGAATACGTAATAATACCGGTAGCGTAGGCGAAGCTCCATCTTCGGGGTCACAGGCAATGCTGACGATGGGAGATGATCCTAGTTGTCGTAACCTTCCTAGGGTCCATCTTCCAGGTACTCCTCTTCATAGTCTGGCCATGGGAATAGCCAGGGACAAAGCCATGAGTACTCTTTAAGTACTCGCAAACTAATACTAACAGGTAAATGGGTTTTTGGATAATAGGACACTAGGCTCTAGGGTTGTTTTGCAAAAGCCAGATTTATCTCTACTAAGTTCCAAAGCTAGTCACAATTTTATAACTCCTAAGTGGGATCTTGTAACTCATGTCACAACTCTGTTGTGGTCAAGTCAAAGTCTCAATTCATTTCACAAGTCAATTTTTGAAAAGTCTGACAGGGGAACAGTATGGCCACTCCAACTGTCCATAACCGCGGACGCGGCTATTTGAATAGTTTGACACTCTGCAGAGATTGTACACTTTCACCGCAACATTCGATACATCCGTCAGGAACAAATCCTGAATTCACCATACTCAGTATGCGGATAATCAATCCTAACCTTTCAATTACACGCCCTAGTATAAGCACCTATCCTGTGAGTTTGGCCTCCCAACCATGACCAGCTGTCATCTTGGGTACTGCACAGGTGGACAATCATCACAAGGTAGCCTCAGCTCAGACCTTGGCCGTGAGGGAGCTAATACTAAGGTACATAAGTTTCCAGTCAAGCCCTACCCAATATTCGGGTATTGTGGTTGTACGATAAAATTGGAATGGTATCGCATCCAGAAAACCATCGGTTTTATAAAAGGGCTAAGGCTCATGCCTCAACATTTTCATCACCAAAATCATCAGGTGTTCGGAAACACATGTCCAAAACATTTCAATCGAATGATCCATCATTCTAAGGTTTTCATAACCATTTTCTCACCAAGTATTCCCATCTAAAGTTGATCAAGTTTTATGCTTAGCACTAGCATCTACAAGTGGGGTTAAGCACTAATGAGGGGTGGTAAACTAGGGGAGTTTCAACTATGTATAACCTTATATCTCAGGATGATATCAAGGTGTCTAATCTTAGGCCAAATTTTATGCTCTTTATGCAACCTTCAGATAACTTTCTAGTATCTACCAAACTCTTAAGTAAACTCTAAGTAAGCTTTGATAAAGAAATAAAGTAAGAAGCTTGCAAATAAAACTAGGATTGGTTTATCAAGTGGGTATGATCATATATGCTTAAAGCATATAGTAGGCATGGTAACAAGTAAGTATTTGCTTGCATCGGTGAAGTATCTTGCAAGTGTTAGCTTGCATCAATGTCAATATAAGCTTGCCTTGTGCAGAGCAGTGGTTGAAGTTCTCCTCGGCTTCTTCTTCGTAGTATCCTCCTTCCTCCTCGTATCCTTGGTCGGTACTAGCGTCTATGAATAAATACGAGGTACACAATCACCAAACAATACTTAACTACTTGCAATCATCACACACAAGGGTCCTATAGATGATCTAGCATCATCTCTAACATTACAAGGTTAAGGCTTGGTTTAATTCCTTTTATTTTTAGAAAAGTAATTTCTACTCTTTGACAAACTACTTAAGATTTAATATTCTCCAACCCAAACATGGGATCATGTTGACACATGTCATCACCACATATTGTAGTCCAAGGGAATGTGATTTAAAGTGGTGTCACCATTTAATAAGGTGTTACCCTTTTATTTTATTTAAATATAATGACTAGAAATGCCTATGTAGCATTCTTTTATTACTTGAACATTATTTCTGCAAGTAAACCTATATATTTTTATATATTCTGAAAGGTATGGTTAAATGTGATTTTTGAGAGTTGGAATCAACTCAAAAGCTATTATGGTTTAAACTTGAAAAATGTTTGAATGCAGAAAAGCTTCTGCCTTGTTATTTTTACCATGGATGATCTACAGATCCAAATGACTTGAATCCAACGGGTTTGGATTCAGCATTCACAGACCTTTCCAACAAAATTGGTTTCATTCAAATTGGTGCACTGAATCGACCTGGATTGATTTTTGAAAATGGGTACAGAAGTGTGTTTGAATTAAAAAGAAAAAGATTTAATTCAAATCACTGGGCTGCACGGGAAAAGTTACTGGGCTGGCCTGCTAAGCGCAGTGCTCCCGCGGGCTGCTTAATTGGGTGTCCCCACTTGCCAGTGAGACAGGGAGGGGCGAAGCGGTACGGGGCAACGTGGGTCGTTCGATCTGATTCTAATCCAACGGCTGGGAGTCATCGTCGACGCGAGACAACGCCGGCGAGAAAGAAACCTAGTGCGGCCGGTGAGGGTTGCTGGGGGCTCACCAGGGTGCTGGCAAGGGTCGGTGAGGCGGGCGAACGACAAAGTCGATGACGGAAAACTCAGGGGTGGTCGCGGCAGCTCCTGGGGTGGACGAAATCGATGGCTCCCTTCTTCTCCAGAGGCGGGGGGATCCGGTGAAATTCCGGCGAGGTGGTGCTCGCCTTGCTCCGGGAACGGTGTGGCACGATCAGTGACGAGAGGGGAGTGAGATGGTGTGAAGAAATCGAGCGGGGGTGGCCTCTATTTATAGTCGAGCGAGGGGACCGACGGGGCGCACGGTGAGCTCGTCGGGGGCAATGTTACAGGCGGCTATTGGCATGGGAGATGGTAGGGGACGGTGCGGTGTTCCCTGGCGATGCTCAACGACATGGTTTCGAGGCGTGGGGCGGTGCGGCTTGGTCTGGAACATGAGACGCTCTGAGCGGCAGAGGCGGCGTCTTCGAGGGCGAGCGGTGGATGTGCGTCACGGGGCGGCGAATGGGGATGTCTGGCGGTCTCCTGGGTCGGTGGGGATTGTGTATGCACGCGGCGAGGGAGGCGCGCGGTCTGTCGGCTTCGGTCGAGGGTGGAGCTCTGGCGCACGCTCGGCATGGTCGCTGGCGGTCTGGGCGCGGTCCGTGCGTGTGGTCCAGTGGTTGGCAAGGTTCGAGCGGTGGACAGGGAGTGGCGATGGACGATGGGCTGCCTCCCAGACATGCTGGCTAGGCTTGTGTCTCCTCCTTGCTTGCTTTCGACATGGGGGTGACATGGGTGTGCTCGGCTGTTCACCATTGATGGCAATGGCAAGCTCACAGTGGTTCTAGTGCTTGGTTAATCTTCCTAGATGATCTATTGAGCTGGTTGTGAGCTAAATAGGGAACAAGTTAGGCCAATTTTACTGCACACTATAGTGTTTGATGTTTGTTTGATTTGTATCTGCAACCTGTTTGATGAAATGGCCGCATGAATTCAAGTTTTGAATTTTGAAAAGATTTTTGGTGGGTTTTCTAGGTTGGTGCTGGTGAGTCTGCAGATGCTTGGGTTTTGAAAGTTGAGCTTGTTTGAGTGGTTTTTGAAAAAGTGGGATCTTCCCATATGATAAAGATTCAATTTTGAATTGTCATTTAAACTATGCATTTGAAAGTTTCTGGATGATCACAAAGTGGGCCTTGATACCTTGTTATGAGTACATTCAAGGGGTGCAACGATCCAGAAAAGTTTCTGTTAGGTTCTGAAAGTTTGAGACAGCCAAAGTAGGCATGGGAGTTAAATTGGTCAAAGTGACCATTCCTTTAATATATTTGTTTTGATTTACTTGTCTTTAGGAAAAGTGTGGGAAATGTTTTAGATGATGTTTATTTCACCTAAGAAACATTTTACAAGCAATGAAGCAATCAAACAAGGTGGTTCCAAAGAATTGCAAAATCCATGCATACACATATGCATGCATTCATAATTTTATTTAGAAAAGTTTTTGTTAACCCTAAATTTTGATGACTAATGCTTGATGATCCAAGCTTAGTATTTTTGGGATGTTACAAACCTTCCCCCCTTAAACAAAATCTCGTCCCGAGATTTGAAAGAGGACGGAAAGATTACCTAGGATTTGAAGAGATCGGGAAACTCCGTCCTGATGTGATCTTCGCGCTCCCAGGTAGCTTCCTCTTCTGTGTGGTTGCTCCACTGAATCTTGAGAAACTTGATGCTTAGGGTTCGGGTAGTTCGAAAAGCTTCTTCCAAAATACGGATGGGTACTTCAGGATAGGTCAGGTCATCGTTTATCTCTATGGTCCGATGGTCGATATTCTTGAACACTTCGGTCTTCTCGGGGACTTCGAGACACTTGCGAAGTAACGAGATATGGAACACATTGTGTACTGCTGACATCTCTTCGGGTTGCTCCAATTGATACGATACCTCTCCTCGACGGTTCAGAATTTTGAAAGGTCCGATATATCTGGGGGCTAACTTTCCTTTGAGTTTGAAACGCTGCATTCCCTTCAATGGCGACACTTTCAGATAAAAAAAATCTCCTATGTTGAAGGCGAGGTCTCTACGTCTCTTGTCGGCGTAACTCTTCTATCGGGATTGGGCGGTCTTGAGGTGCTCACGATTCTTGTGAACCTTCTCTTCTGCTTCTCATAGGATGTCGGGTCCAAAAATCTGACTCTCTCCTACTTCCGACCAGTTCAAAGGGGTACGACACTTCCTTCCGTACATGAACTCAAACGGGGCCATTTGCAAACTGGCTTGGTAACTGTTGTTGTAGGAAAATTCTGCAAACGGCAGACAGTCTTCCCACTTGGATCCATATTCTGACACACATGCTCTCAGCATATCTTCGAGTATTTGATTTACTCGCTCTGTTTGTCCATCGGTCTGTGGGTGATACGCGGTACTGAAATCTAAGCGGGTTCCTACACCTTCTTGGACTTTCTTCCAAAATCTCGAGGTAAACTGTGTTCCTCGATCTGATACAATGTTCTTAGGGACTCCATGCAAACTGACGATTCTAGCGATGTATAACTCCGCTAGCTTCGAACTCTGATATGAGGTTTTGACGGGCAAGAAATGGGCGACTTTGGACAATCTGTCCACTATGACCCAGATAGAGTCATTTCCCCTACTAGAAGTAGGCAGTCCAGTGATAAAGTCCATTCCTACAGAATCCCATTTCCATTCCGGAATCTGCAAAGGTTGCAACAATCCAGCGGGTCTTTGATGTCCTGCCTTGACTCGCTGACATATATCACACTTGGCGATATAGCTTCCGATTTCTCTCTTCATCTTATGCCACCAAAATTGCTCTTTCAAATCTTGATACATCTTAGTTCCTCCGGGATGGATAGAATAAAGAGTATCATGAGCCTCCTTCAAAATAACTTCTTTCAACTCAGAATCTGCTGGTATACAAAGGCGTCCTTTGTACCACAGAACTCCTTCATCTTCGGTGAATCCGGGTACTTTGCCTGTACCGATACGACGCTTGATTCCGTCGATACTGGCATTTCCCTTCTGCGCCTCTTTAATCTGACTGATCAAAGTGGGCTGAAGTTCTATGCCTGCCAAAAATCCTTCACTTACTAATTCCATTCGAAAATCTTCCATCTCTTTGTGCAAACTTGGTTGCTCCTTCAAAATCATGGAGTTCAAGCGGAACGGCAATCTGCTAAGGGCATCGGCTACTACGTTGCCTTTACCAGGGTGATAGTGAATGTCCAGATCGTAATCCTTGATTAGCTCAATCCATCTTCTCTGCCTCATATTCAGCTCCTTCTGAGTGAATATATACTTTAGGTTCTTGTGATTCGAATAAATCTCACAACGATTTCCCATCAGGTAATGTCTCCATGTCTTGAGGGCTAGAACTACGGCTGCGAGTTCGAGGTCATGGGTTGGGTAATTTTGTTCATGTTGCTTCAATTGTCGGGATAGATAAGATATAACTTTGCCTTCTTGCATTAGCACACATCCGAGACCAATCTTGGATGCGTCACAATACACATCGAAGGGCTTCGTGATATCTGGCATGATTAAGATTGGGGCTGATATCAATCTCCTCTTGAGTTCTTGAAAACTCACTTCACACTTGTGTGTCCATTCAAACTTCTTGTCCTTCTTCAGCAATTGGGTCATGGGTCGGGCGATACTCGAGAATCCTTCTACGAATTTGTGGTAATATCCCGCCAATCCGAGAAATGCACGAACTTGGGTTTGAGTGGTTGGGGCTTGCCAATCTTCTACATCTTTCACTTTGGCAGGGTCAACGGCAATTCCTCCGGCTGATACAATGTGACCGAGGAATCCTACCTCCTGTAACCAGAATTCACATTTGCTAAACTTGGCATACAACTGATGCTCTCTAAGGGTTCCAAGAATGGTCCTTAGGTGTAGCTCATGTTCTTCTTCTGATTTGTAATAAATCAGATTGTCATCGATGAAAACAACGACAAGCTTATCCAGGAAGTCCATAAAAATCTTATTCATGAGGTTCATGAAATAAGCGGCGGCATTGGTTAATCTGAAAGACATGACTTTATACTCGTATAGTCCATATCTGGTGGTAAAGGCAGTCTTTGGAATATCCTCTGCACGAATTTTGAGTTGGTGATAACCAGTCCTAAGATCAATCTTAGAAAACACTTTGGCACCGGTCAACTGATCAAACAAATCTTCTATTTTGGGCAAGGGGTACTTGTTCTTGATGGTGACATCATTCAACTTGCGATAATCCGTACACAAACGATTACCTCCATCCTTCTTGTCCACAAACAAGACAGGTGATCTCCATGGGGACGCACTGGGTTGAATTAATCCAATTTCCAACATGGAATCTAGTTGCTTCTTCAGTTCTGCGAGCTCTGACGGGTTCATACTATAGGGTCTCTGGGTTATGGGTCATGTTCCGGGGATTAGTTCAATGATAAACTCGATATCCCGATCTGGGGGCATACCGGGCAAAACATCTGGAAATACATCGGGGTATTCACAGACTATTCGGACTTGGTCAATGGTAGGTTGGGATATACTCTTGTTGCATTTGAATTGACAAGGTAAGGTTTCAGATATATGCTCGACTGATATTCCGGCGGTAGTGGTCATAGTGATGGCTTTCTTGGGACAGTCAATCAATCCTTTATGTTTGGACATGCAATCCATTCCTAGTACTACTTCCAAACCTTTAGTTCCGAGTACTATAAGATTTGCATAAAGATCTATGCCATTGATTCGGATAGGGACGGATTTGCAAATTTGCCTAGCCTTTGTGGTTGATCCGGGAATTTGCACAATCATCACATGCTTCAATTTGGTTGGTTGAATTTTACTAGTGCATGCAAATTCTTCGGTGACAAATGAATGCGATGCACCAGAGTCAAACAACACTCGTGCAAGTACTGAATTAACAGAAAACATACCCAGCACGACGTCTGGCGCTTCCTGAGCTTCTTCAGCATGCATGAGAAAAAGACGGCCATTGCGGTTGGGTGAATTCCCTGGGGCAAACCTTCTTCCGGGCTGAACACGACGCTGCTGCTGAGCTGGGGCATTGGGGGCTGTAGAATTCTTCTTGTTGGGGCACTCGTTGGAATAGTGGCCTTTATTTCCACAGTCATAACAAGTCACTTGTGACTTGTCCTTGGCTGCGACAGGCACAACATTACTTCTAGTCCTAGGGGCAGTGTTGGTGTTGGCGGTAGCATTGTTGTTGTTGAACTTGGGTGGGGCACGGTTGAAATTGCTAGAGTTGTCGGGGTTGTTGTGATTTCCTCCGGGTCTAGGGTTTCCACGGTTGGGGTAGGTTGCACGGTTCAACGGGGGTCTGTGGGTTCTTGGGGCAAATCCTGGAGATGGGTTGGGGCGATACTTTGGGGTCTAATGGGTTCCTGGCTGATGCATCATGCGACGCTTGCGGTTCTCATTGGCCTGGTTGATCTTTCCTTCCATCTGGATAGCGGAGTCGACAAGGGCTTCAATATCCGCAAAGGGGATATTGACTAATATCGTCTGCATCTCATCATGCATACCATTCAGGAATCTTTCTTTCTTCTTGGCTTCAGTGTCTATTTCATCCGGGGCATACCTAGCTAATGACAAAAATTGTCACGGTATTCCACTACAGTCATCCTTCCTTGCTTTAGCTCTCTGAACTCGTCTCTCATTCTCTTGATCAAACCCGGTGGCACATGAGTTCTGCTAAACTTGACCTTGAATTCCTCCTAGGTCATCATCTGGCCTCGGGTCATTGCACGAACACTGTTCCACCATTCCCTGGCATCTCCGGCTAGATAATGGGTGGCGAACAGAACTTTCTCGTTAGCTTCCACTCCGGCGACTTCTAGGTTATTTTCCATGGTTTGCAGCCAATCATCGGCGTCTAGGGGCTCTTCCGTCTTAGTGAAAACAGGTGGGTTGGTGTTCTGGAAATTCTTGATCTTAGATCCATGGTTGTCCTGATTTCCGTGGCCTTGGTTGTTGTGGGCTAGCTGGGCTATCTACTGCAGGGTGGCTAGGTTGGCTTGACGTTCCGCTCTTTCAGCTTCGCGGTCAGAAGTCAACATTTGCAGAATCTGCAACATCGGGTCCGGGGCTGAACCACTTCCTCCACGTGGCATCTGAAGATTGAGATAGATCATGAGAAAAGAGGGAAATTTCTAAGGTTTCGGGGATTTTGAAAAGTTTTAAAGGTTTGACTCAGATTTTCTAGCAACTTTCTTTTTCATTCATTCATTCATAGCACCCAGTACAACACACACCACAACAAACAAAAACAGATGGTTTTAAGAACCATTCTGAGAACTACGATACAGTGGGACCGAATACTAATCACTACGGTAGTGCTCAAGTGCTACTACACCTAGGATTCTGTGGCTTCATCATCTTCATCATCATCGATGAAGGCGAAATCATCCTCATCAATGAAGAAGTCCATGGACTAATTCTCCAGAAAATCATCGTCATCGCTGAGATAGGAGTAAGGGTCTCCACGAAGATCCTCTCCGGCATTCTCCCTTTCCTCCAACTACATGTCTCTCTCATGGATGGTCTCCTCCAAAGATGAGATGCTGTGGCGAAGACGGGCAATGATGCGCTCCTTCTTGTCGAGCTGACGGCGGCGAGACTTGCGATCCTTTGCTAGCATGGCGATGGTCTGATCCTTCGTCTTGATGATGGCAGACTTGTGGTTGGAGTAGTCACGGCAGTTGTCCAACTCCTGCTGACGATCGTACATCATGAAGCTAAGGTGGTCCAATTGAGTATTCAGCTCGGGGTGGTATGGGGCTTCCAGGGGTTGTCCATTTGCATCACGCCTTGGGCAAAACTCAAAGCGAGTACCCTTGATCTGATTGATGCTCTGACCACACAGACGGGAAAGAGCTTCCTGCATTGCTCTGGCAAGTCCATCGAGCCAGTTGTTTTCCCTCAAGGTAAACTGAATTCCCTCCGCAGTGGGAGGTTCAATCTTTCCTCGGAGACTTGCAACAATTAGCCACTGCAGGTCTCCTCCTCCTTGATCATTGATCTGAGCTCCGAAGAACTCGGGGTGCGGACGCTCCAGAAGTTCCGAAAGCTGGTCCAAATCCCTCTCAAAGATAAGGTCTCCTCCATTCCCAAGTTGGTAAAACTTGCTGTACTTCACGTCCATCTATAAAAATAGAGGATGAGTAGGTTAGCAAAGTGATCAAGTGTGTCAAAATTTTATGTATTTTGCAAGAGTTTTTGAGGAACATGAATTTTTATGAAAGAATCAAAGAGATAAGAATGAGAATAAGTTTTTGTAAATATTTGTTTTCTTTGGTTTTGAAACTAAGTTTTTGGTTCAAACGTCCAGTCTAACTAGGGTCTCCCATGGTCAGGATGGCTCTGATACCAACTTGTCAACACCCGGATTTTTAATCCCAGATGCCTGTTATGCCATACCTCGCAATCCCAGGATTACCATTTTTGCGAGACATAACAGAATTGGATACCATAATACATCATCCATTACAAACGATACATAAGTTCTTACACGAATAGGGATCGCATGATCCAGTTCTTAATACAACATCAAGTAGCGGAATACGTAATAATAACGGTAGCGTAGGCGAAGCTCCATCTTCGGGGTCACAGGGAATGCTGACGATGGGAGATGATACTAGTTGTCGTAACCTTCCTGGGGTCCATCTTCCAGGTACTCCTCTTCATAGTCTGGCCATGGGAATAGCCAGGGACAAAGCCATGAGTACTCTTTAAGTACTCGCAAACTAATACTAACAGGTAAATGGGTTTTTGGATAATAGGACACTAGGATCTAGGGTTGTTTTGCAAAAGCCAGATTTATCTCTACTAAGTTCCAAAGCTAGTCACAATTTTATAACTCCTAAGTGGGATCTTGTAACTCATGTCACAACTCTGTTGTGGTCAAGTCAAAGTCTCAATTCATTTCACAAGTCAATTTTTGAAAATTCTGACAGGGGAACAGTATGGCCACTCCAACTGTCCATAACCGGTTTGACACACTGCAGAGATTGTACACTTTCACCACAACATTCGATACATCCGTCAGGAACAAATCCTGAATTCACCATACTTAGTATGCGGATAATCAATCCTAACCTTTCAATTACACGCCCTAGTATAAGCACCTCTCCTGTGAGTTTGGCCTCCCAACCATGACCAGCTGTCATCTTGGGTACTGCACAGGTGGACAGTCTTCACAAGGTAGCCTCATCTCAGACCTTGGCCGTGAGGGAGCTAATACTAAGGTACATAAGTTTCCAGTCAAGCCCTACCCAATATTCGGGTACTGTGGTTGTACGATAAAATTGGAATGGTATCGCATCCAGACAACCATCGGTTTTATAAAAGGGCTAAGGATCATGCCTCAACATTTTCATCACCAAAATCATCAGGTGTTCGGAAACACATGTCCAAAACATTTCAATCGAATGATCCATCATTCTAAGGTTTTCATAACCATTTTCTCACCAAGTATTCCCATCTAAAGTTGATCAAGTTTTATTCTTAGCACTAGCATCTACAAGTGGGGTTAAGCACTAATGAGGGGTGGTAAACTAGGGGAGTTTCAACTATGTATAACCTTATATCTCAGGATGATATCAAGGTGTCTAATCTTAGGCTAAATTTTATGATCTTTACGCAACCTTCAGATAACTTTCTAGTATCTACCAAACTCTTAAGTAAACTCTAAGTAAGCTTTGATAAAGAAATAAAGTAAGAAGCTTGCAAATAAAACTAGGATTGGTTTATCAAGTGGGTATGATCATATATGCTTAAAGCATATAGTAGGCATGGTAACAATCAAGTATTTGCTTGCATAGGTAAATTATCTTGCAAGTGTTAGCTTGCATCAATGTCAATATAAGCTTGCCTTGTGCAGAGCAGTGGTTGAAGTTCTCCTTGGCTTCTTCTTCGTAGTATCCTCCTTCCTCCTCGTATCCTTGGTCGTTACTAGCGTCTATGAATAAATACGAGGTACACAATCACCAAACAATACTTAACTACTTGCAATCATCACACACAAGGGTCCTATATATGATCTAGCATCATCTCTAACATTACAAGGTTAAGGCTTGGTTTAATTCCTTTTATTTTTAGAAAAGTAATTTCTACTCATTGACAAACTACTTAAGATTTAATATTCTCCAACCCAAACATGGGATCATGTTGACACATGTCATCACCACATATTGTAGTCCAAGGGAATGTGATTTAAAGTGGTGTCACAATTTAATAAGGTTTTACCCTTTTATTTTATTTAAATATAATGACTAGAAATGCCTATGTAGCATTCTTTTATTACTTGAACATTATTTCTGCAAGTAAACCTATATATTTTTATATATTCTGAAAGGTATGGTTAAATGTGATTTTTGAGAGTTGGAATCAACTCAAAAGCTATTATGGTTTAAACTTGAAAAATGTTTGAATGCACAAAAGCTTCTGCCTTGTTATTTTTACCATGGATGATCTATAGATCCAAATGACTTGAATCCAACGGGCTTGGATTCAGCATTCACAGACCTTTCCAGCAAAATTGGTTTCATTCAAATTGGTGCACTGAATCGATCTGGATTGATTTTTGAAAATGGGTACAGAAGTGTGTTTGAATTACAAAGAAAAAGATTTAATTCAAATCACTGGGCTGCGCGGGAAAAGTTACTGGGCCGGCCTGCTAAGCGCAGTGCTCCCGTGGGCTGCTTAAGTGGGTGTCCCCACTTGCCAGTGAGACAGGGAGGGGCGAAGTGGTACGGGGCAACGTGGGTCGTTCGATCTGATTCTAATCCAACGGCTGGGAGTCATCATTGACGCGAGACAACGCCGGCGAGAAAGAAACCTAGCGCTGCTAGTGAGGGTTGTTGGGGGCTCACCCGGGTGCTGGCGAGGGTCGGCGAGGCGGGGGAACGACAAAGTCGACGACGGCAAACTCAGGGGTGGTCGCGGAAGCTCCTGGGGTGGACGAAATCGATGGCTCCCTTCTTCTCCAGAGGCGGCGGGCTCCGGTGAAATTCCGGCGAGGTGGTGCTCGCCTTGATCCGGGAACGGTGTGGCACGATCAATGACGAGAGGGTAGTGAGATGGTGTGAAGAAATCGAGCGGGGTGGCCTCTATTTATAGTCGAGCGAGGGGACCGACGGGACGCACGGTGAGCTCGTCGGGGGCAATGTTACAGGCGGCTATTAGCATGGGCGATGGTAGGGGACGGTGCGGTGTTCCCTGGCGATGCTCAACGACATGGTTTCGAGGCGTGGGGCGGTGCGGCTTGGTCTGGAACATGCGACGCTCTGAGCGGAAGAGGCAGCGTCTTCGACGGCGAGCGGTGGCTGTGCGTCACGGGGCGGCGAACGGGGATGTCTGGCGGTCTCCTGGCTCGGTGGGGATTGTGTATGCACGCGGAGAGGGCGGCGCGCGGTCTGTGGGCTTCGGTCGAGGGTGGCGCTCTGGCGCACGCTCGGCATGGTCGCAGGCGGTCTAGGCGCGGTCCATGCGTTTGGTCCAGTGGTTGGCAAGGTTCGAGGGGTGGACAGGGAGTGGCGGTGGACGGTGGGCTGCCTCCCAGACATGCTGGCTAGGCTTGTGTCTCCTCCTAGCTTGCTCTCGACATGGGGTGACATGGGTGTGCTCGACTGTTCACCATTGATGGCAATGGCAAGCTCACAGTGGTGCTAGTGCTTGGTTAATCTTCCTAGATGATCTACTGAGCTGGTTGTGAGCTAAATAGGGAACAAGTTAGGCCAATTTTACTGCACACTATAGTGTTTGATGTTTTTTTGATTTGTATTTGCAACCTGTTTGATGAAATGGCCGCATGAATTCAAGTTTTAAATTTTGAAAAGATTTTTGGTGGGTTTGCTAGGTTGGTGCTGGTGAGTCTGCAGATGCTTGGGTTTTGAAAGTTGAGCTTGTTTGAGTGGTTTTTGAAAAAGTGGGATCTTCCCATCTGATAAAGATTCAATTTTGAATTGTCATTTAAACTATGCATTTGAAAGTTTCTGGATGATCACAAAGTGGGCCTTGATACCTTGTTATGAGTACATTCAAGGGGTGCAACGATCCAGAAAAGTTTCTGTTAGGTTCTGAAAGTTTGAGACAGCCAAAGTAGGCATGGGAGTTAAATTGGTCAAAGTGACCATTCCTTTAATATATTTGTTTTGATTTACTTGTCTTTAGGAAAAGTGTGGGAAATGTTTTAGATGATGTTTATTTGACCTAAGAAACATTTTACAAGCAATGAAACAATCAAACAAGGTGATTCCAAAGAATTGCAAAATCCATGCATACACATATGCATGCATTCATAATTTTATTTAGAAAAGTTTTTGTTAACCCTAAATGTTGATGACTAATGCTTGATGATCCAAGCTTAGTATTTTTGGGATGTTACAGTTTGCCTTCCCGCCGGTGTCAGAGAAAAAATAATACAACAGCACCTCCCCCACCACTACAGGAAGGTCATCAAGCAGCACGGCGGAGCAACGTAGGGCGCCGGGGTTTCATCCCTGGATGCCGTCCCTCCGGCATCAGGGATAGGGGTAGGCCGTAGTGGCAACTGCAGTACCACATCTCCATGGGAGCGTGCACAAGAGGTAAGGGAAAGCAAATCGAGTCAGAGGAGGTTGTATATCATAGCCCGGCGGGCCAAATCCCCATCTGGTTAGCGCCAAAGGATGGCGGAGACCGTCAGAATCGGGCAAGCAACGGCGGTGGTGTCGAGCAGTACGAGAGGAGGAATGAGGAGGTGTGGGGATCACGCGAGCGGAGAGTTCAGCCGGGTGGGTTTATCCACCAAGCCTGGCCTAGCTGGGCCAGGGCATCTGAAGAGGCCAACCAAACAGACTCAAACTAGATCCCTTGGGCCTGGTCTTAAAAGAGAAAAAGAAAAATCAATTAAAGAATAAAATAAAAATTACCTAAATACCCTTTTGACATTTAAAGCTCTATATAATTATAAAAAATCATAAAAATGCATCTAATGTATTAAAATCATCATAAATATAAGATCTACCTAATAAAAATATAATTTTATTTGTTTAAAATAAATGTAAAGCAAATAATTATTAACACCATTAAATCCTAAATGAAATTTTATAAAATAAGAAAACCCCCGAAAAATAAATAAAAAATCACTTTTGTGTATAAGGATAAATCTACTATTTTATAAAAATACTAACCTAATTTTTATATAAAATTTGAAGTAAGTATTCAAAAAAAATTAATCCTTTATGGAATTTTATAAATATAATAATACTTAAAAATAAATAAAAATCATTTTTAAGATCTTAAATAAGTATATTTTACTCGAAAAATATTAAGTATGTTATTTCAAAACATATCAAGGTTCATAGATAATAAAATTTCTTTATCTATTCTATAAAAATAATAATAAGATAAATGCTTTGTTAATTATCTAAATAAAAATTTCCTAAGTAATAAATAACTACATTTTTAAATATGAAACCTTTAAATCTAAGTATCAAAGTTCAAAAACATAATTAGATTTTACAATACAAATTACATGTAATGTCTTAAATTTATACTCACTTGAAACCTAAATCAAAATTGCAAAACCACAACCTTCAAGATAACTTTATACATCACTCACCGATATTAAGGAGGAATAATCTTAATATCTAAATAATATTTAACATGACTTTAAATCTAACTCATCAATAACATCATCCAAGTTATACTTCCATAGAAGAGTTGCATATTATTTTCATAATAGCAAAACAAGTTTAATCTAATCATTCACTTAAATATAAATTGAATAACTCCACACCTTAGTCATACTTATCATAAATTTAAAACTTGAAAATAATTAAAACATATTACACCATAGGTTTAGTTACCCTTTTAAAGTTAACTTTAGTCTCAAAGCTTATAAACATCATGTCTAATAAATCACTTACATTTTTATAGTTAACTTTGGTCTGTTTAACTTAAGACATAAAGAATCTCAAGTCCAAACTAACCAATCAAACACCAAAAGACATTGATCATGTTCTATTAACAATGAAGATTGTTTAAACCTTAGAAAGGAAATCTTTTCTTCAAATATTATTCTTTTTTCCACTTCAAACAATAACCTTATAATAAGTTCTTCAATTCTTCACAACTCAATCCCGAGATTTATCAATAGTCACAAAATGACCATTAACCATAATCACATTATTTTATACTTTACTTGCATATGTTGAATTGTTAACCCTTGAGTTCCTTATAAAGGTCATTACTTATAAAGTAAAACTTTAAGATAAACCAACTCTTAAAAGAATCACCTGAATTCACTTCACTCAAAGCATTGGGGATTCACTTTGGGAGTTTTACAAAATGCATGTCATTACTTATGCATAACTGCATCTTGCTTCTTTAAACATTAGTCCTTACCGTACCAATGATGCAGTTTTCAGATATTGGATCTTATGTCGTATCGAAGACCGTGAGTGCATAATCTTGCAATCGCAAAAGGCAAGTTCACACTTGCTCATGTCCTTTGATTATTTTCTGTAAAGTATTTTGCAAATCTAGTGTTGTCATCACATGCATTTCAAAAAGGGTCAGAAAACACCATTTTCATAATAATATGATTATAGGTTATTTACCATGAGGTAATAACCTTCTATGGAAGTTCCGGTGGTAAAGGAACATACTATCTAGGACTTAACAACCAATGTCGCCAGTGATTATTACGCCGTATATTACACGTTAACCATGAGATTTGGAATGGGACGGAGAAGTCAGCTGGATCAGCTCCCTTTCGCATGCCAACGGATGACCGGGCCATTGTTGAAACTCCTCTTGTAGAGGGTTAGCAGGTTATGGGTGGGATCCCTCAACGTCCCACGGCTTTTGGTATCTATGAGGGTTGTACACCTTAGGCTGATAATGGAAAAAAGTATTATCCTAGGCCTGATGTGTAATCTGTCGGCTATGCGGGGTCGCGGAGAAGGATAGTGATTGGCTTGGATATTAATCTGGGCCCCACACCATGGAAGTTTGGACGAGAATGCAACTCGGATGTGCAACAAAGCTAAGATCTCTCATGGGTAAAGTAACGCACCTCTATAGAGTGTAAGAACTGTAACCTGTTACTCCCTGTTCCGGGAAGGAGCTACGAACACGGTAGGAAAGGAACTCCATGAAAGTTCTGGTAAACCCGTGAAGGCTGGCGGACATAGCTTTTCAGAATAAAAGCAACCTTTGAAGAAATGTTTACGAAAACTTGCATTGCCTACGACCTATGGTCTGTGGCTGTAGATATAGTGCATCATACACTCCTTTTCTATGAACTTGCTGAGTACGCTCGTACTCAACGTATCTCCTTAACCCTTGCTAGGTTCTAAAGCCAGTACAGAATATGTCTACATCAAGTTATGCTCCAGGAATCATCACCAGAAGCCAAAGTTCTTCAATGAAGTCAAGAAAGTCAACATATACATCAACTCAAGTGAAGACGAAGTTACTGATTGTATAGGAATATAAT
The DNA here is from genome assembly GCA_916181665.1 of Avena sativa. NCBI lineage: Eukaryota > Viridiplantae > Streptophyta > Magnoliopsida > Poales > Poaceae > Avena > Avena sativa. The sequence goes on from OV702281.1 coordinate 339,035,656, forward strand.
CTCTAGCCATAGAACCTATTTCTTTAGTGTATTGAAATAGCAGCAATGCCAGACCAATAGTTCAGATACTAGTCGTATTGGTATGATCGTTTTTGAGTTGTTTATTCTTGATTCTTCTTTGTAAGAAGTTTCTTTCTCTCTCTCTTTAACCTAGAGTGTTCTCTGGATCTTGTGTAAATAGTTGAGTTGTAACCTATAGTCATGTCTTGGACCTGCTGTGTTTCTGTTGTACCACTCTGAGGGATGTAATACTAGTGAACGGTGTTTCATTGGTGTTATGTCAACGACTATAGTGTACTACATAATGCAGTGGTATGCTGGGTCACCACAGTTGGTATCAGAGCATATGCTTTGACCTTAGGATTAAAACCCTTTTAGGAATATATGTAGGTTGGATAGTGACTATAGGAAGCCATCTTATCTAAACCAAATATTCTTATGACTTGTGATAAGTATCCACTTGAGGATAACTTTGTCACTAGATACTTAAGTCATTCTTTCTTAGGAGTAATTAGTTTATCTTTTCTCGGTATAGTGTTATTTAGTGTCTTCTGAAGGAGACATAAACCACCAAGATACGGTAGAAAAGTGTAAGACATCAATTGAATTAGTACTAATGGTATAGTCTAACCCTAGAATTCAAGTAGTACAGTGGAATATTATTGTTAATTGGTAACCAAAGACAATATGATGAATATCATTAGGATAAATGTTGATGTAATGGGTGGTAATCATATGGGATTCACTTGAGAATTTTACGTGAAGGAGTGAACTTATGCTAAAGATCAATGATAGTACAATGAGAAGTAAAGTTATCATGATTAGATTAGCTCTTGAATCATGTCAATAGGTAAAACATAACAAGATCATGGTGAGATTAGCTCTGAAACCATGATATAGGTATAAATATGACATGAAATTAGTAAATTAGCCTGAAGTAGAATTAAGGAAATAACATGGTAGAACTATGATAGAAGTCATAGGTGCTAGAAAATTCCAAGAATCTCTAGTTTAAGAATCTGGTTAGTCATTTGGAGAGATTTTGTGAGTTTAGATTACTAAATAATGACAGGTTGGTTATATTAGCCATTCCAAAAATGAGACTAAAAGGTTAGTCAAAACCAAATTGAGACCACTTTGTTTAAGATTATCCTATTGCAATTGAGCAATTTGGGTAAATTATGAGGCAAAGAATAGTTTAACCTTATGTGCTAAGTATCATGATGTAAACCTATATGAGGAGGTGTCATATACTACACAGCTAAGCCTGAATTTTAGAGATATTATACTCAACTACTATATTTCGGGCTTAGAATATTGTGTGTTATATGTACCACATTTGGATTTATTTGTTTTTTTTGGACCTTCTTGATTGACTAGATCTGTACATGAAGTTTGACTTGATGTGCAAATGCATGTTGCAACATCCAGTTACTACTTGATGCTATAGACCTATATAGAAAAGGGAATTCGTGTAAGGGAGTGACGAGTTCCAATGATCAAGATGAAGGCTTACATGAAGAATGAAGCCAAGTATAAGGAGTATCAACACAGTTTGAAGGATGGATCAAGTTCAGATCATTACTAGTCAACAATAAGAAGGAAGATTAATGTAGGAAATATAAGGATCAACAAGAAGTGATGAAATTAATTTCACCCAAAATAGATAATGTTGCTAAGAAGTTAATGAAATAGTTGTACCAAGTTCATGGAAGTATCATGAAAAAGTGAAAATAAGTAAGCTTTGGAACCAAAATGGTATTCAAGCTCTAACAATTTAGAGAGAATGCCAGTGGTACGTCGAAAACTGTGGGTAATACATACACCCTAGGATGGTTCTCAGTCAGTATCTTGTCCGCAGCTGGTATTTGGTTGACTTAGTTAACCAGATCATCTTAGTATTGCATAAAGAGCATAAAACTTGGCCTAAGTTAGAGAAGACATAAAGGAGTAGAAACATTAAAGCGACCGTCTTTCGAGACACCTCGCGAAAGCAGGCCTACCAATGACAGAATGCCCAAGCAATAAGTAATACAAATAATGTTGGAAGATTCACCTCAGAGATCCACAATTGTGTGGGTATGCTGTAATTTCTTTCGTGAAACCTTAATAGGTAGAGTATAAACTAGACAAAGACCTACATTCTAGTTATAAAGCCAATGGTTACTATATAGACAGTTTAGAGACCATTAGTAAACCCTAAGGGGGAGAGTAAACAGTAAACAGAAGTACTGATATCCGAACTCCAGAGTAAAGGTTGGAGAAGAAGTGCTAACCTATGATAACATTAAGCCTTATTTTCATAAGGTTAAAAAAATACATTATCATAAAAGTACTTTTGGAAGCATGCCTAGATGAAAGATCGAAGTTTAATTCCGGATAGTAGTACTCAAACCTTAAGGCAATTAATAAATGGAAGTGGAAGAAGTACTTAAGGTGATAACAAAAGATTGTCTAAAAGCTTGATAAGTAAAAGTTTGGAAGTGGTAGAATAGATTAATCTTAATAGACTAATTCGAGAGGAAACAACTCTTAAGTGATCCTTAAGAAGTAATAAAGCACATCCAATTAAACATGTATAAAGGAAACAAGAAGAAATTCCAATGGGTATGGACTAAATGAGTTCAAAACCAATCTTCGGAAGGAATACCAGTGTAAACCATACCATGGCAAACCAAAATTTTAGTCTTTTGACCATAAATATTGTCTAATAGAGCTTAAACCCCTGTTTATGTGAGACTTCCTAGACCTTACACAGTATAGTAAGGAGGCTCGATAATCAAGTAAAGGAGTTGGTTAGGATGACTAATCAGGGTAATGAACTAAAGAAGAGACTCCAACTTAAGGGTTCCATAATAAGAACATATCTCTAAAGGGATGATAGTAAAAGGAACTTTGGGGTATTGGGATAACAAGTTGGAGATTGCCAAGTAGGATGAGAATTTAAGGAAAAGATCTGATTATGGGATAATACAATTATTCCCATTGAGGTTACCATGGAGTTGAGAAATGTCGTAACAAATACAAGACAATCCCTCATTCTGAAACGTGAGAGTATACGAACTTCGAGGACGAAGTTTATTTTAAGGGGGAGAGTCTGTAACATCCTAGGATTGGCACCAAGAAATAGACGGGACACATGTTTGTGCATTGCATTCATGCATAAGAAAATCCGGGGAATTTTCGCGCAAAACTAAAAGAGCTATAGAGGGATCGAGATCTCTATTGTTATGACGGAAAGGTTAGGGCTAGTGCTCTGGATTTTGACATGACCTTGGTTGAATCCTTTGAATTAGGGTGGAAGCAATTCAAATTTGAAGATTCAAATCATGTACTCCCTCCAATCCTAAATAAGTGTCGCGGTTTTGAACTAGAGCTAGTTCAAAACCGCGACACTTATTTAGGATCGGAGGGAGTATTTGAATTCAAGAGAAATTTAAATTTGAATTATAAATGAATAAATTAATCACAATAACAAATTGAAATTGAATTCTTATTTACAAATAATATATAAATATTTAGTATATTTAAATCACAAAAGGATGGAAATTTAATTTTATAATAGTACTACATTGTCTTTACAAAGTTTTACATGCAAATATTATATTCCAACAAAGAAATGATATGCAAGAATGAAGCTTTACAAATATGAAAGATTTATAGCAATTATTAAATGGTACAATCTAATAGAGCAATCAAAGAAGATTACAACATGAATTATTTAATAATACAAGTAATTGTATTTTCAAATAATACCTTGTACCAGATATTAAATATTACAGATAAAAATGGAGCACACTAAAAGAAAAGAATCCAATGAATATTAAGGAATATATTTATTAGATAATACAATGTTACATTGTTCTTTACAATAAAATGCTAAAGAAAATATAAAGTCCTATACTACTTTCCTATCTACGGTATTGAGCTTCTAACAGTATTGAGCTTCTTCTTGATCCTGATCTCTGCAAAAACAAAAGAATGGAAAACAAGTAATAAAGGGGTTAGTTTGGTTTAGTGCTCTCAGTCTTAATAGTGAAATGCACTGTTGATAGTCATCATTGAGCTAGAAAGGAATAAGGGGCAAGTTTCACCAAATAGAGTATCTGTTCTTATCAGATGTGTAGCCTCAGTCCTACATCATTGGCAGTAAGAGGAGCAAGTTTCACCAGAGGAGGTAGAAAGGAAGAAGTAAAACCACTGCAATTACTTGTGCTGATCTACAACAGAGCAAGCTAGTAGGCAAGCAACATACACATAACTGCATGTGTGTGTGCTGTCAGCACAAGGAAGCCTCAAAGATAGATAAGAGTGAACCAGTCGTAACTAGTACACCATTCTCATCTCCCTAGTGACACCACATTCATTTCCACCACATGTAGTCAAGAACACTGCTCTTAGCACACCACCAAGAATTCTCCTGACTCTCAACCAAATAACCCCACAGATTAGATCCACCATATCATCACATGCCTAACTCTGGTTGCTCAGTGGATCCATCCAAGAGCTAGGACAAGGAAGAAATCAAGGCCATGCCACAGTTGTACTAGGAGCACAAGGAGAAGATCAGGAGCACTAGGAAAAGGTTAAACAACAGCTTAAGCTGAAAGCCAGTAGCAACAAGGTGTGAAGGTGGAGCAAGCCATCAAATCAATTAGCAGTTGATCAAGAACAACTACCAGCGTAGCAGCTATGGGGTAGCAACCACTCTACAAGAAACAGGTTGATCTTTAAGATCTATATTTGGATTTTGCATAAGTATCTTGGGAAAATAAAGGGAATAGTCCACATCAAACCAATTCCTCTACCCTTCAACTAGATGATCATCTAGGAGGATTGGAGGAGGAAGTCCCCTCAGATCTACATAGTGGTACTACGTATATTCCTCATAGAGAATTATAAAGTTACCAATCTATCTCAACATCTGTTCTAATATAAATCTCTGCCTCAGCTTTTGCATCATAAGTTCGGCCAAGAACCAAGTACAGAAATCTGTTCCTATATCAATTTAAGCCTCAGCTTGTGCATCCTTGGCCTCGGGAAAACATTTCCAGTTGACTGAAACATAGAAGCAAGGTATGCTACCTAGCTGCTATTGTGCACACTCTAGGATGAGGCACCACAACAGCAGCTAGGACAGAATATGCTACTAGCACTACTAGGAAAATGGCTATAGGTAATCAGCAAATCCGTGGCTCACATGGTTGAAGTGCCCCACGGCTAAAACAGGCATGGCTCACCTATGGGCAGTGCCCTACTAGTAACTAGAACAACCGTGGCGCACATGACCATAGTGCGCCACAGATATGTGTGGGCTAGGGCCCTGTTGGCCGCACGCCAAACATCTGTACCACACATAGGGTAGTTGCGCTACGGTTGTTAGTGCCAACCGTGGCGCACATGGAGGGGGTGCGCTACGCCTAAGCGCATGCCCCCTCTGCTGTGAAACGGCCAGACACATCCGTGGTGCACTATGGCATGTGCGCCACGGATGTTACTACTCCATGTGGCGCACTAGGGCAGAGTCCGCCACGGATGTGTCGATTTTTTTTACAGCACTTTATGTGCACATGTGTGACCACATCCACCACCCCACACTTCACTTTCCCCTTCTTCTTCCTCCTTAGATCTAGTCGGGATCTTCTCCTTCCCACCTCAATTTCTCCACCCATTCACCATTTTTAGCATCTAGAACTTGCCTTGGATGTTACATAAGTAATAGAGGAAGGTCTCCGGTCTCTCATCTCCTTCTCCGGTCTTGCGCGCACCTCTCCTTTCCATCTTTCTCGCGATTGGTATCTCATCTCGGTAAGTTGTCCATGTACGGATGTGTTCATGTGTATATGGTATGCTCATATGTATGTAGATGATCGATGCTCATGATGTGTGTATGGAGAGGATTGATGGTCATATGAGGCCATCGCACAAGATTATTTCACTATGAGAGCCGTGTTGGTCACTACGGTGCAAGACTATCCAGGTTGTAGGTATATCTCGGGGCAGGTTATCCAAGGATTCTGCGCATGCGTTAGGTGCATGGAGAACACAAGCTATCTCCAACTAGAGAAAGATCCAGGGTCATCGAAAACCATGTTCATGGCGCACCGGAGGTGGCTCGGCAAGAATGATCCATGGAGAAAACGTGGAGACCTGTTCGATGGCAAATCCGAGACCCGAGGAATCCCAGAGCGTAGGAGCAGCGAAGAAGTGGAAGAGTTGCTGAAAAACTGGAAAGATTGTCCTAAGCCTGGAAAGAAGCAAAATAGGCAGCAACAAGACAAGCCGCTAATGAAGGTATGGAAAACAAGGTCTGTTTTCTAGGATTTGCCATACTGGAAGTTTCTCCGCACGCCTCATAGCCTCGACATCATGCATATCACGAAAAACGTGTGCGAGAGTCTGGTCGCCACCATAATCAACATGCCAGATAGGACGAAAGATGGTCTGAAAGCAAGGCACGACCTGATATGCTTGGGTATCCGGAAGGAGCTTCACGGAGGACGCACTACTCCTGATGATCAGGAAGATGACGATGATCATGAGTCGGAGACGACAGAAGGTCGTCGGAAGGGTAAAAAGTTCAAGAAGAACGAATATTACTGCCCTCCTTCTTGCTTCACTCTAAGCCAGGATGAGATCAAACAGTTTTTCAAGTGCCTTCTAGGAGTCAAATTTACTTACGGCTACGCGGGCAAGATAAGCAGATACCTAGACGAGGTGAAGCAGAGGTTCAGTGGCATGAAGTCTCACGACTGTGCCGTGCTAATGACGCAGGTACTTTCGGTCGCACTAAGAGGGATAATGGACGAGCACGTCCGTGAAACGTTGTTTGGCCTCTGCAAGTTTTTCGACGTCATCTCTAGGAAGTCGATTGGCGTGAATCAGCTCGGGAGGCTACAGGAGGAGATCGTGGTGATACTATGTGAGCTTGAGGTCTACTTCCCACCCGCATTCTTCGACATTATGGTGCATCTGCTGGTCCATGTCGTGGAGGACATCGTACAACTCGGGCCGATGTTCCTCCGCAGCATGATGGCGTTCGAAAGGATGAACGGACACATCAAAGGATACGTTCGCAACAGGTCCCGTCCAGATGGAAGCATAGCCAAGGGCTTTCTGGCCGAAGAGTGCATCTCTTTCTGCATGAATTATCTAGACATCGAGAACCCTGTCGGTCTTCCCGTCAACAGGCACCTTGGCAAGCTCGACGGATCTGGTCACCGAGAGGGTCGTCGCATACTGCATGCAGACTTCGATTTTCGACGCGCAGACTTTGATTGAGCAAACCTCGTCGCGCTACAGCATTTAGAACTGGTCGATCCTTGGGTACATAAGCACAAAAGGTTAATCGAGAAGAAGTACAGTGACCGGGGCATACAGAGGACGCAGGGAGAAATAATCAAAGAGCACAACTCAGATTTCACGCGTTGGTTTAGGCAGACGCTCCTTGATAATCCCCCGCAATCGCATTCTTCTGACATGGAAAGGATCATATTCACCTTGTCGCAGGGACCGATGCAAAACCTGGTGACCTATCAGGCGTATGATATCAACGGTTACACATTCTACACGGAGGAAAAGGACAACAAGTGTGATTATCAGAACTCAGGCGTAACGTCGGAATTCTACACCGATGACAACGTGAAGAAAAGATTCTACCGAAGAATCGAGGAGATCTGGGAGCTCGACTACTGTGGAGAAAAGGTGCCGATGTTCCGTGTTAGATGGGCAAAGAGCGTCTAAATAGAAGACCGGTATTTCACAACCATGGTTATACCCGAAGCAGCCAAATCCAAGGCCGCCGGTGCAAACGTGGCCGCGAAAAATGAACCGTGGGTACTGGCTACCAAAGTGGACCAATGTTTTTTCATTACCGACCCGACAAAGCCTAGCCGTGTTGTCGTGAGGAGAGGAAAAAGAAACATCATCGGAATGGATGGAGTCGCCAACGAGCAAGACTTCGACCAGTACGGCGATCCAGAGATTGAAGATGACGACGACTACGATGCAGCAACATACATCACAAGAAGAAAAAGGACAACCCTACCCAAAAAAGGTAACCTATTCTAAAGAAGAAACATTAAAGTGCCGGGGCTAAATTATTCAACCGCGACAAAGAAGGGAAAAAAGATTGTAAAACGCTAGCTCAAAAAATATTGTAAAACGCGTGGTCGAAAGAGATTGTAATATTCATGGACAAATTATTATGACATATTTGAATCATATTTAATTTGTACCACTTTTATGACATATATTATCACTTTTGGGCATTTTTGGAATATTTAAAAGTATTTTAAAAACAAAACAAAACTTTTATAGAATATATCACCACTTTTGGGCATTTTTTGGAACATTTAAAAATATTTTTAAAATAAAAATAAAAAAGGTGGGCACCAGGATTTGAACCTGGGTGCTCACAGGTTTAGATTAGAGTAGTGGGTGGAACCAGTGGGATAGGGCAGTGTTAGTTGTCTAGAGGGGTGGTCGTGCCTTCTTATGTGACTAGTAGTACCGAGTTAGGCGTAGCGCACCCTGGCCAAGTGCGCTACGGTTACTCGTTACTAGTAGTAAACCGTTCCATGCCCCGCGCGCCTCTTCTCCCAATCTCAGATCAGACACCGCCGATCTCAACCGTGCCCCGCCGCCGCGCTCTCGATCCGCCGCTGCCCTGCCAGCTGCGCGTGGAGGAGGAGGAGGAGCCCTGCCAGCTGCGCGTGGAGGAGGAGGAGGAGCCCGAGGCGTGCGCGTCCGAGGAGGAGTCCGTCGAGGAACCCGCCGTCGTCCGCCCGCCCGCCCGCCGTCGTCCACCGCCGCTCTAGGAGGAGGACATGGAGGAGGAGCCATCGTCGTCCGCCCGCCCGCCCGCCATCGTCGTCCTCATCGCCCGCCTGCCTAGCTCCGCGCTCCCTCCTGGTGAGTCCCCTGCCCACCTCCCCTCTCTCCCTCTCTCTCCCTCTCTTCATCTCTCCCTCTCTCTCAACTGTAGTTGAATGAATGAATGCCAAGTAGTTGAATGAATGAATATTTTCTTCTGTTTTGTCTAAATTTGCTCCTTGTCCAAAGAAAAAGTTCAGGCTTTGGTGTCTGTTTACATTTGTGCCATTTCCTTGTTTTAAATTGTTTAGCTTCCTGGCCTTTTGCGTTTCTAGGATTTCTTCATGTGGTACTGTTTGTGAATGTTCATAGTGTTCATGATTTCATAATATAGTAGTGTACATTCTGTTTTTGCTGTTAAAAATTGGACACATGATGCCATAGCAAGAATTTAGGTTACAGATAACTAGGGTAAACAAATTTGGAAGTTGCAACTCAAGAAATATATGTTGCTACTAGGTAGCACAAATTCTAATGAACTCTTTTAGTATCCACCATGGACAAATCGACCTGGAATTGTTATATCCAGCTTCCACCTACCTGTAGTTCTATTTGCACCAGAATCAGTACTAGTTAATAAGAATCATTGTAGCCTGGTTATGATTCTTTTGTTTTGGAAGTTGCATCTAGCTGAATTGCATGGTGTGTAATGTGTAGAAATGTTCCTAGCGGAGTCAGAATTTTTGTTTCATTTATAGGAGGTAGAAATGTTTTCAGTTGGTTACTGGAGCTCTGAAACTTTCATTGCCACTTTGAATGAAAGAGATGAACAATTATTTGTCCTTTTATCATTTTCATTCAAAGGTGAGGCTCTTCTGTTGACGACACTGATTCCATCACCAGAAGTGTTCTTATGTCAGTCACTGCAGAGGTGAATATACACACCAGCCATTGTGTAGGTTTAACTACCTGTTTATGAAATTTTTGCCACTATGTAGGTATAGATATGATTTAGATATGATTTTTGCCACTATGTAGTTACTGTGTAGGGAGTAGGTTTAGATTTCTACTGTGTAGGTTTAGATATGAAGATGCTGAACCAAATGTGTGAATATGTAAAATGAATATGTGCTGAACCAAATATCCTGGTGATGGTTTTAGTGATGAAATGTTCCTGGTGATGAAAATACATGGTTAAAACTTGCTTATTTGCTTATTTGCTTTAGTGATGAAATGCTCCTGGTGATGAAATGCTCCTGGTGTTGAATGCTCCTGGTGATGAAATGCTCCTAGTGATGAAATGAACAGTACCTTAAAAAACAGCCGGTCCAATTTTATCATTGAGTTTTGTACCTCTAGCTAGATCTGCAAAGTAGTGTAGCATGTTATTGTTTTGCAGCAACAAAAACAAGACAGTAGCTAGCTAGCTAGCTCTAAGATTAAAAAAACAAAAACAAGACAGTAGCTAGCTAGCTATCTCTGAGGTTTAGAACAAAGATATGCAGTAGTAAAACTTGTGTTTTTTAAAGTTACCTGTAATTTTGGTAACTAAATATGCACAACTTAACTGAATATGCACTAGAGTAGTGGTGCTGCTGTCTATACTGAAACCTGAAACTGCTGAAACCTTTATGCTTGCTGCTGTGTGTACTATTTGTGAAACCTATGTGTACTATTTGTGCAAACCTGAAACTATTGTGCAAAGCTGCTGTGTATACTATTTGCATTTTTACACTCTTTATGCTTCCTGAAACCTGAAACTGCTAAGTCCAAACCTAAAACCTGAAACTGCTAAGTCCAAACCTGAAACCTGGCCATTTATGCTTGATGTACTGTTTGTGTGTTGGACATTTATTCTAGTTGCTCCATTTTTGCCTGAAACAGATTTATTGTGTGCTGGTTGTGCAGTTGTGCTGGCTATACTGGGCCATTTATGCTGGTTGTGCTGGCTATGATGGCCATTTATTGTGTGCTAGCTATGCTGGCCATATATATGCAGGTTCTTGTATGAAATGAGTCCCGATTTTTGCCGGAATGTTGATTAACTTCCATTTCGGCAGAAATCGGGCACTCCTAGTTTAAGAAAATTAGCAAAGGTCATGCCGGATTTTTCCGTGCATTTAACCAATTATTTTTTTTATTAGTGCAAAGATGTGTGACAACGACGAGGCTGGATGTTCTAAGCGCATCAGCGCTGAAGGAGAACTCAGACCTCCGAATAAACAATTGACATTCTGGGAGGCGGCCCAGCGGCTAGAAGACGATGAAGAATACCATCCTTCAGAGAGCGAGGATGATGAGATGGAAGACGTGGAGGAAGAAGCCGAAGGAACGGCGGGCGATGAAACCACTAATGGCGGCGAGGGCACAGGGAGTGGTAGCAATCCTCCTAAGAAGAAGAAGAAGAAGAAGAAGAAGAAGAAGAAGAAGTTGAAGGACCGGCGCCCGAACACGGTCGGCACGGTCAGGGAGGAAATTACTGAAGTGAGCCCATCAGGGGTTCCTTTGGAGCCCGCCCTTGTCGTCAAAGGGTACGGTGGGCAAGTGGCGGCGATCACCCGGACAACCATCTCGATCAACACCGAGAATCTCCGGCATAAAGATAATGGCCACTTGCGCACACTCCTCTTCGAGAAGCTGCACGCAAGATACAAGTTCCCCGCTAAGTATCAGAACACAAATTATCATGGGAACGAAGTAAACAAATCCGCCCTCACAAAGATGAGCACCGCCCTGGCCAGATGGAGAACCCGGATAAAGAAGAAGATCTATAAAGAAGGCAAAAGTCTCGAGGAGATCCAGAAGATTGACCGGCAGATCACCGAAGATCAGTTCCGGGAGTTCAAGGAGAGGTGTGAATCCGAAAGAGCCCTGGCCAATAGTAATCGGGGAAAGGTGCTACAGGCGATGAATATAGGTCACCACCATCTCGGATCTGGTGGATACAGAACCGCGGAGGCCAAATGGAATAAGGAGGACGAAGAGTATAGATCCAAGGGGATAGAAAACCCCTTTGCTAAATTCGACCCCGGGCAGGTTCGAAACTTCATCAGGGCCCGTTACCATGTGGACCCAAAAACCAAACAACTCACCGTGGATCCTGCGGTGAAGGAATTCGAGTAAATTGTGGTAAGTATAATCTAATTACCGTTGATCAACTCGATTGCAATCTAATCGATGATCTAAACGATTCACTGTTACTTCTTCTGCAGGAGGAGGAAATTGTTGCTAGTCATGGATCCCAGGGTTCCTCATCCCAGGGGTCGACGGCGGCCACCCGGTGGGATAACCCTTTTAACAGGGTGATGAACCGGGCCAAGAAAATAGAGCCGGTTACGAAGAAGCCATCGTCGGCTGGCCGTCTGGCCGGCCTCGGGGGTAAGAATTGGGTGGATCATTTTGGTCCACCGCCGAGGACGCATGTGGCGCCGTCGGGAAGGAGCGAGGAGGAAAACCGCGAGGTTCAAGAACTTAAGGCACAAGTGGTGCGGATCCCACAGATCGTCCAAGACAACCTGGCAATCACCCTCACGTCCTTCCTGCCTACCTTGGTGGAGTCAATAGCGAACTGGAGTGCGGGTGGTCGAGTAGGGCCGTGCCCGATTCCAAGCATGGTCAGCAGCCACTCGAACAACGCGGCGCCAACGAATCAGGCGAACTACGTGTTCGTGACTCCGCCCGCTAGCACCGCGGCGCCGCAAGTGTTGGTGACTCCCCCTGCCATCACCGCGGCGCCGGAGTACATGTTGGTGCCCCCCTGCCATCGTCGCGGCGGCACCGGAGCTCCAAGCACCCGTCGGTAGGGAGAATACACTGGCGGCCAGCACCGCGCCATCAAGCAGCCCTTCCGTCTCTTGCACGCCCGTCGCCGTATGCGGTGCGTCGACATTAGCCGATCTTGACGCCATCACGGTAAACAAATTTCTTTAATTACCGCCTTTCATGCCATCTATTACTCTTATGGCATCTCTGACGACGCCGTACATGTTTTCCGCAGACGGATGTTCCTTGCACTCTCTTATGCTACGTGAACAACGAGCTGAGGGATGTTGCCAAGGGTACCATCGTTCAACCGTTGCAGTGCACGTTCCACTCTAGGCCGATGTCAGATAGCGTGCACAGGGTTAAAATTAGTCGGGTGCTAAGGGGCTGCGATGACCTGGAACCTCCCATTCAACCCCCAGGAGTGGATGAAGAAGAGCCTTCTATCCTCAGAACTTGCTTCGGCTTATTCTTGCTATATCCAAAGAGCATGATCCGTTTGGGGACGTCGGGGGCCATCACGCCACAGACAACAGCACTACATGTCGTGCTAGCGACAAGCGGTGGCAAGGCCCCCTTACCGCCCTCGCCGTCACCTCCACGCGGTGGGTCGGATGATCATGTTGATGATATGCACATGGCGCAGGATCCGACCGAGGACGAAGAAGACTGGAATGATCAATTCTTCAGCACTCAGTTTAGCAACGAAGACCTAGCTGGTGGCCCCACAGAGAAAGCCACTATCACCAAGCGTCTGTTTGGTTCTCAGGAGACGCCTCCAGCTTGCGCCTTTACAGAGCCAGCTGATACAACCAACCGGCCCTTTATTCTAAGCCCTGACACACTACATAGGGAGGTCGGTGCTCATATTGCGGTGCCTGCCCGCTCTCCAAAAGGAAAAAAGGGCAGGAAAAGAAAATCTAGCAGCTCGAGCCAGCCGGTGGCGTCAACAACTGCGAATCCGATCAGGTTTCGGGACGGGCCACCAAGACCCGAGGGTATTATGTGGAAGATTCATGTGGCGCGTGATCCCATGCTACCTAAGAATTTGCGGAAGCTCGCCAGTTCGGAACTACAGAGTGTGCATGACGGCGTGCTGACGATAGAGAGACGCCTTCTATCGGAGAAAGATACCTCGCACCCGGTATTCGTGGTTAAGGTGCCACCAGGCTTGGGCTTCGTCGACAATGCCCCTGCGGATCTGTTCTTCCTGCGGTTCGACGACATCTTCAATATGTTCCACCTATACCCGCTGCACTATACCATGGTCCGTCTGTTTTCTCTCAGCCTGGCCATGCAGATCATTAGAGAGAACACACCAGGCATCGCTATAGTGGACCCCTACTACATGCGTGACGGCTGCTTGGGTTCCCCCGCCGAACGACGTATCGTGGCCTCGTACCTAAAAGGAATCCTCGTGGCGAACAAGACAAAGGAATACATTCTCGTGCCTTACTTTCCCGAGTAAGTTGTTATTCACTCGCCACCATCGATTGGCTTTATTAGATCATCATCATTCTTTTTCCAACACATTCCATTTGAATTTTTTGCGCAGAGATGAACACTGCACGCTCATATCCTTATCGCCGAAGCATTCCCACGCCACGTATTTCGACTCGGGGAGTCTAGAAAAGAAGAAAAACTACGACAAGATCAAGGAAGTTCTGTATGATTCTCTCACTGGCTTTGCCTCGACGGAAGGCACCACCTTCGTGCGTATGAAGGTCAAGTTCGGCAGGCACGTCTTCAACCACGTAACGTAGTTCCCCTGCGTGAAGCGGCCGGAAAATAGTAAGAAGGAAGCCTACTACGCACTCCATCACATGAGGGCGTTCCTACTTGACCAGCAGAATTCTACACTGCCAGATCATCTCAAACAGTGGGCCGAAGCAAAGGCCAAGATCAATGATTCAGATATTAGACAAGAGATGTATCGCATCCAGCAGCAGTTTGGGGCAATCATCTTTCGTGATGTCATGACTTCGGGGGAGGGGGGGATATTCTACGGAGGAAATATCCCGAATAACCGTGACATAGAAGATCGCCTAGAGATGCAGGGTGACTAGGAAGTTCATGACGATACAAGGCGTCCTCCCGTTCCCTAAGCCGAGCCAGAAGGCTTGATGTTGGCCTAGTTGTAGTTACAAACTATAGATGACCTTTGTGTGTGTGTGGACAAGTGTACATGCTACTATACTTATCTTATTAGGTTTATGAATCATCGCTTACTTCTTTTGTTTATTATTATTATATATCAATCAATGCTTGGTTTTTTTGCTTACTCTTTGGTCCTTTGCTCACTTTGGTCCTTCTTTTTTTCCTTACTCTTTTTTCGAGAATAATGCCGATGATTGAAATGTCGTGGCACACTATATATGTGAATGTGCTACGATGGGATTGTGAGCCTTGTGGTATGCACAAGTCCAGGTCTTGTGCATCCTACTTGTCTCACGGTTCCATCGTAGCATATTCCTGTGTCCAACGACCTATGTATATATACGAGGCATTCTTTTCGAGTTATTTTTGTCTTTTTCGAGAATAATGCCGATGATTGAAATGTCGTGGCACAATATATATGTGAATGTGCTACGACGGGATAGTTAGCCTTGTGATATGCACAAGTCCAGGAATTGTGCATCCTACTTGGCTAACTGTTCCGTCGTAGCATATTCCTGTGTCCAACGACCTAGCTAGTTATATATGAGGCATTCTTTTCGAGTTATTTTTGTCTTTTTCGAGAATATGCCGATGATTGAAATGTCGTGGCACAATATATATGTGAATGTGCTATGACGGGATAGTTAGCCTTGTGATATGCACAAGTCCAGGAATTGTGCATCCTACTTGGCTAACCGTTCCGTAATAGCATATTCATGTGTCCAACGACCTAGCTAGTTATATATGAGGCATTCTTTTCGAGCTACTTTGGTCTTTTTCGAGAATAATTTCGATGATTGAAATGTCTTGGCACAATATATATGTGAATGTGCTACGACAGGACTGTAAGCCTTGTGTTATGCACAAGTCTAGATGTTGTGCATCCTACTTGGCTTACAGTTCCATCGTAGCATATTCCTGTGTCCAACAACCTATGTATATATATATATGAGGCATTCCTTTCGAGTTACTTTGGTCTTTTTCGAGAATAATGCCGATGATTGAAATGTTGTGGCACACTATATATGTGAATGTGCTGCGATGGGATTGTCCGCCTTGTGCTATGCACAGGTCCCGGTGTTGTGCATCCTACTTGGCGGACGGTTCCATCGTAGCATATTCCTGTGTCGAACAACCTAGTTATATATGAGGCATGCTTTTTGAGTTTGGTATTTTTGATTTAGGAGTACTTTCTATAAGTGTATCTTCATATGCGACTTTAATTATATATGTTTTTTTCAATCACCGGTTAATTATTATTGTCAACTTATAGATGACGTGGTACGTCGTGTACAAGGGACGGGTTCCCGGAGTCTACGATGATTGGGAAGACTGCCGGAGACAGGTGCACCGTTTCAGCGGCAATAGCTACAAAGGGTACAACACTATGGCGGAGGCGGAAGCTAGATACACGCGCTATCTAGCGGGAGTTAGGACAAGGAACCGGATGAAGACCTACACCTTCGTCGCGGCGGTAATCATGCTTATCTTCTTTGGTTTTTTATCCCGCGTTTGTGTCTAGCTAGTTTAGATGTCTAGGCGAGCTTCCGAGCTCTAACTTGTTCGATCGACACATGTATTCGCATGTCACCAACTACTTTGTAACTTGATCGAAACAATGTAACTTATACTATGTATTCATGTATGAGACTTATCTATATGTATTTGTTTCAATCTTGTTTTTCAAATTGTGTATTTATATATATAATTGTATATCTTGTATCTGTGTGTGTATATCTGCTGTAATATTGTATATAATCTATATTGTATATAATCTGGCTCGGAAATTTAAAAAAAATACACCTGTGGCGCACATGACCTACCTTTTGTGGCGCACTACACCTAAAGCGCACTTTAGAAGCTTAGTGACGCACTGGGAAGTGTGCCACAGAAGATCCTACGCGTAGCGCACCTGCCCACATAGCCGTGGCGCACTAGCAGGTGCGCTACGCCTATCTCAACACAACCGTGCCGCACTAGGCAGTGCTCCACGGCTAGGAGATAGCCATAGCGCAAGGCACGTGGCGCACTGCTAGTGCGCCACAGATGATCTTTTCTGGTGCGCCAATAACTGTTGTTTTCCTAGTAGTGTAGAGCCAGAAACAACACCAACTAATTCATGCAACCAAGAATAGCTCAATAAATTTAATCATCTTCCTAGTCCCCAATCTAGGAATCATTTCATTCTTATAAATCATTATGTGATCTGTCCTCCAGTACAGGAGACACAGTTAGAAATTAAATATCTCATGTCTTGTAGTAAACATCACGAATGGAGTTTAGCTAATCACACATGCCTTGGATGAACAAGTCATCCAAATTGAGGCATTATGTCATAAATTAATCATAGATCAAATTAACTGCAGTGCTTATCCACCAACAATATATGAAGCTAATATAAGTAACTCTTCAGTAAACATGCATATAAGTCCTTTAGTGAGCTGTGAATATAGATCCTTCATATTACACCTCAATTCATACATGATTATTTTCACCAAGCTTAACTAAACCAAGCACAGTAATGAATTCCAGGAAGCAAATCTTGAAGTTACAACTAGTTAAAGTACAATATTCACACTTATATTTACAGAAAAATATTAAAACAAGATATGTGTTGCCATCTATTTATTGCAGCACCTATACTTATCAGTTTGAGATATGATGATAAGATAGGGATACTATAGAAATAAGTAGAGTTACTGGACAACAACTAAAACCATCTAGAAATCTACCTCTAGATCACTATAGCACCTCTCGAGGACTCAAAATCATTTAAAAACACTAAATACTTGTTTAATACCAAGTTCTATACCTCTTGACAATGATATGAGCACCAAGAACACTAAATAACCTCACTAGAGATAGACCAGAGCAAGATCACATATTAAATTATTAATAGTTATCTGATAGCATATCTAACTCAAAAAATGCATCTCCAATAAACAAGAACTTGTAAAATGGAACAAAAATATGTATTGTAGCTAGTATACTAGCAGTAGATCATATATATGCATAAACTTGATCAAACACACCTTTAGGATACTCATAATTTTTTCCAAAGTGTATTGCATATGTGTATACACTACAACACCTCACATACACATAACCTGAGAGATAATTGTGTGGAACATATGCATCTTAGAATATATGCAAGCATTAAAATGTAAAACACATGTTATAGTATGCTTAAATCTTCGATGCCCACTCTTATACCTCATATACATCTTGTTTGCAATATATTCATGTGGATGCATTTATCCAAAATAATTTTAGATATATCTTTTACAAAAGCATCTGTGAATTGTTTTATCAGATTGCTAAACCAAGTAGAACGATTGGCCATACAAGTTTTACTCCTAGTCACCACTAGAACAAGGCTGGACTATTCGGAATAGATTACAATTTCCCATCTAGCGTGGTACCGATCCATATCCATTTTCCCACCAGATGAAAGTAACAAAATATACTCCTTTACTCATCAAAGTGTGATGAACTAGAGATCATTGCAACACCACCAATTCCAAACAAATTTACCAATCACCTAAATACACATTTGACTAGCATCATAGCCTAGTACATGTCGAGGAATTCAACCAACCACCATAATAATCAGCCTAAAACAATCCATTGGCTCGAAGGCCAGTCACAGAAACATTACCTGTCTACTGACATGGTTGTTGTAGTAGACAAGAAGGCCGACGCCGAGGTTGCAGAAGTTTGCCTTCCCGTCGGTGTGAGAGAAGAAATAATACAACAGCACCTCCCCCCACCACTACAATAAGGTCATCAAGCAGCACGGCGGAGCAACGTAGGGCGCTGGGGTTGCATCCCTGGATGCCGTCCCTCCGGCATCAGGGATAGGGGTAGGCCGCAGTGGCAACTGCAGTACCACATCTCCATGGGAGCGCGCACAAGAGATAGGGGAAAGCAAATCGAGTCAGAGGAGATTGTAGATCACATCCCGGCGGGCCAAAGCCCCATCTGGATAGCGCCAGAGGATGGCGGAGACCGTCAGAATCGGGCAAGCAACAGCGGTGGTGTCGAGCAGTATGAGAGGAGGAATGAGGAGGTGTGGGGATCACGCGAGCGGAGAGTTCGGTCGGGTGGGTTTATCCACCAAGCCTGGCCTAGCTGGGCCAGGGCATCTGAAGAGGCCAACCAAACAGACTCAAACTAGATCCCTTGGGCCTGGTCTTAAAAGAGAAAAGGAAAAAATCAATTAAAGAATAAAATAAAAATTACCTAAATACCCTTTTGACATTTAAAGCTCTATATAATTATAAAAAAATCATAAAAATGTATCAATGTATTAAAATCATCATAAAATATAAGATATACCTAATAAAAATATAATTTTATTTGTTTAAAATAAATGTAAAGCAAATAATTATTAACACCATTAAATCCTAAATGAAATTTTATAAAATAGGAAAACCCCCTAAAAATAAATAAAAAAACATTTTTGTGTATAAGGATAAATCTACTATTTTATAAAAATACTATCCTAATTTTTATATAAAATTTGAAGTAAGTATTCAAAAAACATTTAATCCTTTATGGAATTTTATAAATATAATAATACTTAAAAATAAATAAAAATCATTTTTAAGATCTTAAATAAGTATATTTTACTCGAAAAATATTAAGTATGTTATTTCAAAACATATCAAGGTTCATAGATAATAAAATTTCTTTATCTATTCTATAAAAATAATAATAAGATAAATGCTTTGTTAATTATCTAAATAAAAATTTCCTAAGTAATAAATAACTACATGTTTAAATATGAAACCTTTAAATCTAAGTATCAAAGTTCAAAAACATAATTAGATTTTACAATACAAATTACGTGTAATGTCTTAAATTTATACTCTCTTGAAACCTAAAATCAAAACTGCAAAACCACAACCTTCAAGATAACTTTATACAGCACTCAACGATATTAAGGAGGAATAATCTTAATATCTAAATAATATTTAACGTGACTTTAAATCTAAGTCATCAATAACATCATCCAAGTTATACTTCCATAGAATAGTTGCATATTATTTTCATAATAGCAAAACAAGTTTAATCTAATCATTCACTTAAATATAAAGTGAATAACTCCACACCTTAGTCATACTTATCATAAATTTAAAACTTGAAAATAATTAAAACATATTACACCATAGGTTTATTTACCCTTTTAAAGTTAACTTTAGTCTCAAAGCTTATAAACATCATGTCTAATAAATCACTTACGTTTTTATAGTTAACTTTGGTCTGTTTAACTTAAGACATAAAGCATCTCAAGTCCAAACTAACCAATCAAACACCAAAAGACATTGATCATGTTCTATTAACAATGAAGATTGTTTAAACCTTAGAAAGGAAATCTTTTCTTCAAATACTATTCTTTTTGCCACTTCAAACAATAACCTTATAATAAGTTCTTCAATTCTTCACAACTCAATCCCGAGAATGTTTATCAATAGTCACCAAATGACCATTAACCATAATCACATTATTTTATACTTTACTTGTATATGTTGAATTGTTAACCCTTGAGTTCATTATAAAGGTCATTACTTATAAAGTAAAACTTAAAGATAAACCAACTCTTAAAAGAATCACCTAAATTCACTTCACTCAAAGCATTGGGGATTCACTTTGCGAGTTTTACAAAATCAATATCATTACTTATGCATAACTGCATCTTGCTTCTTTAAACATTAGTCCTTACCGTACCAATAATGCAGTTTTCAGATATTGGATCTTATGTCGTATCGAAGACCGTGAGTGCATAATCTTGCAATCGCAAAAGGCAAGTTCACACTTGCTCATGTCCTTTTATTATTTTCTGTAAATTATTTTGCAAATCTAGTGTTGTCATCACATGCATTTCAAAAAGGGTCAGAAAACACCATTTTCATAATAATATGATTATAGGTTATTTACCATGAGTTAATAACCTTCTATGGAAGTTCCAATGGTAAAGGAACATACTATCTAGGACTTAACAACCAATGTCGCTAGTGATTCTTACGCCGTATATTACACGTTAACCATGAGATTTGGAATGGGACGGAGAAGTCAGCTGGATCAGCTCCCTTTCGCATGCCAACGGATGACCGGGCCGTTGTTGAAACTCCTCTTGTAGAGGGTTAGCAGGTTATGGGTGGGATCCCTCAACATCCCACTTCTTATGGTATCTATGAGGGTTGTACGCCTTAGGCTGATAATGGAAACAAGTTTTATCCTAGGCCTGATGTGTAATATGTCGGCTATGCGGGGTCGCGAAGAAGGATAGTGATTGGCTTGGATATTAATATGGGCCCCACACCATGGAAGTTTGGACGAGAATGCAACTCCGATGTGCAACAAAGCTAAGATCTCTCATGGGTAAAGTAACGCACCTCTATAGAGTGTAAGAACTGTAACCTGATACTCCCTGTTCCGGGAAGGAGCTACGAACACGGCAGGAAAGGAACTCCATGAAAGTTCTGGTAAACCCATGAAGGCTGGCGGACATAGCTTTTCAGAATAAAAGCAACCTTTGAAGAAATGTTTACGAAAACTTGCATTGCCTACGACCTATGGTCTGTGGCTGTAGATATAGTGCATCATACACTCCTTTTCTATGAACTTACTGAGTACGCTCGTACTCAACGTATCTTCTTAACCCTTGCTAGGTTCTAAAGCCAGTACAGAAGATGTCTACATCAAGTTATGCTCCAGGAATGATCACCAGAAGCCAAAGTTCTTCAATGAAGTCAAGAAAGTCAACATATACATCAACTCAAGTGAAGACGAAGTTACTGATTATATAGGAATATAATCTCTAGCCATAGAACCTATTTCTTTAGTGTATTGAAATAGCAGCAATGCCAGACCAATAGTTCAGATACTAGTCGTATTGGTATGATCTTTTTGAGTTGTTTATTCCTGATTCTTCTTTGTAAGAAGTTTCTTTCTCTCTCTCTTTAACCTAGAGTGTTCTCTGGATCTTGTGTAAATAGTTGAGTTGTAACCTATAGTCATGTCTTGGACCTGCTGTGTTTCTGTTGTACCACTCTGAGGGATGTAATACTAGTGAACGGTGTTTCATTGGTGTTATGTCAACGACTATAGTGTACTACATAATGCAGTGGTATGCTGGGTCACCGCAGTTGGTATCAGAGCATATGCTTTGACCTTAGGATTAAAACCCTTTTAGGAATATCTGTAGGTTGGATAGTGACTATAGGAATCCATCTTATCTAAACCAAATATTCTTATGACTGTGATAAGTATCCACTTGAGGATAACTTTGTCACTAGATACTTAAGTCATTCTTTCTTAGGAGTAATTAGTTTATCTTTTCTCGGTATAGTGTTATTTAGTGTCTTCTGAAGGAGACATAAACCACCAAGATACGGTAGAAAAGTGTAAGACATCAATTGAATTAGTACTAATGGTATAGTCTAACCCTAGAATTCAAGTAGTACAGTGGAATATTATTGTTAATTGGTAACCAAAGACAATATGATGAATATCATTAGGATAAATGTTGATGTAATGGGTGGTAATCATATGGGATTCACTTGAGAATTTTACGTGAAGGAGTGAACTTATGCTAAAGATCAATGATAGTACAATGAGAAGTAAAGTTATCATGATTAGATTAGCTCTTGAATCATGTCAATAGGTAAAACATAACAAGATCATGGTGAGATTAGCTCTGAAACCATGATATAGGTATAAATATGACAAGAAATTAGTAAATTAGCCTGAAGTAGAATTAAGGAAATAACATGGTAGAACTATGATAGAAGTCATAGGTGCTAGAAAATTCCAAGAATCTCTAGTTTAAGAATCTGGTTAGTCATTTGGAGAGATTTTGTGAGTTTAGATTACTGAATAATGACAGGTTGGTTATATTAGCCATTCCAAAAATGAGACTAAAAGGTTAGTCAAAACCAAATTGAGACCACTTTGTTTAAGATTATCCTGTTGAAATTGAGCAATTTGGGTAAATTATGAGGCAAAGAATAGTTTAACCTTATGTGCTAAGTATCACGATGTAAACCTATATGAGGAGGTGTCATATACTACACAGCTAAGCCTGAATTTTAGAGATATTATACTCAACTACTATATTTCGGGCTTAGAATATTGTGTGTTATATGTACCACATTTGGATTTATTTGTTTTTCTTGGACCTTCTTGATTGACTAGATCTGTACATGAAGTTTGACTTGATGTGCAAATGCATGTTGCAACATCCAGTTACTACTTGATGTTATAGACCTATATAGAAAAGGGAATTCGTGTAAGGGAGTGACGAGTTCCAATGATCAAGATGAAGGCTTACATGAACAATGAAGCCAAGTATAAGGAGTATCAACACAATTTGAAGGATGGATCAAGTTCAGATCATTACTAGTCAACAAGAAGAAGGAAGATTAATGTAGGAAATATAAGGATCAACAAGAAGTGATGAAATTAATTTCACCCAAAATAGATAATGTTGCTAAGAAGTTAATGAAATAGTTGTACCAAGTTCATGGAAGTATCATGAAAAAGTGCAAATAAGTAAGCTTTGGAACCAAAATGGTATTCAAGCTCTAACAATTTAGAGAGAATGCCAGTGGTACGTCGAAAACTGTGGGTAATACATACACCCTAGGATGGTTCTCAGTTGGTATCTTGTCCGCAGCTGGTATTTGGTTCAATTAGTTAACCAGATCATCTTAGTATTGCATAAAGAGCATAAAACTTGGCCTAAGTTAGAGAAGACATAAAGGAGTAGAAACATTAAAGCGACCGTCTTTTGAGACACCTCGCGAAAGCAGGCCTACCAATGACAGAATGCCCAAACAATAAGTAATACAAATAATGTTGGAAGATTCACCTCAGAGATCCACAGTTGTGTGGGTATGCTGTAATTTCTTTCGTGAAACCTTAAATAGGTAGAGTATAAACTAGACAAAGACCTACATTCTAGTTATAAATCCAATGGTTACTATATAGACAGTTTAGAGACCATTAGTAAACCCTAAGGGGGAGAGTAAACAGTAAACAGAAGTACTGATATCCGAACTCCAGAGTAAAGGTTGTAGAAGAAGTGCTAACCTATGACAACATTAAGCCTTATTTTCATAAGGTTAAAAAAATACATTATCATAAAAGTACTTTTGGAAGCATGCCTAGATGACAGATCGAAGTTTAATTCCGGATAGTAGTACTCAAACCTTAAGGCAATTAATTAATGGAAGTGGAAGAAGTACTTAAGGTGATAACAAAAGATTGTCTAAAAGCTTGGTAAGTAAAAGTTT
This sequence comes from Avena sativa, assembly GCA_916181665.1. Taxonomy (NCBI): domain Eukaryota; kingdom Viridiplantae; phylum Streptophyta; class Magnoliopsida; order Poales; family Poaceae; genus Avena; species Avena sativa. Next base: position 339,059,688 of record OV702281.1, read on the forward strand.
GAAAGTGGTAGAATAGATTAATCCTAATAGACTAATTCGAGAGGAAACAACTCTTAAGTGATCCTTAAGAGGTAATAAAGCACATCCAATTAAACATGTATAAAGGAAACAAGAATAAATTCCAATGGTATGGACTAAATGAGTTCAAAACTAATCTTCGGAAGGAATACCAGTGTAAACCATACCATGGCAAACCAAAAATTTAGTCTTTTTACCATAAATATTGTCTAATAAAGCTTAAACCCCTGTTTATGTGAGACTTCCTAGACCTTACACAGTATAGTAAGGAGGCTGGATAATCAAGTAAAGGACTTGGTTAGGATGACTAATCAGGGTAATGAACTAAAGAAGAGACTCCAACTTAAGGGTTCCATAATAAGAACATATCTCTAAAGGGATGATAGTAAAAGGAACTTTGGGGTATTGGGATAACAAGTTGGAGATTGCCAAGTAGGATGAGAATTTAAGGAAAAGATCTGATTATGGGATACTACAATTATTCCCATTGAGGTTACCATGGAGTTGAGAAATGTCGTAACAAATACAAGACAATCCCTCATTCTGAAACATGAGAGTATACGAACTTCGAGGACGAAGTTTATTTTAAGGGGGGAGTCTATAACATCCTAGGATTGGCACTAATAAATAGACGGGACACATGTTTATGCATTGCATTCATGCATAAGAAAATCCGGGGAATTTTTGCGCAAAACTAAAAGAGCTATAGAGGGATCGAGATCTCTATTGTTATGATGGAAAGGTTAGGGCTAGTGCTCTGGATATTGACATGACCTTGGTTGAATCCTTTGCATTAGGGTGGAAGCAATTAGAATTTGAAGATTCAAATCATGTACTCCCTCCGATCCTAAATAAGTGTCGTGGTTTTGAACTAGAGCTAGTTCAAAACCGTGACACTTATTTAGGATCGGAGGGAGTATTTGAATTCAAGAGAAATTTAAAATTGAATTATAAATGAATAAATGAATCACAATAACAAATTGAAATTGAATTCTTATTTACAAATAAGATATAAATATTTAGTATATTTAAATCACAAAAGGATGGAAATTTAATTTTATAATAGTACTACATTGTCTTTACAAAGGTTTCATGCAAATATTATATTCCAACAAAGAAATAATATACAAGAATGAAGCTTTACAAATATGAAAGATTTATAGCAATTATTAAATGGTACAATCTAATAGAGCAATCAAAGAAGATTACAACATGAATTATTTAATAATACAAGTAATTGTATTTTCAAATAATACCTTGTACCAGATATTAAATATTACAGATACAAATGGAGCACACTAAAAGAAAAGAATCCAATGAATATTAAGGAATATCTTTATTAGATAATACAATGTTACATTGTTCTTTACAATAAAATGCTAAAGAAAATATAAAGTCCTATACTACTTTCCTATCTACGGTATTGAGCTTCTAACAGTATTGAGCTTCTTCTTGATCCTGATCTCTTCAAAAACAAAAGAATGAAAAACAAGTAATAAAGGGGTTAGTTTGGTTTAGTGCTCTCAGTCTTAATAGTGAAATGCACTGTTGATAGTCATCATTGAGCTAGAAAGGAATAAGGGGCAAGTTTCACCAAATAGAGTATCTGTTCTTATCGGATGTGTAGCCTCAGTCCTACATCATTGGCAGTAAGAGGGGCAAGTTTCACCAGAGGAGGTAGAAAAAAAGAAGTAAAACCACTGCAATTACTTGTGCTAATCTACAACAGAGCAAGCTAGTAGGCAAGCAGCATACACATAACTGCATGTGTGTGTGCTGTCAGCACAAGGAAGCCTCAAAGATAGATACGAGTGAACCAGCCATAACTAGCACACCATTCTCATCTCCCCAGTGACACCAAATTCATTTCCACCACATGTAGTCAAGGACACTTCTCTTAGCACACCACCGGGAATTCTCCTGACTCTCACCCAATTGACCCCACAGATTAGATCCACCATATCATCACATGCCTAACTCTGGTTGCTCAGTGGAGCCATCCAAGATCTAGGACAATGAAGAAATCAAGGACATGCCACAGTTGTATTACGAGCACAAGGATAAGATCAGGAGCACTAGGAAAGGTTAAACAACAGCTTAAGCTGAAATCCAGTAGCAACAAGGTGTGAAGGTGGAGCAAGCCATCAAATCAATTAGCAGTTGATCAAGAACAACTACCAGCATACCAGCCATGGGGTAGAAACCACTCTACAAGAAACAGGTTGATCTTTAAGATCTGTATTTAGCTTTTGCATAAGTATCTTGGGAAAATAAAGGGAATAGTCCACATCAAACCAATTCCTGTACCCTTCAACTAGAGGATCATCTAGGAGGATTGGAGGAGGGAGTCCCCTCAGATCTACATAGTGGTACTATGTATATTCCTCATAGAGAATTATAAAGTTACCAATCTATCTCAACATTTGTTCTAATATAAATATCTGCCTCAGCTTTTGCATCATAAGTTGGGCCAAGAACCAAGTACAGAAATATGTTCTTATATCAATTTAAGCCTCAGCTTGTACATCCTTGGCCTAGGGAAAACATTTCCAGTTGACTGAAACATAGAAGCAAGGTATGCTACCTAGCTACTATTGTGCACACTCTAGGATGAGGCACCACAACAGCAGCTAGGACAGAATATGCTACTAGAGACAGAAACAACACCAACTAATTCATGCAACCAAGGATAGCTAAATAAATTTAATCATCTTCCTAGTACCCAATCTAGGAATCATTTCATTCTTAGAAATCATTATTGTGATCTCTCCTATAGTACAGGAGACACAGTTAGAAATTAAATATCTCATGTCTTGTAGTAAACATCACGAATGGAGTTCAGCTAATCACACATGCCTTGGATGAACAAGTCATCCAAATTGAGGCATTATGTCACAGATGAATCATAGATCAAATTAGCTGCAGTGCTTATCCACCAACAATATATGAAGCTAACAGAAGTAAATCTTCAGTAAACATGCATATAAGTCCTTCAGTGAGCTGTGAATATAGATCCTTCTTATTACACCTCAATTCATACTTGATTATTGTCACCGAGCTTAACTAAACCAAGCACAGTAACAAATTCCAGGAAGAAAATCTTGAAGTTACAACTAGTTCAAGTACAATATTCACACCTATATTTACAGAAAAATATTAAAACAAGATATTGTAAGGTTCCCAACCTTTAATAAGGTAGAGATCCCTGTGTTTACAATGCTAGTCCCTGGATCAATAGCTAGCATCCATAGTTAAGATGTAATATCAAGAAACAAAGGTCATAATACAACTTTATAACCAGGAATAAAATATCTCATTACATCTTACATAGCTCTTTTGGCTATCACATTACATTGCAGCAGAATATAACAAAAGCATGGGGTCCTTCATCTTCAAAGTGCCACAGGCAATCATGTTGGTTGTAGACTTGTAATCCTATTCGACACACTTCACTAACATCATACAAACCTGCAACATAATAAGTTGCAGCCACAAGGGTCAATACATTTGAATTGTATTGGCAAGTTTCACTACTATGTAGAATATAAGTGGATACTATCAATGCATGCATATTTGGCTAAGTAGGGTTTAGGCTCTTTTGCAGAAAGCAATATGGTTTTATCATATCTTTTCAAAATAGCTTTTGATCTTTGTCAAATCTTTTTGAACTTCTTGGAAAACTCCAAGTGCTTCTAATCCCTTGTTGTCACCCTCAAGTTTTATCTTTGAGAAATTGGAATGTCGAGATCTTCCATAGTTTCAGGCCTTCGTTGCTCAGTATTGTCCATAACCGGGGACACGGCTAAGTACATAGAATTTTGATCTTCTGTAGAAGTTGTACACTTTACCCACATGACACAATCTCATCTTGATGCCACCAGTGGCCGCTGGATAAGTACTCACCAAGATGGAGTACTGGCAGATTGAGAATGTGACAAAGTCTTTCCATAGAAGTCCTTCCAATACACAATGCTAGCTTGTCTTCCAGGCACCAATGTAGGGTTCCAAGTTCCCTAGCACAAATCTAGTTAACCTGAAGATGCCAATGCATGGGTCTTCCACTATGTAGTTGACTAAGCCAGAGCCCATTTAGCATGTGGCTGTACATGGAAGCCACTATACGAGAAACATGTTCAATCTCTAAGTCCCTGGGTGGTTTCCTTCTAGTGCACAACAAAAAGAGTTAGCCATATAAACATGGTATTTTTTGTTGGCACCTTGTCCAAAAGCTTGAGTATCCTTGTCCACCCAGGTGGTTCATTGAGTACTTGTTTTATTATATAAAACACAAGTCTTTTCAATACTTCATATAATCATAACATGGATCCCATCCCAATATATAGCAGGTCTAAGCATACTACAACTACAATGTTTCCACTAAGGAATATATAAGGGTATCCGAATAGGATTTAGCATAGCATAAAATATAGAAATCCTTTTCATGCATGTTTCAAAAATCCACTAAGTATAATGAAAATAATAGGACTTGGATGATAGTGTCACTTGCCTTTTTGGTAGGGAATGTTGGTTCACTTCTTGATCTTGCTAATATCACACTCTTCTAACTTCACTACAAATCAATCAAGCAAACATAGATTCAACTAGCATTCCAACCAATATCCAAACAATTCATCACACATAAAATAATAGAAACAAAGTCATGCATGCAAGCATGCAAAAGATAGTTTTATTTGCAAAGGTGGTTTCTACTAAGCTCTAAACATTATAAAGTTCAAAGTGGTCATTTACTAAAGTGGTAAAACCATTTGCAAAAGGTTTTATCTATAAACCATTTTTAAGTCATTTCATTATTTTATGTGTTTGAAAATAGTTTTATCAAAGCAATAATTTTGTATTGTTCATCAAATAAGTTGTTAATTCACAAAACTTGGTGTTTAGGGTCAGAAGGTTTGAATCTAAACATTTCCCAAAGGTTTTACTCAAAAATCATTTTCATATCAAAATCAATATTTTTATTTGACTAGAAATGAGTTAGTCCAAGTATTTATTCCTAAACTTCACAAAATTCATTTTTAAATCACTGAGTTGGTTCCTAGGGTCAGTAAGCTCACAACAAACCATTTTTTCTAAGATTTCACATTAAAAATTTATCTAGAACAATTTTTATATTCAAAATAAGCCTACACATGTTTCTGCAAATTCAACCAATTTTACAGAAGCAAAACATTAAACAAAGTGCATGGTTGCAAAGTACATGTTCTAATGATTCCATTGATATAAAATTTGCAAAATTTGGACGTGTAGATTTAAAGTTATGAATTTTACAAGTTTGCATACAAATCTGATTCAGAATTCTGTTTTAAATCAAACCAGTGCCACGCGGCGTGATACTATTGGTCGGTAACGGTTCGCACGGATCAAGATCTGTGGACCGTAGGATTTAAGTAAGATCGAGCGGCACAGACGTGCCCTTACCCATTCAGTTAAATCTAATCGCAGCCATACGATTTGCATCGCGCGGCTCACAGCTGCTCGACCAAGTTCTGGCGGCGCTGGCGGTGGCAGACGGCGGTGCGCAGTCAGACGGTGGAGTTGCGGCGGCTACAGGAAGCAAAGGAGGAAACGGGGGTGCTCACCGTGCTCGCGAGGTCGAGGTGATGCTCAAGGTGGCGTTGGCTTGGCGAGGGGCGCTCAGAGATGGTGGCGATTCCTTGTCGGAGTGGGTGGCAGCGTCAGGCGGCTCTGGAGGTCGTCGAGGGCGACGCTGTGGTTCACCCCAAGGAAAAACAAGGACACGGTTAGATGCGGGAGAGTGTGGCGAGTGCAGGAGTATCATCGGGAAGGAGAGGGGAGAACGGAGTTCACCTGGGAAGCTCGACGGAGTTGCTTGCAGGTGGTGGCGCTCAGGTGGTCATTGTTGCCGGCGCTATGGATCAAGCGCAGGCAAGCCGAGGGTGCAGGGAGGAACGCTTGAGGATGGAGAGCAAGCTAGTGTGGTTGGGGAGGCGAGGGGCAGCAGTGGTTCGCCGACATTGGCCGGGGAAGATGTCGGAGGCAGAGAGGTTAGAGCTCTCGATTCGCTCAGCCTGGGGGTAGAGAGGGAGAGGCGAGTGAGGGGAAAGGTAGAGGAGGAGCGGGCGGTTATCTACGTGTGATTGCAGGGGGAGTGATGGCTGTTGTTAACGCGAATTCATCGCCGGAGTAAATGGCAGCAACGGCAGGGCGATGTGGTCATGGGGAAGACGATGCTGAGGTGGCCAGTGGGTCCGTTTGTCAGCGAGGTGGGGAAAAAGGGAGTGGGGCCTGCCTGTCTGCGTCTGTGTGGGTGCGAGTATGGGTGAAAATCGTTTCGCGCGTCGGGGAGAAGTTGGGCTGGAGCTGGTGGGCTGCTGGGCCTATTGGGTTGGGTCAGGTTTGATTTTTTTTATACTGATTGCCTTTTTATTTTTTCTATTTGATTTTCTGTTTTGTTTTTATTCAAACAATTCAAACACTCAAATGAACTCAAACCTTTGCCAAACTTTGTATAATTTTTAGTTCTGTTTAACAACGCAAACCAAAGTCCAAAATAAATTAATATTTTTATTCTTTTTAGGATCTATTTAATAATTAAATAAAATAGTCCTTAGTTATTAATTCAAATAGGATTTGATTTATTAAAATCTCCATTTGAAATCTAAATAATACCAAAATCATTTCAGTAGGTTTTATTTGAATAAATAAAACACTTGGAAAACTTATTTAAAATAAATTAACAAGTTTTAGTGTTTATTTAAAATGGAAAAGGCCTTTACTTAAATAAAATTGGATATTAATAAATCCTCATTATTTATTTAAATAAACCTTTATTATTTTTATCAAATAGAAATATTTTATTTCAAAAGCTTGGCCAAGATTTAATTTGGCTCTATAAAATAATATTTATTTATAATTCTACCCTTGCTTTTTGAAAATCAAATCCTTTTATTAAAAGATCTGAAATTAGTGATTCCAATTATTAAATCTTTCTTTAATAATTGTTTATCTTTTTAAATCCCTTTAGGATTTCATTTGCTCAAAATAGGTTTTGATATTTCCAATTGGAATCAAAAAGTTTCTTCTCACCCTGAATTTCAACAAAGTTTTATTTTGATTATTTATTTTTCACATTTCAAATTTTGGAAAATTTTGGGATGTGACAGATATGTGTTTCCATCTATTTATTGCAGCACCTATACTTATCAGTTTGAGAGATGATGATAAGACATGGATACTATAGAAATAAGTAGAGTTACTGGACAACAACTAAAACCATCTAGAAATCTACCTCTAGATCACTATAGCACCTCTCGAGGACTCAAAATCATTTTAAAACACTAAATACTTGTTTCATACCAAGTTCTATACCTGTTGAAAATGATATGAGCACCAAGAACACTAAATAACCTCACTAGAGATACACCAGAGCAAGATCACATATTAATAGTTATCTGATAGCATATCTAACTAAAAAATGCATTCAATAAACAAGAACTTGTAAAATGGAACAAAAATATGTATCGTAGCCAGTATACTAGCAGTAGATCATATATATGCATAAACTTGATCAAACACACCTTTAGGATACTCATAATTTTTTCCAAAGTGTATTGCATATGTGTATACACTACAACACCTCACATACACATAACCTGAGAGATAATTGTGTGGAACATATGCATCTTAGAATATATGCAAGCATTAAAATGTAAAACACATGTTATAGTATGCTTAAATCTTCGATGCCCACTCTTATACCTCATATACATATTGTTTGCTATATATTCATTTTGATGCATTTAGCCAAAATAATTTTAGATATATCTTTTACAAGAGCATCTGTGAATTGTTTTATCAGATTGCTAAACCAAGTAGAACCATTGGCCATACAAGTTTTACTCCTAGTCACCACTAGAAGTAAGCCGGACTATTCGGAATAGATTACAATTTCCCATCTAGCATGGTAGCAATCCATATCCATTTGCCCACCACATGAAAGTAACAAAATATACTCCTTTACTCATCAAAGTGTGATTAACTAGAGATCACTGCAACACCACCAATTCCAAACAAATTTAGCAATCACCTGAATACACATTTGACGAGCATCATAGCCTAGTACATGTCGAGGAATTCAACCAACCACCATAATCCTAAGCCTAAAACAATCCATCGGCTCGAAGGACGGTCACAGAAACATTACATGTCTATTGACATGGTTGTTGTAGTAGACAAGAAGGTCGACGTCGGGGTTGCAGAAGTTTTCCTTCCCGCTGGTGTCAGAGAAGAAATAATACCACAGCACCTCCCCCACCACCACAGGAAGGTCATGAAGCAGCACGGCGGAGCAACGTAGGGCGCCGGGGTTGCAACCCTGGATGTCGTCCCTCCGGCATCAGGGATAGGGGTAGGCCGCAGTGGCAACTGCAGTACGACATCGCCATGGGAGCGTTCACAAGAGGCAGGGAAAGCAAATCGAGTCAAAGGAGGTTGTTGGCTGGCACCAGAGGATGGTGGAGGCCGCCGAAATCGGGCAAGCAACGGCGGTGGCGTCGAGCGGTATGAGAGGAGGAACGAGGAGTTGTGGGGATCACGCGAGGGGAGAGTTCGGCCGGGTGGGGTTATCCACCAAGCCTGGCCTAGCTGGGCTAGGGAATCTGAAGAGGCCAACCAAACAGACTCCAACTAGATCCCTTGGGCCTGGTCTTAAAAGAGAAAAAGAAAAATCAATTAAAGAATAACATAAAGATTACCTAAGTACCATTTTGACATTTAAAGCTCTAGATAATTATAAAAAAATCATAAAAATACATCTAATATAGTAAAATCATCATAAAAATAAGATCTACCTAATAAAAATATAATTTTAATTTTTAAAAATAAATATAAAGCAAATTATTATTAACACCATTAAATCCTAAATGAAATTTTATAAAATAAGAAAAACCCCTAAAAATAAATAAAAAATCATTTTTGTGTATAAGGATAAATCTACTATTTTATAAAAATACTAACCTAATTTTTATATAAAATTTGAAGTAAGTATTCAAAAAACATTTAATCCTTTCTAGAGTTTTATAAATATAATAATACTTAAAAATAAATAAAAATCATTTTTAAGATCTTAAATAAGTATATTTTACTAGAAAAATATTAAGTATGTTATTTCAAAACATATCAAGGTTCATAGATAATAAAATTTCTTTATCTATTCTATAAAAATAATAATAAGATAAATGCTTTGTTAATTATCTAAATAAAAATTTCCTAAGTAAGAAATAACTATATTTTTAAATATGAAACCTTTAAATCTAAGTATCAAAGTCCAAAAACATAATTAGATTTTACAATACAAATTAGGTGTAATGTCTTAAATTTATAATCTCTTGAAACCTAAAATCAAAATTTCAAAACCACAACCTTCAAGATAACTTTATACATCACTCATAGATATTAAGGAGGAATAATCTTAATATCTAAATAATATTTAACGTGACTTTAAATCTAAATCATCAATAACATCATCCAAGTTATACTTCCATAGAATAGTTTCATATTATTTTCATAATAGCAAAACAAGTTTAATCTAATCATTCACTTAATATAAAGTGAATAACTCCACACCTTAGTCATACTTATCATAAATTTAAAACTTGAAAATAATTAAAACATATTACACCATAAGTTTAGTTACCCTTTTAAAGTTAAATTTAGTCTCAAAGCTTATAAACATCATGTCTAATAAATCACTTATGTTTTTATAGTTAACTTTGGTCTATTTAACTTAAGACATAAAGCATCTCAAGTCCAAACTAATCAATCAAACACCAAAAGACATTGATCATGTTCTATTAACAATGAAGATTGTTTAAACCTTAGAAAGGAAATCTTTTCTTAAAATGTTATTCTTTTTGCCACTTCAAACAATAATCTTATAATAAGTTCTTCAATTCTTCACAACTCAATCCCAAGAATGTTTATCAATAGTCACCAGATGACCATTAACCATAATCAAATTATTTTATACTTTACTTGTATATGTTGAATTGTTAACCCTTGAGTTCTTTATCAAGGTCATTACTTATAAAGTAAAACTTAAAGATAAACCAACTCTTAAAAGAATCACCTAAATTATCTTCACTCAAATCATTGGGGATTCACTTTGGGAGTTTTACAAAATGCATATCATTACTTATGCATAACTGCATCTTGCTTCTTTAAACATTAGTCCTTACTGGACCAATGATGCAGTTTTCAGATATTGGATCTTATGTCGTCTCGAAGACCGTGAGTGCATAATCTTGCAATCGCAAAAGGCAAGTTCACACTTGCTCATGTCCTTTGATTATTTTATGTAAAGTATTTTGCAAATCCAGTGTTGTCATCACCTGCATTTCAAAAAGGGTCAGAAAACACTATTTTCATAATAATATGATTATAGGTTATTTACCATGAGGTAATAACCTTCTATGAAAGTTCCGGTGGTAACGGAACATACTATCTAGGACTTAACAACCAATGTCGCCAGTGATTCTTGCGCCGTATATTACGCGTTAACCATGAGATTTGGAATGGGACGGGGAAGTCAGCTGGATCGGCTCCCTTTTGCATGCCAACGGATGATCGGGCCATTGTTGCAACTCCTCTTGTAGAGGGTTAGCAGGTTATGGGTGGGATCCCTCAACATCCCACGGCTTCTGGTATCTATGAGGGTTATACACCTTAGGCCGATAATGGAAACAAGTTTTATCCTAGGCATGATGTGCAATCTGTCAACACCCGGATTTTTAATCTCAGATGCCTGTTATGCCATACATCGCAATCCCATGATTACCATTTTTGTGAGACCTAACAGATTTGGATATCACAGTACGTCATCCATTACAAACCATACATAAGTTCTTACACAAATAAGGATCTCAGGATCCAGTTCTTAATACAACTCAAGCAGCGGAATAACGTAATATTAAAGGTAGCGTAGGCGAAGCTCCATCTTCGGGGTCACAGGCAATGCTGGCGATGGGAGATGATCCTAGTTGTCGTAACCTTCCTGCGGTCCATCATCCAGTTACTCCTCTTCATAGTCTGGCCACGGGAATAGCCAGGGACAAAGCCATGAGTACTCTTTAAGTACTCGCAAACTAATACTCACATGTTAAGGGGGGTTTTGTAATAGGACACTAAGCTCTAGGGTTGTTTTGCAAAAAGCCAGATTTACCTCTACTAAGTTCAGAAGCAAGAAAATCTAGTTGAAATTTTATAACACCTAAGTGGGAACTTGAATTTCATATCACAACTCTGTTGTGGTCAAGTCAAAATCTCAATTTATTTTGTAAGTCATTTTAAAAACATATGACGGGGGAACAGTATGGCCACTCCAACTGTCCATAACCGCGGACGCGGCTATTCGAATAGTTTTACACTCTGTAGAGATTGTACACTTTCACCACAACATTCGATACATTCGTCAGGAACAAATCCTGAATTCACCATACTCAGTATGCGGATAATCAATCCTAACCTTTCAATTACACGCCCTAGTATAGGCACCTCTCCTATGAGTTTGTCCTCCCAACCATGACCAACTGTCATCTTGGGTACTGCACAGGTGGACAATCTTCACAAGGTAGCCTCAACTCAGACCTTGGCCGTGAGGGGACCCATACTAAGGTATATAAGTTTCCAGTAAAGCCCTACCCAAATTTCGGGTATTGTGGTTGTACGGTAAAATTGGAATGGTATCGCATCCAGACAACCATCAGTTTTTAAAGGGGTAAGGCTCATGCCTCAACATTTTTATCATCAAAATCATCTGGTGTTCGGAAACACATGTCAAAACATTTCAGTAGAATGACTCATCATTCCAAGGTTTTCATAACCATTTTCACCAAGTATTCCCATCTAAAGTTGATCAAGTTTTCTGCTCAGCACTAGCATCTACAAGTGGGGTAAGTACTAATGAGGGGTGGTAAACAAGTGGTGATTAATTAAGTTCAATCGCATGCCTTAGGATGACATCAAGATTATCTAGCTTAGGCCAAATTTAATGCTCTTTATACAACCTTCAATTATCTTCCTAGAATCTACAAGTCACTTCAGTAAACTCTAAGAGAAAGCTTTGACAAAGAAATAAAGTATAAGGCTTACAAGTAAAACTAGGATTGGGTATCATCAAATGTGTTCAACCAAGCATGCTTAGTGCATTGCATAGGTTATCTAACTTTCATAATTGCAAGTGTTAGCTTGCAAGGTTTCAAGTATTGGCTTGCATAAGTATCATTATAAGCTTGGTAAGTTAATAGCTTGCAAGTATTGGCTTGCATAGATCAACTTGGTTAGTAAGGCTTGCCTTGTGCAGAGCAGTGGTTGAAGTTCTCCTTGGCTTCTTCTTCGCAGTATCCTCCTTCCTCCTCGTATCCTTGGTCGGTACTAGCGTCTATAAATAAATACGAGGTACACAATCACCAAACAATACTTAACTATTTGCAATCATCACACCAAGGTGTACTATAGATGATCTAGTATCATCACTAACATTACAAAATTAAAGCTTTTGTCTTATTTATTTGAATTTGAGAAAAGTAATTTCTACTCATTGAAAAACTACTGAAGATTTAATATTCTCCCACTCAAACATGGGATCATGTTGACACATGTCATCACCACATATTTCAGTACATGGGAATGTGATTTAAAGTGGTGTCACAATTTAATAAGGTTTAACCTTTTATTTTAAATAACTAAAGTGACTAGAAATGCCTATGTGGCATTCTTTTATTACTTGAACATTATTTCTATAAGTAAACCCATATGTTTTTATATATTCTGAAAGGTATGATCAAATCGGATTTTTGAGAGTTTGAATCAAATCAAAAGCTATTATGGTTGAAATTTGAAAAATGTTTAAATGCAGAAAAGCTTCTGCCTTGTTATTTTTACCAAGGGTGATCTACAGATCCAAATGATTTGAATCCAACGGGCTTGGATTAAGCATTTCAGTACCTTTCTAACAAATTGGTTTCATGCAATTTGGTTCACTGAATCGAGCTGGGTTGATTTTTGAAACTAGGTACAGAACTGAGTTTGAATTAAAATAGAAAAATCTAAATTCAAATGGTTGGGCTGCGCGGGAGATGCTAATGGGCCGGCCCAGTGTCACTCCGCAGCGTGGGGCTCAGCTGACAGGGGGTTCCACCCGTCAGTGGCTCATAACACGCGAAGCGGTACGGGGCGATGTGGTTCGTTGGATTAGAAGGGCGATCAACGGCTAAGGGTCGCCGTCGACGATGAACATGTCACCGGCGAGCTCGAACCCTAGCGGCTCAGTGGGGGTCGTGGGAGGCTCACCGGGGCTCAGGCGAGGGTCGGCGATGTGGGCGAACGATGAAGTCGCCGACGGCGATTCTCCTAGCACCGGCAGCTCCTCCTGGGGTGGCTCCAATCGACGGTGCCTCTCCTCCTCTGCAGCGGCGAACTCCGGTGAAATTCCGGCCACCTGGTGCCCTCCTTGCTCTGGGAAGGGTTTGGAATGTTTGAGAGAGAGGGTAACGAACTGGTGTGAATAAATCAAGCGGGTGAGGCCTCTATTTATAGTGGCGAGAGGGGACCGACGGGCATGGGCTGAGCTCGTCGTGGTCGACGGCACAGGCAGCTATCGGCGTGGGCGACGGTAGGGGCGGTTCTATGTTCCTTGGCGAAGCTCAACGGCGTGCTGGCGAGGCGTGGGGCGGTGCTGATCGGTCGGAACGCTTCTACGCTCTGAGCAGGATCGACGGAGGTTTTTATGGCGCACAGCGCGCGTGGTCCGTGCGGCGGCGAACGGGCGTGTCTGCGGGGTTGCTGGGGTGGTGGTGATCACGCGTGCATGCGGCGAGGGCGGCACGTGGTCTGTGGGCGTGTGTCGAGGGTGGCGCTCTGGCGCGCTCTCGGCATGCTCTTAGAGAAGTTTGGCATGGCTTGGGTGTGTGGTCCAGTGGCTGGCAGGGTTCAAGCGCTGGACAGGGGTGGCGGTGGACGGTGGCGTGCGTCCTAGACATGGTGTTTAGGCTTGGTGCTTGGTCTGGCTAGCTAGCCATGGTCGGCTGGCAAGGGTTCCTTCGGGTTGGCATGGCATGGTGCGATGGGTAGGGGCTAGGGGTGGTCAAGGCACTGGTTGGCACTGGGGGAGACAAGTGTGATCAATGGTGAACAATGCTTAGCCAAATTACTGCTCAAAACAGTGAAGTTTGGCCAATTTGATTTTCTGTCTCCAAGTGTTTGATGAAATGGCCGCAATAAAATTATTTTTGAATTTTGAAAAGATTTTTGGTGGGTGTGTGAGGCATGTGTTGAGGATTCTGTGGGTGCTTGGGTTTTGAAAATTGAGCTTGTTTGAGTGGTTTTTGAAATAGTGGGATCTTCCCATATGAGATAGATTCAATTTTAAACTATCATTTAAACTAAGCATTTGAAGGTTTTTGGATGATCACAAAGTGGGCCTTGGTACCTTATTATGAGTAATAACAAGGGGTGCAAAGATCCATACATGTTTCTGTTGGGTTTTGAAAATTAGAGATAGCCAAAGTAGGCATGAGAGTTAATTTGGCCAAAGTGACCATTCACTTCATTTGTTTATTTTGAGTTGTTTGTCTTTGGGAAAAGTTTGGGGATTGTTTAGATGATGTTTATTTCACCTAAGAATCATTTTACAAGCAAATAAACACAGAACCATGGCAATTCAAAAGAATCTAAATTTTGAATATACACACATATGAATGCTTTCTTATTTTTAGTTGGGAAAGTTTTTGTTAACCCTAATTTTTGATGATTAGAGTTTGATGATCCAAGTTTAATATTTTTGGGATGTTACACAATCCGTCGGGTATGCGGGGTCGCGGAGAAGGACAGTGATTGGCTTGGATCTTAGTCTAGGCCCCACACCATGGAAGTGTGGACGAGAATGCAACTCGGATGTGCAACAAAGCTAAGATCTCTCATGGGTAAAGTAACACACCTCTGCAGAGTGTAAGACTGTAACCTGATACTCCCTATTCCGGGAAGGAGCTACGAACGCGGCGGGAAAGGAACTCCATGAAAGTTCTGGTAAACCCGTGAAGGCTAACAGACATAGCTTTTCAGAATAAAAGAAACCTTTGAAGAAATGTTTACGAAAACTTGCATTGCCTACGACCTATGGTCTGTGGCTGTAGATATAGTGCATCATACACTCCTTTTCTAGTGAACTTGCTGAGTACGCTCGTACTCAACGTATCTTCTTAACCCTTGCTAGGTTCTAAAGCCAGTACAGAAGATTTCTACATCAAGTTATGCTCTAGGAATCATCACTAGAAGCCAAAGTTCTTCAATGAAGTCAAGAAAGTCAACATATACATCAACTCAAGTGAAGACGAAGTTACTAATTATATAGGAATATAATCTCTAGCCATAGAACCTATTTTTTAGTGTATTGCAATAGCAGCAATACCAGACCAATAGTTCAGATACTAGTCGTATTGGTATGATAGTTTTTGAGTTGTTTATTCCTGATTCTTCTTTGTAAGAAGTTTCTTTCTCTCTATTTAACCTAGAGTGTTCTCTGGATCTTGTGTAAAGAGTTGAGTTGTAACCTATAGTCATGTCTTGGACCTGTTGTGTTTCTGTTGTACCACTCTGAGGGATGTAATACTAGTGAACGGTGTTTCATTGGTGTTATGTCAACGACTATAGTGTACTACATCATGCAGTGGTATGCTGGGTCACCGCAATTTTATTGCTAATAAACATGGTAAAGAGAGAGAACCTTGGGTGCATAAACCTATGCCTTTTCCAGGTAAGAAACACAAGTCAAAGGAGGAACAACACTACAAAAAGTTTTGTGAGTGGATGAAACCTTTATTCTTGCAAATTCCTTTGACTGATGCTATTAAGTTGCCTCCTTATTCAAAGTATATGAAGGATATTGTCTCTAATAAAAGGAAGATTCCTAATGAGGAGATTTCTACTTTGCTTGCTAATTACTCCTTCAATGGTAAGGTTCCAAAGAAACTTGGTGATCCAGGTATACCAACTATTCCTTGCTCTATTAAGAACAATTATGTTAGAACTGCTTATGTGATTTGGGAGCTGGAGTTAGTGTTATGCCTTTTTCTCTCTATAAGAGATTCCAACTAGAAAAGTTGATACCAAATGATATATCTTTGAAAATGGATGATAAGTCAACTACTATTCATGTTGGTATATTTGAGGATGTTCTTGTTCAAGTTGCTCATAATTGCATGGTCTTAACTGATTTTGTTGTGCTTGAAATGCCTGAAG
This sequence comes from Avena sativa, assembly GCA_916181665.1. Classification (NCBI taxonomy): domain Eukaryota; kingdom Viridiplantae; phylum Streptophyta; class Magnoliopsida; order Poales; family Poaceae; genus Avena; species Avena sativa. The sequence continues at coordinate 339,075,978 of OV702281.1, forward strand.
ATGATAATATGTCTATTATTCTTGGGAGACATTTTCTTAATACTGTAGGTGCTGTCATCAATTGCAATCAAGGAAAAGTAACATTCAATATTAATGACAAAGAGCACACTGTCTATTTCCCCAAGAAGGTTGTTAGGAGCTATTGCCTGAATTCCATTGAAATATTGGGAGCATCAAGGTTGAGAAATATATTGTCCCATTCCACAAGAAAATTTTGAAACTATTATGATTGGGACCATTGCTATCAAGTATGAGGTAACATAATCACCTTGTGGAATGCAAAGTTTTTTTTCATATAATATTGTTTTGGTAACAAGACTTGATCAACCTTGTTAACAAAAGGATTTTAATGAACAAAATAATGTTTCCACTGTGGTTATACTTTCTTTCTTTTACTTTTCTCCTTCCTAGTCTTTGCTTTAGATTTAGTTTTGCTAGTTGTTTGCTTGTTTGAGTTTCTTAGAGCTGTTGTAGTTTGGATTTTGGTTTGCTTTTGCTTCTTCTGAAAAAACTGTTTCTGCGAGAAAATCAATTTTCATACCCTGAAAATTGACCAAAAATAAAGTTTCCCGAAAAATCCTAGAAAATTCAAAATAAATTTTTCCTCGAAAAAAGGGGCAGAGAGGCACCTGAGGTGACCCAGGGGGCCACTACACTTGTGGTAGGCGCGGCCTACCAGGTGGCGGCGCCTGGGGGGTCCGGCCCACCTAGGCCCCTCCAGGCTGCCTCCTCAAAGCCATCTTCTTTCTCTCTCCCGAAAAACACCGGAAAACTTGCTCAAGCTCAAGTTCTTGTTATTCTTGCTCGCGATTTTCTATCTCCTTGTTCAGCCCATCTCAAGTGCTGATTTTTGGAGGGATTGCTCCTTGGTATGTGCCCCCTCCACTTGTCCAATTAGATTTGTGATTGGTAGATTGTATCTTGAGTATTTTGCTGCTATAGGTGACAGGTTGTTTGAGCTTGCATGCTTGTTCTATGCTTAGAAACTTTGTTTTGATGCATGTGTAGTCCTCTAGCAAGTTCCTATAGTAGTTGCTCATCATCTGTCAACTTAGAAATCACTTGGTTTGGTGGTTGTCTAAAAATTTCAGCAAGGAAGATGAGTGCTTATCCACTGAATCAAGATGACTTGATGGTGCATGAGCCAATGAAGGTTCATCATGAGGAGGTAGTTTTTCCTTCCATATATCCATGCCATGAATTTATGAGAGCTGCGGGGATCCTCCAAGATTTCCAAACTATATTTACAAATGCAGGGTTGGAACACTTTGTTGAAGGTGAACCATTCCAATATGTTAAGCTAACCATGGCTTTTGTGCAGTAATTTCGGTTCACTTGGTCTACTTCTAATCCCATGGTCCATTACAAAATATATAATATACCTATCGACCTGCCTTTTGCTGATTTTTGTGCAGCAATTAGAGTACCTTAGTGGGGATCTTGTGAGAAGATCAAGGAGAGGCCCAAGTCACTCATGGATTTATATGCTGAGATTTGCCAAGGTCTCGACTTTTCAAAGGAAAGTGGTAAAATTCGGAACATTCAGCTCCCAGCTATTAGATACTTTGCCTATTTCATTACCAAGTGTGTTCTTGCTAGAAAGTTGTCTTCTTTTGATCTAGCTTTTATTGTAGCTGCTCTGAATAGGAATAGATCTTATAGCTTGGGTGCTTTGATAGCTCACCGTCTCACCACCAACCGTGAGAAGGGTGGAATTTGTGGAGGTCTCATTGCTTCTAGGTTGCTAGCTTTCCATGGTTTAGAGCCTCATTATTCAGATTTTCAGTTCCCCATAGAGAGGCTTGATATTGAATCCATGATTCAGCATGGTTTTGTTTCCTTGGGGGCTAATGTGAGAAGTTTACCATATGAATTATGTTTTGCCCAGCAAGGTCGGAGAAAAGGTAGGACTGAGAAAACAGTTTATTTGCCTGCACCTGGTTTGTTTAACTTTGATAACAGGCAAGGATGGTCGCTTACGGAGGAGGAGGTTGACCCTTATGTGGGGCAACTCTCCCAGCAAGAGGAGAATGTAGAAGAGGATGTCGAAGACAATTCGGTTCAGCCCTCCAACTTGGGTGAGTCTTCATACCAGCAGCCCTCATTTGATTGGGGCGCGTCTTCTTCTTCATCGCAGGTGCCTGACTATGATCATTCCTATGATGACCCACCAGCATGGGGATACTATCTGCGTTATTGAGCCCCACTTAGGCCAAAAGCCTAATCTTGAGGGGAGGTACACCGACATCACACACTCATCTATATATCATGTTCAGTCGGTTCTTTGTAGATCCATTGTTTCGCTTTATTTTTGGTTCTTGTTGCTCCTTTCTCAAAAACACAAAAATACCAAAAATATTTTCGTTGTTTCTCTTGGTTTGTTTCTTTGCTTTGGTTTGCCTTAAAAGAAAAATCCAAAAATATTTTGCTTTGTTTGGTTTGCTTTGTTTTAATTTGGTTTTTCTTTGTTTGCTTGTTTCTAAAAAAAATTGAAAACACCAAAAATATTTGTTGTTCTTCTTTGGTTTTGTGAGTTCTCTGCAGGGTTCAGCCGTCCATAGTGGATTTTGGTTTCATGTTAATATTCAAGTCACACAAGTTAAGGGCAATAATGAAGATTAAGACAACTCAAGGTGTGGTAAGAGGCTGGTAACAAACTCTATTTGTTTCATTTTTGTACATATACTCATCATTGTGAGAATGCTTAGCCTGTTTGTGTAAGGTGTATGTCATTATGGATGCTTAGTAGTTATTGCTTGTCTATGATTAGCTCCATCTTGCTAATAGTTTGTAGCATCTCATATGAATGTTTGCTTGCATTGTTTTATTCATACTTTGGTATGACATTATGGTATCCTCCTCTGATTGTTCATGTGAATCGAATTGGCACATGCTCACGCATGCATATGACTAATCAATAGTCAGTAAGCCTCAATGATTTATTTTGCCTCAGAGTTCTTGTATCACTTTCATGCCATAATTAGTCATGTTTTGTTGCAAGCATGATTATGACAATTATTGCTCTCTCGTTTGTCGCTCCCTCTCTATTGCTAGGCTTCACTTGCACTGAGTATGTGCTCTACCTGTGCTTCCAACTCCCCAAAACCAATATTGCTAGTTGTGTCCACCATACCTACCTATTAGCATCATTTGCTATTTCAGTGCATATCCCATATGCCGTGTTTTCTTCCAAAATAAAATGTTTGTCTGTTTTGAGAAAGTTAGTTAGTAAAGCTCTCATGAACTTGATGGCACACTTTATTCTTTGCGCTTAATAATTCTGAACCATTGTGAGTAGTCCATGAAAGTTATATGCTTCCTAATTATATGATGGGAGTCAGCAGAACCGTGTTGTCATGGGGAACACTTTCAACACCTGTTGGATATCTCATCTAGTTGATTCTTTGCTCTTTCGTGTACGGATGTCGACGATGTGAAATAAAAGGGGAGGTTGTGAGTTCATGGAGTTTATACATTGTGTTAGAGAAACGCCTGGGCCGCTAGCCTAAGCCATGCTTAATCATGGTGGAAACTTGCAGCATCACCATAATGAGCATCTATGAAGCATCCTCAATAAAAATTTATGCATATGGTAAATAAAAAGATTGCTGAGATGCTCATTGTCTGCTTGCCTTGTCATTTTGGTTATGGGAAAGCTCCTGTACCATGTGCAAGGGGTACCTTGTTGGCGGTTCTTGATGATATGCATGTATTTACAATGACAAGAACTTTCAGGTGACCAAAGTTGAGTAGCATGAGGAGCGACCCTCGTACTCAAGGGACTTGGGATTTCCAGTCTATGGTCTGTCAAGCATATGATTCAGAGTGGACCTCACTTTCACCCTAACCACGTGAAGATGCCTATGATAGGGGCAATGAGAGCTCACAGCTAATGAGTACCTTACATTCAGCATTGGGAAGCCTTTCAAACCTTCACAAAACCGTTTTCACAACCTTGTTGAGTCACCACTTATTCTATGAGCACCTTCTTGAGAGCATAGTTGTCATTCTTGTGTTTGTTCCAAAACTTGGTTAATTATGTCTTGACTTTGATGCTTGTATTTCTGATATCTTTACTTCTATTCTTCATGTGAACTTCAGAGGTGCCTTGGCATTTATATTGTGCTCTTCAAACAAAGGCAAGCGAGATACCACTCTATCATACCTTATTATGAGCATTGCAATGTTGATTATGTTTATGTTTCATGCTACTTATTATTATTGAGTTGGTTTCTCTTCATAGCTTGCAATGACTATTGAGTAGACTTAGTTGCATACTTCTTATTATGAATTGTCTAAGCATCTACTCCTGTGCTGAGAATATATACATCATATGAAGCAAAGTGTTCGTGAAAGTTCTTTTATCGCACTCAGTTTTCAACTGAATTTCTTGAGGACAAGCAATAAGCTAAGCTTGGGGAGTTGATACGTCCAAAACGTATCTACTTTCTCGAACGCTTTGCTATTGTTTCTCCTGTAAACTTGTGTGATTTGGATACAACTAACACGGACTGACGTTGTTTTCAGCAGAATTACCTTGGTGTCTTGTTTTTTTGTAGAAAATCAACTATTAGGAAAAATCCCGGAAAATATGCCAAAAAATTATATTTCACCAGAAGATCCACGGAGCCAGAAGAAGAGACGGAGAGGAGGCCTGGGGGGCCCAGACCCACCCCAGGCGTGGGCCTACCACTGGTCGTGCCTGGAGAGGGTGCAGCCTCCCTAGGCACCTCCTCGGCCTCCCTTTGCGCCTATAAGTTGCCTTTCGACCTAAAAACCGAGGGGAGTTCGATAGTTTTCCAAAAAGAATTCCGCTTCGCCGCCGCCACCAGAAACCAATATTCAGATCCAGAAACTCCGTTCTGGCACCCTGCCGGGACAGGGAATTTGGAGAGGATCAACGCCATCGTCATCACCAACGCATCTCCATCAACCACCGATGTTTCCCTCATCCATGAGTGAGTAATCCCCCGCTGTAGGCTTGGGGATGGTAGGGATTGGATGAGTTCTATCATGTAATCGAATAAGATCTGTTAGGGGCATAGTACCTAGTATCTCTATTAGTGCTATTTGACTTTGTTGCAACTTGTTGTGCTTAATGCTTGTCACTAGGGCCCGAGTTCCATGATCTCAGATCTGAACTTATTATTGAATCATTATGATAGTATTGTTTGTGATCTTATCTGCAAGTTGTGTACACATATCATTGTCCGGATCCAAAGGCCCCAAAGTGACAATAATTGGGACAACTGTAGGGGATGGCTATGGTGTGAGGATCACATGTGTTCACGGAGTATTAATGCTTTGCTCCGGTGCTCTATTAAAAGGAGCACCTTAATTGCTCAAAAGCTTTCATGGTTGAATTTTGAAAAATGTTTGAATGCAGAAAAGCTTCTGCCTTGTTATTTTTACCATAGATGATCTACAATTCCATTTGGTTTGAGTCCAATGGTCTTGGATTAAGAATTTCAGTACCTTTCTAACAAAATTAGTTTCATGCATTTTGGTTCAGTGAATCGAGCTGGTTTGCTTTTTGAATCTAAGTACAGAACTGAGTTTGAACTAAATTGGAAAATACAAATTCAAACTAACTGGGTTGCGCGGGATGTTAACTGGGCCGGCCCACTGTGCACCGCGCGCGCGGGATGGTTAAGTGGCTATCCCCACTCGTCAGTGAGACAGAGAGTGGCGAAGCGGTATGGGGCGATCTAGGCCATGCGATCAAACTATAATCCTACGGATGTGGTTCATCGTCCACGCGTGAACAGGACGCGGCGAGGTCAAACCCTAGCACGGCCAGTGGGGGTCTACGGGGGCTCACCGGGGCTCTAGCGATGGTCGACAATGGGTGCGAACGACGAAGTCGATGACGATGATCCTCCTGGTACCGGTGGCTCCTCCTGGGGCGGCTCCAATCAACGGCACCCTTCTCCTCCAGCAGCGGCAAGCTCCGGCGAAATTCCAGCCACCTGGTGCTCACCTTGCTCTGGGGATGAGTGGGTACGATCAGTGAGAGTAGGGGAGTGAGATGGTGTGGAGAATTCATGGTGGGAAGGCCTCTATTTATAGTGCAGCGAGGGGACCGAATGGCACGGGCGGAGCGAGTCGGTGTGATCGTTACAGCGAGCTACAGGCATGGCCAAAGTTAGGGGACGGTGTTGTGCTCCCTCGCGATGCTCAATGGCATGGTCACGCGGCGTGGGGCGGTGCGAGATGGTCGGAACGTCTCGGTGCTCTGAGTGGGTCTGACGGCTGTTTTAATGGCGCATGGGCTATCCTGGTCGCGCGGCGATGAACGGGCGTGTCTAGGGTGTTCCTGGGGTTGTGGTGATCCTGCTTGCACGCGGAGAGGGCGGCACGCGGTCTGTGGGCGTGTGTCGCGGGTGGCGCACTGGCGCGCTCTCGGCATACTCGTAGATAAGCTGGGCGCGCTCGGGCTGTATGGTCCAGGGGCTGGCAGTGCTCGAGGCTTGGACATGGGGTGGCGGTGGATGGTGGTGAGTGTCCCAGACAAGGTTGGCGAGGCTAGAGAAGCTTCTAGCTGGCTGGCGACATTGGGGTGGCAAGGGTGCTCTCGGCATGCTTGCCATTGATGGCATGGTCTACTTTACAGTGAGCTAGAGGGGTTAAACAAGTTATATTATCTAGTGAGAGTGTAGTGTGAGCTAGATAGGGGACAAGTTAGGCACTGATCACTGCTCACAATAGTGTTTAATGTTTGTTTGTTTGGTGATTGCAAGGTGTTTGATGAAATGGCTGAAAGAGATTCAAATTTTAATTTTTGAATCAAACTTGGTGGGTGTGATAGTTACATACTAGGGAGTCTCTAGTTAGTTGGATTGGTAAAGGTGCACTGGTTTGGTTGGGTTTTGAAAAATGGTGATGTTCACATAAGATATAGATTCAATTTTGAATTGTCATTCGAATCAAGTTGCCAAATGTTTCTGTAAGTTTGAAAGGTGGGATTTGGTTCACTTTTACTTGGTCTAGCAAGGGGTGAAAAGAAATGGATATGTTTCTGTTTGAAATCTTGGACTAGAAACACTCAAAGTGGCCTAGTGAGAAAGATTGGCAAAAATGACCATTTGCTTTATTTGTTTTGTTTTTGATTTTCTCTTGATTTGTTTCTGCTTGGAAATGTTTTAGATGATGTTGTTTTCATCTTTAAACCATTCCTTGCTATTTAGATCAATCACACAAGTCCATTCATGCAATCATCACCTTCACACATGCATTCATATTGATTTGATTAACAAAAGTTTTTGTTAACCCTAATTTTGGTGATTGGAATTGGATAATCATGATCACTATTTTTGGGGTGTTACACCAGGCCAGCCCAGTTCCCTCCCTCTCTCCCTGCCGCTCGCACGCAGCACCCGTAGCGCAGCCCATAGCCCCGCATTGGCCCACCCAGACCCAGTACCCCTTCGACCCTCCTTTTTGTCATCTTCCTTCTCCGGCCAAGCAGCTCGGTGGAAACGCCGGTGCCATCCGTCGCTGATACAATGTGATCCGCACTGACACCTCCATCCTGGAGAGGATAAGACCACCACGAAGCCCCTGCCTTGAACTTATCTTCTCCCCTCCCAGATGACCTCTCTCTCTTCTTTCCCTCTCTGACTGAAACCCTAGCTGCACCTCGCTGACGGATCATTGCCGCTCTGAGCCACCCCCTGCCTAGCCGAAGGTCCCTCAAGCCTTGCCTCGACCCCTTCTTCCTTCTTGTCGACAAACGCAAGCAGGCATGGCTCTAATTGCGGCAATCTTTGTCGTCTTCCCCGCGGCCGCCAGAAGATCCGTCGCTTGATTTTGTTGTCTCTGACCTCGGCTGCCCTTCCCGACCTCACCATCATCCTCAGGGTGAGCCCATGGTCCTATTGTACATCTCCTCTGTCTTCCTCGCGCGTTGTAGTCGTCGCACGCCATTTTCCTGCAAGATCCGCCGCTGTGCGCCGTCGTGCTCCCAGCTCCAACGACCATCCACAAGCCGCGCTGCCAATTCCTGGCTCCTCGCACTCGCGCGCATCCAACGCCCCCACTCTCGCTAGCTCGCACGCGCTCAATCGACCAGAGCAAGATCAATCCGAGAGGATCTCCATTGTTGATGTCAGCATGACATCAACATGGTGCAATTAAATCATTTTGTTTTAAATTGTTTTCTAGAAAATTAAACACCTCTATGGGCCCAGGTTGTTAGGTTTTTAATATTTTTCATAAATTTTTTCTGAAATGAATAAACTTATGACACGTGGGTCTAGGTGGTTAAATAATTAATAAAATGTTAAATTGTTTCAAAAATGATTTAAATTGAGAAATATCATAACTAATTCATTTTAAGTCAGAAAAATACAAATAATATATCAAAATGTTTAGAAAAATGATATCTATCTCATAGCATCAAAAGCATGCATTGATAAACAACTTTCAATACAAGTTTAATTAGAAGAATAAATGAACCCCCATAGGTGATTCCGAGGGTTCTCTTGTTCTAGGGTTTGCACCGCTTGGAACCCGTTTAATTGCCAAGCATGTCCTAGGATTACATTTCAATACAACTTAACTTGACATATCATCATCCTTGCTTGAACATTGCATTGACGCCATGTGTTGATTGTTTCCCTTCCTTACCGGTGTTTGGTTCTTCCTGGTAGAATACGATATCGAGATGGAGATCGAAGACCGAGATCTACACCATCGAAGCTCGAAGAACAATACTTGACCAACTATAATAAATTCAAGTACAAGATGTTCGAAGATCTTCTTATTGGTTATCAACGGGCAAAGGCAAGCATATCCCCACCATGATATAATCCTAAGATTTTGAAAGTATTCCAATTCTTGCCATGATGCATACGATTCTATTGTGGTCTTTTAATGATAGATAGAGTATCCTATCTATTGCATTACTCACTTTGAGATTATACTATCTGATCCACTGCTCCTAGCATAACTAGGTTTGGCATGTGTGCACTGCTAGAGCTTATACATGTGTCTTTCAGCTATCAGTTCTGGTTCATCCAGATGATGTATCAGATGCAGATAATCGTGTATGATAGGAGAACGAGATATACTGATAATGTGAGATTAGTGGTAAAGATTAAACATGCTAAGGCTTATATGGGAGGCCACGGTGGGGTGGGGTTTTTATAGACCACTAGGACCCGAGTTCTTGCCTTTGGAACCGAGACGAGCATACAGCCACACGGGGTTTATGGGGACCCCTCGATTGACAAACTAGCCTATTAGATTCCATGAGTCACATAGTTGGGCGTTCCATTTGACATATGCATTCTGGTTGTTCTCGAAGGCGGTGAAGGAGGTGCATCATAACAGGTAGGTAAGCGTGGTCGGGTTGCTTGGGGTAGATGGCGCCCCTGGTAAACCTCGCCTTATATCTCTAGGGACCGACTTCGGAACTTGACCCGTTATGGTGGAACAATCCTTAGGGCATGACTCATGGTCTCGGAGAAAGCAAGGTAAAGGTCGTGTCTAACCACCCTCTTTCGGCCTTCCAAGAAAGAGGGCTAATCTTAAGTGGCATTAAGAGTCGGTTGGTACGTGTGGGTAAAGTTGTACACACCTGCAGGGTTAAATATTTTCAAAAATCCGTGTTCACAGTTATGAACGCTTGGTGACTAGATTCTAATATCATAGAGAACATTAACCTAATCGTAAAACTTGGTAGATCAACGTGTGCTTAAGGATGCTTCATCATGGGTACGAGGGGGTGATCCTAGTTAAGGTTGAGTTGATGATGACTTGGTGGATATCAAAATATGATGATCAATACTTTGGAGATGTCACTCTCTTATCCCCTTTTAAAATAATCTGATTAGACGAGATTCTCCTCCCTCTTGTTTTATAAACAAAGATAGCTTTATGCAAAACAGCTCCATAGCCATAAGTCTTGCTAAGTACACCCTATACTCACCCTTTCTTTGTTGATACTTTTGTAGCAGAGTAAGTGTTCGACACCGACACTGATGAGTAGCTTGGGGTTCCCGGACGGTAGCCTGGAATCTATGGGCTGGGACATCATCATTATGCTTCAGGCCTCTTAGGTACTTAATAGCATAATTTGCCTTCTGTTGTTGATGTTTGTGATCAGTGACCTCTACTTGTAATAATGTGGTTATCTGCTCAGTTATGAGCTCGCTGTAATAATTTTTGTGTCATAGCATCACTGTTGTGTTACTGATTTTTCACTGGATATCCTCGAGCTCAAGGTTAAGCTTATGTCAGGATAAGTCCTAGGATTTGTTTAGCCCTGATCTCGGGGTTGTCACACCGGGCCCCTCCCTTGGAATCCTATATAAGTAGTGGTAGAGGAGGCGTAGAACCATATCCTTGCAGGCGTTTCCTCCCTCTCTCTCCCAATTATACGCTTAGCGAAGCACTGCAGAACTTCTCCACCATATATCCAATCATCATCGTTATGCTGCTGGGATCTCACGAAGCTCTTCTACCTCACATGCAGGATCACCAAGAAGAAACATGTGGATATCGCGAACGTGCTACCGGATTGCATGACTTCATCGGTTTGAACTGACACACGTGTAGGACTACATCGTACACGATCCCTTGATCGTCAAAAGCTTTGGTCTTCGAGGGTATGTAGATATGATCTCAATCTCATTACTAACATCTCGTAGATCTGATCTTGTTGGGTTACATCCGATATTTCATAGGACTATTTTGTTTTCCATGTTGCGACCCCATCGGTAGTTGGTGATTGTAACACCCTTGGATCGGCCCTATGCAAGTTTTAGCGATTCCTACCAAACCCGCATAGAAACGATTCAAAGGTGCCCACTAGGCACTTTCATGCGGGTGAAAAACGAAGTAATACCATTACACATTAGTCCATGATGCAACGCACATAACAGATATATACAACAACGACTCAAAGAGTCAAGAATACAGATATACAGTACAAAGATCCAAATCACCTTGTAAACGATACAGCGTCCAGGTACGGACAAGAAGTAGAAGGGGCTAAGAGCCCTGAAGAATAACCAATGGCGTTCATAACCCTGCCCAGGCCAAGCCGGAAGGGTAACCCTGCTAACGACGTCGATCTCAAACCTTCTTAAACAAAAGGGGTGCAGGCAAAGGCTGAAGTAAAAAAAGAGCGGTTAGTACTGAGGCCAGTACACGGTGAGACTTAGAGTTCAGCGGTCCTCGCCTACATAGGTATGGTGGACTAAAGTGGCAGCACTGCATGCACTAAGTGCAAAATATAGAGATTCGATATAACTGGCGGCTATCAGAGAGGGATAAGAAAGACCTATTCGGATCCAACCTGATACTACCACCAAACATAGCCATCCTGGTATTTCCCCTCGAGACCAAACGAGGAAGTCATACCGAGGAAACTCACACAATTGGCAATTTTATTCATTCCATTGTAGCTACAACACTTACTAGTCAAATATAGATAGCAAGAGTCATCCTGATATCATAAGCAGTGGGCAGTTTTAGTTAACCATTCTGTTGCAGTTGCAATAATTACTAGTCAGATAAAAATAACATGAGATATCCCAAATCTAGCAGTTGTTGGCACTTTTATTTACTCGTTACATTGTACTGAATCTGATTACTAGACATGTCAAAGGCAATTTACATCACTACTTTAGTTATAATTTTCTATGATCGAGATACTAGGCTCCAAGACGTCCATAACCGCGGACACGGATTTCAGAAAGATTTACCCTGCAGGGGCACAAATAGCAACACACGCATGATCAACCTCGGAAAAACCAAATGAAAACCCAACAAGGCATCACGACAAAGCATTCGCAAGATTCATAAAAGATTTGACATTTCGAGGGGTTTGCGACCTGCTAAGCTATCCGCTATGAAGTTGGCCGGCTCCACGACGAACCAAGGGGTTTGCGACAATGGTTGTAAATGATTGAGAACCCAAATGTGTGACTAGGCTTATCGATACCGTGTAAATATTCTGCATTGGTTCCAAAACCAGACAGTAGTAAACGCTCCTCAAGCAACAGTAGTAAAGAAATAAGTAAAATATGGCATAAGTACAGGATAGTAATAATGCCCCAATTGTGGCCCCAAGAAATTAAATATGACTCAAGCTAGGACTAAGGGGATTCATGGTCCTAGATGTGGATAGTGCGATAGTGAAGGAACAGGTATCAAGTACTCGGGGTCCTACGGGACACCAGTGAGCGGTTAAACACCAAATGACATCTATTGCCCACTGGTGCCTCTGCATTAGTTATATCTATTCCCAGGATTTTAATATCAAGTTATAATTAAATTCATGATCATCTCTAACATAAAGCATATGACAACCTTCCAACAACTGTGGTACTTGACGACATGAAGCAACACCTGAGCAAGCGATTACGACACGCAAGGAAGACTATCTACCAAACAACAGGTAATAGGAGGTGTCCAAGGCAATATAGAGGCTGCAAGGGATATCACGGGTACAAAAACTAAAGCATCGCAACACAGATAGCAATAGATCAACATGAAGAAGTAAAAACTAGAAATGTAAAATAGGTAGAAGGGGGAAAATGCTCACCTAACAAAACTGTCCAAGGTACACCGAAGATCGACTTGACACTCACATCAACTCATCGGCATAATCCGTGAAGAAGAAAAACACTAAAAGGAAACAATGGATGCACTATTTAATACTATGGCAGAATATTGGGCATGATGCATGGCATGGCAAAGGTGCGATGCAATTAGGCAATATTAAGTGGAACCGGGGTCCCGACAATTATTTAAGTGGTTCATGTTATTTAGATACCCCGCATTTTAAATATTGGCTTAACAACGCAAAACATGGCGACTCGCTATAGAAATTTAAATGAGGCCAATATAAGTTTAGATTTGCCCGCATATGGTCTCCATATTTAATTTAGGTGAATCGTCGAAGTACCCCAAACACCCACAATATGTATACAAACATATTCGATTAATATGCAACAAGTATATGTTATTATAAAGTAGGGGTCTCGGAAGGAAAAAGGTCACATATATATGAGCGTGTTTGGTTCAGTTATGTAAACGTAAATGGTATTGCAATCAATTCACGGACGATAATGGTAAGGGAATTGGAAATATCCAATTCTGTTTGGTTCACGTAGGTAACGGAAAGGATACAAAGCAGCCTTTTCTCTACCAGATTATGAACACTATGAAATCTCAAGAAAAAGCAGAATCCAAAAACAGATTTGGGGGGAGGGCTATAAGACGGCCGAAAAGAGAAGGACAAGGGATCCCAGGAGCACTATGATGCGTCAAACTTGGGATCGATGGAGAAGTAGAGGAGATCGAGGGAAGGGTCGCAGTCCTATGCCGTTTCCGGCGGCGGCGGTGCCGGCAACGGTGGTCGGTGGAGGCAGGACTCGGTGGGGGGCGGTCTATGCGGTTCCTGGTGGCGGCGGTGGCGCCGGTGGTCAGTGGAGACTGGACTCGATGGGAATGACGAGGCGAAAAAATCGGCTCCTAATGAGATCTGTTACCAGCGGGGTGTGACCCGTATCAACTTTGCACAACGGTGGGATTTGTTTTCAGGAACCTGTTTACATGAAGATTGAACCAAACATTTTTAAGGGAATCGGTTATCACTGTAATCAAGTTACGTTATAAAATCCTGAACCAAACACGTTCATAGGGGTATCGGTCTTGGTTTGGGGTTCGACGGGGTCTAGGCTCGCTAGGGATTGATCTTCGAATTCGAGAATGGGGTTCTTCAGTTTCCATGTGGGTGATCTTGGCGTTCCAACTTTGTTTGTCGGTGGAGATCTTGATTCGACATCTCAGGATGTTTTGTTCGCGAGGAGATCTTGTGAAGCCAATAAAATCATCGGTATATCTTGTGAAGCCATGGGACATCTCCGTTACAACAGACCATCAACAAGACGGGCACGGGGCAATGGCACCACAGGCAGAACAAACAAATGAGGCATGCCCCATGCAGACACTAGCTCAAACATCTCGTGGAGAGGGCGTCGTTCTTGCGCTGCAGAAAGGAAAAATAGTCGGCGAGGAACTCGTACTGAGAGCAGCATCCGCTACAAGTTGCACGGAAAACGCCTCGCGCTCTAGACACGGACGAGCAGGAGCTAGAGCTCGCTGGGTGGAGCGGTGCAGGACTGGCAGGCGGTGGCCTTGCTGCGGGGTCGCGCACCTCGGGGAGCCAAGCGGTGGCGGCGATGGCAGCAGAGCATGGCGAGGTCAGGGAAGCTGTGATGGCATGGGGCGTCGGCGTGCAGGGGACCAGCGAGAGGAGGCGGCGACGGGGACCGGCGAGGACAGCGACCGACGAGGGATAGGGAGGTTGTGCTGGGGGTCGCAGGCAGGGAGGCTCGGGCTCGCAGGACACGGCTGCGGGGTGGCGGGGGCGAGGTCAACGGGGAAGCGCTGGCGACTCCGGAGCTCGGGGACGCAGGGAAAATCTTGGGAGACGGCGACGCTTTGGAAGGATCAAGGCGGTGGCGGTGAGAGGCCCTACCGGCGGGGTGCGGCCCGGCCTCTGGCAGAAGGGAGGTGGCGAGGCTGCGCGGCGTTGTGGCCGGGGGGAGGAGGTCACAGAGGCGGGGACGGGTCCTTGTCGGTGGCACCCATTGGGGAGGAGGGAGGAGATCGCGCGAGTGAGGCGTGTGGACTCGGTCTCGTGCGGGGATGGGCGCGTCGCCGCGTCGGTGGGGAGCGAGGCGCTGGTGAGGTGGTGGGGCCGGGGATGTGGCGGTTGTCGGTGGGGGACTGAGGAGTGGTTGTGTTCGGGTGGGAACCGTGGCGTGCGTGGTGAGTGCGCTGTGTGCGTGTGTCTTGCAGCGGGCCAGGTTGGGTACTATGGGGCACAGATTGGCTGACTTTATGGGACTCCAAGTCAGCTGACTTTGAGTCACTAACAGGTGGACCCCATCATATGCAGGGTCCAGTTATCAGTGACCTAAAGTCAGCCAAAGTCGGCCACCACAAAGTCAGCTAATCCTAGCGGGTTACTATGGCGGGTTGGCCTGGCGGCGGGGTGGGTTGTAGTGGGTGTGGGGTAGAAGTCTTAGGGTTTGGGGGTAGAGTTAAGGTTAGGGTTTATATGTTGGGTGGTAGGTGGCACCTGGATGGGCCTTTTGGGCTTGGTCGGCGGCTGCCTCCCGGGTTTTTATTAAAACATTTTTATTAATTTTTTTAAAACAAAACATTTTGTAAGTAGATTTTAGACAAACAAAGTATCCGGAAAGACCAGGTTTTTTGAGTTTGAAATAAAGAGAGGGGGATATTTGTAGAAAACAAAATAGGGCTTTTAGAAAAAAGTTTTTGGCGACTGGATGCATGTAGTCACAAGGATGCTCAAATGCAATGGCATGATGACATGAGCATGTCATCATGATGATGCACAAACACTGAGCGATTTTTTGGTAGTGGTTTTACCCCGACTGCCGAGTGCTATAGTGATTCCCATAAACCGGGAAATCTAGGGTCTCCCAAGCAGAATGTTGTACACCGTCGAGAAGTCGATGACCTCAAACACGCACTTCTCCGTCCGAAAGCTATCTCCATTCCCGAAATTCATATGTAAGGTAATCTAGTGTAACACTATGGTTCTGAAAATACCGTAGCTTCTATGTGACATGCCAATCCCTGGATCGGTTCATTGGCCCACAATAGAATAAAGATGAATAACATAGCAAAATATCCGTGTATCATAAATAACGATGATCTAGAGTAACATTATTACAATAAAGGCTTAGCTCAAGGCTAGCTTTGCTTATTCAAGTAGCAACATAAATAAGATAACTCCTCCATTCTTCAAATTTCCCACAAGTGAACAAGTGTCGAGTGGAGTACCGTGGCCTAAATCGATCACTCAGAATCTGAATATCCTGCAACATGGAACTTAGCAGCCCCGAAGGGTCAATACATGGAATGTATGGAAAGTAGAGCTATTAAAGGAGACAATAGTACTACATCTACATGCATATTTGGCAAGTGGGGTTGTGGCTATCTCGCATTTGCAAACACCTTTGTCCTACTTTCTTAAACGGTTTTTGATTTTCTTTGAAAAGATCCCAATTAAGTTAACCCATCAACATTAAAGCAATTAGGAAATTAGAATGAGCGAGAAACATGTCATGAACTCAATTCAAGCAACTCAGATGTCCATAACCGGGGACATGGCTAATCGATTAGTTTATACACCCTGCAGGGGTTAGTACACTTTACCCATGTGACTTGGCCAGCCCAGCTCGTATCACCACTCTCATATTGAGTGATGATAGGGAGAAGTCCAAGAAGAGACCGTTCGGGAAGTAGCTCCCCAAACCCGACATGCATCGGTCCAACCTATCAAAATTCTACATCTCTGGATACGCGGGTTCGAGTTACCACAACCTACTGAGTCCAACCAATCGCCCATTCCATTATTGGCACATGGTTGTACACATAAGGTACAGAATAAAGAAGCCAACCATTTTCTCTTAATACTTGGGTGCCTTTCCGCAATGATACCACCAAAATTTTCAATCCCATCACACCCAGGAGATTCATTGATTAAGTTGTTTTTAGTTTTCGCAAACCAACACATTTAGAAACAACCTTCAGTGATGTACCCCAGCCCTCGTTCATCATAGCATGGCTAAGCACATCTACCAATGGTGGCTCATCTACAGGAAAGCCCTGCCACATAATAGGACATAGCATAGCGATAGTAATATCCTACACATGCATCTACAAAATACACGATAATGCATTGAAAATAGTAGGACAACATCATGAACAAGGTAGCATCTACTTGCCTTGGCTGTAGCGGTTGAACAAACAATCCTCACACGAGCAAGCGTTGCACTCGTCACAATCTACACGATGCAATTGCAATCACATAAACAAACCAAACACAACCATATACAAACATAACAATGCAAGATGCATGCATGACAAGTTGAACAATTCTACAGTAGCTTTCTATAACCTTATTCAGTATACCTACTGTATGCATGCATGGTAAACATTTTAAATGCATTGGAAACAAAGCATGCAATTTTAAATGACCAAACAATTGAGCTATAACCCAATTATTAAGCCACTGCTATTGAACAGTTTGTAAAATCTTGGAAAAATATCTACTGTGTGGGAAACCTAAAATAGAACCAGTACCAACTGGGATCACTCAAAAAGGATTTATAGAATTTCCTAAGTAATTAAAATACTCCAGTAATCCTTTTTATAGATTTTGCAATTTCCAATACTTTAAGCCTACCTTTTTAATTCACTAACTGGTTCCTCTTGTTCTACTGATTCCAGGGACACCTCATTTGCAATTTTTGGAGTTGTAGAACTTTTACCATGAATCTATTACTCTAAAAAAGACATTAAACTAATTACTTAATCACGGCAAAACCTTGCTGCAAAAGTATGAAACAAATGTACAGCAATATTCTACGTGAAAAACTGAATCCATCCATATCTTATTTGTAAATTTTGGCCTAGTAGATTATTTTCTATTGATTTTACAAGTTTTCTCTATTTTCAGCAAATAAATAAATCGATTTAATTGAGCAGTCAACTGCCAGTTGACTAGTCCACGCTGACTGGGCAGACACGTGGCCACCCGCCAGTGGCCGATACCCCTTCTCTGTCTCCTCTAATCTCGAGCGTTCGTTTTAGATCGGACGGTGGGAAAGCATCAGAGGCGAGCTCACCGGAGTTGATGGGGGAAGACGGTGGTGGCGGCCCAGGCGGCAATGTCGGCGGCAGGGCGGTCGTCTCCGGCGAGGTCTAGGCGGTCTACGGGGTGCGGAGAGGGACGGCGGTCACCGTGGTGGTCTTCTCCGTGCAGATCGTTTTCCCTCATGGCGGCAGTAGGCGGATGGAGCACCTCGGCTCCCGTCGACCTCCGACGAGCAATCCCCGGCGGCGTGAGGCTCTGCAGAGGGGGAAACGGCGCGAGGCGAATCAGTCGAGTGAGGGAACGCCACAGAGGCAAAGGGAGAGCGTGGGGCGGTCGTCTCCTACCTCGTCCAGCGAGCTCGCTAGCGGCAGCAATGGCGGCGATGTCGGCGGCGGGACGGGCTAGCTCGGGGCGGGCTAGGGTTCAAGGCGGGGGGAAAAGGTTGATGCCCCGATGGTTTAAGAGATAGGGAGGTTTGAACGGAGTCCCGCATGGAAACGGCCGCCGCGAAAATCGGCGACGACGGTGGAGTCCGCGTCGGCTCGCTGCTTCGCCGAGCTGTCAGGTGGGGCCTCCCTGTTAGTCTACGCGGCTATGCGGGCTGGCCACGGCGGCGGTGGCTATCTACCGCCCGTGCGAGCGCTGCACCGCGGCTGATGCGGGGCACTGTGCTGGCAGGCCCCGGGTGGGCTGCTGGGCTTGTGGGCCGGCTGGCTGCGCTGCTCTCTTCTCTTTTTTTTTCTTTTTCTTATTCTTTTTCCTGAAGGTCTTCCTAACTGAAACTTTTTGTCTGAACTGTCTAAAACTAAGTAGAAATTCAGTTAGCTGTAGATTTTGCTCCGAAGATCCGATTAAGGCGATTCAAAGTGCTACGGGTTCGTGTCGGAACCCTCTATGCATCTATGCCTTCCAAACAACTAAACTATACCATTTTAGCAGATGCAAGGTAGAAACCGAGCACTCAAGTGTAGGTGACAAAATGCAATTGCAAGTGAGGGGTTTTGCCAAAACCTTTTCAAACTGAATTTTTGCAATGATGTTCATGATGCAATGACATGTATGTTGTGCAGTACCAAACCTAAAATTTGGGATGTGACATCTAGCCTGCCGGTTTGTGAGCCATGCTTGGGATCTGATGTAGGAGATGGGGAGTTGCATCTTCCTGGGTGTATCCATGGTAATTATTTAGAAGGAACTCCCCCGTCTATGAGGACCTTATGCACCATGGTGTTGGCGATCACCAGAGAGACGACGAGCGGTAACCTACCGGGGCTGGTTAAGTTATCGGGATAGCCCATGAATCCAAAGGTGATGGGTACGCTCTCCCAAGCCGGTCTTGAGGAGCTCCCGTGCTCCACACTGAGGATAGTGTTGCATGTATCCTTGCTCTTTCTATGTGAGAAGTATCCGCCTGAGCTTCCCCATAGGTGGTTCACGTCCGAGCTGGTCTCGTACTCGTCAAACCCATACAAAAATTCCATGCTTCCCTAGTGCCATACTGATTGGGCCAGCCTCCGAGTCGGGCTGCCAGGGCCGGTTCAGGTGTAATTCGGCCTCTTCACATTGGTGATCTTCACGTCACTGCCTATTCGGTGAAGCATGCTATACGAGCTCGAGAGGTGGTGGCTTGCCTTCATGTGTTTTTTTGGCCATGTCCTACAACCACGAAATCAAGACGCGAAAGTTGTTCCGTCTGTGCGAGGTGATTGTGTGGAGGTTAAAGCAGTTCTCCACAGTGTGTTCTTCCGGAGGGATCCACCGTCGAGAAGGTTCCCCAGTGCGAGGATCACCATGTCTAGAGAATTTCTACTATGGGTACGTAGGTTGGGTCCACTGTTGCGGTTGCTGGGCAACGACGACCTCCTGCTATTTTCCCTAGGTCACCTTCGACACGGGTCACGTTCCAATGATAGGGCCGCGCACGGAGTAGACATGTCATGCCTCTTCCTTTTGGGGCTTCCTAGGGCACTCGTCCTCGGCTCAAAAAGGGAGCAGGCCTGGTCCATTTCCTACTGTCTATCGTCGTGTGTTATCGGCGTGTGTGACGACTTACTTCAGTGCAACCATGAGTTGGTCAAGTGTCCTCGGCTCAACGGCATTGATGAGGGCAACACAATTCTGGTTACGGACCCCATTGGTGAAAGCTCCAATGATCTCCCAGTTGGAGAGATCAGGCGTGGTGTTTACTAGGACCCTGAAGCGTTTCACGAAATCCCGGTGCCTCTTACTCGGGTACTTTATATTGTTGGACTCCTCATGCAGTGTGGTGGCATCATCCTCTATGGCGAACGCCAAATCATCCCCGCGTGAAGTCGTCCCAAGTTTTTATCGACCTTAGGACCTTATTCCTGAGCCACTTCAAGGTGTTTCCTTTGAGGCAGGTAGGAAGGAGATTCGCCATGTGCCATGAGTCGCCGCCCATGATGTTAACCGCATATGCAGACTTCTCAACATATGCAAGCAGATCCTGTGACCCGTCATACTCCTCGTAATCTTAGGCCCATACAACTCTAGATACTTCAATGCGACATCCAAGGTCGCAGGAGAGAGCTCTACACCCACTTATAAACCTCACTCCCCCAGTATTCGTCCTCGTGGTCCGAGTCTTCTCTGGTGCTTCATCTGCTTCATCAAGATCTAGGGCCAGGTCTTGATTGCCATGGCCGTCCCACGATGAGTTTCAACTATGGCTAGGCAACCTCCCACTTTGTCGCGGTTGTGACGTTGCCTTTTAGTGTGTAGGTTCACTTATTTTGCTCCAAACCTACACATTAAAAACAACTAGATACATATGTTTTAGAAAAGGAAAACACTTTATACTTTACTCCCTCCATTTCGAAATATAAGGTTTTTTAACTTTGTGAAGATAATGTACCAAGACATCTTTTAGTGTGTAGATTCAGAGTGACATATTTTAGTGTGTAGATTCATAGTGAACTTCTCCAAACCTATACACTAGATACATAGTCTTCATAAAACTAAAGCATCTTATGTTATGTAACTGAGGGAGTAAAACGGCAGTAATAGTAGTCACTCACAGACCGTCACAGAATGCATGATATCCTCGCAAGGGCAGTCCACAATCTCCCATCAGCAGCACATTCATCTTGTAAACGCTACACCAAGCTGAATAGTCCGGCTGAACTCCGACAACCACCGAACGGATTATACTAACATCAAGAGTCAAGCAGCTCTTAACTTGTTCATGATAAAATAACACTGACGTAGGTTTAGTTTAATATTACTTCAGGGGACATCCCAGCCAACATCTGGGGGCTCTAACGCCTCCTCTTGTGCGTGCGCCACTGCCTCATCACGTACTGGATGACTTCTTTCAGGGTTGCCTTCCGCTTCTCCTTGAAATTCCAGAGCTCCGGTACAGAATAGCGGCCGCTGGGATTGTACTCGTTAAGCTCAACGAGAGCGTTTGTCACCAAGCCACAGACTTCTTCTCCATACTCCTCTTTCAGCTCTCGGAGCTTCTCGTCGTCCTCGCGGAGAATTTCCTGCACCAGTGCACCCGCCATTAGATAAATGATACTTCCTCAGCTGACTTTGAGCAGCCATTTACTTTTCCACATTTAATAGGATAGGACCTCAGGAATGACATAAACTTCTACAAGGGGGGAGTAATAAGTATGTAGAAAGAGTACAGAGTGAAACATGCGACTTTGGATACATCAGGAGGAGCACACGGTAAGCTTTCTATTGGTAAAAGGTTTGTTTGCCCCCACATAAGCAAATGCTAGATGCACTCTGTTCCAAGAACTGACTGAATTACAGATAGCATAAGTAGTACAAAACTGATCTTTGGCTTCAGAGAAAAGCGACAAATGAAAGAAAAATAATCTTGAGTAAATACAAATCATTATTTGTTTAATTAGACCATATACATCTCTATCAAGAGCAGCTAACATTAACATAAGTCTTGTCCTCAAGAAATCATTAGTGTTGCTTCCCAGCATCAAAGTAGGAAAAGGAAACCTATGCATTGACTGAACTCTCCCCAGGGAACCAAAGCTTTTCATATGGCAACACATTTTCAGAAAATGAATCTTAGCTAAACATACACACATATGTCTAAATTTTCAGATTCCTTCAGCAAGCGTGAATCGTATGCTTAACTATTGCACAGGAAGTAAATTATTTATTGCAGACCGTAACTGACCTGCTAATTGATTAATCATAGGACCAGCATGTGGTAGCTTACATCCGCACCATGCATGGAAAAACACGATTTTGAACTCCCATGAAAAACAAGATTATTTAACAGAACAGGGAAGTATAGCCCCTGGCTGGTGACTTGGTGGCTAGCGGTTTGTTGTTCTCCTCCACTCTTTTGTGCACGTAGAATGACCAAGTAATGGATGGAGGAAAGATAAAGGATCTGAATAGGTAATGCAACCAATGCTTTTTGGACAGGCTCAAATACAGCAAGAAAAAGGATAACATTATTCAGGGCCATTAACTTCAGTAAGTCCAATGCTTGTATTATGACAGTATTGTTTCACTTGCTATCTATTATTAAACTTGGTGACACTAATATACTACTCCCTCCGACCCATATTAGTTGACTCAATTTTGTCTAGATACGGGTGTATCTAGTCTAGCACTAAAACTTGACTAGATAAATCTAAGTCAACTAATATGGGTTGGAGGGAGTAACAAATAGATAGATGTACTATGTAAATGATTTCAAGTTAACTGTGAAATAATCAGCTCAAGATTACAAGAAGTTAGAGGGTATATAAAATAAATAGTAAATAGATCATTACCTTCCCATTCCCGCTGGCATCAATGATAACCCTGAAAGGGTACCATTCTGGATTCTTGATCTCATTCTCCCACTTTGAACAGAGAATTGAAGCAGTAACTTCTGCATCTTCTTTAGACATTTTATGCTTGCAAGCACTTGCAAATGATTTCAGATCAAGATCACCCATTCTTTTAATGCCTATGTTTGCTCGGGCATTTGTCATAATATCCCTCAAGCCCTGTAGGGTATGCAGAAGGAAAACAATTAATATGTTGAAATCAATTATGTGTGGAACGTGGGTAGATATGAAATTAAATATATATTTACTCAAGCTTATATCAATATGCTCAAACAAAGATATTCAGATTAGTAGACAATGCGGTTTACAATCAAAAGCCTTCTATGAAATTACTGAGGGACACTAATATCCAAGATGTGTCGAGTCGAATTTTCTTTTCTTAAATCTGAGACTAAGAGTTGTAGAAGTACTAACTGCAGTGGAAACCAAGTTATTATAAAAGTTCGGACCAAAACTAAACCAAGGGAGACAATATAATTTTGTAAAGATACAAAGAATAATAACTCCTTTTATCACTGTGTACTCTCTCAATGGAAACCTGTGGTGGACAAACCAAAACCTCTTAATGCATCACAAAATTAGAGAAGCACTTCCACATTTGCACGAATCAGCATCATCGGCCAAAGGACAAAACATGTCAGGGTAGATATTTAGGAGAATGGAGGGGGAAATAGTAGCATACTCAAAGGACCAAATCAAAAAATTCCATGAGTTATTATACAGAACAATCCATTGGCATGTTACGTTAGTTATGCTACTACGTCATTACAAATGACCATTAGCTAGATCGACGAGCTTGTGCTTTCCATGGCTGCCATGGTTGTTAGCCGCCTAGATAAAAGGCCCCTCATGGCTACCCTCGTTGGCTGTTGCTGCCTGCAATGTCAGAACTTTGGTTCATCTGATCTTTGCCTTAGTTTCCAAAGAAGCGACTACCCGTGGTTGGTTGGGCGTAGAAATCAAAAGGTTGTAGTGGAGGGAGATGAAGAGGCTTGAGTATCCGTATAGGTATAAGGAGAATTGAGAGGTGGAAGATGTGGTGTAATGGATTGTAATCATGAGGTACTTAACATACGCAGATGCTGCTCGATTTCTCACCGCCAGGAACGGACTGGTTAACGAATATTGCATAGAGGAAGCACGATCTGTGGCAGTGGGCTGTAGTACAAATCTCAAATGAATGGAGAACATCTAATTAATGAATAATGTTCTTGGTGACGTGGCTTAATTAAGGAGAGATCGGGAAAAACTGATAGTGAGAGGCAACTATTAAGATGTAGAAGATAAGTGCAAGTGCTCAATCAACGATGTAACTTACATCTATCAGCTTCTTCCGAGCATCTTGCAACTCATCATTGCTTATCCTTTCCTTGAGAAGCAGAGCCTTGTGGAGTGATTCCATTGCATCCATTTCATCTAACTTGTCTTGTAGCTCATCACTGAGTTCATCTATTTTCCTCTTTGATTCGGAGTCTTCCTCGCCTGGCATATGCTTCATCACTTCCAATTTTCCCTGCAGCTGCTTTATTTCCAACTCAAGTTTCTGCTTAGCATCCAATTTCTGCTCTAACTTGATAATCTCATCTAGAGCAGCTTGCTTCTCCCTCTGCAGTTGGTCATTGTAAGCACACAATAAGATGGTCATATAAATTAGCTTCTTAAAAAACTCAAGTGAGACAATATATCAAGGCACAAAACCTTGTGTTTTTCCACAAGCTTCAGCACATTATCATCAGTCCTCTGTTGCTCCTGTGATGCCATCTTAAGATACTTTGTTTTAATCTTGTTCTGTATTTATACCACAAAAGCCTGACATGAGTTTAATGCAGAAACACCGAAGCAGGATAATCTAACAGCATCTATAGCCTGACATAAGTTCTATAATTGTTAATGTCTACTGCAAGCATTCAGAACAGGGAAGAAAGATCAAACACCGGCACAAAGAGACTTAGTGCTCAAATATACCTATGAATTTCGAACTAAAATCTTAACCAACATTGCCCTATTGCATTTATGATGGAGAGGCTTCAGCGAAAAATACAATCATGTATTCCCAAGATGTACATTTTGGTGAATTATATCATATGAAAGGTGACAGCATAAGCAATACCAGCTAACATACTAAGTAAAGGCCACAAGGCTAGTTACTAGTAAAAAAGATGGTGATATGTATAATAAGCATCATCAACAACCAACTACGCACGCACCTTTTCCTTCTCTTTCTCAAGGCTTCTTCTGTCAGAGTCAGTACGCACCGCAAGCTCATCAAGCTGCTTTGATTTCAAGTCAAGATCCTGCATCTTGGAGTCAAGCTCTGAACGGAGCTTTTGATTCTCATCAATAATCTTCTGAGAATTCCCACGAGCAATCTGCTGCAGCTTCTGCATTTCTGGTGGAAATGCAAGTTTAAAAGGCATTAAACAACTGAAATGTCAACTGCTCAAAGGAGATAATTGCATATATGTTGATGATTCTAACATAAATGAACATGTCCTTTTTCCATACAAGATGATTTGGAGGTTGAAAATCTCAAAATCAAATCTTTTGTATGGTTGCTAGTGAAAAAAAGAATTCTAACCAAGGACAATCTGGCCAAAAAAGGTTGGAAACGTAGTAAACTTTGTGAGTTTTGTGGTGTTAATGAGGATATGAATCATCTTTTATTTGATTGTACCTTTTTTCAATTATTTGATTGTACCTTATCAAAGTATAATTGGAGTGTAGCTTGTAGTGCATGAAGGGTTGGTATCAAACCAGAAGGCTTTTTTGATTTTTGTCAAAATTGGATTCCTCAGTTTACTGGTTGAGATAGAGTAGTTGTTATGACGGAAGCAGCAGGATTGATGTGGAATCTGTGGAAAACAAGAAATGCTACTTGTTTTCAAAGAAAATTACCTAGAACTCCCACTGATGTTATTTTTTTATGTCGCTTTTTAGATGATTGGACTATAGACCAGAAAAAAAAAGGTACAAGACATGCTGCGTGTAGTCTCTGATCGACTGCGAGTGGTGGCTCCAAAAGTTTATGGTAGAAAGAACAGATGGGTGCCTGGGGCAAGACGGATCCGTGCTTGTTGAATCAGGAAATAACTTGGTTACAACAATGTTGGGTACAGGGAAGTCTGTCTTATAAGGAGGAAAAAGTGCTACAGTGACTGTTGTTCTTGGTCGCTTATTGAAAAACAGAAGTTTAGTTGCAGTTTCAGGTTGAGAGATGCGTTTTGTGAACCCCCACCCACCCTTGTTAGGGTTAGTTCCGGCATTTGGTAGCTGTGTTCTGTGTTCTGTTTGGCGTCCCGGGGGTGATGCAATGTCTGTAAGGTGTGTGAAAAATTGAGAATCCAGCTCCTTAATGAAATTGCCACATTGGGAGCCATGCGGCTTCTTTGATCCAGAAATAATAATAGAACATGTAAACTCAAAAGATAGAAACATACCATCGTTGTACTTCTGGATAATCAGCTCCCTATCTTCCATTATCTTTTGAAGTGAGGAGGTGGTCTCACTGAACTTGGATTCAAGTTCTTGGACATGCTTAGTCTTAACCTCAATCTGGCTGGCCAAATCGCCTACCAGTGTTTCAGTTTTGCGATGTCCTTCATTCTCAAGTTCTGCAACTGTTTTCAGATCACCATTCTTTTTGAGATAATCCCCGATTGGCCCGGGAGTTCTTCGGTCATCAGCCCTTGCAACCCATCCATACATCTCTGACCCTGGATCTCTCTTGCGTGCCAACCAGTCCCGTTTGCCATAACCTTCTGCCTCAAAGTGATTCTCAAAATTAGAAGCATTACCGAAGCAAGCGTAATCTTTTCCAAACTCGATGATAGCATTCCCCGTGTGACCTCGATGGCTCCATAGAGGAATAACCTTCAGCGGGCAAAAACGTGAGAACTGCTCCTTCAGCCGGTTACCACTTTCCCCAACCTGTCGCCCACCCTTCCACTCGGTAGGCACATTCACCAGCACACCCATCCATGGGTGGACAAACTTCTCATCGTTGTTCTGGACAGGAGGAGGCCCCAAGGCTTTTCGCCGTGGCGGCTCGGATGAGTAACGCAAATCCTCCTTCACGCGCCTGGTAAGGCCACTGTGTGTCGCCGGTTGCTTGGATGACCGAGGCAATTCCTCCTTCACGCGCTTGGCTAGGCCACTGGGTGTCGTCTTGTCTCCTCCCTGGAGAGTAGCATCTGAACCTGCTCCGGCTGTGTGACGCTGAGGTAGGATGTCTCTGCTCGGATCACTCCACCTCGAAACTCTTTCCCTACAAACCCTACCAAAATCGGAACAAAGACGCTAAATTGCAGCCGTCGTACGACGCTATCGATCGAAATCTAAGAGAGGAGGAGAGGGGCTGGGATCACGTACCGGTCAGGTGCCTCGCCGGGGTCCATGGAGGGGGAGGCGCCCACCCGCGTGCCGGCCCACGTCGCCCGCCCGCCAACTGACCTAGGGTCGCAGGCGGGGAGGCTCGGGCTCGCAGGACACGGCTGCGAGGTGGCGGGGGCGAGGTCAACGGGGAGGCGCTGGCGACGCCGGAGCTCGGGGACGCAGGGAAAATCTTGGGCGACGGCGGCGCTTGGGAAGGAGCAAAGCGGTGGCGGTGAGAGGCCCTGGCGGCGGGGTGCGGACCGGTCTCTGGCAGAAGGGAGGTGGCGAGGCTGCGCGGCGCTGTGGCCGGGGGGAGGAGGTCACAGAGGCGGGGACGGGTCCTTGGCGGCGGCACCCATTGGGGAGGAGGGAGGAGATCGCGCGAGTGAGGCGTGTGGACTCGGTCTCGTGCGGGGATGGGCGCGTCGCCGCGTCGGTGGGGAGCGGGGCGCTGGCGAGGTGGTGGGGCCGGGGATGTGGCGGTTGTCGGTGGGGGACTGAGGAATGGTTGTGTTCGGGTGGGAACCGTGGCGTGCGTGGTGAGTGCGCTGTGTGCGTGTGGCTTGCAGCGGGCCAGGTTGGGTACTATGGCGGGTTGGCCTGGCGGCGGGGTGGGTTAGAACATGAGAAAATTCTTTATTTGACATTACTTTCAAAATATGATGTCTTATTTGATACAAGAAAATTTTTAGTTCCTTGTTTGACACCTATGGTAAAATATTTGCCTTAAATGACATCGCCGTTGTTCTGTTAGATTGTTCTGTCAAAAAATTTCCACCTGAACCAAAATATCCCTAGGTTAGTCGCAACATGTCCACTCTGTCCTGATTGAACCAGAACAATCATAACGGTGTGTTTTGCAAGTACTACTACTAGTTTGTGGATTAGTGGCTCGTCAGACTTTGGACCTTCCTTGATTTATACCTTGAAACTGGTGCGTACCTAGTTGGATTGCCATGATGCTAGATCAATTAAGGCATGATCGATCAAGGCCTTCAGCCTTTAGCGTGCGTGTCAATTGTCCAGGCTCGACAGAATTTGTTGGATTGCCATGACGTCAGCCACGCGTCGCCGAATTTGTTGGAGATATGCCCAAGAGGCAATAATAAAGTAGTTATTATCATATCTTCATACTTATGATAAATGTTTACATACCATGTTATAATTGTATTAACAGGAAACATTAATACTTGTGTGATTTGTAAACATAAAAGAGTCCCTAGTAAAGCCTCTTGTTAAACTAGCTTGTTGGTTAATATATGATCATGGTTTCCTGATCATGAACATAGAGATGTTATTAACAACAGGGTCATATCATTAGGAGAATGATCTGATGGACATACTCCTATAGTTAAGCATAGCATAAAGATCAAGTCATTTAATATAGTTTATTTGCTATAAGCTTTCTGATACATAGTAACCTAATTCCTTCGACCATGAGATCATGCTAATCACCATCACTGGAAGGATGTTTTGATGACATCAAACACCACACCGTAACTGGGTGGTTATAAAGGTGGCATTGAGTGTTCGAAAAGTATGTGTTGAGGCACATGGATCAAGAGTGGGATTTGTCCATCCATATGACGGATAGATATACTCTGGGCCCTCTCGGTGGAATGTCATCCAATTAGCTTGCAAGCATGTGACTGGCTCACAAGGGATCACATACCACGGAAACGAGAAAAGATTACTTATCAGTAACGAGGTTGAACTAGGTATGCAGAGATACTGACGATCAAAACCTCGGATAAGTAAACTATCGTGAGACAAAGGAAAATTGGTATCGTATGTAAGTGGTTCATTCGATCGCAAAGTAATCGTAAAAATATGTGGGAGCCATATGAATTTCCAGATTCCTCTATTGGTTATTGATCGGAGAAGGGTCTCGGTCATGTCCGCATAATTCACGAACCGTAGGGAGACACACTTAAGGATTCGATGTTGTTGAGTAGTTATGGAATGATGAGTAAGATACCGAATGTTGTTCGGAGTCTCAGATGGGATCCGGGATATCACGAGGAGATCCGGAATGGTCCGGAGAATAAGATTCATATAAGGAAAGTCCTGTTTCGGGGTTGGAGAATGGTTCTGGTGTTTTCATCGGGAATGTTCTAGAAGGTTCCGGAATGTCCGGCACTCCGGAGGAGAAGGGTACATGAATGTGTCATAACAAGTTGGAATGGTTGCATCATGTACCAGGTGTCATCGCTGAACAAAATAAAGGGTTAAATCAAATCTAGTTTGAAAAGTCAAACGCCAATTTGAAAAGTCAAACGGCTATTTTGTTTGGTGGAGGGAGAGTAGGAAACCTACTTGGGGAGGAAGTCCCTCTCCCTCCACCGCCGGCCTTGGAAGCCGAGTTGGGGAGGGACTCCCCTCCCCTTGGCGCGCCCCCTCCACCTATATAAGGAGGGGCAGGGCTGCCCCTCCAAGACACACACCACACCCCTCTAAACCCTAACCCTAGCCGCCGGCGGCCACCATAGCCGCCGCCGCCGCCCTAGGGCTTGCCTAAGCCGCCGACTTGGGGCAATCCCCTTGCCCTAGCCGCCGGCCTAGCTCCCTCTAGTTGGTGCCTCTAAACCCTAGATCGCCAAGGCCTCTCTCATACTCCACCATACTCGCTCCGGCTTAAGGCGAAGCCCTGCGAGATCTCCCCTCTACTTCCGGTACCACGTCGTCGTGCTGCCGGAATCGCGAGGAGAGTGCTACAACCTCCGCTGCCTGCTGGAACAAGGGAGAGGAAGGTCTTCATCGAGTACCGAACGTGTGACCGACTGCGGAAGCGCTGCCGGAACCAGCGCCGGAAGGATCGTTTACGCGATCTTGAGATCGGCAAGTGTACGACTACATCACCCACGAGAATCTGCTCTCGTTAACCGCTTTGGAATCTTCGAGGGTGAGTTCCTCTATCGACTCGTTGCTACAATCTAGTAGATAGATCTTGGCTTGATCATTAGATATTATTGTGTGTTCATGCGGTAGAAATTTTTTGTTTTCCATGCTACGAACCCCTATAGTGGTATCAGAGCCGTGTCTATATGTAGATCTGTTGCACGAGTAGAACACAATGGTCATTATGGGCGGTGGTGCTTTTATTATCAATTGCTTCTTGTGTACTTTGCATCTTGCGGTATGATGGGATGAAGCGGCCCGGGCTAACCTTACATGACATCGTTCATGAAACTTGCTCCACGCTCAACATGCAACTTGTATTGCATAAGTGTCTTTGCGGGTGTCTGTCTCTCCCATCATAGTATAGATCCAATTTACAACGGGCACTTGATAGTTCAAGCATCAACGTTGTGGTTCCTGTTCGTAAGTTAGAGCGACACTTATTGAAAGCCCCAAACCACGTAAAATATGCAAAGAAAATTAGAGGCGTCTAACTTTGTTTTGCAGGGGTGTGCTGTGATGTGATATGGCCATGATTATGATTATATTTGATGTATGCAATGTTCCTTATTGTAAGTTGGCAACCGGCAGGAGCCATATGGTTGTCTTTAAATTCTGTTAAGACTCGCGTGTCTATTCAAGGTAGTTGTAATAGTTGAAGCTGGTGGACGACAACCATGGAGCAGCGTCATTGACCTGGATGCAATGCCGGTGATGATGGAGATCATGTTCGTGCTTGAAGATGGAGATCGGAAGCACAAAGAAGAAAGGCCATATCATATCACATATTATGTTAATCCTTTTATGCATCTTGTATTGCTTAGTTCACGACGGTAGCATTATAAGATGATCCCTCAAGCACACAATTTCAAGTTTTAAAGTGTTCATCCTTAGTAAGCACCGTTGATAAAGCTCGTTGTTTCGAAGCACCACGTGATGATCGGGTGTGTTAGATTCTGCGAGTGTATACAACGTGAGCAAGCCAGATTTGCTCATGCGGAAGCTAAGGTTTGATCTTGACGAGCCTAGCATGTACAGACATGGTCTCGGAACATGGATCACCGAAAGGTAAAGCATGAGTCATATAGTAGATATAATGAACATGTTGATTGTTCGCCATTGAAGCTACATCAACTCTCGTGATGATCGGTTTTGATGTGGTGGATTTGGTTCGTGTGATCACTAAAACAATGTGAGGGATATTGTTTTGAGTGGGAGTTCAACAGCAATATGATTAAAAGTTGAACACTATTTATCATAAATTAAATCAAAGTGAATTTGCATAGTTGTTGTAGTCATTGGCATCCGTTTACCACATTGCGCTTAGTTATAATTGAGATGATAGAACTATAGAATTCTGGTTAGTTACTTTACGAACTGGTATCGTATTGTTTTGAAGTGTTGATCTAAAGTTTAAAAGTCCTATTGCAAACTTTCAGTAAGTTCCGGTTACTCCATGAAGTTTAATAATTGGTATTAAATCAAGAGTGACAATTCCAAGTGTTAGTGTATGAGTATCATGTTTGTCTCCATGATTCTTGATATTCAAAGGATTGTCTTAATATCAAGGTTATCTAGGATCTGAAAGAGTTGTTTCAGAAACCATGATGTGTGGAAGATATTGTGATATCTGAAATGAAGTTTGGTTGCAACATGATAGAGTATAATATGGCAAGAGTCATGTTCTCATATTTGATGAGAATTTGCAAAAGGTTGGAGACACTAGTTGTCCTAATCCTCCAAAAGGTTTTGGAGAGCAACATTATACTCGCGATTCATCGTTATAAGCTAAAGTAGATTGATCATGAATAGTTCCATGAGAAGGGTGAATATTTGATGTAGGTAAAATGTTTACTACACCAAGAGATTACTAAAGAAAGGAATTTGAAAGAACACCAAACATTTGATGATGGTAATCTACTTCAAAGTGCAAGTCCAAAGACATTGGTATTTAACTATACACGCTTTGGACTATGTGTCATGTGTATGGCTCCACTATTGATGTTGATAGATTCTTTCAAACAGAAAAGGAAATACTAAAAGAGAATATCATAAGTATATGGCAGAAAAGAAAAGACTAGAATTGTTCAGCTTAAGTATATAGATGATATACATGTTATGTATATATTATTTGCTTATTAAACAATGTGGTTCTTAAGTATTTGATACTGAATTTGTTGGTGTGAATCGTCATACGAACCAACACAATTCATGAACTACAATGGCCTAAGTAACTAGCAAAAGAATATGTGACGATGTTCATCGAGAACAAATAAAGGGTTATTGTGCTGCTTGTTAAACATCAAAGCTTGCCTTCAAGATTTGTTTTATCAGGCATTATGAGAACAAAAGGGTTGTTCAAATAATTTCCGTAATCCATAAAAGATGGATGATTCACAAATCTCGTTGGAGAAATCACATCCATAAAACTAGTGCTAAAAAAATGTCGAAAGACAAATTGATTGAAATCACTTAGGAAGTGACATCGCCGTTTAAATTATATTGGAAAGAAAACATGAAGAAACTCCATGTGGATGGAATTTTGGAGTCCTTTGATTTTGATCAAATGACGCTTGTGAAACTTCCTAGAGATAATTAAAACTTCGTTCGTAGGCCAAAAGGGAACGAATGTCTAGCTTATTGGAACTTGTACATATTGTTGTATGAAGTCCATTATGTAGGGTTTTGTAGCATGGAAAACAAAAAAAATCTACTGCATCCAAACAAACAAGCCAAGATCTATCTATTAGATTGTAGCAACGAGTCGATGGAATAACTCACCCTCGAAGATTCCAAAGTGTTTAACGAGAGCGGATTCTCATGGGTGATGTAGTCGTACTCTTCCCGATCTCAAGATCGCGTAGACGATCCTTCCGGCGCTGCGTTCCGGCAGCGCTCCCGCAGTCGGTCACACGTTCGGTACTCGACGAAGACCTTCCTCTCCCTTGTTCCAGCAGGCAGCGGAGGTTGTAGCACTCTCCTCACGATTCCGGCAGCACAACGGCGTGGTACCGGAAGTAGAGGGGAGATCTCGCAGGGCTTCGCCTTAAGCCGGAGCGAGTATGGTGGACTATGAGAGAGATCCCCGGCGATCTAGGGTTTAGACGCACCAAGGAGGAGGCTTGGCCGGCGGCTAGGGTTAGCTAGGCGGCGGCTTGCCCTAGGGCGGCGGCGGCTGCAGGAGGGCCGGCGGCTTAGGGCTAGGGTTTGCGGGTGGAGGTGTTGGGTGCTAGGAGGGGCAGCCCTGCCCCTCCTTATATAGGTGGAGGGGGCGCCGACCAAGGGGAGGGGAGTCCCTCCCCAACTCGGTTTCCCAAGGGGGCCGGCGGTGGAGGGGAGGAACTCCTCCCCAACTCGGTTTCCACCTTCCCTCCACTTCCCAAAATAGCCGTTTGACTTTTCAAATTGGCGTTTGACTTTTCAAAGTAGGATTTGATTAAACCCTTTATTTTATTCAGCGATGACACCTAGTACATGATGCAATCATTCCAACTTGGTATGACACATTCATGTACCCTTCCCCTTCGGAGTGCCGGACATTCCGGAACCTTCTAGAACATTCCTGATGAAAACACCGGAACCATTCTCCAACCCCGAAACAGGACTTTCCTTATATGAATCTTATTCTCCGGACCATTCCGGATCTCCTCGTGATATCCCGGATCCCATCCGAGACTCCAAACAACATTCGGTCTCTTACTCATCATTCCATAACTACTCAAACAACGTCGAATCCTTAAGTGTGTCTCCCTACGGTTCGTGAATTATGCGGACATGATCGAGACACTTCTCCGAACAATAACCAATAGAGGAATCTGGAAATTCATATGGCTCCCACATATTTCTACGATTACTTTGCGATCGAATGAACCACTTACATACGATACCAATTTCCCTTTGTCTCATGATAGTTTACTTATCCGAGGTTATGATCGTCGGTATCTCTGCATACCTAGTTCAACCTCGTTACTTTACTGATAAGTACTCTTTTCTCGTTCCCGTGATATGTGATCCCTTGTGAGCCAGTCACATGCTTGCAAGCTAATTGGATGACATTTCACCGAGAGGGCCCAGAGTATATCTATCCGTCATATGGATGGACAAATCCCACTCTTGATCCATGTGTCTCAACCAATACTTTCCGAACACTCAATGCCACCTTTATAGCCACCCAGTTACGGTGTGGTGTTTGATGTCATAAAAGCATCCATCCGGTAAAGGTGATATGCATGATCTCATGGTCGAAGGAATTAGGTTACTATGTATCAGAAAGCATATAGCAATTAAACTATTAAAATGACTTGATCTTTATGCTACGCTTATCTATAGGAGTATGTCCACCATATCATTCTCCTAACGATATGATCTTGTTGTTAATAACATCTCAATGTTCATGATAGGGAAACCACAATCATATATTAACCAACAAGCTAGTATTATAAAGAGGCTTTACTAGGGACTCTATTTTAGTTTACAAATCACACAAGTATTAATGTTTCCTTGTTAATACTATTATAGCATGAATGTAAACATTTATCATAAACACAAAGATATAATAATAACTACATTTATTATTGCCTCTAGGGCATATGTCCAACACATTATGTGTAGTCAAGAGCGATGGATTTCAACTTCATATGCTTTCTCCGAAAATTTGAGTGAATATATGAATATTTACTTAATAAGGATGAAGTATGAAACAATTGAAAAGTTCAAATATTTTCAAGATGAAGTGCAAAATCATTGTAACAAGAATATAAATAGTTTATGATAAGATCATAAAGGAAGATATTTGATTTACAAGTTTAGCATAATACCTAAGATTTAAGGAATCGTTCCGTGGATTTGCATTTCCCGAAACACCATAAGAGTATGGAGCGTTCTAGATATGTGATTAAACCTTGTTTGACATGGTAATATCAAAGGTGTAATTCATAAAATTGTCATTATATTTTAAAGGTTAAAAGCTTTAGAGACTACCGGTTTTCCACTGAAAAGAGCTCCATCATAATCCGTTGAATTGACACCATATAAAGTTATGGTTTGGGATAAAACCCAAGTTGTCCTTTCTTAAATGTTGGTATGCTATGCATAAGAAAGATGTTTGCAACCAAAATCGGATGAACATGTGTTTGTATGTTATTTTCGAATAACTGTTAATAATTCCTCCATAAACACCAAAGACAAAAATGTTTGTCGCTTAGAACGTCAAGTTTCTTTGAGAAGGAATTTTCCGTGAAAAGTTGAGTGGGAGGACAATAGAACTTTGACAAGGTTAAAAGAACCTTAGCTATATATGATCAAAGTTGCGCAGCGCCGAAAAGTGTTTCGGAGGCAGCAACAATGCTCATGGCTCACGTGCCTCAAAGGTTGTGGTCATGGAGGTCTAAGTTCCTATTGAAACAAGTAGGTCGGGTAAACAATCAAATACCAAGATTTGAGGGTTGAATCATTATTTGAGAATAATGAACTGACTATATGCAAAGAAGCGATGATGGGCCTTGACTCCGTCAAATGGCTTAAAGCCATAAAATCCGTGATAGTTCCATATACAAGAAATCAAGCTTTGAGCTTGAAAGACCCTCTAGAAAGGTACAAGACCTTACAGTCGTATTTGGATCTATAAAGAAATAGACATGGATGTTTCACATCTATAAAATTATCGACATGTTGGGAAAGAGTTCATGACAATGTTCAAAGAGTTGACTATGACAAGATCTGATCTTTCATTAAGCGATATTTAGTCTAAACGGATTAATGTAGCAACCAAGACATATAATTTTGTTATGTGTTGAATAAACAAAACAAGTTCTTCTAATAGAATGGTTACCAAGGACGTGTGCATGACACAGTCCAAAGGGTTTTGTTAATTCAAAGGATGCTAAAAGCATATGCAAACTTCAATGGTTGAAGCAAGAATCGCGGAGTTGGAATCTTCACTATGATGAAACTGTTGAAAGAGTTTAATTTCATCAGAGACGATGAAGATGCTTGCATTTGCAAGAAATTAAGTGGGAGAGCTAAGACATGTTTCTAATACATTATGTGGAAGACATATTGTTGATTGGAAATGATGTATCTTTTATTAACACAGGATAAGAATTTCATCTCGATGACAGACTTAGGCAAAACCCAAATATTTGGCATCAATAGATGCTAATATGGTTGTGCCGAAAGTACATAGATGATATATTGAATAAATTCAATATAGAAACTACAAGAAAGGTTCTTGTCGCACAGAAATGATTGAATGAGTTCAATATTGATGATATATTCAAGTGTATTGACACTTGGTTAGTGAAACAAAGATTCAAGTATAGATTGATACTTGATGTATAAAATCACAAAGAGTATTTTATCAATCATGCTGTGATGTGTACAAATCCAGATATGTCCTATGCTCTAAATGTTATGAGCGTATACCAGAATGATTCATAAGATTATTATTGGGCAATAGTAAAGATATTCTTATGATTTTGTAAAAGAAATAAGAATATATTATTTTGTAGAAGTGACAAATAGATGGTTAGTCCATTGTAAATGAATTTCATTGATACTAGTTTTGTCACAAAGTACAAATTAAGTTTATCTCAATCTAAACTAAGGGTGGCACAATATGATGGAAAGTAAGTTCCATAATGGATTTGGATGAGTTCCAAAGTTAAGGCATTATGACAGATACTACAACAAAAGGCTAAGTATATAACTGCTATTATAGCAGCAAAAGAGGGCATTTGTGTCAAGTAGTTTGTTATCAAACTAGGTGTAGTTCACAGCAGGGATAATACTATGAAGATATATTGTACGACAATATTATCAACATGTTTTAACCCCAAATAACTAAAAGTCACACCAAAAGACCAAATTTGTACAAAGCCATCTCATTAGAGAATGAGTGATGCGTAGAGACGCAAAGACATGCAATTACACACGGACCTGGAAGTGTCAGATCCGGAGATCAGTTGACCACTAGCAATCGTGTATATACGACACCAGAAAGCCATAGGTGTTAAATACACAAAGGTTTAAAACTAGATTATTGACTCTAGTGCAAGTGGGAGACTGTTGGAGATATGCTCAAGAGGCAATAATAAAGTGGTTATTATCATATCTTCATACTTATGATAAATGTTTACATACCATGCTATAATTGTATTAACAGGAAACATTAATACTTGTGTGATTTGTAAACATAAAAGAGTCCCTAGTAAAGCCTCTTGTTAAACTAGCTTGTTGGTTAATATATGATCATGGTTTCCTGATCATGAATATAGAGATGTTATTAACAACAGGGTCATATCATTAGGAGAATGATGTGACGAACATACTCCTATAGTTAAGCATAGCATAAAGATCAAGTCATTTAATATAGTTCATTTGCTATAAGCTTTCTAATACATAGTAACCTAATTCCTTCGACCATGAGATCATGCTAATCACCATCACTGGAAGGATGCTTTGATGACATCAAACACCACACCATAACTGGGTGGTTATAAAGGTGGCATTGAGTGTTCAGAAAGTATGTGTTGAGGCACATGGATCAAGAGTGGGATTTGTCCATCCATATGACGGATAGATATACTCTGGGCCCTCTCGGTGGAATGTCATCCAATTAGCTTGCAAGCATGTGACTGGCTCACAAGGGATCACATACCACGGGAACGAGAAAAGAGTACTTATCAGTAACGAGGTTGAACTAGGTATGCAGAGATACCGACGATCAAAACCTCAGATAAGTAAACTATCGTGAGACAAAGGGAAATTGGTATCGTATGTAAGTGGTTCATTTGATCGCAAAGTAATCGTAGAAATATGTGGGAGCCATATGAATTTCCAGATTCCTCTATTGGTTATTGATCAGAGAAGTGTCTCGGTCATGTCCGCATAATTCACGAACCGTAGGGAGACACACTTAAGGATTCAATGTTGTTGAGTAGTTATGGATTTATGAGTAAGAGACCGAATGTTGTTCGGAGTCTCGGATGGGATCTGGGATATCACGAGGAGATCCGGAATGGTCCGGAGAATAAGATTCATATAAGGAAAGTCCTGTTTCGGGGTTGGAGAATGGTTTCGGTGTTTTCATCGGGAATGTTCTAGAAGGTTCCGGAATGTCCGACACTCGGAGGAGAAGGTACATGAATGTGTCATACCAAGTTGGAATGATTTCATCATGTACTAGGTGTCATCGCTGAACAAAATAAAGGGTTAAATCAAATCCTAGTTTGAAAAGTCAAAGGCCAATTTGAAAAGTCAAACGGCTATTTTGTTTGGTGGAGGGAGAGTAGGAAACCTACTTGGGGAGGAAGTCCCTCTCCCTCCACCGCCGGCCTTGGAAGCCGAGTTGGGGAGGGACTCCCCTCCCCTTGGCACGCCCCCTCCACCTATATAAGGAGGGGCAGGGCTGCCCCTCCAAGACACACACACCACACCCCTCTAAACCCTAACCCTAGCCGCCGCCGGCCACCATAGCCGCCACCGCCCTAGGGCTTGCCCAAGCCGCCGACTTGGGGCAATCCGCTTGCCCTAGCCGCCGGCCTAGCTCCCTCTAGTTGGTGCCTCTAAACCCTAGATCGCCAAGGCCTCTCTCATACTCCACCATACTCGCTCCGGCTTAAGGCGAAGCCCTGCGAGATCTCCCCTCTACTTCCGGTACCACGCCGTTGTGCTGCCGGAATCGCGAGGAGAGTGCTACAACCTCCGCTGCCTGCTGGAACAAGGGAGAGGAAGGTCTTCATCGAGTACCGAACGTGTGACCGACTGCGGAAGCGCTGCCGGAACGCAGCGCCGGAAGGATCGTCTATGCGATCTTGAGATCGGCAAGTGTACGACTACATCACCCACGAGAATCTGCTCTCGTTAACCGCTTTGGAATCTTCGAGAGTGAGTTCCTCTATCGACTCATTGCTACAATCTAGTAGATAGATCTTGGCTTGATCATAGATTAGATCTTGATTGTGTGTTCATGCGGTAGAATTTTTTTTGTTTTCCATGCTACGAACCCCTACAGAATTATAGCGCCATGATGACCCACAAGTATAGGGGATCGCAACAGTCTCCGCGGGTAGTATTACCCAATTTATTGATTCAACACAAGGGGAGTCAAAGAATACTTGCAAGCCTTAACAACTGAGTTGTCAATTCAGCTACACCTAGAAATAGTTCTTGCTCACAGAAGTTTATCGGTAGCAACAATTTGTATTGCAACAGTAATAGTAACAGTAACGGTAACAGTAGGATTCGAGTGTGGTAGGCATAGGGATGGATGGACGGGCGTTGCATGGACGAGTCTAAACATGTAACTTCAAGATCTAGGGCATTGTATATAAATAATAACAAGCATCCAAGTACTAAACAATCCTAGGCATTGATACGTTGGAAACGTATCTATAATTTTTTATGCTCCATGCTTGTTTAGTATCTACTTTGCTCTACTTGTCCACACTTTGAGGTGTTTTTTACATGTTTTCTGGTACTAACCTATTAACAAGTTGCAACAGTGTCAGATGCCTGTTTTCTGTTGTTTGTGGTTTTAGAAAAGTTAGTAAATAAATATTCTCGGAATTGGACGGGACGAAGGACAATGTCAATTACTTTCGCCGTCCAGGGGAGCCAGACCCACCCCAGGCACGGGGGCAGGTGGGCCCGCGCCTGGCTAGGGTTTGATGGCCCTGGCCGCCTCCCGGTCTCGCCCCTTCGCCTATAAGAAGCCCCCGATTCAGAAACCCTGAGTACCCGATCAGAAATCCATGAAACCGTATGTAGCCGCCGCCACCATCGTCCATAGATCGGGGGGATCTGAAGCTCTTCCCGGCACCCTGCCGGAGGGGATATCATCCCGGAGGCCTTCTCTCCGGTATGATGCGTGAGTAGTTCCACCTTGGAGTATGGGTCCATGTAGTAGCTAGATGGTTGTATCTCCTCCTTTATGCTTTCATGTATAGATCTTGTGAGCTCCATTCATGATCAAGATCTAATATATTTGTAATCATGCATGTTGTGTTTGCGAGGATCCGATGGATATTGAGATTATTATGTTGTTTTGATTAATGATTTTATCTTTATGATTCTATCATGTCTATGTTGTTTGTGATCTTGCATGCTCTCCGTTGTTAGTAGCTATCTTGGCCAAGTAGTTGCTAGTGACTCCAAGAGGGGGTATTTATGCTCGATAGTGGGTTCATGCCTTTAGTTTCCAAGGGAAGTGACAATAATCTCTTCGGTTGTAGATATGATGTTTCTACTAGGGAGAAAACAACGGTCACTTGTTCATGGAACATGTGGACTGTTTACCTTACACACTTTGCTTAAAGCAGATGTCTGTTGCTTGCAACTTAATACTGGAGGGGGTTCGGATGATAACCTGAAGGTAGACTTCTAGTCATAGATGCAGTTGGATGGCGGTCAATGTATATTGTTGTATTTACCAATCAACCTCATACGATCTTTCTGACTAGTAATTGCATTTTTATGCCTTGCTCAGTTCCTGTCAATTGCCCCGCAGTAATTTGTTTACCCTTCATGCCATGTTGTTTATTTAAGGAGAGCACATCTAGTGAACTATGGACCCCGGTCCAATCTTTACCATTGATACATCTTCCACGGTTACTGTTTACATGTTGCAAACCATTACCTTCCACACCATACGTTTAATCCTTTGTTACCGCAAACCGGTGAGCTTGATAACCTCACTGATTCGTTGGGGCAGAGTCTTGAGTTTGTGTTGTGCAGGTCTCCGTGTTGCTTGCAACACCTGTGTGACGTTTCCTTCCTCCTACTGGTTCGATAACCTTGGTTTCTTACTGAGGGAAACTTGTTGTTGTGCTTCTTCATACCTTGCTCTTGGGGTTTTCAACGAAGCGTCCCACGACAAGTGGTGGGAGCCATCAGGCATGTGCTTCAAATATAGTCATACGTGCTTGCAATGAGAACTTGCACAACATCTTCTGTCCAGCCAGCCCGTGGCAGCGGGGCATCTAGGGAACTACTGGCAATTAAGGTGCTCCTTTTAATAGAGCACCAGAGCAGAGCATTAACACTCTGTGGACACATGTGATCCTCACACCACAGCCATCCCCTTCGGTTGTCCCAATTATTGTCACTTTGGGGCCTTTGGATCCGGACAATGATATGTGTACACAACTTGCAGATAAGATCACAAACAATACTATTATAATGATTCAATAATAAGTTCAGGTCTGAGATCATGGCACTCGGGCCCTAGTGATAAGCATTAAGCACAACAAGTTGCAACAAAGTCAAATAGCACAAGAGATACTAGGCACTATGCCCTAACAATCTTATTCGATTACATGATAGAACTCCAATCCCTACCATCCCCAAGCCTACAGCGGGGGATTACTCACTCATGGATGAGGGAAACATCGATGGTTGATGGAGATGCGTTGGTGATGATGGTGGCGATGATCCTTTCCAAATTCCTTGTCCTAGCAGGGTGCCAGAACGGAGTTTCTGGATCCAAATCTTGGTTTCTGGTGGCGGCGGAGCGGAACTCTTTCTGGAAAACTATCGAACCCTCCTCGGTTTTTAGGTCGAAAGGCGAGGCCGAGGGGGTGCCTGGGGTGGTTGCTCCCCCTCCAGGCGTGACCAGTGGTGGGCCCGCGCCTAGGGTGGGTGTGGGACCCCCAGGCTCCTTCTCCATCTCTTATTCTGGCTCCGTGGATCTTCTGGTGAAATATAATTTTCGGCATATTTTCCGGGATTTTTCCTGATAGTTCATTTTCTGCACAAAAATAAGACGCCAAGGTAATTCTGCTGAAAACAGCGTCAGTCTGTGTTAGTCGTATCCAAATCACACAAGTTTAAAGGACAAACAATATCAAAGTGTTCGAGAAAGTAGATACGTTTTGGATGTATCAACTCCCCCCAAGCTTAGCTTATTGCTTGCCCTCAAGCAATTCAGTTGAAAACTGAGTGCGATAAAAGAACTTTTACGAACACATTTGCTTCATATGATGTAAATATTCTTAGCACAGGAGTAGATGCTTAGACATTCATACTAAAGAGTATGCAACTAAGTCTACTTAATAGTCATTGCAAGCTATGAAGAGAAACCAACTCAATAATAATAAGTAGCATGAAACATAAACATAAGCAACATTGCAATGCTCATAATAAAGTATGATAGAGTGGTATATCGCTTGCCTTTGTTTGAAGAGCACAATATAAATGCCAAGGCACCTCTGAAGTTCACATGAAGACTAGAAGTAAAGATATTAGAGATACAAGCATCAAAGTCATGACATAATTAACCAAGTTTTGGAACAAACACAAGAATGATAACTATGCTCTCAAGAAGGTGCTCATAGAATAAGTGGTGACTCAACAAAGTTGTGAAAACGGTTTTGGAAAGGTTTGAAAGGCTTCCAAATGCTGAAAGGAAGGTACTCATTAGCTTTGAGCTCTCATTGCCCCTATCATAAGCATCTTCATGTGGTTAAGGTGAAAGTGAGGTCCACTCTGAATTATATGCTTGACAGACCATAGACTGGAAATCCCAAGTCCCTTGAGTACGAGGGCCGCTCCGCATGCTACTCAACTTTGGTCACCTGAAAGTTCTTGTCATTATAAATACATGCATATCATCGAGAACCGCCAATGGGGTACCCCTTGCACATGGTGTAGGAGCATTCCCATAACCAAAATGATAAGGCAAGCAGACAATGAGAATCTCAGCGATCTTTTTATTTACTATGTGTATAAATTTTTATTGAGAATGCTTCATAAATGCTCATTATGGTGATGCTGCAAGTTTCCACCATGATTAGGCATGGCATAGGCATGGCTTAGGCTAGCGGCTCAGGCGTTTCTCTAACACAATGTATAGACTCCATGAACTCACAACCTCCCCTTTTATTTCACATCGTCGACATCCGTAAACAAAAGAGCAAGGAATGGACTGGATGAGATATCCAAAAAGTGTTGAAAGTGTTCCCCGTGATAGCACGGTTCTGCCGACTCCCAGCATATAATTTGCAAGCATATAACTTTCATGGACTAGTCACAATGGTTCAGGATTATTAAGTGCACGAAATAAAGTGTGTCATCAAGTTCGTGATAGCTTTACTAACTAACTTTCTCAAAACAGATAAACATTTTATTTTGGAAGAAAACATGGCAATAGAATATGCGCTGAAGTAGCAAATGATGCTAATAGGTAGGTATAGTGGACACAGCTGGCAATAATGGTTTTGGGGAGTTGGAAGCACATGTAGAGCACATACTCAGTGCAATTGAAGGCTAGCAATAGAGAGGGAGCGACAAACGAGAGAGCAATAGCTGTCATAATCATGCTTGCAACAAAACAGGACTAATTATGGCATGAAAGTGATATAAGAACTCTGAGGCAAAATAAATCATCGAGGCTTACTGACTATTGATTAGTCATATGCATGCGTGAGAATGTGCCAAGTCGATTCACATGAACAGTCAGAGGAGGGTACCACAATATCATATCAAAGTATGAATAAAACAATACAGGCAAACATTCATATGACATGCTACAAACTATTTGCAAGCTGGAGCTAATCATAGATAAACAAGAACTACTAAGCATCCATAATGACATACACCTTACACAAACAGGCTAAGCATGCTCACAATGATAAGTATATGTACAAAAATGAAAAAAATAGAGTTTGTTACCAGCCTCTTACCGCTCCTTGAGTTGTCTTAATCTTCATTATTGCCCTTCACTTGTGTCACTTGAATAATAAACATGAAACCAAGATCCACTCAGGACGGCTAAACCCTACAAAGAACTCACAAAACCCAAAAAGAACAACAAATATTTTTGGTGTTTTTGATTTTTTAAAGAAAGCAAACAAAGAAAAACAAACCAAACAAGAAGCAAACCAAGCAAAGCAAACAAAGCAAAATCTTTTTGGATTTTTCTTCTTTTAAGACAAACCAAAGCAAAGGAACAAAGAAACAAACCAAGAGAAACAACGAAAATATTTTTGGTATTTTTGTGTTTTTGAGAAAGAAGCAACAAGAACCAAAAAGAAAGCGAAACAATGGATATACAAAGAACCGACCGAACATGATATATATATGAGCGTGACATCGGTATACCTCCCCCCAAGCTTAGGCTTTTGGCCTAAGTGGGGCTCAATAGCGCAGATATCACCCCCATGCTGGTGGGTCATCATAGGAATGATCATAGTCAGGCGCCTGCGATGAAGAAGAAGGCGCGCCCCAATCAAATGAGGGCTGCTGGTATGAAGACTCTCCCAAGTTGGAGGGCTGAACCGAATTGTCTTCGGCATCCTCTTCAACATTCTCCTCTTGCTGGGAGAGCTCCGCCACATATGTGTCAATCTCCTCCTCCGTAAGCGACATCCTTGCCTGTTATCAAAATTAAACAAAGCAGGTGCAGGCAAATAAACTATTTTCTCAGTCCTACCCTTTCTTCGACCTTGTTGGGCAAAAGATAATTCAAACGACAAATTTCTCACATTATCCCCAAGGAAACAAAACCACGCTGAATCATGGATTCAATATCAAGCCTCTCTATGGGGAACTGAAAATTTGAAAAGTGAGGCTCTAAACCATGGAAAGCTAGCAACCTAGAAGCAATGAGACCTCCACAAATTCCACCCTTCTCACGGTTGGTGGTGATAC
Source organism: Avena sativa (assembly GCA_916181665.1). NCBI lineage: Eukaryota > Viridiplantae > Streptophyta > Magnoliopsida > Poales > Poaceae > Avena > Avena sativa. Next base: position 339,120,378 of record OV702281.1, read on the forward strand.
GGTGAGCTATCAAAGCACCCAGGCTATAGGATCTATTCCTATTCAGAGCAGCTGCAATAAAATCTAGATCAAAAGAAGATAACTTTCTAACAATCTTTCTAGCAAGAACACACTTGGTAATGAAATAGGCAAAGTATCTAATATCTGGGAGCTGAATGTTCCGAATTTTACCACTTTCCTTTGAGAAGTCGAAACCTTGGCAAATCTCAGCATACAAATCAATGACTTGGGCCTTTTCTTGATCTTCTCACAAGATCCCAACTGAGGTACTCTAATTGCTGCACAGAAATCAGCAAAAGGCAGGTCGATAGATATATTATATATTTTGTACTGGAGCATGGGATTATAAGTAGCCCAAGTGAACCGGAAGTCCTACACAAAAGCCATGGTTAGCTTAACATATTGGAATTGTTCACCTTCAACAAAGTGTTCCAACCCTGCATTTGTGACCATAGTTTGGAAATCTTGGAGGATCCCCACAGTTCTCATAAATTCATGGCATGGATATATGGAAGGAAAAACTGCCTCCTCACGATGAACCTTCATTGGCTCATGCACCATCAAGTCATATTGGTTCAGTAGATAAGCACTCATCTTCCTTGCTGAAATTTTTAGGCAACCATCAAACCAAGTGATTTCTAAGTTGATAAATGATGAGCAACCACTATAGGAACTTGCTAGAGGACTACACATGCATCAAAACAAAGTTTCTAAGCATATAACAAGCATGCAAGCTCAAACAACCTAACACCTATAGCAGCAAAATACTCAAGAAATAATCTACCAATCACAAATCTAATTGGACAAGTGGAGGAGGCACATACCAAGGAGCAATCCCTCCAAAAATCAACACTTGAGATGGACTTGTTGGAATTATGCCCTAGAGGCAATAATAAAGATGTTATTATTATAATTCTTGTTCATGATAATGTCTATATTCCATGCTAGAATTGTATTAAGCGGAAACTTTAATACTTGTGTGGTTTGTGAACAACACCGTGTCCCTAGTACGCCTCTATGGACTAGCTCATTGATTAATGATGGTTAAGGTTTCCTAACCATGGACATGAGTTGTCAATTAATAATGAGATCATATCATTGGGGAATGATATGGTGGACATACCCAAACTAAGCGAAGCAATTAGATCGTGTCATCGTGTTCGTCTTTGCAAAGCTTTTCTTATGTCAAATATTGTATTCCTTAGACCATGAGATAATACAACTCCCTGGTATCGGAAGAAAGCTTTGAGGTCATCAAACGTCATCCTATGAGAGGGTGATCATAAAGGTGTCTCTCAGGTGATCGGAAAGTATCTGTTGGGTTGTATGTATCGAGATGGGATTTGTCCCTCCCAAGTCGGAGAGATATACTTCGGGCCCACTCGGTAATCGATATCAACACCGCTTGCAAGCATGTGGTTAAGGAGTTAATCACAAAGTGATATCGGATTACGGAACGAGTAAAGTACTTGCTGTGAACGAGATTGAACTAGGTATGACGGTACCGACGATCAAATCTCAGGCAAGTAAAATATCACGAGATGAAGGGAATATATATATGGGATTGATTGAATCCTGGCATCGTGGTTCATCCGATATGATCATCGATGAATGTGTGGGAGTCAATATGGGTTTCTAGACCCTGCTGTTGATTATTGATAGAAGATCATGTCTGCATATTCTCGAACCCGCAGGGTCACACACTTAACGTGTCTCGACGCTAGGATAGATTGGATAATTGGTTTATGAGTTTTTGTTCGGAGTCTCGGATGGGATCCGGGACATCACGAGAGGTTCCGGAGTGGTCCGGAGAATAAGATTCATATAAGGCAGTGCAGTTTTTGGAGTTCGGAATTGTTCCGGGTTAATCGGTATTGTACCGGAAGCTTCTAGAACCTTCCGGAAGGGGACCAACGTGGCCCCACCTTCCGGGAGGGGGCATGGGCCTATGAGGGAGTGCCCTGGCCGCATTGGGCTAGGGGCACAAGGCCCCATAGGGCCCAGCCGGCCAAGAGAGGTTTAAACTCTAGATAGAGCTTCTAGAAGGGGGGGTTTCCTTGCCCCCACTCTTCCTCCTTGGGGCCGCCGGCCTTGGCTTGTGTGAGGGGTTAGGTCTGCGCCCACCCCTCTATATATAGAGGGCTGGGGGCGCACCAACCCCCTACACCTTCCCCTCCAACCCTAGCCGCCCTGCGCCCTCCTCTCTCCCTCCCGACTGCTTGTGGGCGAAGCCCTGCTGCAGAAATTCTCCACCAATTGCACCGCGCCGTCGTGTTGTAGATCCAACCCATCTCTCCACCATACTTGCTGGAGCAAGGAAGGAGGATACGTCGAGGTGCTGCACGTGTGCATCTCACGGAGGCACCGCCACTTGTGGTGCTAGATCGGATCGGATCGCGAGGAGGAGAAGCGAGTACGACTACATCACCCACGTTCCGACGAACGTTCTGCTGTGCGAATCTTCAAGGGTATGAAGATCTAATCCAATCTCTCTTGTTGTTTGCATCTCCTAGATTAGATCTTGGCTTTCCCTCTGTTCGCATCCGTAGAAAATTTTGATTTACTATGCCGCGAAACCCTTCAGTGGTATCAGAGCTAGATCTATGCGTAGATGTGTTTCACGAGTAGAACGCAACATGGTTGTTGCGGGCGTTGATGTTTTCTGTTGCAAGCCTCTTGTTTGTGTTCTTCTTATGACGCGGGATAGTGAGATTGAAGCGGTCCAGGCCAACCTTACGCGACGTCGTTCGCGAGACCGGCTCCGCACTTGACGTGTGGCTTGTTCCACACATGCGGCTGGTGGATGTCAGTTTCTCTCACTATAGTTGTCATGGGATTAACACCGGAGTTTGGAAACCATAATATCACCGTTGTGGATTTCCGTAGGTAAGAATCGTTCTTAGCATCTACTACCATAAGCCACGTAAAACATGCAACAACAAAGTAGAGGCGTCTAACTTGTTTTTGCAGGGAGTGTTTTCTGTGATATGGTATGGCCCAATATGTGATGTGTATATTGTATGAGATGATCATGTTTTGTAATGTTTCACGACTTGCATGTCGATGAGTACACAACCGGCAGGAGCCATATGGTTGTCTTTATAATTGTGTATGACCTGCGAATCAACTTCTTATACGCCATGTAATAGCTTTACTTTATCGCTAAGTAGTTAGCAATAGTTGTAGTTGCTATTCGTGGTGGAGGCAATCGTGGTGGAGTGATGGAGATCATGCCGGAACGCACAAGATGGAGATCATTGCACGAAGATTGGCTATACCATGTCACATAAAGTTATATGCATGTGATGTTTATCCTTTTATGTATCTTATTATGCTTAGATCGCGACGGTAGCATTATAAGATGATTCCTCACTTAAAGATCAAGATAAAAACCGTGTTCTCCCCAAGTATGCACCGTTGCGAAAGTTCGTCGTGTCCAAGCATCACGTGATGATCGGGTGCTATAGACTCTACGCTCACATACAACGGGTGCAAGCCAGTTTTGCACACGCAGAAATACTTGGGTCTAACTTGACGAGCCTAGCATGTACAGACATGGCCTCGGAACACAAGGATCGAAAGGTTAAGCATGTGTCATATGAATGATATGATCGACACTTTGTTGTCCACCATTGAAACCACATCTCTTCTCGTGATTATCGGATTAGGTGTGGTGAATTTGGATCGTGTTCACTAAACAACTTGAGGGATGTTGAATTTAGTGGGAGTCCATCTAGTAATTTGATTAAGTTGAACTATTTATCATGAACATAGTCTAAATTGTACTTGCAAATACTGTAGATCACATGGCCAAGTCCAACTTCAACTTCAACGTTTTTGCTGAGATAGAAAAGCTTAGAAACAATGGGTCTAACTTCACCAAATGGTTCCGCATTCTGAGAATCATTCTCGCTGGCGGACAAAAGGACTATGTACTTGAGAAAGCGCTAGGTGACGCCCCTGCTATAGATGCGCCGGCTGATGAAAAAGCTGTTTATCAGTCGCGCAAGGATGATTATGATTTGATTAAGATCGCCATGTTGTATGCTATGGAATCGGATCTTCAAAATCGTTTTGAGGAGTTCGTCGGGCCCTTTGAGATTATCGAGGAGCTGAAAAACATGTTTCGGACTCAAGCCCGTTCTGAGAGATATGAGATCTCTAAGAAATTCTTTAACTACAAGGTGGAGGAAGGGAGTTCCGTTAGTGAGCACGCCATTGAGATGACGGGCTACACTCAACGCCTTGAGCAACTGGACTGCAAGATTCCCGAGGAGCTCAAGATTGACACTCTTAGCTACAAAAGTTTTGTAGTTGATCACAATCAGATTGGTTCCACTGATATGATCACTGAGCTCTTTGCTAAGATGAAAGTAGCGGAGGTGAACATCAAAAAGAATAATCATGTGTTGATGGTCAACAAGCCCCCCACCTTCAAGAAAGGTAAGGGTGCAAGGAAGCCCTTCAAGAAAGGCGGCGGCAAGCGCGTTGCCCCTGCTGAGAAGAAGCTCAAGTCTGGTCCTAAACCGGACACTGAGTGCTTCTATTACAAGGACAAGGGTCACTGGAAGCGCAACTGTCCGAAGTACTTAGCGGACAAGAAGGCTGGCACCATCAAAGGTATATTTGATATACATGTTATTGATGTTTTCCTTACTAGCTCTCGTTGTAGTGCCTGGGTATTTGATACCGGTTCAGTTGCTAATATTTGTAACTCGAAACAGGAGCTACGGAATAGACGGCGGCTTGCGAGGGATGAGGTGACGATGCGCGTTGGCAACGGATCAAGAGTTGATGTGATGGCCGTCGGCACGCTCTCCTTAGTTTTACCTTCGGGATTAGTTTTAAACCTTAATAAGTGTTATTATGTGCCTGCGTTGAGCATGAACATTATTTCTGGATCTTGTTTATTGCAAGACGGTTATTCATTTAAATCGGAGAATAATGGTTGTTCTATTTATATGAGTAACATCTTTTATGGTCATGCACCTGTTGTGAATGGTTTATTTCTTCTAAATCTCGAAAGGGATGAAACACACATCCATAACATAGAGGCTAAGAGATGCAAAGTAGATAGTGATAATACTACTTATTTGTGGCACTGTCGTCTAGGTCATATTGGTGTAAAGCGCATGAAGAAACTCCATTCTGATGGACTTTTGGAGTCTCTTGATTTTGAATCATTTGACACATGCGAACCATGCCTCATGGGCAAGATGATCAAAACCCCGTTCTCCGGTATGATGGAGCGAGCAACGGACTTGTTGGAAATCATACATACCGATGTATGCGGACCGATGAGTGTTTCGACGCGCGGTGGATATCGCTATTTTCTCACTTTTACCGATGACTTAAGTAGATATGGGTATATCTATTTAATGAAACATAAATCTGAAACGTTTGAAAAGTTCAAGGAATTTCAGAATGAAGTGGAGAACCATCGTAACAGAAAGATTAAGTTTCTACGATCCGATCGTGGGGGCGAATATTTGAGTTATGATTTTCTCATGCATCTTAAAGCAAGCGGAATTGTTTCGCAACTCACGCCACCCGGAACACCACAGCGCAATGGTGTGTCTGAACGCCGGAATCGAACCCTATTAGATATGGTCCGATCAATGATGTCTCTTACTGATTTGCCGTTATCATTTTGGGGTTATGCATTAGAAACCGCTGCATTCACTTTAAATAGGGCACCATCTAAATCCATTGAGACGACACCGTATGAACTGTGGTTTGGTGCTAAACCTAAGTTGTCATTTCTTAAAGTTTGGGGATGCGAAGCTTACATCAAGAAGTTGATGCCGGACAAGCTCGAACCCAAAGAGGAGAAATGCGTCTTCATAGGATACCCTAAGGAAACTATTGGGTATACCTTCTATCACAGAACCGAAGGCAAAGTGTTTGTCGCAAAGAACGGTTCCTTTATTGAGAAGGAGTTTCTCTCGAAAGAAGTGAGTGGGAGGAAAGTAGAGCTAGACGAGGTTATTGAACCTTCTCTTGAATTGGAGAGTAGCGCATCACCTGAAATTGTTCCAGTGCCGCCTGCACCTACAATGGAGGAAGCTAATGACAAGGATCATGAAGCTTCGGACGATGCTGCTACTGAACGTCGCGGGTCGACAAGGTCGCGTGCCCCTCCTGAGTGGTACGGCAACCCTGTCTTGACTGTCTTGCTAGTAGAAGACAGTGAACCTACGAGCTATGAGGAAGCGATGATGAGCCCAGACTCTGATAAATGGCTAGAAGCCATGAAATCCGAATTGGGATCCATGAGCGAAAACCAAGTATGGACTTTGGTGGACCCTCCTAGCGACCAAAAGGCCGTTGAGTGCAAATGGATCTTCAAGAAGAAAACGGACGCGGATGGTAATGTTACCGTCTATAAAGCACGGCTTGTCGCGAAAGGTTTTCGACAAGTTCAAGGTGTTGACTACGATGAGACTTTCTCTCCCGTAGCGATGTTTAAGTCCATTCGGATTTTATTAGCAATTGCTGTGTTTCATGATTATGAAATATGGCAGATGGATGTCAAGACTGCTTTCCTCAATGGCAACATTGATCAAGAGTTGTATATGATGCAACCCGAAGGTTTTGTCGATCCTAAGGATGCTGATAAAGTGTGCAAACTTCAGCGTTCCATTTATGGACTGAAGCAAGCATCTCGGAGTTGGAACCTTCGTTTTGATCAAGTGATCAAGAGCTTTGGATTTGTTCCAAATTGCTACGAAGCTTGTATCTACAAGAAAGTAAGTGGGAGCTCGATGACGTTTCTGGTACTATATGTGGATGACATATTGATTATCGGAAATGACATCAACATGCTTAACGATGTGAAGAGTTATTTGAACAAGTGTTTTTCAATGAAAGACCTAGGTGAAGTTGCTTATATATTGGGCATCAAGATCTATAGAGATAGACAAAGACGCCTGATAGCTTTAAGCCAGAGTACATACCTAGACAAAGTTCTGAAAAGGTTCAGAATAGATAAGGCAAAGAAAGGTTCAGTGCCTATGTTGTCAGGTAAGATATTGAGCAAGGCTCAGTGTCCAGCTACGGTAAATGATAGGGAAGCTATGAGCAAAGTGCCTTATGCCTCGGCCATAGGTTCTATCATGTATGCCATGCTGTGTACTAGACCGGATGTGTCATCACTGAGCTTGGCGTGGTTCCAAGTGCATTGGACCCACTGGAGATATTGTGTGACAACACTGGCGCCATAGCACTCGCTAAGGAACCAAGATATCATCCAAAGACCAAGCATATCAACCGCAAGTTTCATATAATCCGAGATTATATGTCAGATGGAGATCTGAAGATTAGCAAAGTACATATAGATCTGAATGTCGCAGATCCATTGACTAAACCTCTTCCACGTGTAAAACATGATCAGCACCTCAGTGCCATGGTTGTGAGATTGTTGCCAAATGTAAACTAGATTATTGACTCTAGTGCAAGTGGGAGACTGTTGGAATTATGCCCTAGAGGCAATAATAAAGATGTTATTATTATAATTCTTGTTCATGATAATGTTTATATTCCATGCTAGAATTGTATTAAGCGGAAACTTTAATACTTGTGTGGTTTGTGAACAACACCGTGTCCCTAGTACGCCTCTATGGACTAGCTCATTGATTAATGATGGTTAAGGTTTCCTAACCATGTACATGAGTTGTCAATTAATAATGAGATCATATCATTGGGGAATGATATGGTGGACAGACCCAAACTAAGCGAAGCAATTAGATCGTGTCATCGTGTTCGTCTTTGCGAAGCTTTTCTTATGTCAAATATTGTATTCCTTAGACCATGAGATAATAAAACTCCCTGGTATCGGAAGAAAGCTTTGAGGTCATCAAACGTCATCCTATGAGAGGGTGATCATAAAGGTGTCTCTCAGGTGATCGGAAAGTATCTGTTGGGTTGTATGTATCGAGATGGGATTTGTCCCTCCCAAGTCGGAGAGATATACTTCGGGCCCACTCGGTAATCGATATCAACACCGCTTGCAAGCATGTGGTTAAGGAGTTAATCACAAAGTGATATCGGATTACGGAACGAGTAAAGTACTTGCTGTGAACGAGATTGAACTAGGTATGACGGTACCGACGATCAAATCTCGGGCAAGTAAAATATCGCGAGACGAAGGGAATATATATATGGGATTGATTGAATCCTGGCATCGTGGTTCATCCGATATGATCATCGATGAATGTGTGGGAGTCAATATGGGTTTCCAGACCCCGCTATTGATTATTGATAGAAGATCATGTCTGCATATTCTCGAACCCGCAGGGTCACACACTTAACGTGTCTCGAGCTAGGATAGATTGGATAATTGGTTTATGAGTTTTTGTTCGGAGTCTCGGATGGGATCCGGGACATCACGAGAGGTTCCGGAGTGGTTCGGAGAATAAGATTCATATAAGGCAGTGCAGTTTTTGGAGTTCGGAATTGTTCCGGGTTAATCGGTATTGTACCGGAAGCTTCTAGAACCTTCCGGAAGGGGACCAACGTGGCCCCACCTTCCGGGAGGGGGCATGGGCCTATGAGGGAGTGCCCTGGCCGCATTGGGACAGGGGCACAAGGCCCCATAGGGCCCAGCTGGCCAAGAGAGGTTTAAACTCTAGATAGAGCTTCTAGAAGGGGGGGTTTCCTTGCCCCCCACTCTTCCTCCTTGGGGCTGCCGGCCTTGGCTTGGGGGAGGGGTTAGGTGTAGCACCCCGGGTAAAACTACTACTAGAAAATCGCTTGGTGTTTTTGTTTTGTGCATCATCATGGTATCATACTCATGTCATCATGCCACATTGCATTTGAGAATCATATCAAACATTGCATGGATCATATTTTAAAATGTTGCATGTGATATGTTGCATTGCATTTACATTTTATATCTTGCTTGTGTGTTATTGCTATCACCTCCCCGTCCCTCTTTTATATCCCTCTATGTTTGTTTTCCACAAGTTTGTGATCCATGTGAAGGTCCACTAATTCTACAAATGATTTTATTCAATTTGTAAAACCTAATTCTTCTTATTCTTGTAAATGCCCAAATGGACATGTATACATGTGGGCATCATCTCTCCTCCTGTATTCTTGTTCCCCCTTGCCCCTTTTTGTTTTCCAAATATCTATGTTCAATTCCTGCTAAAGCTTCAAATGGTTGAGGTAATAAACTTTGCTTAATTTTGAAACAAAACAAACAAACAAACAAATGAAAGAAATCATATTAGTAAATAAATCAGAGAGAGGTTCATACTTGGCAGCAGCCCACCCTTGGCCCAGTACCCCTTCACGCCGTCCCTATTCACCGTCTTCCTCTCGACCCCCCATTCTCTCTGCAGGTAAACGGAGGAGCAGGTAGGCGTCCACCCGCCGTTGTCCTCGTCACCCTCCACCACCACCACCGAGCCACACCTCCTTCTTATTCCCCCCCGAGCGGCCTCCGAACCCTAGCTTCCTCCCCTCCCTCGCGCCACCGCCACCCTCTCCGTTTTCCTCTCTGTAAAGCACTTCGAGAGCCGAGGCGCATGTCCCACCGTCAGGCCGCTGCGTCCTCATGTTCGCCATCACAGAAGAAATCGAGCCGAGGAGCAGAGAGGTACCTCTGTCCTCGTCCGCTTCGAGATCCGCAGCCGCAGGGAGGCCGGAGCTGCAAGGAGCGGCGGTAGCGTCTTCCTCCCGACGGAACCTGGAGTGGTTGCCCTCCTACACGCCTTCCCAGGGCTGCATCCCTTCCCGACCCTAATTCCGGCGGGAACCGGTCGAGGTGAGAACCCTCGTCCCTTCTATGTCCTCCCCATATCCCCTCAGGCCCCAATTCGAGTCCGCCATGATGAATTTCCACCGCTGCTCACGCCCTTCCGCCATGTCTGAACGAGTTCAGTTATGCATAGAATGTTCCGTCAGTTTCGACAGTAACACAAGTGAAACCAGCGCCCAGATACTCGTCAAATTGTGGCGAATCCCATTTTATTCAACAACAGTATCTTAGCCCAATGGTTTCCCACCCCATATTCAGCCTAGAGATCCCGAGTTCAACTCCCATTAGCGCTTCCTCTCTTGTTTTTTTAACTGAACCTCAACACCGCAGCGTTTCAGAAGACACCTCCAGTTAACAGCTGCACTTTTATGAGAACCCCCTCCAGAATTTGCAATAAGCCTTTGGTTATAAAAACTTAAATAACTAATTATCTATCTAAAATTTGACAAAACATTTAAAATGAAAAATGTTTGGTTTGAATTCTGAATTCAGATATATAATCTGTTTCCTGATTGAATTATTGCAAATACCTAAACTTGGACATTTTGCCCTTTTGGCCATCATTGATAATTAAACAACTTAACATTTGTAAATCCAAATAATATGAATAATATATGATTTTGAATTAGAAAAACATGAGGATTATGAATAAGCTATTTATAATATCCTTTAAGCATTTTTTTTAAAAATCGAATTAATAAATATTAATAATGCCTTCTTCTTAAATATTGCATAAATTTAGATCCGTAATTCCGAATTTGACAAATGATATGTCCAAATCGATCAGCGCGACGATATCTCTCCAACCATGATATCCATGTTATCATTTGCATCATGCATTAAGAGCAGTTTTATAATCAGTATTGTTTATGCAAGGAAAACATGATAAATAAAATTGGGAACTATTGTTTATTATTAATAGTGCCTCACGAATGCTATATCATCAATGTGATTTGCCCCGAATACCCTTTCGATATAGTTGCATCATTAACTTGCCATGTCATACATCATATCATGATCATGCTGATTCTTCCGCATTAGTTGTAATTGATACATCGTTTGTTCCTTTTAGTGTTTTGCTTCTTCCCGGATAGGACGATGAGATGTTGTGAGCTTCGACAAGTTCTTCGGTTATGAAACTTCGGCAATGTTTTCAGGCGAGCAATCTCCCCCTTTCTACCTATCTTACTTTTATAGTATTTATTCCCTCCTGTTGATCTATTGCTATCTGTGTTGCGATGCTCTAGTTTTTCGTATCCGTGATATCCCTTGTAGCCTTATATTGCCTTGGACACATCCTATTACCTGTTGGTTGGTAGATAGTTGGACTTGCGCGTCGTATTCGCTTGCTCGACTGCTATTGCGTGTCGTCAAGTACCACAGTTGTTGGAGTAATGCCGCATGTTTAATGTTGGAGATGATCATGGATTTAATTACCGTTTAATAACTAAAATTAAAAGTAGGTAAATACAGAGGCACCGGTGGGTAATAGACAATATTTGGTTTTTAACCGCTCACTGGTGTCCCGTAGGACCCCGAGTTCTTGACACCTGTTCCGAGATCGAGCGCGCTAACCACAGGTGGGGTGTGTGGGCACCCCCATCGATTAGTACCTGATTTCAAAGTACTATACCGGGGGCCACAAAGTAGTTTGGGGCTTTATTACTATCCTGTACTTATGCCATGCTTTACTGCTTATTTACGATTGCGCGTGGAGCGCCTGTACTGTTTTGGAACCAATGTGGAATGTTTTCGCGGTATCGACAAGCCCAGTCACACTTTCGGGTTCCCAGTCGTTTACAGCCATTGTCACAAACCTCTGGGTCCGTCTCGGAGCCAGCCGACTTCGTTGCGGGTAGCTTAGTGGGGTGGCCCCCATGTGCTTGCTTTGGGTTTGGGAAATGTCGTGTCTAAAACCCCGTCGACATACCGTTGGGTGTATGTTTTGTGATCTTGTACCTAACTGATCTGACAACAAGGGTGTAGGTGCGTATGGAAACTTTGGTGCACCCCTGCAGGGTTAAATCTTTTCGAGAAGCCGTGTCTGCGGTTATGGACGACTTGGAGCACAGTTCTCGATCATAGACAACTATAACTAAAGTTTACTATTATAATTTGACTTGTATCCGATATGACTAGTAATCAACTTCACTACAACGGAATGGCTAAATAAAAGTCCCAACAACTGCTGGGTTTGAGATATCTCATGCTAATTGTATCTGACTAGTAAGTGTTGCAACTACAACGGAATGGTTAACTAAAAGTGCCCACTGCTTATTATATCAGGATGACTATCTATACCTGACTAGTAATTGCTGCAACGATAACTGAATAAATAAAACTGCCAACTGTGTGAGTTCCTCGGTTGACTTTCTCGTTTGGTCTCGAGGGAGAAATACCAGGATGGGTATGCTTGATGATAGTTTCAGGTTGGATCCGAATAGGTATTTCTTATCCCTATCTGATAGCCGCCAGCTGTATTGAGTCTCTATAGGTTGTTTAGTGTATGCTGCGCTGCCGCTTCAGTCCACCATACCTATGTAGGCGAGGACCGCCGAATTCTAGTCTCGCCGTGTACTGTCCTCAGTACTGACCGCTCTCTTTTTCCTTTGCCCTTTGTCGGCACCCCTTTTTGTTTAAGCAGGTTTTGAGATCGACGTCGTTAGCAGGGTTACCCTTCCGGCTTGGCCTGGGCAGGGTTATGGACGCCATTGGTTATTCATCAGGGCTCTTAGCTCAATTTGCATCTTGTCTGTACTCGGACGCTGTATCGTTTTCAAGGTGATTTGGATCTTTGTATTGTATACCTGTATTCTTGACTCTTTGAGTCATTCTTGACCGGCGAACTGGATGCCGAGGAGGATGGCCAGCATGAGCTCCTCCTCCTCCGCCTCGGCCTCCCACTCCTCGGGCTCCACGCCGATCCCTGCGGCGACTGAGCCTTCGTCGGGGCTGCGCCCAGTCAAGCACGAGGCAGTCTCGCCTATGCACTCGCCGCCGGACACGCTCGCACGACGTCGTCATCGGCGAGCCAAGCGTTTCGGCTTCGCCAACTGGCCACCTTCGCCTTCACCGCCTGAAAATTGAAGGCTCGGCGCCGCCCGACGACAGCGCCTTGAGGATGGCGCTGGAGCAGTCGCTCCGCGACTCGGTGCCGCAACCGCCGTTGTTGGAGTCGTCGTCGCCGGACATCCTGGAATGGTCCAGAAAGGACTGGGAGGAGCAGGAGCGGCAGCACGTCCACCGCCTGCAGCAGCCCGGAGACGGGCGATGTCCGGGCGCGCGCTCGCCTACCAGGGCGCCCCGCTCTTCGTCCTCGACGACGACAAGGAGGACGACCCTTCCTACCATCCGTGAAGGTGTGGCAACCCAGGCCAGGGGAGCTCCCACCAGCACTAGCCGCCGAGCGTTGACGACGACGACGGCAGCGAGGATGTTGGCCGGGCCGATCCCGGCTACACGGCGTTCTACAGAAACTTCGGCATGTAGGACAACGACGGCACCGGCGAAGGCCACGGCGGCAACCTTTTTTAGTTTATTATGTACTACTTTAGTTTAAATTCGATGTAATCCGCATATATTCGCCCATCTTAATGAATTTTTCCCATCTTTAATAAAATTTAGTCGAACGTGGGAACTCGGCCTGGGTACGCGAGTGGGAAACTCGGCGTACCCAGGCCAAAAACTTGTTTCGTACGGCCGAAAAAAGGTCCGGTTTTCGGCCTGGGTTCGCCCAATGACTGGAGATGCTGTTAGGGCACGTATAACGCAATGATGTCAGCCTTCCCTTATGACTGGCACATTGGATATTTGCTTAGTTGGAGGAGAGAGAAATAAGAAAGATAGGGTTGTCTTCCCTTATCTAAGGGATGATCTCCTAGAAATAAGAGAAGACTAATTTCTTGGTTGCATCATATGTTTTCCCTTAGCAAATCATTATTTTACTAAAAATAGACAATTCTCATTAATTGGTAGAGATGACACTAAGGAATAATGCATTGTACAACTTATCTCTGATGACTTCTCTAGATGATGCGGAGGACTAAGAGAAGACATGCTTTCTCTAGCACTGTACATGCCCTTAGAAGGCTTAGGGTTTGAGGTAGAGTTAGGGTTAGGGTTTATATGCTGGGTGGTAGGTGGCTGCTGGCTGGGCCTTTTGGGCCTGGTCGGCAGCTGCCTTCTTTTTATTAAAACATTTTTATTAATTTATTTTAAATAAAACATTTTATAAGTAGATTTTAGGCAAACAAATTATCCCGGAAGACCAGAGTTTTGTGTTTGAAATAAAGAGAGGGGGATATTTGTAGAAAATAAAAACATGGCTTTTAGAAAATAGTTTTTGGCGACCAGATGCATGCAGTCATAAGGATGCTCAAATACAATGACATGATGACATGAGCATGCTGTCATGATGATGCACAAACAATGAGCGATTTTCTGGTAGTGGTTTTACCCCCGAGTGCCGAGTGCTACAGTGATTCCCATAACCGGGAAATCTAGGGTCTCTCGAGCAGAATGTTGTACACCATCGGGAAGTCGATGACCTCAAACACGCACTTCTCCGTCTGAAAGCTATCTCCACTCCCGAAAGTCGCAGGTAAGGTAATCTAGCCTGCCGGTTTGTGAGCCATGCTTGGGATCTGATGTAGGAGATGGGGAGTTGCATCTTCCTAGGCGTATCCATGGTAATTATTCGGAAGGAACTCCCCCATCTATGAGGACCTTATGCACCATGGTGTTGGCGATCACCAGAGACGACGAGCGGTAACCTACCGGGGCTGGTTAAGTTATCGGGATAGCCCATGAATCCAAAGGTGATGCGTAAGCTCTCCCAAGACGGTCTTGAGGAGCTCCCGTGCTCCACATTGAGTATAGCTGCATGTCTCCTTGCTCTTCCTATGTGAGGAGTATCCGCCCGAGCTGCCCCATAGGTGGTTCACGTCCGAGCTGGTCTCGTACTCGTCAAACCCATACACGAATTCCATGCTTCCCTAGTGCCATACTGATTGGGCCAGCCCCCGAGTCGGGCTGCTAGGGCCGGTTCAGGTGTAATTCGGCCTCTTCACGTTGGTGATCTTCACGTCACTGCCTATTCGGTGATGCGTGTTGTACGAGCTCAGGAGGTGGTGACTTGCCTTCATGTGTTGTTTTGGCCATGTCCTACAACCACGAAATCAAGACGCGGAAATTGTTCCGTCTGTGTGAGGTGGTTGTGTGGAGGTTAAAGCAGTTCTCCACCGTGTGTTTTTCCGGAGGGATCCACTGTCGAGAAGGTTCCCTAGTGTGAGGATCACCATGTCTAGAGACTTGCTACTATGGGTACGCAGGCTGGGTCCACTGTTGCGGTTGCTGGGAAACGACGACCTCCTGCTATTGTCCCTAGGTCACCTCCGACACGGGTCACGCTCCAATGATAGGTCCGCGCACAGAGTAGACCTGTCATGCCTCTTCCTTTTGGGGCTTCCTAGGGCACTCGTCCTCGGCCCAAAAAGGGAGCAGGCCTGGTCCATTTCCTACCGTCTATCGTCTTGTGTGACGACTTACTTCAGTGCAACCATGAGTTGGTCAAGTGTCCTCGGCTCAACGACATTGATGAGGGCAACACAATTCTGGTTACGGACCCCATTGATGAAAGCTCCAATGATCTCCCTGTCGGAGAGATCAGGCGTGGTGTTTACTAGGACCCTGAAGCGTTTCACGAAATCCCGGTGCCTCTTACCCGGG
Source organism: Avena sativa (assembly GCA_916181665.1). Lineage (NCBI taxonomy): Eukaryota > Viridiplantae > Streptophyta > Magnoliopsida > Poales > Poaceae > Avena > Avena sativa. The sequence continues at coordinate 339,135,868 of OV702281.1, forward strand.
TACTTCTTTATATTGTTGGACTCCTCATGGAGTGTGGTGGCATCATTCTCTATGGCAAACGCCGAATCATCCCCCGCGTGAAGTCGTCCCAAGTTTTTATCGACCTTAGGACCTTATTCCTGAGCCACTTCAGGGCGTTTCCTTTGAGGCATGTAGGAAGGAGATTCGCCATGTGCCGTGAGTCGCCGCCCATGATGTTAACCGCATGTGCAGATTTCTCAACATATGCAAGCGGATCCTGTGACCCGTCGTACTCCTCGTAATATTTGGCCCATACAGCTCTGGGTGTACTTCAATGTCTCCAAGGTCGCAGGAGAGAGCTCTACACCCACTTATAAACCTCACTCCCCCAGCATTCGTCCTCGTGGTCCGAGTCTTCTCTGGTGTCGCTCTTTCTATCGCGATGATGAGCTTCATCTGCTTCATCAAGATCTAGGGCCGGGTCTTGATTGCCATGGCCGTCCCACGATGAGTTTCGACGATGGCTAGACAACCTCCCACTTTGTCGCGGTTGTCATGACGTTGCCTTTTAGTATGTAGGTTCACTTATTTTGCTCCAAACCTACCCATTAAGAACATCTAGATATATATGTTTTAGAAAAGAAAAACACTTTATACTTTACTCCCTCCATTTTAAAATATAAGATTTTTTAACTTTGTGAAGATAATGTAATAAGACATCTCTTAGTGTGTAGATTCAGAGTGAACCTCTCCAAACCTACACACTAGATACATTGTGTTCGTAAAACTAAAGCTTCTTATGTTATGTAACGGAGGGAGTAAAACGGCAGTAATAGTAGTCACTCTTAGACCGTCACAGAATGCATGATATCCTCGCAAGGGCAGTCCACAATCTCCCATCAGCAGCACATTCATCTTGTAAACGCTACACCAAACTGAATAGTCCGGCTGAACTCCGACAACCACCGAACGGATTATACTAACATCAAGAGTCAAGCAGCTCTTAACTTGTTCATGAGAAAATAACACTGACGTAGGTCTAGTTTAATATTACTTCAGGGGACATCCCAGCCAACATCTGGGGGCTCTAACGCCTCCTCTTGTGCGTGCGCACTGCCTCATCACGTACTGGATGACTTCTTTCAGGGTTGCCTTCCGCTTCTCCTTGAAATTCCAGAGCTCCGGTACAGAATAGCGGCCGCTGGGATTGCACTCGTTAAGCTCAACGAGAGCGTTTGTCACCAAGCCACAGACTTCTTCTCCATACTCCTCTTTCAGCTCTCGGAGCTTCTCGTCGTCCTCGCGGAGAATTTCCTGCACCAGTGCACCCGCCATTAGATAAATGATACTTCCTCGGCTGACTTCGAGCAGAGAGCACCATTTACTTTTCCACATTTAATAGGATAGGACCTCAGGAATGACATAAACTTCTACAAGGGGGAGTAATAAGTATGTAGAAAGAGTACAGAGTGAAACATGCGACTTTGGATACATCAGGAGGAGCACACGGTAATCTTTCTATTGGTAAAAGGTTTGTTTGTCCCCACATAAGCAAATGCTAGATGCACTCTGTTCCAAGAACCGACAGAATTACAGATAGCATAAGTAGTACAAAACTGATCTTCGGCTTCAGAGAAATCGACAAATGGAAGAAAAATAATCTTGAGTAAATACAAATCATTATTTATTTAATTAGACCATATACATTGTGAATATTTGTAACATTATTATTAAGATCCAAAAGAAATAAACCATTCATCATCGGTGCATACCATAAAAGATTTCATTCATATAAATGAAACAACCATGGTTCTCGGATTTAAATAAATAACCACTTCGCATTAAACACGATCCAGATACAATGTTCATGCTAAGTGCTGGCACCAGATAACAGTTCTTCAAGTTTATTACTAATCCCGACGGCAAGTGGAGAGGTAGCGTTCCGACGGCGATCACATCAACGCTTGATCCATTGCCGACACGCATCTTGACCTCACCCCTTGCTAGCGGTCGCTTGTTCCGTAGCTCCTGATTCGAGTTACAAATATTAGCAACTGAACCGGTATCAAATACCCAGGTGCTACTGCGAGCACTGGTCAAGTACACATCAATAACATGTATATCATATATACCTTTGTTTGCCTTGCCGGCCTTCTTGTCTGCCAAATACTTGGGGCAGTTGCGCTTCCAGTGGCCAGTCCCCTTACAATAGTAGCACTCGGTATCAGACTTAGGTCCAACTCGGGGTTTCTTTTCAGGCACGGCAATCGGCTTGCCGCCCTTACTTCCCTTCCGTTTTCCCTTCTTGTCTTTCTTGAAACCAGTGTTCCTATTGATCATGAACACTTGATGTTCCTTTTTGATCTCCACTTCTGCAGTTTTAAGCACTGACAGAAGCTCGGGGAGAGACTTCTTCATGCCTTGCATATTATAGTTCATCACGAAGCTCTTATAGCAAGGTGGCAGAGACTGCAGAACACGATGGATGCCTAAGTCAATGGGAATCGTTATTTCCAAGGACACAAGCTTATCGGCGTAACCCGACATCTTGAGTACATGCTCACTAACGGAGCTGTGCTCTTCCATCATGCAGCTACAGAACTTTTCTGAAGCGTTGTAGCTCTCTGCATCAGCATGTGTGTCGAAAATCATTTTCAACTCACCCATTGTATGAAATGCATTGCCGTTTTCGAAGTTCCGGCTCTAGACCATACAATATGCCGCAATGAACTAAGTTGTGGTCCTCCTGACGAGTCTAATAGACATTCTTGTCCTCGTCAGGGGCATCCTCAAAAGGTGGGGGGCCTAGTGGCGCTTCTAGCACATATTGCTTTTGTGCAGCAGTGAGGAGAATCCTCAAATTCATGGCCCATTCGGTAAAGTTTCTACCGTTCGTTGCAAGTTTCTCTTTCTCCATGAACACATTGAAATTAAAAGGAGGTGGTGCCATCTACAACAGAATTTGTAAAATTTAGACTAAGTGTATGATATATTGAGTTCAACTAATCCATATTACAAATGAACTCCCACTCAAAAACGACATCCCTCGTGCCTTTTTGGTGATTACATGAACCAAATCCACTACACCAAGTCCGATCATCACGTGAGTCGGTGTAGCTTCAAAGGCGAGCATCAAATGGGCATCATATCTACTATATGACTCATGCTTAACCTTTCGGTCCGTGTTCCGAGGCCATGTCTGTACATGCTAGGCTCGCCAAGTTAGAACCTTAGTATTCGCGTGTGTAACTATTTTACACCCGATATATGGTCGTGGATCCAAGAACACCCGATCATCACGTGATGTCTTGGAGCGACGAAAACATAATCGGTGCATACTAAAGTAAGAACACATTCTTATCTTGATATTTAAATGAGGGATCATCTTATTATGCTAACAAAGCGCTAAACAAGCAATATAAGATGCTATCAAACATCACATGTTTATTAGTGAAATGATATGGTTCCCGCATATGATCTCTATCATGTGCATCGTGGTATGATCACTATCATACCTTTATGTGTAAGTCCAAGGTCTATGGATTTTACACGCTATGTGTGTTGTAAGAGTATCATCTCATACTTCTACTTACAACATCACCATATCATGACACTAGCCCAACAACAATCTAAACTAGATGCCTCTAATTTATCCATTGCAAGTTTTACGTGGCTTAGGGCTTTCGAAGATAGAACCGTTCTTACCTACGAACATGAACCACAACGAGGATAACCAAATTGTTGACAACTCGTTGCAAAATAGATATTGACTATAGTAGGAGAGACAGACACCCGCTAGCCACTTATGCAAACTAGTTGCATGTCAAGCGTGGAACAGGTCTCATGTGCGAGGACATGTAAAGTTTGTCCGGGATGCTTCATCCCACTATGCCACCAATATCCAAAATTACAACTAAGGAGCAACAGCATGATCATCATCGCCCACATACTCATATGTGTAATACCCGTGTAAAGCATCTACGCATAGATCCGGCTCTGATACCACTGTAGGGTTCGCAACATAGAAAACAAAATTTTCCTATGATGGGAACTATGTACCAAGATCTATCTACTAGATACAAACAACGGGCGGATGTATATCCGTAGAGAACATACCCTTGAAGACCGACAAAGCTTAACGAGTTCAACTCGTGGTTGATGTAGACAATCTCTTGCTGATCTCAAGATCGAGAGGAAGTCCTAGCGCGCAAAGCAACAGCGCATCCGTGCTCGCACACACGTACAAGACACCGAGCAACCTCCGCCTCCTCGCTCCAGCGATGCAGCGGAAGCACAACCCTTTCTTTCCGAATAGCCACCGGGAACATGTATCTCGCTAGTCCGAGACCATGGGGGTAAATTCTAGAGGGAGAGAGAGATCCTTCACGAGGAGGTGTGAGTGAGAAGTGAGGAGAGGGTTGCCTTTTATAGGAGGAGGGGGGCACCCAAGGGGGTGGCCACCGGCCATGGGGGCTGCCCCCTCCCCTCCTTCATTCATGTGGGTGGACACTCCACTCACAAAAATCCATTCAAATCACTCCACTCAAAATCCCACTCAAACTTGCAATTAAATTTCCACCAAATTTAATGCAAACTCTCATTAAAAAACTCTTTTATTTGTTCAGAATTTTTCAATTACTTTAATGACAAACATTCGCATATAACCCCTTGCTAGAATTCTATTTCACATGCATAACCTCTTTATGCAATTTCACCCGAAAACCTGTTTCGGTATCTAGTGAAATAAATTCCTGCGCTTGTTTATTCTTTCAGCATGAAACATTTGCTCCAACTGGATGTCAGTGTCCCTTAAGTGTGTCACCCTACGGTTCGCGAATAATGCGGACATGATCGAGACTCTTCTCCGATCAATAATCAGTAGCGGGACCTGGAGATCCATACTGACTCCACACATTCAACGATGACTTTCCTATGATCGCCGGAACCTTTTACGCTTGTATCTTAATCCCTTTGTTTCATGATATATTACATGTCCGAGATTCGATCATTGGTATCTCCATACCTAGTTTGATCTCGTTACTGACATGCACTCTTTTCTCATTCCCGTGATATAACATTCTAGTGATCAAATCGCTTGCTTGCAAGCTAACCAATGGTATATCACCGAGAGGTCCCAGAGTATATCTATCTGTCATCGGGATGAACAAATTCCACTCTTGATCCATGATTCTCAACATAACACTTTAGTATCTTTGAAGCCATCTTTATAATCACCCAGTTACAGTGTGAGGTTTGATGTCAACAAGAAACTCTTCCGGTGTTAGTGATTGGCATGATCTCATGGTCTAAGGATTAGGATTACTTCGTAAGTTGTTTATAGCAATATAAACTCAATGACTTTGATTGTAATGCTATACTTCGGATGAATGTTCATCACACCATTACACTAATGTTGTGATCTCGTTATTAACAACATCCAATGTCTATGATCAGGAAACTGTGATCATCTTGTTAATCAACGAACTAGTTTATGAGAGAGGCATAATTAGGAACTTTCTGTTTGTTTATTAAACACACATGTATTAATGTTTCCGTATTAATACAATTATAGCATGCAAAATAAACATCTATCATATACTTGGAATACACATAATAAACACTTTATTATTGCCTCTCAGGGCATATTCCCTCTAGACTAGGCCACCCCTTCGGCCAGATGGTAGTCTTTGGGATATGCGCCCGCATTATGCGGCTGTAAGGCAGTATGCCGAAGAAATTGTTGATCTGTTCGAGCAGCGGGCGAGTGTAATACTCCAGAATAGGTAGGTCCTGTAAAGAAAACAGAATGATGTAAAATGTGTATGTATTCGAGTGGGCTTGTTGTGCCCTTTGTAAAGTTTATTTGTATTAGCATGTTGTGCTTTGTTATGTGCATGTCCTTTTCGTTAGCCTGACATGGTCAGCTACTCAGGTTGTATGCATTGTATTCAGTCGACGAAGTCGTGAGGTGAGGCGTAGCCCCGAGCGTATTTATGGCGAAAAGTAATGCAAAGAAAAAGGAATTTCGGCCAAGGGACTTAGCTTTTATTCATAGTGTAATCGAAGAGGTATATTGTTCGACTGAATAGCCTTGGCTAAGTAGCCTTATTGAAAGTAAAGAGGTAGCTAGGGGTAGAAGCATCGCAGACGTGCGACGTACAGGGGTTGGAGTATTCGACTCCTGACGCGATGTCCATGAGGCGGTAGGCGCCGCCTGGGATGACTTCTGTGATGATGTAGGGTCCTTCCCAGGGTGACTGGAGCGTTTTCGTCCGCTCTTGCTTGAGTCGTAGGACGAGGTCTCCTTCAACGAAGGACCTTGGGCGCAGCCGACGGCTGTGGTAGTTGCGGAGGCTCTGTTGATAGACCGCTGAGCGGTCCACAGCAATGTCGTGTGCTTCGTCGACTGTGTCAATGGCATGTTCAAGTGCGGCCGTTGATTCTGCTTCGCTGTAGGCGACAACCCGTGGGGCCTTGTGGCGTACCTCGGCAGGTAGTACGGCTTCGGCTCCGTGCACCATGAAGAAGGGTGTGAAGCTAGTTGCGCTGTTCGGCGTTGTGCGTAGGCTACAGAGGACGGAGGGTAGCTCCTCTGCCCAGGCTCCCACAAGCCGTTCGAGTGGGCTGAGCAGGCGTTTCTTGATGCCGCCGCCTATGAGGCCGTTGGCCTTTTCGACCTGCCCGTTGGTCTGCAGGTGCGCCACATAGGCATATGATATGTTGATGTCGAGGCCGTCGCAGAAGTCCTGTAATTCCATCAAGATGAAGTTTGAGCCGTCGTCCGTGATGATGTTGTGCGGCATGCCGAACCTGTAGACTATGGACTCAAAGAACTTGACGGCCGTTTTGCCTCTTTGGTTGGTGACGGGCATAGCCTCGATCCATTTGGTGAACTTGTCGACTGCGACCAGGAGGTAGACGTGGCCTCCTTTCGAAGATTTGGACAGTTTGCCAATCATGTTGAGGCCCCATTGTGCGAAGGGCCAGGCTAGTGGTATGGTACTAAGCTCCGATCCAGGTGCGTGTGGCTTGTCCGCGTACCTTTGGCAGCCGTTGCACCTTCGGGCGATGTCCTTAGCATTGTTCATGGCCGTTGGCCAGTAGAATGCAGCTCGGAAAGCTTTGGCGACAAGGGCGCGACTGCCTGCATGATGACCATAGATGCCCTCGTGGATGTCTTGGAGGATGGTTTTGCCATCACCGATGGTGACACACCTTTGAGTACACCTGAAATACTGGGCTTGTACAACTCACCATTGTGGAGGGTGAACTCTTTGGACCGGCGAGATATGTGCTGGGCATCTGTCGGGTCGTCGGGCATCTCTTTGTTTAGCAGGTACCAAAGGTACGACTGTGTCCATGTCTTCTCGATCGCCATGACCTGCATCAGGTTGACGAGCTCGACCTCTGTGTCGATCTTTTCAGGCCCTTCATGTCCTTAGGGTGGCACAGACCCCGAGTGCTTTGCTTCTTCGGGTGATCCCTCGAGGAATTTCCTTTTGATAGAGGGTACGCAGATTTGTTCGAGGAACACACCTGGTGGCACCCGTGCACAGGTGGGGCTGATGTTGGCGAGCCTATCAGCTTCCTCGTTGCTTTCCCGTCCAACGTGCCGAAGCTCGCAGCCGTCAAAGTCGCCTTCGAGTGAGTTGTAGAGCGCGGGGTACGCGATCATGTTGGCGTTGTGCGCGTCGCACTCATTCATCGTCTGCTGGACGACAAGGTTCGAGTCACCATAGATGATTAGGCGCGTTGCGCCACAGATTTTGGCCATCCGCATTCCATGGATGAGGGCCTCATATTCGGCGTTGGACCCCATGGGTCTTTCCATCTTCGGGTCGTTCGACCACGAGTACGGTGCTTACCACCTGGTGCGTGGCTACGATGTATAGCAGCAGAGGCTCTCGCTCCTTTGGCGTGACCAGGACATGCGAGGTGGAGAGCAGCTGCTTGAGTGCTTCTAATGCGTCGTCTGCTTTGGGTGTCCACTCGAATTTGTCTGTCTTGCGCAGCAGCTGGTAAAAGGGCAGTTCCTTCTCACCCATGCGGCTGATGAATCTGCTCAGCACCGCGATGCGCCCAGCTAGCTGCTGGACACCTTTGAGGTTCTTCGGCTTCTCCATGGTCAGTATGGCCCGGATTTTCTTCAGATTTTCCTTGATCCCTCGTTGGGATATAAAGTAGTCGAGTAGTTGGCCAGATGGGACTCCGAAGGCGCACTTTTCTGGATTCAACTTGATCTTGTAGTGATCAAGGTTATAGAACGTCTCGCGGATATCATCGACCAGTGTCTTGGCTTCCCTGGTCTTGATGACTATGTCGTCGACATAGACTTGGTTGTTGCGACCGATCTGGTTTTTCAGACATGCCTGCATGCACCTCTGGTACGTGGCACCTGTGTTCTTCAGCCCGAAAGGCATGGTGTTGTAGCCGAACACTCTAAACGGCGTGATGAATGCCGTTTTCTCCTAATCTTTGACCTTCAGCCGAATCTGATTGTAGCCTGAGTAGGCGTCGAGGAAGGAGAGTTTCTCGCATCCTGCAGTCGAATCGATGATCTGATTGATCCGAGGAAGAGGGAAGTGGTCCTTGGGGCAGTGCTTGTTGAGTGACGTGAAGTACACGCACATCTGCAGGATGTCCGTGTCGTTTTTGGGGACTAGCACAGTATTGGCTAGCCACTCTCTCTCCTTGATTTCTCGGATGAAGTTGGCATCGAGCAGTCTATTGACTTTGATTCTAGCTGCTTCGGCTCTTGGTTCGAACAGTCGTCAGATCGACTGCTTGACCGGCCTTGCGTTGGGGAACACATTGAGTGCGTGCTCGATGAATTCCCTAGGAACTCCTGGCATGTCCGCATGACACCATGCGAAGATTTCCCAACGGTCACGGAGGAATTCGACGAGCGCGCTTTCCTATGTGGGGCTGAGGTCGTTAGCGATCAGCGCCATCTTGGAGGCATCCGTTGGGTGGACCTACACTTTTTTCGTGTTGACCGTAGAGTCGAATGACATATCGGGTGCGTTTTGTGTGGAGAATGGGGGTACCCCGTTGTATGTCACCTCTCGGAGCCTCGTGAGCTCCTCCTGCATGCCGAACGACTAGGAGATTCTGTTGAAATCTCTATCGTAGTGGTCGGATCGGGTGAAACTTCCCTGGACGGTGATGACGCCCCTGGGCCCTGGCATCTTGAGCAGCAGGTACGCGTAGTGCGGTACTGCCAGGAATCTTGCGAGTGCCACGCGCCCGAGGATGGCGTGGTACTGTGATGGCCAGTCCACCACTTCAAACTCCAGCCGCTTGCATCAGAAGTTTTCGGGCTTGCCAAAGATGACATCGAGCCATATTTTTCCCTGGGGATAAATGCCCTTCCCTGGGACTATGCCGTGTCGGATTATTCCAGGCTGCACAGCAGGATCCGCATCGCTGCGAGGGTGTTGGCGAACATCAGGTTGATGCCACTGCCGCCGTCCATGAAGACGCGACTCATCTCGAATCCTCCGATCTGTGCCTCGAGCACCAGAGAAGCATGGCATGGGCGAGGGATCTGGCGGGGGTGATCCGAGCGATCGAACGTGATGCAGGACTCCGAACCACTGAGGTACTCATGGATAGAGGGTGGGGCGGTCACGGCCAGTCTGACCTGTCAGGTGATCTTCTTTTGCACCCTATTGGTAGGGCGTCCCTTCTGGATGATCAGGGCCCCTTTTGGCGGTGGGTATCCTCCTGTACCATTGTTTGGTGCAGGTGCGATTGCTGGATTGGACGGTCCCACGGGTGGTAGTGGAGGAGCTCCGTGGGCGATGTCACCTGGTGTAGGTGCGGGCCCAAACCCAGGGTTCACGATCTGGTGTCGCATTTGGGTGAGGCCCTCGCTGAGCTTCTGGAACTCGCGCCAGTCCTTTAGCATGTGGCTCGCCTTGTTTTTTCCATTTGGCTTGTCGGTGTAGAAGTGGATGGTGCAAGGGCCAGACAACTTGTCGTATGCCGAGGGCTCGTCGTCATGGCTGCGGCGTTGCCATGTTTACGTGGGGCATACTCCGTCGCGGAAGTTGCCTCCACGGTATCCTTCGTTGCTACGGTTGCCATCGTTGCGTCGATCGGTGTAGCCAGCCGCAACCATGTCGACTCCGTCGCGATTGTCGTAGATCTTCGCTTGCTGTGGCGTTCTTGCCTGCGGCCATAGTCGTCCTCATCATCCGAATGCATTCGATGGAGGGAATATTCGCCATCTGCCCACCTCTTGGCGATGTCCATGAGGTGGCCGAGCGTCTTGGGCTTGACGAGCCCAAGTTCTTCATCGAAGTCTAGGTGTTTGACACCATCCTTGAAGGCGTCGATTGTCCTTTCCTCGAAGATATGCGCGGCTGAGTTCTTGATGTTGGACCAGCGCAAGATGTACGAGCGGATGGATTCGCCGGTATGTTGGGTGCATGTGCGCAGTTACTCGATCGAGGATGGCCTCTTGCTGGTGCCCTTGAAGTTTCGAATAAAGCTGTACGCTAGCTCCTTCCAGCTTTGGATGGAGCCTGAGGACAAGCTGCTGAGCCAGATCCGGGCTGCGCCTGTCAGCTGCAGCTGAAGGCATTGCAGGGCAGTGTTCCTGTTATCGCCATGCAGCTTGACGGACGAGAGGTGATCGCTGAGCTAGGCCTTCGGGTCCCCCGTGCCGTCAAACTTTGGAGTGTCTGAAGGGAGCTTGAAATTTTTCAGCATCTGTGTGCGCCGAACAGATCTGCTGAAGCATCGGGCTCCGCACATCTCTCTGTCTTCATCCTCGTCGGATTCAATTGAACATGCGCGTTTGGCGTGTGCCTTGTCGACCTTGCACTGGGTGAGGTCGTTTCGAGCGTCGTAGTCACTGCTGTGATGCCTTGGGCTCTTGCGACATCGAGGCAGATTGTGCTCGTCCTCGTCGGATGAGGGTGTGGGGCTGCGGTTGAATCTGACCGTAGCTTTCTTTTTCGGCTCCGCGGGAGCTTCGTCGTGGAGCGCAACTCCGACGAGTCCGAGTCCGGCTAGCGCGGACTTGTGCATGGCGCTTTTCGGGTCACCCACCAGAGGTGGATGGGACGCGAGACACGTTGTAGCTACCATGATCGCAGCCTGCGGCGTCTTTGGTATGACGTTGCCTTTGACGTCCATCGCCATGAAGGACGTGTTGAGGGTTCTGGTGATCTTGCATCGTGCAGCGGGGTCCATGTGCTCTGTGCAAGAGCGATGTTTGTTGGCATGATTGCCGTGAGAACTAGATCCACCAGCGGCGGAGTGTGCAGCTCGCCGCGCGCTAGACTCTAAAGCCGCCTGCTTGTGTTTGTCGAGTTCCTCCTACAGTTTTACCTGCTGGTTATGTTCGCCGATGAGGAGGAGGTGGTACGCCATCAGCAGATCCCGTGAAGCATTCACAGGTAGGATCCTGTTGCCCACCATGGCTTCGCGTGCCTAGCACCATCCGTCCTTGTTGAGTTTGATCTTCTGGTAGGCGTTAGCATCGCCTTCGTTGGGCTGGATGTAACACCCTCAGAATCGGACCTATGCAAGTTTTAGCGAAACCCGCCAAACCCGCATAGAAACGATTCAAAGGTGCCCACCAGGCACTTTCGTGCGGGTGGAAAACGAAGTAATAACATTACACAACAGTCCTCGATGGGACCCACAGAACAGATATATATAACAGCGACCCAATGAGTCAAGAATACAGATATAATATACAAAGATCCAAATCACCTTGAAAATGGTAGAGCGTCCGACTACGGACAAGATGCAAATGGGGCTAAGAGCCCTGAAGAATAACCAATGGCGTCCATAACCCTGCCCAGGCTAAGCCGGAAGGGTAACCCTGCTAACGACGTCGATCTCAAAACCTGCTTAAAACAAAAGGGGTGCCGGCAAAGGGCAAAGGAAAAAGAGGAGCGTCAGTACTGAGGCCAGTACACGGCGAGACTAGAATTCGGCGGTCCTCGCCTACATAGGTATGGTGGACTGAGCGGCAGCGGCAGCATGCACTAAACAACCTATAGAGACTCGATACAACTGGCGGTTATCAGAGAGGGATAAGAATGACCTATCCGGATCCAACCTGAAGCTAACACCAAACAAACCCATCCTGGTGTTTCCCCCTCGAGACCAAACGAGGAAGTCAACCGAGGAACTCACACGGTTGGTAGTTTTATCTATTCGGTTTTCGTTGCAGCAATTACTAGTCAGGTATAGAGAATCATCCTGAGAAAATAAGCAGTGGGCCGTTTTAGTTAACCATTCCATTATAGTTGCAACACTTACTAATCAGATACAAATAGCATGAGATAACCCAAAAAAACCCAGCAGTTGTTGGTACTTTTATTTAGCCATTCCGTTGTAGTTGTAATACTTACTAGTCAGATACAATGGTCGCTGGCGACGACCCAAGCAAGCAAATGTGGGCAGTTTATTTAGCCATTCCATTATAGTGAAGCTGATTACTAGTCAATATAAAGTCAAATTTATAGCACTACTTTAGTTATGCCTGTCTATGATCGAGATACTGTGCTCCAAGTCGTCCATAACCGCGGACACGGCTTTCAGAAAGTTTTACCCGGCCGGGGTGCACCAATAGCAACACACACTCGATCAACCTCGGAAAAACCAAATCAAAACCCAACGAGGCCTTCACGACAAAGCAATCACAGGATTCAGAAATATTTCAGGGGGCCACCCCTTAAAGTAGACCCGCAACGAAGTTAGCTGACTCCGAAACGGACTCAAGGTTTGGGTATACGGCTGTGAACGACTGGGAACCCAAAACTGGGCTTGTCGACACCGTGGAATCGTGTCCCGATCCTAAACAGTACAGGTGCTATCTGTCGCACAATTTAAATAAAGCAGTAAAGCATGGCATAAGTACAGGATCGTAAATAAAACCTCAAACTAGTTTGTGGCCCCAAGAAATAAGACTGAATCAAGCTCTGGCTCAGGGGGGTCCCATATACCTCCCGGACGTGGATAGCGCGATAACTCAAGGAACAGGTATCAAGTACCCGGGGTCCTACGGGACACAAGTGGGCGTTCGGAAACCAAATATTATCTATCACCCACCGATGCCTCTGCTTACTTACTTCAATTTTAGTTGTTTAAACAGAAATTAAAGTGAACGATAAGTAAAGCCATGATCATCTCCAACATTGAACATGCGGCAATTCTCCAACAACTGTGGTACTTGACGACACGCAACAGCACTTGAGCAAGCGACTACGGCGCGCAAGTCCAACGATCTACCAAACAACCGGTAATAGGATGTGTCCAAGGCAATATAGGGCTGCAAGGGATATCACGGGTACGGAAACTAGAGCATCGCAACACAGATAGCAATAGATCAACAGGAGGGAATAAATACTATAAAAGTAAGATGGGTAGAAAGGGGGGGAGATGCTCGCCTGAAAACATTGCCGAAGGTTCAACCGAAGAACGGACGACACTCGCATCAACTCAACGGCCCAATCCGCGAAGACGCAAAACACTAGAAGAAACACCGGATGCAATATTTAATACAACGGCAGAAGATCGGCATGATGCATGTATGATGTATGACATGGCAAAGATGCGATGCAATTAGATCATATTAAGCGGAACCCGGGGTCCCGACAATTTAATTATTAAGTTCGTGTTGCTTAGATACCCCGCAATTTAAATGTTGTTTTAGCATGGTAAAAGATAGCACCGGTTCGCTACACAAATTTAAATGAGGCCAATATAAGACTAGATTTGCCCGCATATGGGCCCCATATTTAATTATATGGTGACTCGGCATAAGGCCCCCAAACCACATGATATGCATGCGAGATGAACAATTAATATGCAACAAGTGATTATTTCATTTATAAAATAGGGCTCGAGAAAAGGGGTCACACATTGGAGGGGGCTCGACGATCTTGGGGTTCCGGGGTTCGGGGTTCGGTCTCAGGGTTCGGATCTGGGGTTCGGCGGGATCAGCGGGATCGGCGCAGAGTAGATCTTGGTGTATCCGGGTTCTCGGCGAACTTGGCGTCCGGGAAGGAGTACTTGGTCTGGCGTCGGGGCGCATCGGATCCGCCCTGGTCGGTGCCGATCTTGTCGTCTCGAAGATCTTGTCGGGTCCGATCTTCGCCTCCGGGAACGGGTCCTCAGGGTCTCGACGAACTTGGTGTCCTGGCATCTCTGAGTCGTGGATCTTGGCGTCCGGGCTCTCGGTCATCGGTAGATCTTGATGTTCCAGGTCGGAGTCCTCGGAATTCAGCACCGGCGGTCTTGGCGTTCGGGACGAAGATCTTGGCGTGCGACGTCGTCGGCATCGGAGCACTTCTTACGGGTCGGAAGATCTTGAGTTTCATGTCGTCGACCTTGGGTACCATTTTGGTCAGCCGATGTCGAACTTGGGATCAGCATCAGGGTCTTTCCTTTCCACCGGGTACAAACAGTACCGCAAGGGAACGCAGTAGTACCAGCACCTGGACAGCAACCATGTGCGTAAGCTCGAGCACGGAGGTGCCCTGGTCCATGACGCTACCGAAGGCGACAGGAGAGAAGGGAGGACGGCGGAGGGGTCTTGGCAGCGAGGGACTCGGCAGGGAGGCAGACGAGGCGAGGCCCACGCGGGGCAGCGGGAGGACGGGGTACTGGCGGCGAGGGGGGTCCTGGGGCGAGCGGCGGCGCACTGGAGGCGGCGCCCGCAGGCGGCGGGGTTGGCCGCGTGGAGGTGCACGGGGAGCCGGAGCGGGGACGGCGGGGAGAGGCGGTTGGCCGAGGTGGCGGAGGCGGGGCGGAGCGGCGGAGCCGGCGGAGGCGGGGCAGACGGGGAGAGGCGACGGCGTCGCGCGCGGTCTCGGGGAGGGCGAGCCCGCGCGGTGGAAGAGGCGGCCGGGTCGACGGCGACCGGGGAGCCGAGGGCGGCGGCGCTCTGGGGAGGACGGCCGGCGAGCGGGCGGCTCGCGCGCCAACCGAGGGGAGGCGAGCAGAGGCGGGAGCTTGAAGGGAGAGGCGCGAGCGCGCGGCCGGCTGAGGCGGGCAGGGCCGAGGAGCGAAGAGAGGCAGAGAGGAGGGAGGTTGGGGAGAGGCCACGCGGGGAGGAAGAGAGAGAGAGATGCGGCGCGGGTGGGGAGAGGTAGGTGGGGCCGGGGGGACAGGGAGGGGCCCGGGGCGTGGGGCTGGACAGGGCGGGCCAGGGGCTGTCGGCTGGTGGGGTGGGGAGTGCTGAGTGTGGGTGAGGGAAAAAGGGGTGAGAGGGAGGATGGCTGGTGACGTGGCAACGCATGGTTGGCTGGGGGAAGGGAAAAGGGTGAGGTGGCAAGTTGCTATAGGGTGGGGTGAGGTGGAGAGGGGTTGGGTAGGATAGGACTGGGTAGACTAGGGATTTTGGGGTGAGCCGTTTTATTTTTGGGGGTGGTCGTTCGGGTCGAATCGGCCCGTTCGACTGCCCCACTAAAAATACTTTGATATTTTATTTGTTTAAAACACGGCTTCTGCAAACCGATAGCAGACAAAACAAAATAATCCGGAGACCCGGGGTTTGCGTTTGAATAAAGTCGGGGCGTTTAGAAAACTAATTAGGTTTTTCCAAAAATAGTTTTATGCAAGCAAATGCAAGATGATGACGATGCTCAAATGCAATGTGGCATGATGATATGAGCATGCGGTCATGATGATGCAATGCACAAAAATCAACGCGATTTTCTAGTAGTGGTTTTGCGGGATGCCACACTGGAGGGGTGGGTTTCCTACATTTCTGGCTTGCAGGTTGAGGGATGGGTTGGGCGGTGGATCTTCCACACCCGAACCAGGTGGCAGCTCTACGTCGCTTTGGATGACTATGGCGCACTGGTAGTGTCCGCGAGTTAGATTGCTTCTGCCGCAGCTTTCGGATCCAGAACCATAGGTTCCTTCGTCTGATGGAGGGCCGCACAGATCTGAGTTGCAGCTGATGCTGTCATAGGACTCATCTGTCAGCATCGACGTGCGTAGCACGCTGATGGGTGGGACCAACAAAGTGGGCCTGATGGATGGCGGTGGCACCCGTTCCGAGAGGCGGAGGGTGCCGGTCTGCCCCACCTGGACGCATAAGCTCCCGAACAGAATTTTGAGTCCGTCGCCTACGGGCTCGAAATCCCTCATGGTGGCTGGCTAGTGGGCAGTGAAGTCGAAGGTGCCGAAGAGGAGATGACTCTCCGTCGCTGCTGAGTCGTAGATTGCTCCAGATGGGACCGTCACGATCGCACAATCAGCGCCCCTAGTTCCCATAGATGGCGCCAATTGACGAGGTTTCGACTCGTCAATGCCCATTGTTATGGACTTGGGTTTTGGAGAAGATGGGGATGCTGGAGATCGCGGAACGGTTAGCAAACAAGCAACACGGGGACACGAAGTTGACCCAGGTTCAGGCCCCCGGAGGGAAAACCCTACTCCTGCTTGTCTGCTCTTGATTATGGCGGAACCGAAGGTTACAGGGGTGCGTAGATGCAATCTGGCGTGAGGTGTGTATGAGGTGAATATTGTCCCCTCGGCGTGCCCTCCTAGCCTTTATATAGATAGGCAGGTCCCAGGCGTACGTCGAGTCGGTTACAGATTAGGGTTTTCCCCTTTGAAATTCTATTTATTCTAGTCTTGTTCTCTAAGGATCCGAAGGCGTCATGGGCTTAGGTCACCCGAAATCTTCACAGGCCATGTATCCCGTCGTGGGCCTTTCCTTGGGCTGGACCAGGTATGCTAACATTATGTACCCGTGGGGTATAACCATGTCAGGCAGCGCTCCCGTCGTCCGGCAGCTGCCGCCGGCGGTGTTCCTAGTGTAGCTCCTTTGTTTCTCCTCCAACGCATAAGGGGAAGTGGAGCTGGGGCTCCTTTGGTTGATCGATAGAACAGACCTGGTTAGGTCCAGACATGTATCGATATATTACAATGTATATCAGAGTTTAAAAATCAATATATTTGTAAAGGGAGAAATATGGCAAATGATAAAGGAATCGGTCTAATGTATGGCAAAAAGTAGAAAATAAAGTAATGTGTTGCAAATTATAAAGGTCCTAAGTAATGTGTGGCAAATTTAAAAATCTCCTGCCAACATCTCTCGTCCATGGCGGGAGATTTTATAATTTGCCACACATTACTTAGGACCTTTATAATTTGCCACACATTACTTTATTTTCTACTTTTTGCCACACATTAGACCGCCAACATCTCCCGTCCATGGCGGGAGATTTTATAATTTGCCACACATTAATTAGGACCTTTATAATTTGCCACACATTACTTTATTTTCTACCTTTTGCCACACATTAGACCGATTCCTTTATCATTTTCCATATTTCTCCCTTTACACGTATATTTGTTTATTTTAATTCTGAAATACATTGTCATATACACTTACCCGGCTAGGGTCAACCAAATTAGCCAGCTCCAGTACTCCTTTACGTCGGATGAGAAACAGAGTAGCTATGATAGGAGCGCTGACGACTGTCTATGCACAACCTGTTGGGAACCCCAAGAGCAAGGTGTGAAGCAGCAAGCAACAAGTTTTCCCTCAGTTGAGACCGAGGTTATCGAACGAGAAGGAGGAAGGAAACGTCACACAGGTGTTGCAAGCAACGTGGAGACCTGCACAACACAAACTCAAGACTTTGCCCCAACGAACAGTGAGGTTGTCAAGCTCACCGGTTTGCTGTAACAAAGGATTAAACGTATGGTGCAGAAGGTAATGGTTTGCAGAAAGTAAATAAGTAACAGTGGAAGATGTATCAATGGTAAAGATTGAACCGGGGTCCATAGTTTACTAGAGGTGCTCTCTTTAGATAAACAACATGGCGTGAAGGGTAAACAAATTACAGCAGGGCAATTGACAGGAACTGAGCAAGGCATAAAAATGCAATTACTAGTCAGAAAGATCCTATGAGGTTGATTGGGAAATACAACAAGATACATAGACCGCCATCCAACTACATCTATGACTAGAAGTCCACCTTCAGGTTATCATCCGGACCCCCTCCAGTATTAAGTTGCAAGCAACGGACAACTGCTTTAAGCAAAGTGTGTAAGGTAAACAGTCCACATGTTCCATGAACAAGAGACTGTTTTCTCCCTAGTAGCAACATCACATCTACAACCGAAGAGATTATTTTCACTTCCCTTGGAAACTAGAGGCATGAACCCACTATCGAGCATAAATACCCCTCTTGGAGTCACTAGCAACTACTTGGACAAGATAGCTACTAACAACGGAGAGCATGCAAGATCACAAACAACACAGACATGATAGAATCATAAAGACAAAACCATTAATCAAACCAACATAATAATCTCAATATCCATCGGATCCCCGCAAACACAACGTGCATGATTACAAATAGATTAGATCTTGATCATGAACGGAGCTCACAAGATTTATACATCAAAGCACAAAGGAGGAGATACAGCCATCTAGCTACTACATGGACCCATAGTCCAAGGTGGAACTACTCACGCATCATATCGGAGAGAAGGCCACCAGGATGATCTCCCCTCCGGCAGGGTGCCGGGAAGAACTTCAGATGCCCCCGATCTAGGGACGATGGTGGCGGCGGCTATAGACAGTTTCGTAGATTTCTGATCGGGTACTCAGGGTTTCTGCATCGGGGGCTTCTTATAGGAGAAGGGGGAGACCGAGGAGGCGGCCAGGGCCACCAAACCCTAGCTAGGTGTGGGCCCACCTGTGGCCACGCCTGGGGGGTGGGGGTGGCCCCTCTGGCCGACCCCTCCGGCTCTCCTCTGGACTTCTTGTTCCCCACAGAAAGTAATTGACTTTGTCCTTTGTCCTGTCCAATTCCGAGAATATTTCTTTACTAACTTTTCTGAAACCAAAAACAACACAGAACAGGCATCTGACACTGTTGCAACTTGTTAATATGTTAGTACCAGAAAACATGTAAAAAGCAGCTCAAAGTGTGAACAAGGAAAGCAAAGTAGATACTAAACAAGCATGGAGCATCAAAAATTATAGATACATTTCCAACATATCAACATCCCCAAGCTTAAGTCCTGCTCGTCCTCGAGTAGGTAAGTGATAAACATAATAATTTTTGAGGTGACATGCACCCTCACAATAAATATCCAACCATTTGCAAGCATTGGAAGCTGGGATCAAAGAACTCTAAACATGTGCATGGAAGATGGTGTTCTAACAATAGGACATAGTAACTAGGCATGCAACATGACAAGCTACAAACAAAGATCATGAATAACATTCGTTGAAAACGTTTGTTTGTTTCACATGCAGAAAACATAGAAAAGTGGAAATCAGCTCGTCCCTCATAGAGTAGCAAATAGATGCATAGGACACCTGCAAAGTTCACAAGGGTGACTAGAAACAAATAGCACAAGAGCAAGTAATAACACAATATGCATCAATTAATAAGCTATGGAATACTGTACACAGAATGCCAACTATGCTCTCTTAATGGTGCCAAAAGGTAGAAGGTGGAGACTCAATAGTGGTGAAAGAAAGACCTTTTTGTAAAGGAAACAGGGATTACAAGTTTCAAAAAGAGCTTCCAAAAATTATGGTACTTGTTAGCTTTCAGCCCTCATTGCCCCTATCATAAGCATCTTGAAGTGGTTAAGGTTAAAGTGGCAAAGTTGGAGTATATGCTTGACGAAGTATAAGTTGGCAATCTCAAGTCCCTTGAATATGAGGGCCACACCTCATGCATACTCAACTTTGGGTCCAGGTAAGTTCTTGTCACTGTAAGTATTTGCATATCATTGAGAACCGCCAATGGGGTACCCCTTGCACATGGTACATGAGCTTTCCCATAACCAAAATGACAAGGCAAGCAGACAATGAGCATCTCAGCAATCTTTTTATTTACCATATGCATAGCTTTTTATTGAGGATGCTTCATAGATAGCTCATTATGGTGATGCTGCAAGTTTCCACCATGATTAGGCATGGCTTAGGCTAGCAACACAGGCGTTTCTCTAACACAAAATACAAACTCCATGTACTTACAAGCCCCTCTTTATTTCACACCGGTGACATCCATAGACAAAATAACATGATAGCAACTGAGTACAACAAGGTACAAGTGCAATGTTGAAAACGTTCCCCGTGACAACATGGTTTTGCTAATTCCAACTTATAAGTGCAAGCATATACAACAAAGTTGTCACAATGGTTCAAGTTTATTAGGGGCAAAGAATAAAGTGTGCCATCAAGTTCGTGAGGGCTTTAATCACTAAGTTTTCACATAACAAAATAGTTTTTAATTCGTAGATAGTTGAAAACAAGAATATACTTGGAATGGTATAACACACCATGCATAGGAGTTTATAGTGGACACTTTGGAATAACTTGGTTTCTTGGGAGTTGGAGGCATGAGTAGAAATTACTCATACAAGTGGAGGCTAGCAAAAGACTAGGAGCAACCAACTAAGAGAGCAATACTGGCCAAAATCATGAAGTGCAACAAAGCATACTAATCAAAGCAAAGAGTGGTACTACAAGTCAAGGACTAAATGATCATA
The DNA here is from genome assembly GCA_916181665.1 of Avena sativa. Lineage (NCBI taxonomy): Eukaryota > Viridiplantae > Streptophyta > Magnoliopsida > Poales > Poaceae > Avena > Avena sativa. The sequence continues at coordinate 339,156,331 of OV702281.1, forward strand.
GAGGCTTATGGTGACTTGTGAGAGTCATAACATGGTGTAAGAATGTGCCAAGTCAACCCAAGCAAAACATCAAAGGAGAATACCACAATACTATGCTTTCGCATGCTAAAACAACGTATAATTTCTTCAAGGCACACTAAGCAATCCCAATTGTTTGGAAAAAGACATGCTACAACAATAATCACTAAGAATAATGCTAAAACAACACCTAGCATGTCATGCTAAAGTCTAAGTCACAGTCAATGCAAGATCCTCTTATACTTCAAGCAAGAACTTACTACTCCTTTCCAACACCAAGCAAATTTATTTGCAAAACAACACATCGAGAACGGGGGTCCAAACTACTTAAGAAAACTAAACAAACTAAGCAAAGCAAACAAAAACTAAGACGCTCCAAGAACAACACAACTGTGCATGAAACAATAAAAACGAAGTGTCTAGACAGACCTGAGCTTTTTATTGATGAAGAAGGGGATGCCTTGGGCATCCCCAAGCTTTGACGCTTGTATCTCTTGGATATTTCTTGGGGTGACACCATGGTGGAATCCCCAAGCTTGAGCTTTTGTCCATTCTTCATCTCATTGCATTATTCTCTCTCTTCACCTGAGATTTTTCCTTCATACAAAACTTCACACAATCTTCATTAGCAACATTAGTGTATTCAAAAGATATTAGACCACTGGCAAAGCTTTGGAACAGCAAGGCTTTTCACTAAAAATACAAGCAATTGTAGTAACTCCTTCAAAAACCTCAATTTACCTGAAGAGAACTCAAAAAGGAATCAATAAGAAGCAAATGCAAATAATGGCAGAAATCTGTCAAAACAGACCAGCAGGTAGAAACCGATTTTTATGAACATCCTCTGTTGCTCAAATCAAAAAGTGTTGAACTAATGAAAGTTATCTAACATACTAGGTAAATTTTGAGCTCAATCCGAGTTACAGAGCCTCCTCATGATTTTTTTTGGCGGAGGACAAAAATCTGTTTCAGGACAGCAACTCCCCAAATCTTACTTCCCTCTCATTATAGGTCATTCTTGGCACAAAAAATAAACAAAAGGGATAAGGAGAGGTCATTACTGAAGTAATAACTTCCAAGACTCAAGGAAACTCTTGGGTTATCTCCCAACAAGTACTTTTCTTTAACGCCTTTAAGTTAGACACAAGAAGCAAGAAGAATCAAGTGTTTTCAAATGAGGAAGCATTAACATCAAACCTTGCTTTCAAAGGAGGAGCGAAAAGCAACTTCTCTCTCCTCATAGGGAAGTGTTCAATACCTTTCTTGAATGGAAAATGATATTTAATAGTGCCTTCTTTCATATCAATGATTGCACCAACTGTTCTAAGAAAAGATCTTCCCAAAGTAATAGGACAAGAAGCATTGTATTCAACATCTAAAACATAGAAATCCACAGGGACATAAGCATTATTAACCATGATGAGAACATCATTAATACTCCCCATGAGTTTCTTCTTAGCATTATCATTGAGTGGGACATCCAAATAACACTCTTCCAAAGGTGGCAAATCAAGCATTTCATAAATCTTCCTAGGCATAATAGAGACACTAGAACCAAGATCACATGAAGCTTTGAGATCAAAGTCATTCACTTGCATATTAATAATGAGTTCCCAACTGTCTTCTACTTTCCTAGGAATAGAAGCTTTGTGTTTTAGCTTCTCTTCCTTAATTTTCACAAGAGCATCTATAATATGTTTAGTGAAAGCAACATGCATATCACTAGCATCAGGACTTCTAGCAAGATTTTGCAAGAACATAATCACTTCAGAAATATTGCAACCATCAATATCAAAGTCAAACTTAGCATCACTAGTAGTAGGATCAACAGGCTTAGGCATAGTAGGAGTAGGAATAGGGACTACTGGTGTTTTAGTGGTGATGGTGCACGCACTATTGTTTCTACCAATCTCAGCTTCCCTTTCCCACTTATCATGAAGTTGGGCTAACAGCCTAACATTTTAATCAATAGTAACTTGTATGGCATGAGCTGTAGCAAAGGTGTTTTCCATAATTTTAGGTTTAGCAGTCATTTTATTAATCAAGGAAGACTGAGCTTCAGACAAAGAGGATATATTTTTCTCAACAGTTAAAAGCTTTTCCTCTATAGTCTTATTGAAAGTGGTTTGTTTACTAATAAAGTCTTTGAGCATGACTTCAAGTTCAGAGGGGGCACTTTTAGCATTATTGTAAGAGCTTCCATAGTAATTGCCATTATTAGGAGGATAAGGCCTATAATTGTTGTTGCTACCAAAATTACTCCTATAGGCATTTTTGTTGAAATTGTTGTTTCTAATGAAGTTCACATCAACTTGCTCTTCTTGAGTAACCAAAGAGGCTAAGGGAACACTATTAGGATCTAGAGGAGCTTTCCCATTAATAAGCATAGCCATAATGACATCAATCTTTTCACTTAAAGAGGAAGTTTCCTCAATAAATTTACCTTCTTACCATGTGGAGCTCTCTCAACATGCCATTCAGAGTAGTTAACCATCATATTATCAAGGAGCCTTGTTGCAGCACCGAAAGTGAGCCCCATAAAAGTACCTCCAGCAGCTGAATCCAACAGGTTTCTTGAGGAGAAGTTCAAACCTGCATAAAAAGTCTAGATAATCATCCAAGCAGTGAGTCCATGAGTAGGGCAATTCTTAACCAAAGATTTCATTCTCTCCCATGCTGGAGCAACATGTTCACTATCAAGTTGTTTAAATTTCATAATATCACTTCTCATAGCAATAATCTTAGCAGGAGGATAGTATTTTCCAATAAAAGCATCTTTGCACTTAGTCCAAGAATCAATACTATTTTTAGGCAAAGAAAGCAACCATTCTTTAGCTTTTCCCCTCAAGGAGAAAGGAAAAAGCTTGGGCTTAATAATATCTCCATCTACATCCTTATACTTTTGCATCTCACAAAGTTCAACAAAGCTATTGAGATGAGCAGCAGGATCATCAGAACCGACACCAGAAAATTGCTCTCTTATCACAAGATTCAACAAAGCATGCTTAATTTCATAAAAGCTAGCATCAGGAGCAGGTGGAGCAATAGGAGTGCTAAGGAAATCATTGTTGTTGGTGCTAGTGAAGTCACACAACTTGGTGTTCTCAGCGGAGTTCATTTTGGCAAAGGTGGGCAAGCCAAAAACAGCAGCAGCAGCTAGAGCAGGAACTTAATTTTGTGTTTTTGAATAAAGTAAGCAAACCAAACTAGACTATTTTTTTTGGGTTTTTTCGGAAAGAGGCAAACAAAACCAAGCAAAAGAAACAAAGCAAACTAAAACAATGTAAAGAGAAAGGAAGTGAAGGACTCCCCTTGTGAAGACGTCCTTGGCCTCCCCTACAACGGTGCCAGAAAAGCTTGACGACTGTCTATGCACAACCTGTTGGGAACCCGAAGAGCAAGGTGTGAAGCAGCAAGCGGCAAGTTTTCCCTCAATTGAGACCGAGGTTATCGAACCAGAAGGAGGAAGGAAATGTCACACAAGTGTTGCAAGCAAGGCGGAGACCTGCACAACACAAACTCAAGACTTTGCCCCAACGAACAGTGAGATTGTCAAGCTCACCGGTTTGTTGTAGCAAAGGATTAAACGTATGGTGTGGAAGGTAATGGTTTGCAGCAAGTAAACAAGTAACAGTGGAAGATGTATCAATGGTAAAGATTGAACCGGGGTCCATAGTTCACTAGAGGTGCTCTCCTTAGATAAACAACATGGCATGAAGGGTAAACAAATTACAGCAGGGCAATTGACAAGAACTGAGAAAGGCATAAAAATGCAATTACTAGTCATAAAGATCCTATGAGGTTGATTGGGAAATACAACAAGATACATAGACCGCCATCCAACTGCATCTATGACTAGAATTCCACCTTCAAGTTATCATCCGGACCCCCTCCAGTATTAAGTTGCAAGCAACAGACAACTGCTTTAAGCAAAGTGTGTAAGGTAAACAGTCCACATGTTCCATGAACAAGAGACCGTTGTTTTCTCCCTAGTAGCAACATCACATCTACAGCCGAAGAGATTTTTCTCACTTCCCTTTGAAACTAGAGGCATGAACCCACTATCGAGCATAAATACCCCCTCTTGGAGTCACTAGCAACTACTTGGACAAGATAGCTACTAACAACAGAGAGCATGCAAGATCACAAACAACACGGACATGATAGAATCATAAAGACAAAACCATTAATCAAACCAACATAATAATCTCAATATCCATCGGATCCCCGCAAACACAACGTGCATGATTACAAATAGATTAGATCTTGATCATGAACGGAGCTCACAAGATCTATACATGAAAACACAAAGGAGGAGATACAACCATCTAGCTACTATATGGACCCATAGTCCAAGGTGGAACTACTCACGCATCATACCGGAGAGAAGGCCTCCGGGATGATCTCCCCTCCAACAGGGTGCCAGGAATAACTTCAGATCCCCCCGATCTAGGGACGATGGTGGCGGCGGCTACAGACGATTTCGTGGATTTCTGATTGGGTACTCAGGGTTTCTGCATTGGGGGCTTCTTATAGGTTAAGGGGGAGACCAAGGAGGTGGCCAGGTCCACCAAACCCTAGCCAGGCGCGGGCCCACCTATGGCCGCGCCTGGGGGGGGGGGTTGGCCCCTCTGCCTCTCCTCTGGACTTCTTGTTCCCCACAGAAAGTAATTGACTTTTGCTTTGTCCCGTCCAATTCCGAGAATATTTCTTTACTAACTTTTCTGAAACCAAAAATAGCAGAAAACAGGCATCTGGCACTGTTGCAACTTATTAATAGGTTAGTACCAGAAAACATGTAAAAGCACCTCAAAGTGTGTACAAGTAAAGCAAAGTAGATAGAAAACAAGCATGGGGCATCAAAAATTATAGATACGTTTCCAACGTATCAAGCGTCGCCGTCGGCACCGGCCGTACGACAGGAGGAGGGACCATCACTGCCGGCCGGACTACGCCGCTCATCGATCGGTCACAGCTGTTGTCTGACTCCTTAGTACGTCTCTGAGACAGCGCAGGTCAAGCTCCATGCCGACCTGCACGTATAGTTGGTGAACTAGGAAGCCCTCGCCCCTCAGTGATGGGGTAGCGAGGGAGTGGATCTTGCTTGTGCCGAGCCCTGCCCCTAGTCTTCCAGTCGCAGCATGGCATCTTCTCACCGTGTCCACATAACTAGCGAAGATTCTCCCTGAATTCAGGTAAATTAGTGTTTCCCGTCCGCATCCAAAACATTCATACAAAACTGTGGCAGATCAAATGCATTTTTTTTCCACGACTCATGTATGCATTATGTTTTGAATACAGCAACATCTGGAACGTATCTATGACACCTGATGTACTTCAGTTTTTCATGCTTGATGATCGGATTAGCCTTGACACACAACGTACATGTGGGGTTTCTTTTTCGACAGGACGCTCTTCTCGTGGCTAGCTAGGAGACCCATCGGGACATACCTGATGTGGAGTTTTGTATGAATGTTGCAGATGCGGAAGGGAAACACTAATTTACCTGGATTCAGGGAGAATCTTTGCTAGTTATGTGGACACGGCGAGAAGATGCCATGCTGCGGGTGGAAGACTAGAGGAAGGGCTAGGCACAAGCCAGATCCACTCCCTCGCTACCCCGTCACTAATGGGCAGGGCTTCCTAGTTCACCAACTATACGTGCAGGTCGGCATGGAGCTCGACCCGCGTTGTCTCGGAGACATACTAAGAAGTCGGACAACAACCGCGACCGATCGATGAGCGGCGTAGTCCGGCCGACAGCGACGGTCCCGCCTCCTGTCGTCCGGTCGGTGCCGACGGCGACGCTCCTATCATAGCTACTCTGTTTCTCATCCGACGTAAAAGGGAACTGGATCTGGCTAATTTGGTTGATCGATGGAGGTCTAGCCGGGTAAGTGTATATCACAATGTATTTCAGAATTAAAATAAATAAATATACGTGTAAAGGGAGAAATATGTCAAATGATAAAGGAATCAGTCTAATGTATGGCAAAAAGTAGAAAATAAAGTAATGTGTGGCAAATTATAAAAGTCCTAAGTAATGTGTGGCAAATTATAAAATCTCTTGGCTGGTTTTGCCTTTTTTTTGGGCAGCACCAAATAAAATCTAAAAAAACAAAAAAAATGTGAAAACAGCTCCTGGAGCCCGTGCATGTGACCCACTGCCCTCATAAAATCATAGGCAAGGCATACCAGGTCCTTTGGCACCCAAGGCACCACCAGGATGTCTACCGAGTGTGAGTTAACATGGCTTCCAACGCTAGATTCCCCCCTCGCTGTCCAGAACATGGAACCACTCCATGGATTGACCCCAAACTCGGCACCTAGTCCCTCTCGTCATCGCAAGCGGCTTCTCCAACTAGAGATTTCATGGTCATTTGGAGAAATCTCGACTTTCCATTTTCTGAACCCAAAAAACCGGTGTTTTCCCAATGGAGGTGCAAGATTAGGGTGCATCCTTGGGCCCGAGGCAATTTCCACGCATGCTACACCATGGTGCATGACCATTCCCGAGAGGTGGGTATTTATCTCGTGGTTCAAGCATATACTATATTTTTTTGAGTTACGGCCCAGCAAATGTGATTTCTAACTGTATGTACCCTATAAGACACACTCAATTTTTAGGGAAAAATGGTTTGGGGTGCCTGATGGGGTACCTAGGCTGGATGCATGCCTGGGTCCAAGATTGCACCGACCGTCGTGTTGCCGCGGCCTTTGGCGTGTTTCACCATTTTTTTGGGAAGCACCAAACAAAATCTAAAAAAAATATGAAAACAGCTCCCGGAGCCCTTGCATGTGACCCACTTCCCTCGTAAAATCATAGGCAAGGCATACCAGGTCCTTTGGCACCCAAGGCACCACCAGAATGTCTATCGAGTGTGAGTTAACATGGCTTCCAACCCTAGATTCCCCCTCGCTGCCTAGAACATGGAACCACTCCATGGATTGAGCCCAAACCCGGCACCTAGCTCCCTCTCGGCATCTCAAGCGACTTCTCCAACTAGAGATTTCTTGGTAATTTGGAGAAATCTCGACTTTCCATTTTCTGAACCCGAAAACCGGTGTTTTCCCAAAGGAGGTGCAAGATTAGGGCGCGCCCATGGGCCCGAGGCAATTTCCACGCATGCTTGTGAAAGACTAATGTTGTTTTGCAATCTGGTCAAACCAAGGATAAACCATGTTAACTAGCTCGTTAACCTTGCAGAAACTATGCCTATTGTTAGGGTATTCTAGAATCCCTCCCATGGGGCCAAGTTGATCATGCGTCCCAATTTTTAGGCACCGTTGGATTGGGGAGAATGGAAGATAAGAATCGTCCTTTGCAATAGCGATCCGCGAGTAGGAATTTCTGCATCCCTATTGGCCCTTGCAACCACCAGTGGGCCTACATCCTTGACTTTATAAACGCGACCGTGTGGCTGAAGCTCAAACCCCATTCGTTCCCTGCAACTCGCGTCAGCACAAGTGTCATATCCTACCTGAAGAAACGACACCTCGCCATGGAGAGGCCCCGTCTCAGATTGCACAAGGCCGAGTTGTTCGCCCACTACGACATACTTGCGCCGCCGCTAGCAAGGCTACCGGCCGGCTATGAGCTCAGCTATGTTGGGGTGCCCATGGCGCCGCTTTTGCGCGGCATCATGCTATCGAGGCAGATCGAGGAGCGCTGCCGCCAGCTACCGAAGCGGAAGAGGGAAATGGACCGATATGCGTGCACCAGTGCGTACTAGCCAAGGCGCTTCAAGAAGGAGCAGGAGGCGTTGCTTTGGCTTTGCAGAGCTCACCGTCAGGATATCCACCCGGATCTGCGCAACCCCGAAGGGAGGCAACGCTTCGGGGGTAGTGCCTGGGCGTACGCCCTCCACTGTTATCGATGTTGCACACCATGCAAATCTCATGAAGAGGAATGCCGCCGGGCTTGTCCTCATCGATTCAGACTCGGAAGAGGCGGACGGCGACACGGAGGACGCCGTGCACGACGAAGATAGCGGGAGCGACATAGTCGATTATGGTCACTTGAGCCTCAATTTAATCTATGTACGGTAGCTTTAATGACCTCTTCGAATAGAATGGCCAAGTTATAAGAGCGTGTACAACGTTGTTTGACTCTAGCAAAAATCTTAGACACGAGTCTAGCAAAGGGAAATATGCTACACATTTAGACATACTGATTGGCCCCACTGTTAGAATAAAAAACTTATTTAAAGGGCTCCTTTTCTATTCTTTTCTTCTTGTCAAAACTCTTTTCTTGTACATGGTCTTTGAGTCTAAAGAAAATCTTAAACACGAGTTTAGAAAAACCAAGTATGCTCCAGTGTTTAGACACACTGGTAGGCCCCTCTACTGGAATAAAAAACCTATTTATAAAGACTCTTTTCTTATCCTTTTTTTGCCAAAGCTTTTTTCCTCTTAGAGCATCAATTCCCTTGACATAGCCGATACGAGCATCATACGTTGCTGACAAAGACGAGGCGAGGCTGATGGGACGGTACACTGTCTTTGTTCCCAATACTTGAAGGCACAGTCATAATTTTGGAGTGCATCAGAGGAGAAGGATACACGCGTGTCCTATTGTTTGAGATGGTAATACAAGGGAGGTGAGCCTCACCAACTCTATGACACTGCCATAATTTTGGTTCATTGAACTGTTACAAATCCATGATTATTGTTTATGTATAATCAGTTTAAAAATTAATGTACTATCTAACGACCTAGAATATGGTCGACACCACACATCACATACCCGTAACAAGTATCAGATATAGATAAATTTCAATGAAAATTCAAGAAACGACGTTACTGTGCCACCTTCTCTCTGCTCCTCTTATTAGTGTTCAACCCCTCGCTGCACTAAACAACAGTTGATGAGGACTGAAACAAAAATGATCAAAATGCCAAGTAAAACTAGTTTCAAGCTTACCTTTCATCCGGAGAATCGTACAAATACGAAATTGAAAGGGATTTATAGTTTCTCCTGTAGTTAGCTAAAAGGTCCTCAAGAACATCCTCAATCACCCTAGCAATTTCTTCATATTCAAACTCAACTCCATTATTATCGTTTCCCTTCCGCTCCCGCTTACCCTTTTGTTTCTTTTCACCCCCTATCCCTGCCGGCACGTCCACGTCCTTAACCAATTGCTGCTTACTAATGTTTCCCTACACATGTGCATCACTGTTTTCCTTCATATGCAACACTTCCTCCACGTCACTCGTTGCTCTTCTTCCAGTTCTGCCCGAGAATTCTCATCTTGTGCCTCCGTGATGTGAACGGAGACATGGTCAGCATCTCCGAAATCATGTGGAACTAGGTTTTTGCACTTCCGCTTCCTTGCTCCTAGTATCGAACCTTTTGCGGTGAAGGCTTTGGTCCTTTCTTTTCTAGGCTTCCCAGGTGGCCTCCTAAGAACTGGTGGTAAGTATCATGTGTGATTTGGGTGTACGTGTATGTTGATTGCCACAAGTTGTCTTCAAAGGTCTTTCCTTTGAACTTCTTCATGAAGCTCGTAGCGAGGTGCCGCATGCATTCCCTATGCTCAACCCCAGGAAACACAACATCAACAACATTCTGAAGCCCCTTACATGCACCAGTGTGTATCACCAAGCCTTCAGGGTGACCAATTAATTCCATGTCCATCTTTTAGTCGATTCACCCTCAAGAACAACATAGGCTATGGGAAAAAGCCAATTATGGGCGTCCACGGCACAAGCGGTAGAAAGCTGTCCGCCCCTAAACTTCCCTGTTAAAGAAGTTGCCTCTATTGCCAAGTATGGCATGCAGCCGTCTAGGAACCCCTTCTAGCATGCCTTCAAGCAGACAAAACATCTCCTGAAGCATTTCTTATCTGCGTGCTTATACTTGACCCCCCTTGAGACGTTTTCTCTTCCTTTCACAACCTCGTAATCAATGTGAATAACACTACCAGGTGATGTCTTCTCTACCTCAACTTTGAAACTATACAACATGTGAAAATTGTTAGTCCACTTGCCCTGAATGAAGTCTAGAGACATCTCCTTCCCATCAAAGACTCTATGGTAAGGAATCAGAACGTTAAACTTTTCGCTGCTTAGTTCTGAGTTTAGCAGGTCCAATGCTACGATCTTGCCTCACCCAGTCAAGTACCTTAGCAGCAATCCACTTGGTTGCCGCCGGTCTAATTTTATCACTTAAAGAAGTATTAGGGAAGTTGTGTTTCTTCGTGTTTACCTTGATTTGCATTCAATGGGAATAAAAATAAATTAGAGGACTCATCAGCAGAACAAATATGAGAAAGACCGAAACTAAATGTAGCTATTGCAACCTGAAATGGGTGTCCACCCCGCATTGGAGATGCATGCAATCTTCATTTACACACCTTACTTTCCCTACAATGCACCCTAAATCATTTTTGGTCGCTCTTTTCAACGATAAATTCGAACCCAAGTCTTATTGCATAGGTAGCAACGACATATCTACATTCCTCCACAGTATCAAAGACAATCCCCTCATCAATTATAGGGTTGTCCCTGTTAAAGTGTATCACTGGCTTGTCCTTGTCTTCGTCATCGTATTTGCATCCCATTTCCCCATCCTCACATGCCTCTTCCTCATCAGTCCCATAGTCAGGCTCATAATTCGAATCAACCAAATATTCCATACTCTCCAGCCTATCAGGGTGAGTAGCCACATCTGGATATTCTTTCTCATCATCATCATCATCATCATCATCATCATCATCATCATCATCATCATCTTCGAGCACAAAATCACCCTGACCACCACACATTTCGATGTCTTCATGCTCAACGAGAGGCTGGTTGGTCGTGCTTGGTATCGAAAATAGAGACTTCTATGTTCGTATTCCACACGGGCCGGTATCATTCAGGACAGTCTCTTCCCCAGTATCTTTGTTAACGATGTGCACAAACATCAACACAGTCCTCGTGCCGAGGTATTTACCCCACAGCCTCCTCAGTTCTAATATCACAGAAAGTCTGCGAGTTTGTGTCATAGTACCTGATTATGAATTCATCATGCTGGCCAATGGGAAACTTGTCAAATTGAATGTGCAAGTCACTTAGAGTTATGTCCTCCGTGTCTACTGTCAGCCGATAATCAAATCTACTGGTAACTGCGATTTTACCGTCGGACAAGGTTTCAGTCCGACACCCATGCCGAATCTTCAAAACAAATCTAGATGAAGTAGACATCCTACAGTCACCAACACAGATCCTCTCCATCAACATAGGACTATAAACACTAATTGGGAGATGCAGAGATGGAATTGCAGTTCTTACCCTTGAGGGAGGATTTACAACACGTTCAATGGGATCCAGAGCACCAAAACTTTGCACCCCGCGTCCTCTTCTCCTGTTTCGTGCTCCTCCATGTTCTCCAGCCTTGAAGGGTCCATCTCCTCGCTCTCCGTCTGGGAAGGACCCATCTCCGTGTTCTCCGGACATGCATGATCTATTTCCGTGCGGAATCCAGATCAAAGCCACCATCGTTGCACGAGAACCTAGTGCCCACCAAACGATATTCGTTCCCAGACGCACCTAGGCAGCGACAGAGCCAAGGAGACAGAGCAAGGGGCAAGGCAGGGTGGGTAGGGTGGGTAGGGGATGACGGGCGAACGATAGTCCAGGGGAAGGACGAGAGTGTTGCCGGAGGGTATGGAGTGGCGACATGCAAGACCAGAGCAGTGGAGCGGAGCGGACCTGTGAGCAAGCGAGAAAATATGGAAAATCACAGAATAATGGGGAGCACTAATCCTCGAACCTGGGATGCGCGTAGTCGACGGTTGAGGTTGCGGGGCCCAACAGTTAGTAAAATGCCACGTCTTCTTCCCCTGTTTCTAATGGTGTTGCTACAATTCTACGATTGTAGTGGCACACGCAAACTTTCTGGACACAACTAAGGACACACTCGTAAATATACTTAAAATGGAACCCTGACCTGGTACATTGCTTGATCCGGTTGCTAGCCACGACATGTATTTTTAATATCTTAGCACTCTTATGTTGAGAAGCGAAATAAAGATTTAGCAGTTAGTCGAACAAGTTTTGAATAAATAAGATACACTCTTAGAAAGCTTAGCTATGGCCCCGCCTAAGCAGAAGCCGTCGACGCGGCCGCCGCCGAAGCTTGGCTATTTGGCCCCTCTGAGGCAGGCCATGCGGCTATAATATAAGGCCGGTCTTCCATTGCCATTCGAGAGGGTTGATTTGGTGGCGGTGGAAACGGCGAAGGCCACAGTGGCATCGAGAAGTGCTAACCTAGCGTCGTGGAGAATGCGCGTGTCAGAATTTTTGTGTGCTCTTTGCATGAGAAAGAAGGTACGTTCCAAAGCGTTCCTGCGAGCTTGCCGTCGAGGGAAACAAACCCCCGAATAGGGCAGCGCCAAGGTCAACAAACTCTCGCCTCCATGCCTCGGCGCGAGCGACCTTACCGTGGGGCAATCTGGGTTCACGCCATCAGCGGCAAAGACGATCCATCCTACACACCATAGGCGAACACACCGCGGTGGCGTGCATCCATCTACACTCAGCTTGTTGGAGTGTTCGACAGCTGGAGCCGACGACGGGCAACATCTCAGCGCCGGAATTCAGGTTCAGATTCACAGGGACCTACGATTCCTGCCACAAGAAACTGGATTTCACCTTCGAAGAAATCGTTGCGGCGGTTCAGATTCACAGGGACTTTCTTCCCTTGTCATTCCCCAAGCTTCAGTGTTCTCTTGAATACGGTCCAGGAGATCCCATTTAGCTTCTTCCTTCATACATGTGAATGATCCAGCACAAGAAGCGTCTAGTAAATCTTTATCATGAAGAGAAAGCCTAGCATAAAAGTTATTGATAATAATATTTTAGGGAGTTAATGAATAGGAAGCATTAGTAACTTCAATCTCCCCCAAGCTTGAGCTGTACTCTCTCCATCACGAGGCCAAAATTTATATATGAGATTTCTATCCTTATGAATCTCACTGGAAGGATAGAATTTAGAATAAAAGAGAGATGCCATTTTCTTCCATTCCATGGATTGTCCATTCTTCAGCAGCTGATACCATTCTTCAGCTCTCCCTTTCAAGGATATATAGAGTAACTTCTTCTTCACCTGTTCAGTTGTGATACCTGCACACTTAAACAACCCGCATAATTTATGGATAAAAAGCAAGTGATCACCAGGACGGACAGTTCAATCCCCTAAATAATAATTATCCATAACACGATCAATAATACTTATAGGTATCTTAAAAGGATCTATCTCAACAGGTGGTGGTTCATCTACTACCCTAACAGTGGTAGTAGTTTTCCCAAACAGAAAACCAAGTGGGTTATCCATATTGGAAACAAAGTAACAAGCAGTAACAAAAAGCAATACTCACAGTAGAAGTTTCCTTTACCAGTTCCACTCTTCAATAGCGCTTCACTCCCCGGCAACGGCGCCAGAAAATAGTATTAATGACCCACAAGTATAGGGGTGTATCGTAGTACTTTCGATAAATAGGAGTGTCGATCCCAACGAGGAGCAGAAGGTGTTGAATAGTGGTATGGAGCAGGAAATATCTGTAAATACTTAGCAAACAGATTTTTAGGGGTTTTCTGATAAAGCAACAAAACAAAGTGCAAGTAATAAAGACAAAGAACAAACGCAGCAAGTGGCCCAATCCTTTCTTAGCAAAGGATAAGCCGGTGGAAATACTTATAAGGACCAAACGTTCTCGAGGACACATGGGAATTCTGTCAAGTGCTTTCGCTTCAAATAGCTAAGTACTCTTATTTGGTGTTGTAAGTGTTGTGTGGGTGAACCTGTGCCAATGTTGACATGGTAATACCCTGCGGGTACGTAACTTCAGCATACCTGGTCCAGCCCAAGGAAGGCCCACAGCAAACATACGCTGGCCCATGAATATTTTCGGGTGGCCAAGGCCCATGGCGTCTTTGGATCCTTGGAGAGCAAGACTAGAGGAGATAGGAAATTCAAAGGGGTAAAACCCTAGAACTTGTAATCGACTAGGACTATGCCCGGGACCTGCCTAAATTCTATATAAAGGCCAGGAGGGCACGTCCTAGGGCAACTCGACTCATACTTTCGCACACGCATCCACGCCAGATCGAATCTGCGCACCCTGTAACCTTTGGTTCCGCCGTAATCAAAGAGCAGACAAGCAGGAGTAGGGTTTTCCCTCCGGGGGCCTGAACCTGGGTAAATCTCGTGTCCCCTGGTTGCTTGTCTGTTAACCGTGCCACGATCTCCAGCATCCCCATCTTCTCCAAAACCCAAGTCCATAACAATGGGCATTGACGAGATCAAACCTCGTCAATTGGCGCCGTCTGTGGGAACTGGGGCTGCTGATTGTGCGGTCGTGACGGTTCCGACCCGATCAATCTACAACTCCGCGGCGACGGAGAATCACCTCCTCTTTGGTGCTTTCGACTTCACCGCCCACTCGCCGGCCACCATGAAGGATTTCGAGCCCGTAGGTGACGGACTCGAAATTTTGTTCGGAAGCTTCTGCTTCCAGGTGGGACAAACTGGCACCCTCCGCCTCCCTGAGCGGGTGCCCGTGCCGTCAATCAGGCCCGCTTCATGGGCTCCGCACTCCGTGCTACGCACATCACCATCAACAGATGAGTTCTAAAGCAGCAGCACCTGCAACTCCGATCTGTGCGATCCACCTTCGGATGAAGGGACCTACGGTTCCGGATCCGAAAGCTGCGGCAGCAACCAACCGATCTGCAGGCGCTATCTGTGCGCCGCAGTCATCCAAACCGACGAGGAAACGCCTAACCCGCCGCCCAACCCCAACCCGCAGGACAGAAACGGCGAAAACGGTGGAAACGGCGAAAACAGGGAAAACAGAGGCCATCTCATCCAACTTAGCAAAGAAGGATGGGTCGAAGCACGCCGCGCTGTAGCAGGCGAAATAGTCCTACCTCTGGACTCCCCACGTGATCTGCTGAGGGCATACCACTACCTCCTCATCGAGGAGCACAAGAAGCAAGTCAAGATGCAGGAGACGCTCGACAAACGCAAGCAAGCAGCCTCTGAGTCTAGTGCGCGACGAGCTGCGCTCTCCGCCATGGGACCCGGCTCTAGCACAAACGGAAATCAGGGAAACAAGCACCGCTCTCGGGTGGAAAACATGGACCCCAAGGAGCGGCGTGACGTGACCCGAACTCTTCATACATCGTTCATGGATATGGACGCTGACAACAACATCATCCCGAAGACGCCACAAGCTGCGATCATGGCAGCCACTGCGTATCTCGCGGCTCACCCACCTCCGGAGGGGGACCCGAAAAGGGCCATGCATAGGTCCGCACTCACCGGACTAGGACTAATCGGAGCTGCGCTCCACGAAGACGCTCCTGCGGAGCCAAAGAAGAAAGCTCCGGCCAGGCGCGACCGGAGCCCCACGCCCTCATCCGAAGAGGAAGAGGAGCACGATCTTCCTCGAAGGAAGAAGAGCTCGCACCGTCATAAATGCGACTACGACGCCAGAGACAAGCTTACACAGCGCAAGATCGACAAAGCACGCGCTAAGCGCGCATGCTCGTCCGAATCTGAGATGGATGAAGACGAAGGAGAACTCTGCGGAGCTCGATGCTTCAGCAGATCTGTCCGGCGAACACAGATGCCACGCAACTTCAAGCTTCCTTCGGATACTCCGAAGTTCAACGGCACGCAAGATCCAAAGTCCTGGCTCAGCGACCATCTGTCATCCGTCAAGCTTCACGGAGGCAACAAAGAAACCGCCATGCAATGCCTTCAGCTGCAGCTGACAGGCGCGGCGCGAGTCTGGCTCAGCAGCCTATCATCAGGATCCATCCGAAGCTGGGAGGAGCTTTCTTACAGCTTCATCCGAAATTTCAAAGGCACCAGCAAGAGGCCCGCATCAATCGAAGAATTGCGAGCCTGCACTCAACGAACGGGTGAATCTATTCGCTCATACATACTACGCTGGTCTACGACCAAGAACTCCGCAGCACACATCTCCGAAGAGAGAGCCATCGACGCCTTCAGGGACGGCGTCAAGCGCCCAGACTTCATGGAGGAACTTGGGCGTGTAAAGCCCAAGACACTCGACCACCTCATGGAAATCGCCAACAGTTGGGCTGACGGCGAAGATTGCATCCAGCGGGCGCAATCAGATGAAGAGGACGACTACGGCCGAAGACGCGAACGCCGCAACAAGAGGAGATCGCGCGTCTACGAGGACCGCGACGGACCTGACATGGTCGCGGCCGGCTACGCCGACCGCCGTAATGACAGCCGCAACAGCGGAGGATACCGCAGCGGAAACTTCCGCGACAACGGACGACCAACATAGTCGTGGCAACGCCGCGACCGCGACAACGGACCCTCAGCATTCGACAAACTTTCGGGTCCATGCACCATCCACTTCTACATCGACAAACAAGATGGCAAAAAGAAAGCCAGCCACATGCTCAAGGACTGCCGCGAGTTCTAGAAACTCAGCGAAAGCATGGTGCAGATGAGGCAACAAGCTCCAATTCCTGCGTTCGGAAACGCACCTGCGCCAGGTGACATAGCACACGGAGCTCCTCCACCGCCGCCTATTGGAGGCCCAAATCAACCAGTCGCACCAGCGCAAAACAACGCCGGGGTCCCATACCCCCCACCAAAAGGAGCACTCAATATGATACAGAAGGGACGCCCCATAAATAGGGTGCAGAAGAAAATCACCCGACAAATCAACTTGGCCGTGGCAACTCCGCCTGCAATCCCTGAGTACCTCAGCGGATCGGAGTCCTGCATCACATTCACTCGCGCGGATCACCCTTGCCAGATCCCTCGCCCAGGTCATGCTGCCCTGGTGCTAGAGGCGCAGATCGGAGGCTTTGAGATGAGTCGCGTCTTCATGGACGGCGGCAGCGGCATCAACCTAATGTTCGCAAGCACTCTAGCAGCTATGCGGATCCCGCAATGCAGCCTGGAACAATCAGACACAACGTTACACGGCATTGTCCCAGGGAAGGGCATCTTCCCCCTGGGAAAAATAGGGCTCGACGTCATCTTCGGGAAGCCGGACAACTTTTGGCAGGAGCGCCTAGAATTCGAAGTGGTGGACTGGCCGTCGCAATACCACGCCATCCTGGGACGTGTAGCATTCGCAAGGTTCCTGGCCGTCCCACACTACGCATACCTACTACTCAAGATGCCAGGACCAAGGGGCGTCATCACAGTCCACGGGAGCTTCACCCGATCGGACCAATGCGACAGGGATTTCAACAAAATCTCCCAGTCCTTCGGCATGCAAGACGAGCTCGTAAGGCTCCGCGAGGAGACGGACAACGGGCTACCCCCAGTCACAAGGCAGAACACACCCGACATGTCCTTCGACTCCACCGTCAACACCAAGAAAGTGCAGGTCCATCCGACAGACGCCTCCAAGACGGCGCTGATCGCCAACGACCTCAGCACCGCATAGGAAGGCGCGCTCGTCGAATTCCTTCGTGAGCGCTGGGAAATATTCGCCTGGTGTCCTGCGGACATGCCAGGAGTTCCCAGGGAATTCGCCGAGCACGCACTCAATGTCTTCCCAGACACCAAGCCAGTCAAGCAGTCTATCCGAAGACTGTCGGAGCCACGAGCCGAAGCTATCGGCAAGCAGATCAACATATTACTCGCAGCAGACTTCATCCGGGAAATCAAGGAAAGCGAGTGGCTGGCAAATACGATGATGGTCCCGAAGAAGGACACGGACATCCTGCGGATGTGCGTGGACTTCACGTCACTAAATAAACACTGCCCAAAGGACCACTTCCCTCTACCTCGGATCGACCAGATCATCAATTCGACTGCAGGTTGTGAGAAGCTCTCCTTCCTCGACGCCTACTCAGGCTATAACCAGATTTGACTCAAGGTTGAAGACCAAGAGAAAACGGCGTTCATCACACCGTTCGGAGTATTCTGCTACAACACAATGCCCTTCGGGCTAAAGAATGCGGGTGCCACGTACCAGCGATGCATGCAGGCCTGCCTCAAGGACCAGATCGGTCGCAACGTCCAAGTTTATGTCGACGACATAGTCATAAAAACCAAGGAGGAAAGAACACTCATCGACGATCTCCGCGAGACGTTCGACAACCTTGATCGCTACAGGATCAAGCTCAACCCAGAAAAGTGCGCCTTCGGCGTCCCCTCGGGTCAGCTGCTCGGGTACTTCATCTCTCAACAAGGGATCAAAGCGAACCCGAAGAAAATCAAAGCTATCATGACAATGGAGAAGCCGAAAAACCTCAAGGGCGTTCAGCAGCTCGCAGGGCGAGTAGCGGCACTAAGTAGGTTCATCAGCCGCATGGGCGAGAAGGCCCTACCATTTTACCAGCTGCTTCGCAAGGCAGACAAGTTCGAGTGGACACCAGAAGCCAACGACGCATTCGAAAGCCTCAAGCGGCTCCTCTCAACCTCGCCCGTTTTGGTCACGCCAAAAGAGCGCGAGCCCCTGTTGCTGTACATAGCAGCCACACACCAGGTGGTCAGCACAGTACTCGTGGTCGAACGACCCGAAGAAGGCAAGACCCACGGGGTACAACGCCCAATTTACTACCTCAACGAGGTTCTCACTCCAACAAAACAGCGGTACCCGCACTACCAGAAGCTGGCCTACGGCGTGTTCATGACGGCTCGACGACTGAGCCACTACTTCCAGGAGCATTAGGTGATGGTCGTCAACGAGGCACCCCTGAACAGCATCCTGAATAACCCAGAGGCCACAGGACGCGTGGCCCTGTGGGGCATTGAACTATCACCCCTGGACATCGTCTACGAGAAGCGACATGCAATCAAATCTCAAGTCCTTCCGGACTTCCTGGTGCACTGGATGGAGCTGCAGCTGCCGGACACCCCAGACATGTCGCAGTCCTGGACAATGCATTTTGACGGCTCCAAACGCGAACCGGAGTAGGGGCAGGAGTCATACTGACCTCCCCGCAAGGTGACAAGATGAAGTACGTCCTACGGATGAAATTCAGAGCCTCCAACAACGAGGCCGAATATGAAGCCCTCATCCATGGCATGAAGATGGCAAAAATATGTGGTGCAACGCGCCTGGTCATCTACGGTGACTCCAACCTTGTCGTACAGCAGACGATGAATGAGTGCGACGCACACGCCGAAAACATGATCGCGTACCGCGCGCTATACAACGCACTCGAAGGAGAATTCGACGGCTGCGAACTTTGGCACGTCGGAAGAGAGAGCAACGAGGAGGCCGATAGGCTCGCCAACATTGGCTCCACTTGCGCAAAGGTACCACCAGGTGTGTTCCTCGAACAAATCTGCGTGCCATCCATCAAGCGGAAATTCCCCAAAGGATCACCCGAAGAAGCAGAACACTCGGGGGCTACGCTACCCGAAGGTCATGAAGGACCCGAAAAGTTGGATACCGAAGTTGCCATGGTCAACCTGATGTAGGTCATGGCATTCGAAGAAACTTGGACGCGTCCATACCTCCAGTTCCTGATAAACGGAGAATTGCCTGACAGCCCGACAGATGCCCGGCGCATATCTCGTCGGTCAAAAGCCTTCACTATCATCAACGGCGAGCTGTACAAACGCAGCATTACGGGTGTACTACAACGGTGCGTCACCATCGACGACGGCCAGGCCATACTCCAAGATATCCATGAGGGCATCTGCGGCCACCACGCAGGCAGCCGCTCCCTTGTCGCCAAGGCTCTGCGAGCAGGATTCTATTGGCCAACGGCCATGAGCGACACGAAGGACATCGTCCGAAGATGCAACGGGTGCCAACGGTTCGCCGACTGTGGCATCCCGCAAAAACCACTACTAGAAAATCGCGTTGTTTTTGTACATTGCATCATCATGACCGCATGCTCATGTCATCATGCCACATTGCATTTGAGCATCGTCATCATCATGCATATTAATTTGCCTAAAAACTATTTGCGAAAGACAATCGTTTCTAAAATTTACCCTCCTTCTATTTCAAATTAAACCCCCGGACGCTTCCGGATATTTTTGTTTGTCTAAAATCTATTTATACAAGCTTATTGCAAAAGTTAAATAAAAATTATATTATTTTAGTGGGGCAGTCGAACGGGCCGAATGAACCGAACGACCACCCCAGAAAAATACAAACGGTCCACCTAATCGGTCCGCCTAAAATCCTAAAGTTACCAACCTATCTACCCACCCCCTCTGGCCACCTCACCCGGACCAATCTGTGACCGCCACCTCACCCCTCTCCTCCCCTAAACCTATCAACCGCTGCCACCTAACCCTCCACCTGGCCACACACCCCACCCCAGCACACAACGCACACACTACACGCCACACACCCACACACGCACGCCCCACCCGCTCAGCCCCTGTTCCCTGGGCCCCACCCCAACCACCGACCCTGCCGCCCCCTGTTCCTCTTCCCCACAGCCGCGCAGCCTCGCTCCCCACCCGACGCAGCGCTGCACCCTCCCTCTCCTCTGCAGCTCGCCGGCGCCCCGCCGACGCTCCCCGCCGTCCTCCTCCGGCCTCCACCTCGCCGCTCCACCCGAGCCCTTCTCCGTTTCGCCCCATCCCCGAGCGCGCCGCCGCCGCACCTCACCGTCCGCCGCCGCCAGGGCCGAGCCTCCCTCTCCGGCCGACCTCCAGCGGCCACGCCGAGCCTCCCGCCTCCTCCGCGTCGCTGCACCGCCCCCCCGCGTCCCGCCGTCTCCATCCCCGCCTCCGGCCGGTGGCCCTCTCCCTCTTCGCGCCGGCTCCGCCCAACCTCCTTCCGCCTCCGGTCGCCGTGCCGGCCCCCGCTTGCCCTCGCCCGCGCCAACCTCGCCCTGAGCCCTCTCTGCCCCGCGCCGACTTCCTCGCCTCCGGCCCGCATCCGCCGCCGCCGGGCTTCGCTCCGCCGTCCGCGGCCCTCCTCTGCTCTTGCCGTTCCCCGTGGCCGCGCTCTGCGCCGCCGCCCGTCGTCGCCGGCCGAGCCTCCTCCCGCCGCCCTGCATCGAGCCCCGACCCCGCCGCCGCAGGAGCTCCTCGCGAGCCGCCAACCCCGAGCCTCCCCCGACGGGACCCACGCCCTCTGCCCCCGCCGTCCTCTGCCCCCGTCTGCCCCGACAGCCGCCAGCAGCGCCACCAGCCGCCCGGCGTCGCCCTCCCTCTGCGCCAGCCCGTCCGTCTTCAGCCGCCGAAGCCCGGGCTCGGCGTCGCATCGCCATGGCCGCTTCCTCCTGCGCAGCGGGTCGTCCTCGCCTCGTCTTGGCGCCCGTACGCGCGCCAGCAACCCCGTGTGTTCCATGCCTGTCGAAGACGTGTTTTCCCATCGGCGAGATCAGCCACCGCTTGTACGATGTGACAAGCACGGCCCCGACGACTCGTGTCGCGCTCAAGATCTACCGACGCCACAAGAAGAAACCGCCGCGATGACAAGTTCGGCTAACGACAAGACCAAACGCTCGACATGTCTTGTTCTCTCTCACGGACACCATGATCTGCGTCTCGAGCGCCCAGACCCCCGTCGAACCCCGTGGACCGGACGCCAAGGTCTTCTCCCCGGAACGTCGAGTGCTCCTTTCCGGATCCGAAGCCGCCAAGATCGCCATGGAACGACAAGCACTTCACCCCAGACATCGAGACCCTGAACGACAAGTACTCCCTCGAGGACGCCGAGTACTTCACCCCGGACACCGAGACCCCGGTGCGACAAGTACTTCTTCCCGGACGCCAAGACCGACCCGATACGACGGCCCGACAAGACCTTCGTGATGACAAGATCGACACCGACCAGGGCGAGCCCGATGCGCCCCCGACACCGAACCAAGTACTCCCTTCCGGACACCGAGTCCGCTGAGAACCCGGATGCGCCAAGATCTACCCCGTTGTCCGAGAACGCGTCCGCCGAGACTGATCCCGTCGGACCCTGAACCCTGAGACCGAACCCCGAACCCCGGAACCCCAAGTTCGTCGAGACCCCCCCTAAAGTGTGACCCCTTTTCTCGATCCCTATTTTATAAAAGTAATAACAACTTGTTACATATTAATTGCCATACTCGCATGCATAATGGTGTGGTTTGGGGGCCTTATGACGATTCACCATATAATTAAATATGGGGCCCATATGCGGGCAAATCTAGTCTCATATTGGCCTCATCTGAATCTGTGTAGCGAACCGGTGCTATCTTTTGCCTTGTTAAACAACATTTAATTTGTGGGGTAGATAAATAACATGAACCACCTAAATAATTGTCGGGACCCCGGTTCCGCTTAATATGACCTAATTGCATCGCATCTTGCCATGTCATACATCATACATGCATCATGCCGATCTTCTGCCGTGTATTAAATATTGCATCCGGTGTGTATTCTAGTGTTTTGCTTCTTCGCGGATAAGGCCGTTGAGTTGATGCGAGTGTCGACCCGATCTTCGGTTGAACCTTCGGCAATGTTTTCAGGCGAGCATCTCCCCCTTTCTACCTATCTTACTTTTATAGTATTTATTCCCTCCTGTTGATCTATTGCTATCTGTGTTGCGATGCTCTAGTTTCCGTACCCTTGATATCCCTTGCAGCCATATATTGCCTTGGACACATCCTATTACTTGTTGTTTGGTAGATAGTTGGACTTGCGCGTCGTAGTCGCTTGCTCAAGTGCTGTTGCGTGTCGTCAATTGCCACAGTTGTTGGAGCCTTGCCGCATGTTGATGTTGGAGATGATCATAGTTTTACTTATCGTTCACTTTAATTCCTATTTAACAACTAAAATTGCAGTAAGCAGAGGCATCGGTGGGTGATAGATAATATTTGGTTTCCGAACGCCCACTTGTGTCCCGTAGGACCCCGAGTACTTGATACCTGTTCCTTGATTTATCGCGCTATCCACATCCGGGAGGTATATGGGACCCCCCTGAGCCAGAGCTTGATTCAGTCTTATTTCTTGGGGCCACAAACTAGTTTGAGGTTTTATTTACGATCCAGTACTTATGCCATGTTTTACTGCTTTATTTACGATTGTGCGAGGAGCACACTGTACTGTTTAGGTAAGCGGAGTGTTTTCGCGGTATCGACAAGCCCAGCCACACTTTCGGGTTCCCAGTCGTTTACAGCCATTGTCGCAAACCTTGAGTCCGTCTCGGAGCTAGCTTACTTCGTTGCGGGTCTACTCAATGGGGTGGCCCCCTGAAATATTTCTGAATCCTGTGATTGCTTTGTCGTGAAAGCCTCGTTGGGTTTTGATTTGGTTTTTCCGAGGTTGATCGAGTGTGTGTTGCTATTGGTGCACCCCGGCCGGGTAAAACTTTCTGAAAGCCGTGTCCGCGGATATGGACGACTTGGAGCACAGTATCTCGACCATAGACAAGCATAACTAAAGTAGTGCTATAAATTTGACTTTATAATGACTAGTAATCAGCTTCACTATAATGGAATGGCTAAATAATACTGCCCACAGTTGCTTGTTTGGAGTGTCGCTTGCGACCATTGTACCTGACTAGTAATTATGGCAACTACAACGGAATGGTTGAATAAAAGTACCAACAACTGCTGGGTTTTTGGGTTATCTCATGCCAATTGTATTTGACTAGTAAGTGTCGCAACTACAACGGAATGGTTAACTAAAAGTGCCCACTGCTTATTTTATCAGGATGATTATCTAAACATGACTAGTAATTGCTGCAACAATAACTGAATAAATAAAACTGCCAACGGTGTGAGTTCCTCGGTTGACTTCCTCGTTTGGTCTCGAGGGGGGAAACACCAGGATGGGTTTGTTTGATGGTAGCATCAGGTTGGTTCCGAATATGTCTTTCTTATCCCCCTCTGATAGCCGCCAGTTGTATCGAGTCTCTATAGGGTGTTTAGTGCATGCTGCCGCTGCCGCTTCAGTCCACCACACCTATGTAGGCGAGGACCGCCGAATTCTAGTCTCGCCGTGTACTGGCCTCAGTACTGACGCTCCTCTTTTTCCTTTGCCCTTTGTCGGCACCCCTTTTGTTTAAGCAGGTTTTGAGATCGACGTCGTTAGCAGGGTTACCCTTCCGGCTTGGCCTGGGCAGGGTTATGGACGCCATTGGTTATTCTTCAGGGCTCTTAGCCCCATTTGCATCTTGTCCGTAGTCGGACGCTGTATCGTTTTACAGGTGATTTGGATCTTTGTATCGTATATCTGTAATCTTGACTCTTTGAGTCGCTGCTGTATATATATCTGTTCTATGGGTCCCATCGAGGGCTGTTGTGTAATGTTATTACTTCGTTTTCCACCCGCACGAAAGTGCCTGGTGGGCACCTTTGAATCGTTTCTATGCAGGTTTGGCGGGTTTCGCTAAAACTTGCGTAGGGTCGATTCGGAGGGTGTTACAGAGTGGTATCAGAGCTCAACAGTTGCGATACCCCACAAGTCCAGCCTATAGGATAACCTAGCTAACGGCCGAAGTAGAGTGTCGAAACTATTTTGCAAAATCGGTTGGATAGTTCTGATTAGGTCTGATTTTATTCCTTACCCCTCTGCTATTCTCCTCTCACCTCTGCATGTTTTGGAATCCGCTCTCTTCTCTCTCTTCGAGTCCAGGATTTCTCGTGGTTGGGTTTCCGTCGTACCTTCAGGGTCTCCCTTTCTTCCTTTTATAACGGAGGTGCTACGATCATCAAATCTGCAACTTGTCCGTTGTACCCTTCATCCAATCTTTTGTTCTTGAGCTCTTCATCTATATGTGTTCCTTGCTGGATATCCGTATCGTTGAAAAACATATGAGAAGGACGAGCATTGGTGAAGTTGGAGTATACCTTGAGCATGTGTTGTTCATGCCAATGGAACCATCGCGGAACCTAATCATTGTGTCTTTCATACGATTTCTGCTGGCATCATCCCTTTGTTCCGGATACCGCTTGTGAAGATCTTCATTCTAAAATCTCGAGAGTTGAGTTGCCTGATTTTCCTATTCATGTATAGAGTTGATAGTTTGGGTACGGGATGGATTGATCACCCTACCCGACTCTTACTGTTCGCTCTGTACATCGAACTGGTGGATCAATGTAATTTTTCCTCTTCTAATGGAAGTTAGAGGTGGCCTTATCGTTTGATACCTCTACCTTCGTCCTTTGTTTCTCCGGAGTGTTCTCTCGACGATCAGGAACAACGACCCTTTGTTGGTGGTGTCGCCGATTTCAAGATGGAGGATGAACCCTTGTTAGTGGTGTCGCGAGGATCTACCCGAAGCGAGAAGACGTAGATCGCCGACCTTCTTTCCGGTACCATGAGGCGGATCTCGAGGGCGAGATCCATTGTTAGTGGTGTTGAATTGTGGCATCCCGCAAAAACCACTACTAGAAAATCGCGTTGTTTTTGTACATTGCATCATCATGACCGCATGCTCATGTCATCATGCCACATTGCATTTGAGCATCGTCATCATCATGCATATTAATTTGCCTAAAAACTATTTGCGAAAGACAATCGTTTCTAAAATTTACCCTCCTTCTATTTCAAATTAAACCCCCGGACGCTTCCGGATATTTTTGTTTGTCTAAAATCTATTTATACAAGCTTATTGCAAAAGTTAAATAAAAATTATATTATTTTAGTGGGGCAGTCGAACGGGCCGAATGAACCGAACGACCACCCCAGAAAAATACAAACGGTCCACCTAATCGGTCCGCCTAAAATCCTAAAGTTACCAACCTATCTACCCACCCCCTCTGGCCACCTCACCCGGACCAATCTGTGACCGCCACCTCACCCCTCTCCTCCCCTAAACCTATCAACCGCTGCCACCTAACCCTCCACCTGGCCACACACCCCACCCCAGCACACAACGCACACACTACACGCCACACACCCACACACGCACGCCCCACCCGCTCAGCCCCTGTTCCCTGGGCCCCACCCCAACCACCGACCCTGCCACCCCCTGTTCCTCTTCCCCACAGCCGCGCAGCCTCGCTCCCCACCCGACGTAGCGCTGCACCCTCCCTCTCCTCTGCAGCTCGCCGGCGCCCCGCCGACGCTCCCCGCCGTCCTCCTCCGGCCTCCACCTCGCCGCTCCACCCGAGCCCTTCTCCGTTTCGCCCCATCCCCGAGCGCGCCGCCGCCGCCCCTCACCGTCCGCCGCCGCCAGGGCCGAGCCTCCCTCTCCGGCCGACCTCCAGCGGCCACGCTGAGCCTCCCGCCTCCTCCGCGTTGCTGCGCAGCCCCCCCCTCGCGCCCCGCCGTCTCCATCCCCGCCTCCGGCCGGTGGCCCTCTCCCTCTTCGCGCCGGCTCCGCCCAACCTCCTTCCGCCTCCGGTCGCCGCGCTGGCCCCCGCTTGCCCTCGCCCGCGCCAACCTCGCCCCGAGCCCTCTCTGCCCCGCGCCGACTTCCTCGCCTCCGGCCCGCATCCGCCGCCGCCGGGCTTCGCTCCGCCGTCCGCGGCCCTCCTCCGCTCTTGCCGTTCCCCGTGGCCGCGCTCTGCGCCGCCGCCCGTCGTCGCCGGCCGAGCCTCCTCCCGCCGCCCTGCATCGAGCCCCGACCCCGCCGCCGCAGGAGCTCCTCGCGAGCCGCCAACCCCGAGCCTCCCCCGACGGGACCCACGCCCTCTGCCCCCGCCGTCCTTTGCCCCCGTCTGCCCCGACAGCCGCCAGCAGCACCACCAGCCGCCCGGCGTCGCCCTCCCTCTGCGCCAGCCCGTCCGTCTTCAGCCGCCGAAGCCCGGGCTCGGCGTCGCATCGCCATGGCCGCTTCCTCCTGCGCAGCGGGTCGTCCTCGCCTCGTCTTGGCGCCCGTACGCGCGCCAGCAACCCCGTGTGTTCCATGCCTGTCGAAGACGTGTTTTCCCATCGGCGAGATCAGCCACCGCTTGTACGATGTGACAAGCACGGCCCCGACGACTCGTGTCGCGCTCAAGATCTACCGACGCCACAAGAAGAAACCGCCGCGATGACAAGTTCGGCTAACGACAAGACCAAACGCTCGACATGTCTTGTTCTCTCTCACGGACACCATGATCTGCGTCTCGAGTGCCCAAACCCCCGTCGAACCCCGCGGACCGGACGCCAAGGTCTTCTCCCCGGAACGTCGAGTGCTCCTTTCCGGATCCGAAGCCGCCAAGATCGCCATGGAACGACAAGCACTTCACCCCAGACATCGAGACCCTGAACGACAAGTACTCCCTCGAGGACGCCGAGTACTTCACCCCGGACACCGAGACCCCGGTGCGACAAGTACTTCTTCCCGGACGCCAAGACCGACCCGATACGACGGCCCGACAAGACCTTCGTGATGACAAGATCGACACCGACCAGGGCAAGCCCGATGCGCCCCCGACACCGAACCAAGTACTCCCTTCCGGACACCGAGTCCGCCGAGAACCCGGATGCGCCAAGATCTACCCCGTTGTCCGAGAACGCGGCTGCCGAGACTGATCCCGTCGGACCCTGAACCCTGAGACCGAACCCCGAACCCCGGAACCCCAAGTTCGTCGAGACCCCCCCTAAAGTGTGACCCCTTTTCTCGAGCCCTATTTTATAAAAGTAATAACAACTTGTTGCATATTAATTGCCATACTCGCATGCATAATGGTGTGGTTTGGGGGCCTTATGACGATTCACCATATAATTAAATATGGGGCCCATATGCGAGCAAATCTAGTCTCATATTGGCCTCATCTGAATCTGTGTAGCGAACCGGTGCTATCTTTTGCCTTGTTAAACAACATTTAATTTGCGGGGTAGATAAATAACATGAACCACCTAAATAATTGTCGGGACCCCGGTTCCGCTTAATATGACCTAATTGCATCGCATCTTGCCATGTCATACATCATACATGCATCATGCCGATCTTATGCCGTGTATTAAATATTGCATCCGGTGTGTATTCTAGTGTTTTGCTTCTTCGCGGATAAGGCCGTTGAGTTGATGCGAGTGTCGACCCGATCTTCGGTTGAACCTTCGGCAATGTTTTCAGGCGAGCATCTCCCCCTTTCTACCTATCTTACTTTTATAGTATTTATTCCCTCCTGTTGATCTATTGCTATCTGTGTTGCGATGCTCTAGTTTCCGTACCCTTGATATCCCTTGCAGCCATATATTGCCTTGGACACATCCTATTACTTGTTGTTTGGTAGATAGTTGGACTTGCGCGTCGTAGTCGCTTGCTCAAGTGCTGTTGCGTGTCGTCAATTGCCACAGTTGTTGGAGCCTTGCCGCATGTTGATGTTGGAGATGATCATAGTTTTACTTATCGTTCACTTTAATTCCTGTTTAACAACTAAAATTGCAGTAAGCAGAGGCATCGGTGGGTGATAGATAATATTTGGTTTCCGAACGCCCACTTGTGTCCCGTAGGACCCCGAGTACTTGATACCTGTTCCTTGATTTATCGCGCTATCCACATCCGGGAGGTATATGGGACCCCCCTGAGCCAGAGCTTGATTCAGTCTTATTTCTTGGGGCCACAAACTAGTTTGAGGTTTTATTTACGATCCTGTACTTATGCCATGTTTTACTGCTTTATTTACGATTGTGCGAGGAGCACACTGTACTGTTTAGGTAAGCGGAGTGTTTTCGCGGTATCGACAAGCCCAGCCACACTTTCGGGTTCCCAGTCATTTACAGCCATTGTCGCAAACCTTGAGTCCGTCTCGGAGCTAGCTTACTTCGTTGCAGGTCTACTCAATGGGGTGGCCCCCTGAAATATTTCTGAATCCTGTGATTTCTTTGTCGTGAAAGCCTCGTTGGGTTTTGATTTGGTTTTTCCGAGGTTGATCGAGTGTGTGTTGCTATTGGTGCACCCCGGCCGGGTAAAACTTTCTGAAAGCCGTGTCCGCGGATATGGACGACTTGGAGCACAGTATCTCGACCATAGACAAGCATAACTAAAGTAGTGCTATAAATTTGACTTTATAATGACTAGTAATCAGCTTCACTATAATGGAATGGCTAAATAATACTGCCCACAGTTGCTTGTTTGGAGTGTCGCTTGCGACCATTGTACCTGACTAGTAATTATGGCAACTACAACGGAATGGTTGAATAAAAGTACCAACAACTGCTGGGTTTTTGGGTTATCTCATGCCAATTGTATTTGACTAGTAAGTGTCGCAACTACAACGGAATGGTTAACTAAAAGTGCCCACTGCTTATTTTATCAGGATGATTATCTAAACATGACTAGTAATTGCTGCAACAATAACTGAATAAATAAAACTGCCAACGGTGTGAGTTCCTCGGTTGACTTCCTCGTTTGGTCTCGAGGGGGGAAACACCAGGATGGGTTTGTTTGATGGTAGCATCAGGTTGGTTCCGAATATGTCTTTCTTATCCCCCTCTGATAGCCGCTAGTTGTATCGAGTCTCTATAGGGTGTTTAGTGCATGCTGCCGCTGCCGCTTCAGTCCACCACACCTATGTAGGCGAGGACCGCCGAATTCTAGTCTCGCCGTGTACTGGCCTCAGTACTGACGCTCCTCTTTTTTCCTTTGCCCTTTGTCGGCACCCCTTTTGTTTAAGCAGGTTTTGAGATCGACGTCGTTAGCAGGGTTACCCTTCCGGCTTGGCCTGGGCAGGGTTATGGACGCCATTGGTTATTCTTCAGGGCTCTTAGCCCCATTTGCATCTTGTCCGTAGTCGGACGCTGTATCGTTTTACAGGTGATTTGGATCTTTGTATCGTATATCTGCAATCTTGACTCTTTGAGTCGCTGCTGTATATATATCTGTTCTGTGGGTCCCATCGAGGGCTGTTGTGTAATGTTATTACTTCGTTTTCCACCCGCACGAAAGTGCCTGGTGGGCACCTTTGAATCGTTTCTATGCAGGTTTGGCGGGTTTCGCTAAAACTTGCATAGGGTCGATTCGGAGGGTGTTACACCGACAAACCGCACGCACCTAGGTCCGAACTTCGACCCATACCCATAGCCTGGCCTTTTGCCCAATGGGGCCTTGACATGATCGGCAAACTGCCAAAATCCTCGAAGGGAGGACACGTCTTCCTCCTAGTCGCAGTCGACAAATTCACCTAGTGGATCGAAGCCATGCCAGTCACCAACCAGAAGGGCAAAACCGCCGTCAAGTTCTTCGAATCCGTTGTCTACAGGTTTGGCGTACCGCACAACATCATCACCGACAACGGATCGAACTTCATCTCCGAAGAATTCCAGGACTTCTGCGAAGGCCTCGGGATCAATATCACGTATGCCTCAGTGGCACACCCGCAAACAAACGGGCAAGTGGAAAAGGCTAACGGCCTAATCGGCGCCGGCATCAAGAAGCGCCTCATGAGCTCACTCGAGCACAAAGCTGGAAACTGGACGAAAGAGCTACCGTCTGTCCTGTGGAGCTTACGGACTACGCCAAACAGCTCCACCGGCTACACACCATTCTTCATGGTGCACGGAGCTGAGGCCGTGCTACCAGCCGAAGTACGCCACCAGGCTCCACGAGTCGTCGCTTACAGCAAAGCCGAATCCACGGCTGCACTTGAAGATGCCGTCGACACACTCGACGAAGCACGGGATATAGCAGCAGCTAGATCAGCGGTGTACCAGCAAAGTCTCCACAACTACCACAGCCGCCGTCTGTGCCCAAGGTCCTTCGTCGAAGGAGACCTCGTCTTGCGACTCAAGCAAAAGCGACCGAACAAACTCGATTCACCATGGGAAGGACCCTACGCCATCACCGAGGTCATCCCAGGTGGCGCCTATCGCCTCAAGCACGTGGAGTCTGGAGTCGCATACTCCAACCCATGGAACATCTCGTACCTGCGACGATTCTACCCGTAGCAACCTACCCCCTTTTACTTTCAATCAGGCTTTCAGCCAAGGCTACTCAGCCGAACCATGTACCTCCTCCATTACGATATAAATAAAGCTAAGTACCTCGCTCCCAACCTTCGGTTGACCATTTTCTGCAAATTTACTACATGCTACAAACTCACTCGGGGGCTCCCCCCACCTCACGATTTCATCGACTGAGGACCAAACGTGTACACCTGAGTAGCTGACTACGTCAGGCAAACGAAAAGGGCACGTACTCAATCAAAGCACTGCGTGCTCACAAACAAGCAAACCTTTACAACAAAGGGCACAAAAACGCCCAGCCGCAATATACAAATTTTACATCTATCTGTTTATTTTCAGGTCCTACCTATTCTGAAGAATAACCTGAGCACGCTGCTCAAACAAATCTACAATCTGTTCGGCATACTGCCTTACAGCCGCGTAATGCGGACGCATATCCCACTCGCCACCATCTGGTCGAGGAGGTGGCCCAGTCGCCACAGCAGCCAAATCTATGTCAGGGCGGTGCACCCTCACAAGAGACAAGGCAGCCTTCACCCCTGCGACGAGCTGCTGCCGCACCAGCTCCTTGACATTGCTGGCACTCCGAAACTTCGTCAGAAGACCTGCAAGGGTCGTTGGCACAGCATCCAACGGAAACATGACGTGCAACACCGAGGAAAGTGATGTCTGCACCTGGCGGAGCACCCGCGAAACCTGGTAGACACGATCCTGCACCGTCGCCAGAACTATGGCGCGATCACGATCCATCCAGAAGAAGCCGCCGGCCTCCATGTCCTGTTGAGTCAAGCAATTGACTCGAACAGCAATACGCTCCTTTTCTTCCCTCGGAGCAAGATTGGCACCTGCGACAACCGCACAAAACAAGAGTAAGGCCAGCAGGCTCACCCGAAGAACTGAGCTACAGCCCGAAAGAAGGATCAACTTACATTGCAGCTGCTCGGACAGCCGACCCAGCTCCGCCATGAAATACTCCTCTCTGGCCGCACCATGGTCTGCTTTGGATTTCCAAACGTCAGCGTGACCGCGTATCCCAAGAAAATCTCTCTCCAAGCTGCGCACGCGATCTCGAAGAATAGCGAGCTGCGAGGAATCATCCAATGATGCTCGCGAAGGCCTTTCGGATGAAGTGTCAACTGGGTCAGCACCCGAAGGAACCTATAGCAGCAGAAAAAAGAAGGCACACAGACATTTAGCCAAGGATAGAGCACAACTCGGAGGAATTCATTAAAATATATAAGGCCACTACGTGGCACAAGGATGGTACTACAAAAGATATTTACAACAAAAGAAGACAACAAACTACCCTACGTCTACTATGCCTAAGGTGCAGGACACTGAGTCGCCTCAGAACCAGACTGCCTAGCTTTGGCCTCGCCCTGCTGCCGCAGTGCGTACTCAGACAGCAAGTCAATGACCTTGGGCCCATATCGTCTGCAGCGAGCGGAGTAGGCGGCGAAGGCTACCTCAGATCCATCCGCAGCCGTCGGCATCCGAGAAGTGATCTGGGGCAGGTCCAGCTCCGCCCCAGCCGCCATGGCCATCGCCAGCCCGACGGACGCACCGATTCCCTTCTGCTTGCGCTTGTACGCTGCAGGCGCTTCGGCTGACAGAGCCTCTGCCAGGGCATCCACATCTTCAAGGGGTGCGCCCTTCGGGAAGAGCTCCTGGTAGAAGCGACCAAGGACCTCTCTCGCCTTGGCAAGGGAGTTGACGACGGTGCTGCAGCGGTCTTTGACCGCTACAGTGGCATCATCTAAAGCACTCCCGTGTCCAGAGCACCGTGGTCGAACTCGATGCCTGCGGCATCTGAGAAAAAAAAGAAGAAAACATGAAGAAAGGCAACATAGAAGAAGATCCGAAGAAAAAGAAGCAAGTACAAAAGCTTGTACTCACCCGAAATAGCCCTGGCAGCAGCCATGAGCTTATCCGCCACCCCTTTTTCACGAGCAGCCGCAACGGTGGCCAGCTGCTCCTCACGATCTGCGGCCTCCTGCTGCAGGCGCTCCTTCGCTTCGGCTGCCTTCGCCAGCTCCAGCTCAAGGCGCTCTCTCGCACCAGCGGCAGCTTCGGCCTTCTGCTCCGATTGGCCAAGGCTCTTTTTCAGAGCATCGACCTCACGGAGAGAGTCGTTATGCTTCTCTGCATTTACAACAATCAAGTATCAAAGAAAAGGACCAGGATAAGCAAGAGAAGTACTACAAGACAGACGAATACCTTGAAGCTGCCGCAGTTTCGCCTCCAGCGTCAGGCGTTCCTCCACCAGCCGCTTGGCCTCTTGGACAAAAGGCTGCAGCAACAGGCAATATTAGTAAGAGCAGGACTTGGGGGCTACGCCCAACACAAAGAAGCACACGAAGACACTCGGGGGCTCCCCCCGTAACATCAAGCAGAAAAACTTACGTGCTCCGAAGGCGAACCCGCAGGCCCGCCTGCGAAATTCTGGGGCGCAACCACCTGCCTCTCCTGCACAGGAGGAACTGGCGCAGCGTCACCAGAAGTCGCCACCGTCTGAGGAGGAGGCGACGCAATGTTCGACTCCCCCATCATCTCACGCGCACCTTCACTAGAGCCGTCGGAGGATTGCCTGCATACAAATCAATCAACACAGGTGCAAAAATAACAAAGGAACGAAGGACAACAGTGGCAACAAGAAAACTTACGAGCCCAACGTGCTCAGGTCGAAGATAGGAGAAGCCCTTCGGGCCCTCTTCTCTTCCTTCTTTTCTTCCTTCTTCTCCTCCTTCTTTTCTTCCTTCTTCCGCTTTGCTGGCGGGTGCGGGGCAACAACCCGCACAGGAATGGCAGGAAGGGGAGAGGAAGAACCCCCATGAACATCATCATGACGCTCAAGGCCCAGAGGATTTCTGGGAGTCGGAGGAGTCAAGGCATCCGAAGACTCGCTGGAGCTCCGTGATCGCTTGCGCGAATGGTCCTCACTCGACTCGTCGGCATCCTCCGCTGGGGATCGCGCTGACGGTAGCTCGGACACGGAATCCACCACTTCATTATCCGGGGCATTTGGATACCTTTCGGGCAACGGTGGTGCCATGCCCGACACTTTGAAGCTCTACAAAAGG
Organism: Avena sativa; assembly: GCA_916181665.1. Classification (NCBI taxonomy): domain Eukaryota; kingdom Viridiplantae; phylum Streptophyta; class Magnoliopsida; order Poales; family Poaceae; genus Avena; species Avena sativa. The sequence goes on from OV702281.1 coordinate 339,190,156, forward strand.
AAAAGGAACTTTGTTAACAAACAAAGGAAAAAGTACACAGCTGACAAAAACAAAAGGGGAGCACTACGTGCGCAAATCTACACCTTCGGTACGACCAACGTCGAAGAAAAGGGAGGAGTCAGCGACTTCTCCGGGATTTCTTTGTCGGCCTTGAACTTCAACAGCGCGCGAAGAGGCTTGTCAAGTTCCACCTCGGAGATTTTCTCACTCGAAACCCTAGTCGGGTCACGGCGCCCAGAGTAACGAAACATCGGATGCGCTCTCGCTTGGAGAGGCTGCACCCGACGCTCAAGAAACGTCCGGATGATGTCGACACCGTTCACCTCCTTCTCAGGAATCAGTTGGAGATCCTCCACCCGACGGTACAGAGCCTCTATCTCCGCCACCTCACCGTCTAAGATTTGGTTTTTCCAGGATCTTTTCTTCTCAATCAACTGGGAGGGGTCAAAAGGAACGAGACCAAAATCTTGCCCAGGCAGTACGGAGTCACGGATGTAAAACCATTTCCTCCGCCAGTACTGGACAGATTCGGACATGGAAAAGGAAAAAATTGCACATGAGGACTGAGGGAGATGATGAAACCCCCAATGGGATACACACCATCCGAACCAGACTGGCTCTTCACGGAATAAAGCTTCCGGAAGAGGCCAAAGTGCGGCTCAATGCCCAGCCAGCACTCGCAAAGGGTGATAAAACAAGCAATGTGGAGAAGAGAATTGGGAGACAGATGATGCAACTGAACCCCATAGAAGAAGAGCAGTCCACGAAGGAAGTCATGGACTGGATACGAAAACCCACGCAAGATGAAGGCAAGAAACATAACCCGGTACCCAGAGGGGGGACGGGGGATTACCTCATTGCCGGGGAGTTTGACGGCCGTCGTATCCTGCGGGATCAGGCCCCGCTCGCGCAGTTTGCGGAGATCGCTCTCTCGCGTCTCTGATCGCCGCCAGCCACCATCGGTGACGCGAGCAGCGGCGGTGCCCTTCTTGCCTCCGGCGGCGCTGGTCCCAACCGCAGATGAGGATTTCTTTGTTTTCCCCATGGCGCTGCAGCGGTGGTGGCGATGACAACGCAGAAAGAACGAAGGAAATGTGGAAGGAAAGCTCAGCGTGCAGCAAGAATCACTCACGAACAAGGAGACAGTGAACAGATGAACTGGTGCGGTGAAAAACAAACCACGATTTCACCCAGGATTATAACAGCGAAGACGACGCACGCTGGCCGTCCATCGAGAAGACCTAACGCCAACGGTAGATCTGGCCGTACACGTGTCAACACCATAACGAACCGTCGTTACCACGCCGTCCACTACGCGCGGAAATCGAGGATGCGCTGTAATCATCTCCACGCCCCGCGCGACCGGTCAATTCAAAGTCAGCAAGTGGGACCCACGCTTCGTCCTGTCAAGTCATCTCTGGCGTAGAAGACGCTTGAGGTCATCGATCGTAAGCACTGACGTCATCAAAAGCTATACTAGCACCACTTCGGCTCCACAGCTAAGAGTACTCACTCGAATCTACGATTCGACTAAATACTCAGGGGCTACTCCTATCAGGAGCGCTGGCCGCGCACCCGACAGACAAATGAAGACAAAATTACTTCTCTGAGTCCTACGTCGAGTCTACGACTCCACTACGGACTCGGGGGCTACTCCCATAGGGAGGATGGATTTAAGCATCCAAATTTTTTTGAGTCCTGCGGACCTAATGATTGAAACAATGCTTGAACTGAAAGTCTCCGTTCGAGTCTACGACTCGAACAGACACTTGGGGGCTACTCCCATAGGGAGTGCTGGTCGCGCACCCTATGAAATCTTCGACTGCGATCTTCCGGATCCACATGCAAAAACTTTTTTGGAAACTCTGCCCCAACAAAACGCCAAGTGAGCAACAATCTCCTTGGCCACCCGAAACACCTCCGAGGTGATAAATGTTCGGATGCTGCGTCTGCGACGAAAAGATAAGACCTACAGATATCATCTGATGGCCTGGCAACGCACCTGACTGTGCTCTGCTAGTGTGAATCCGTACCAGCAGGTACGATGAAAAATCCCGACGGATGCATTGGGTACACCAATTAAAATCACTGGAATTCCACTCCTATAAGTCCTCCGCGGCCTGAGTTGAATTACGCCAGCATATGTTCCAGGCCCGGGTTAAGGGACCCGAACCTGAAGAAGATCGTGTTGTTTCGTCCTAAGACAGTTAACTGACCCTGATCCGTCGGGTGAGTCAGGCACACGTATCAACAATCCCTACACATTCTCTTGAAAGACAGAGTTGCACCGAAGGATTGAAGAGTCCTCAACCGAATCTATGATTCGACTGATCACTCGGGGGCTACTGACATGGTTATACCCTGCGGGTACGTAACTTCAGCATACCTGGTCCAGCCCAAGGAAGGCCCACCGCAAACATACGCTGGCCCATGAAGATTTTCGGGTGGCCAAGGCCCATGGCGTCTTCGGATCCTTGGAGAGCAAGACTAGAGGAGATAGGAAATTCAAAGGGGTAAAACCCTAGAACTTGTAACCGACTAGGACTATGCCCGGGACCTGCCTAAAGTCTATATAAAGGCCAGGAGGGCACGTCCTAGGGCAACTCGACTCATACTTTCGCACACGCATCCACGCCAGATCGAATCTGCGCACCCTGTAACCTTCGGTTCCGCCGTAATCAAAGAGAAGACAAGCAGGAGTAGGGTTTTCCCTCCGGGGGCCTGAACCTGCGTAAATCTCGTGTCCCCTGGTTGCTTGTCTGTTAACCGTGCCACGATCTCCAGCATCCCCATCTTCTCCAAAACCCAAGTCCATAACAATGGGCATTGACGAGATCAAACCTTGTCAAATGTACCGACCTTACTTGGACTAATACATACTTGTGATTAAACCCCCTGCAAGCATCCGCAACTACAGGAAAGTAATTAAGATATAAATCTAACCACAACCTTAAACTCTGAGATCCTACACTCCCTTGTGCAAAGGTGTCTTAACGGGGTTCAGGTTTCTGTCACTCCGGCAACCCCACAATTAGTATCCAAATACACAATGCATTCCCCTAGGCCCATAAATGGTGAAGTATCATGTAGTCGACGTTCACATGACACCACTAGAATAATAGCACCACAACTTAAATACTAAACCATTGAATAATATCTCAACACAAATCCACTACTAACAACATGACTTCTCCCATGTCCTCAAGAACTAGACGAACTACTCACAAGACATCATACGGATCAAGATCAAAGATGATATGGTGATGAATAACAATCTGAACATAAACAATAATCCAATGGTTCCACTCACAAGCATCAATTACAATAGTAATTAACACCGGGGAAGTTTCCCCTATGAACTAAGCAAGTATCCAACACGATTGTTACAGCGGGATGGAGTGGTCATGATGGTGCTGGTGGAGATGATGGTGTGGATGATGATGATGATCCCGATGAAGCCTAGCTTGATGACTGTGTTGATGATGACGATCTCCCCTCTCCGGGAAGGGATTTCCCTAGCAGAAATCTGACTGCTGGAGATCTCTTTCTCTCTCGGTGTTTTTCGCCCCGCAGAGGCGGCGTAAATCTATCTGTGGTCGCCCCCTGGTGTTAGGGTTCGGTAAGGAAGATATAGGCGAGAGGGCAGAGTCGGGAGCCGAGCAGGTGGGCCACACCTGCCCTAGGCGCGACCCGGGGGGGCGTGCCTAGGGGGGTGTGGGCCCCCTGTGGCCCTTCTACGCCTCCCCTTCTGGCTTCCTCCGTCTTATGGGAAAATATAATTTTCCAATATTTTTCTGGTATTTTTTCGATCTTCACGAAAATGCATCAAAACACCTCTTTTTCCATCAAAATCCAGACTCTGGCAGTCCATCCTCCAAGAATCATCCAACATGCAAAAACAGTGGAAAAGACATAAGTAATACCTCATAATAAGACATATATCAATGAATAGAGGTAAATTATGATATAGAATGGTGATGCAAATTGGACGTATCAACTCCCCCAAGCTTAGACCTTCGCTTGTCCCCAAGCGAAAACTGAGCTCAGTAAACATGTCCACAGGTTTATGGAGTGAAGTGTCAATAAAAAGAATACGGACAAGAAGCATCACACTTACCATTGCACAAATCATAGAATAAAGCAACTCACCATTATATAACTTAGCTTGCAACAAGCACAAGAGTCACATAGAGATGCATAAAGATAAATCATAAATGGAATTGGAAAACTCTTGTTCTTGGTTAGAGAACAGCTGGCAAACAGTTTCACAAAAAACTTTTTGTAGAAGTTTTATAACAAGAGCACTCTTTGCTCAAAAAGGTTTTTCAATGAAGGCTTTCAAAGTAATACTCAATAGATAAGAGTCTTGTGCAAACAAAGAAGATAAAGAACATGATTGAATAAATCACCATATGAATGCTTGAAACACAACAAATCAAATGCTTGCTGGAGATAGAGAGGAAGTAGGTTTACTGACTCAACTTGGAAGTAAGGAGAAAGGTCCCTTCATAGAGGGAAGCAGGGATTTCAAGTCATAAAGAGCTTCCAAAAGATTATGGTACTTAGGGGGTGTTTGTTTGGGCTTTTGGTGGCTTTTCACTAGAAAAAGCCAAAAAATCGAACCAAACGGACTAGCTGTGCGGTAGGCTTCGGCCGAAGTGGTTGCGAGAATAGGCTATACCGGGAAGCACGTCCCGAGGTGCTTCCCGTGGCTTCCCGCGAGGCAACGAACCGGTATTTCCAAAATTACGAAGCAAATGCCACCGGGAGATCACTGATGACCCGTTCAGCATTAAACTTGAAAAAAAAGAACACCTCGTACCCCCACGCGAGTTGCAGACCCGTTCGTCCCCCCGACCCCTACCTGGCGATTGACAGCCGCTGCCGCCAGGTTTCCTGCCGCCGCCGCCCTACCCTCCCCTGTAGCCGAGCTCCTCCCGCCGCCGCCCTACCTCCAGCCGCCGCCCTACCCCCGCCGCCGCCCTACCCCCTCCACCACCGAGCTCCTCCTATTCCTCCCCGTCTCCATACCCTACTTTCTTCCTAACGCCGACCATTGAGGTATAGTTTGTTCAAGTAATTTTTATATGTCTGAGATTCGATCATCGGTATCTCCATACCTAGTTTGATCTCGTTACTGACATGTACTCTTTTCTCGTTCCCGTGATATATTATATGTCCGAGATTCGATCATCGGTATCTCCATACCTAGTTTGATCTCGTTACTGACATGTACTCTTTTCTCGTTCCCGTGATATAATATTCTAGTGATCAAATTACTTGCTTGCAAGCTAATCAATGTGATATCACGGAGAGGGCCCAGAGCATATCTATCCATCACCGGGATGAACAAATTCCACTCTCGATCCATGGGACTCAACATAACACTTTAGTTGTACTAAACCCATCTTTATATTCACCCTGTTACGGTGTGACGTTTGATGTTATCAAGATACTCTTTCAGTGTTAGTGATTGACATGATCTCATGGTCTAAGGATTAGGATAACTTCGTATGATATTATAGCAATATAAACTCAATGACTTTGATCGTAATGCTATACTTCGGATGAATGTTCATCATACCATTACACTAATGTTGTGACCTTGTTATTAACAACATCCAATGTCCATGATCAGGAAACCTTGATTATCTTGTTAATCAACGAGCTAGTTTATGAGAGAGGCATAACTAGGAACTTTCCATTTGTTTATTAAACACACATGTATTAACATTTCCGTATTAATACAATTCTAGCATGCAAAATAAACATCTATCATATACTTGGAATATACATAATAACCACTTTATTATTGTCTCTCAGGGCATATTCCCTTCAGGACAGTGGCGCGCACAGCCACTACGGACAGTGATGGTCCCGTCGGTTCCCATAAAAGTTGCCTAAATAGGTAATGGAGAAGCATATTCGTAGTGTTCTTACATTCTTTCCCATGCCGAAAGTGGTTGTCTGCAACCTGTATGTATCCATGTGCTCAAAGTTGTCTCTGTCTACATCCTATTTCTGTGGAAGCCTCTATGACGCCATCTTGTTCTTTATTTCTTGTAGCACTGTGGTACATACCTAGGAACTTGCGGTGCTCCAGGTGCGGCAAACATCATGATACCCCCACATGCCGGAGGATCTGGCCAGTACCACTACTCACCAAACAAGCGCAAGGCCACTGCCCAGTTGGGAGGGCCCAGCTTAAAGAGAAGGGTAGTTTTTCTTGATCCACTTACCATGGTGCGGTCTAATTTAATTATTATCCGCTTGGTGTCATGCATGCTTATCAAATGTTCAGAAACATGTGTGATTTTATTAAGTCAGGCACTGTGTTTATGTGAATCCAGATCTCGATCTGTCTGACTATCTCATACATAGTCATATATATATGACTACTATGTACTGCATTGAACTGTTGAGCTCTGTTGATATTTACTTAGATTGAAGGTGTTGCTGCGAAGGCTGAGGTTGCTAAGAGGCTAGTAGATTGCTCATGCCCCCACCAAAAGCGGACATTGTATACACAACGAGGAAGCACAAAACCAGTACCCAGGTTGGCACTGACCTCTCTAAGAAGTGGGTATAATTTGGAAATCCACAATTTCACATGTTATGATTTTTCATGCTATTGTTATCAGTTATACTTATATTTACACTCATCATAAGTTCACAAACATAAAAGTTGTTTCCTTTCCAGTCAATGATTTTGTCTGATATTATTAGATTTACATGATATTTACATAATTTAACCTTTCCACTTAATTTCATTCAGTACCACACACCAGTTGCTCAGCCCGTTCTTCTACCGTCCTCTTCTCAAGATTGTTGATTGAAAGGGGTCCATGTATGCTCTTCCAAAGGCAGATGGAAGAAACATGGTGCATGGACACCCTTCGCAAAGGGTATCCATGGTATCAGGTATGGATTCCAAGCGGTTTAGAATGACTTGATGTATCTTGTATCTCACTTTTCTTATTGTCGTATTACTTGTCTATCAATTTTCTCATGAAGTCTGTCCCTTGTGTCGCTCGCCCCATTATAAACAAGATGTTTGGAAACGACAAGTTTCTAACTCTGTATACCGAGGACCCAAAAGGCTTGCAACAACTATATGATGTTGATGTCTCACTGACGATGGCCAACACCTATTTGGGTGTCCGGGGTTGGTCCAAGTATGTCCGTGAGAATGGTCTGAAGCAGGGGGACGAGGTAGCACTCAATTTTAGCAAGCCTAGGCAGATACTTGCAACACATCATACACATTTAGACCAAAGGTACTACTAATTAATTCTTCTGTACTCATCACAACCTCCGATGACTTTATTGCGACTAACTGTTCTGCACCATTGTCTTCTAATCTTATGACTCTTACCACTTGTGAAGTCCGCTTCCAGAAGGGTGCCAACATCAAGCTGCTGGCACCGGCCCCAGTTCCTGCAATGGCACATGTTGACCTAAGTAGGAGAAAGAATAGTGGTAGTAACTTAATTTGCTTGTATACTCTAATCACTATCTACGAGTATAAGAACTCATTTTCCTTGTACACATCTCATATGCCTCTCTGACCACTCCTGGAAGGTAACCAGCATTAAGCTGCTGGCACCGGCACCTACACCGACACAGGACCTAGTTCCTGCTCCGACACCTATTGACCGAAGGTGACAGATTGGAGGTAGTAGTAACTTAATTTGCTTGTATAGTCATCACATCCTCTAATCACTGTCTTGTGAGTAATTGCTGGAGTATAAGAGCCATTTTGCTTGCACACATCTCACATGCCTATACCATCCCTACAGTCAACTTACCTACCCGTCAGAAGAAATCTAGCATCAAGATGTTGGCGCCGGCGCCGACATCGGTTCTGGCTCTTGCACCAGCTCCTCTTTAATTAACTGCATTGACACCAACTCTTGCACCAGCACCGGCCCCATCACAGGCAGGAGCACCACCTCCTGCACTAGTCCCTGTTCCTGCACCAGCCCTAGTACAGGCACCCGTGCAAGCTCCTTGTCAGATCATATCCTACACATATGTCATCTCAAGGTCGCACCGGATTATGTTTGTGAGTGGCGTTAGATAAACTTCTCTCAATGTCTTCTCAAGTTTCGCATGATTTAGTTCATTTCTCTTATTAATTATGCATATATCTCTTGCTTTGACTCAGAAATTGCCTAAGAGTGCCACAAAGCAACTCGAGGCAAGACGAAACGGCACAATATTCTTCATGATGCAGAGCGAAAGAGTGCTAGTCGAGGGACGCTACACCATTAACTGGACTGATAGGCGCTTGGTAGCTACCTCTAGGTGGAACAAATTCCAGAAAGCTACCAAACTTACCATTGGAAGAATGGCCAGGGTCGATGTATCTTAGTGCCCTAATTGCAGTAGTCTGGTCATGCAGTTCCTAGCTGTTTAGCTCTTTGGTCGCATGCTATCGCAATTAATTATGTGGTTGTTTTATCTCCACTCATCATATATGAGTGGTAAAACTGTGATAACATTTTGCTGGATTGGAGCTATGACTAGTACGTACTAGTATGGTATATTTGTATCTATATGACGGTTCCCTATATGACCAAGACCAACTATTATGACAATGATTGTGTTCCATCTTAATATGTGAGGAGGAGGTTGCACACAAAAGCAGAATTGATCATCAGTTTTTCTTGCTCTAGTGATTTGAGCGTGTTTGGAGAAAAGAGCAAACTGATTATTGGCATGGTTTTTAGAGCTGAAGCAAGAACTGTCCGGTTGCCTCTATACTGCTATTGAATTCCAGTGTCTGCATTGCTGAATTAGTAATTTTGAAATGTTGCTGAATTGGTCAAGTGCTGCTGAATATGAACTAGGAATCTGTTGATATTTTCTATATCTAGTTCTGTACTACTGAATCATTCAAATGCTACTGAATTTGTGAAAAGTTCTATCACTGCTGATGGGCTGCTTGCGCTAGAGTTGTTGCCTGTGTTTCATTGGAACCGTTGGTTGTGTTTTGGACAGTGATGATAGGCACATAGGGTAAAGATACAACATGATTTCCCCAAGTAAAGTCATTGGATACCGGTGCAGTTTTGGTACAAGCGGTGTGTGATATTTTTACATGAATATATCTGACAAAACAAAATAATTATTGCCTTTTCCCACTCTATTGGTGAGGTCTGGTTCCCTTTGTACTGCTATTAAATTTCAGTGTTTGTATTGCTGAATCAGTCATTTTCAAATGCCGCTGAATTGGTCAAGTGTTGCTGAATATGAACTAAGAATCTGTCTATTTTCTATGTCTTATTCTGTACTGCTGAATCATTCAAATGCTACTGAATTTGTGAAAAGTTATGTTGCTGTGTTAGGCTGTTTGCACTAGAGATTTTGCCTGTGTTTCGTCGGAACCGTTTGTTGTGTTTTGGAAAGTGATGAGTGTGATTTCACCAAGTGAAGTAATTGGATACCAGTTCTGGCGCACGCGGTGTGTGACTCTAGTTCTTTTGATATTTTTATGTGAATATATCTGTCAAAAGAATTACACGCGGTGGATACCAGTTTTGCATTGGCCACGGTCGAGCCGAGATTTTCATCGCGGAGGAGGCGCCTTCTACGACGACCGACGGTCCCAGTCGTTACGGAAGGGAACATTTTTTGTAGTGTATGTAATTGAGACATTAGTTCTTAAGATATCTATTCATTAGATTTTAAGCCCTGCTAGTTACAAAAAAGGCCATTCGAACAAATTAAGGGGGGTTACTTCTGCTACTACTACGGCTGGAGGAGGACGTCGTGGTGGCTATTCGTCGCCGTTGCCGCGGCCACCGTTGCCGCTTCTGCTGGCCCCGTCGATTGCCGCCCTAGCGGACCAGATGGCCCGTAATTGGTTGTGTTCGCGGTGACTGTCACAGTCGCGCGCATGGTTGTGAGCCACCACGTTGCATGTCGCCTTCCTGCGGTCCTCCACCGCCTGGTTCACCAGGGCCTTGTCCATCTTGGCGGCCCAGTGGTCCCTTGCCTCCTAGTCAGTGAGCTCCTTCTCCTCAGCCGCGAGCAACTCCGCTAGAGCCGAAATTGGTGCACCATTGGGACCGAAGCCCAGCGCCTGCACTATCTGCATGGGGACTGCTGGTCTACCTCCTCCCCTCCTCATTGTTGTCCTCCACCACCTCTGTCTCATTGCTGTCAACGAGACCCCACGCGACCACCGCCTCAGCGGCCATAGCCACGCGCTCCTCCGTCGGCACCGTGTCGGTGATGTGCTCGCGTCGTGCCTCCTCCATGTTGGTGCATGCTTTGGCGGCGTGGTGGAGCTCACGGACGAAAACCTTGGCAGCCTCCTTGGCCACCTTAGCGTGGTCATGGCCGCCTCGTGGTGGATCTCGCGAAGAGCCGCTGATGCCGCCTCCAAGCCCACCACCTCCTTGGCGACGACATGGTGTATGTCGTTCACCACCCATTGGGTGGCCACCATGGCCGCCGCCTCCACCACCCCCTATAGCGCCAACTCGGCGACATGAATTTCCTTCTCAAAGGCCAGCACCTGCGCATCGCTCATGCACCAGGCAAGCAACGTGGCCTCGAGGTGGACCTCGTTGACCTCCACGTCCGGGTAGTGGGTGCGACACATCTCCCGGATCTTCGTCCAGTTGGTGATCTTGCGGCGAGGCATGGCTGCTGGTGGCTGGCACTTTTTCGGCTGCTGGTTTGCTCTTGATTTGGGGCTTGTTGTCTCCGCCGCGCCGGCGGACGTATTTTATAGACCACGACAGAGGCGAGAAATGGCTACGGATGCGCGGGAAGTTTTCTCACCGCGGGAAGCGACGCGCGTGCGAGAAATGATGGCAGGAAACGCCGGCTACACGGGAAGCCGCCGACGCTGATAGACGACGTCGTGTTGCCATTAACGTCCCATTGAGAGGGTGTCAACCGGTGACAGCGGGAGGGATACAGACAGATGGGTCAGGCCGCTGGGCGCGGTCAGCCGAACATGCTGGACCACGACCCCAAATCGACTACGGCCTGACCCAAACTGACAGAAAAAGAATGTTTGGGGATACCGGATGGGTCGGCCCGGTGGAGATGCCCTAATCTTCCTAGTAATTTACTCGGTTTCCATCTTTATTAACTCAAATTATTTTCTCTTGGCAGAATTTCACTCAGCAAGAAGATGATAACGCTAGACCGGACCCTGCCTTTGATCAGGACCAAGACACCTCCGACTCGGAAGAGTTTGACTCGGAGGATTTCATGCCCATCCCACACGCAGGTGCCGGACCACTTTCGGGTAAGAATAAAACTCGCGAGCCTTTGAGGGAGTGGCTGGATGATGATGATGATGAAAGTCAGATTATGGAGGTACTTAATCCTATTCCAATATCTTTTGCTCACCCCGATGGTTCTGCACCTGCTGATGTAGCCGTCCAGGTGCACGAGGATGCGCCTCTCGCTATTGGTGGTCGAGTCAAGGGAAAGAAACGTGGGGCAGCGGCGATGGCGGTGGCGGCGACTAAGGCTGAGACGGCCAAACCCTCCAAGAAATGCAAAGTTATGAGGAGAGTCTACCGCCCACCCATTGTTGCCAGGTAAATTACCTTGACCAACATTTATCTTCTTGTATTTTTTATTCCTCATTTTTTTCTTTGATCTGTTATAAGTACATTTTTTCTAATTCTTAGTTCTGCCATGATTGCGCCTCAGTCGGCGTTGTATTGCATCTGAGATTCCTCCTCCTCCTTCTCCAGCTCCGGCCAGGACTCACATTTCGAGTTCGGTCCGGGTCTCTTCCTCTTCGCCGGATATCGTTGTATCTCAGCCTGAGGAGGGTCCTAGATCTTGGGAGGAAGAGGATACCAAGGAAAAAGCCTCTGCCCTGAAAAGGAGAAGAGATTCGGTTCTAGCAGCACTACCTTCGAGTCTAGTAATGTTGATAACCCCATGACCCAGCATAAGAAGAAGAACAAACCATCCCATCCATCACAGACAGTTCCACTCCAGAAGAAACCGAGTCAGCAGCTTCCTCGGGCTAGGAGAAGCAATCTACTCCACCGCCAAAGCAGTAAAGCCAGAAACCGAATCACTCGGCTCATCTGAGTCAGTCGCATACAATAGGTCCTAGCAGCAGAAGCTTACCTTTGGTAAGACTTTGACTTAGTCAGAGAAGCAACCAACAACAAAGACATCCGCAACTACGCCCAAACCCGGGCCTATTGTGGATCTGCTGAAACAGACTGCAGCTATTGTCGGTTCAATTGTCGCTGACAGGCGGCTTTCCCTTCATAGCAGCCCTGCTGTGGCCAGGAGTAGTAGTGCTCCATCTGCCAAGGGGAAAGTCCTTGTCCTGACTAGGACGCTTAGTGTCCAAAGTCTTGGCTCTGCCAAGGAATTTGCGATGGACTGGAATGAAGCCAATAGTTATGATATTACCTCCACTAACCATCATACCAAAGTGCCCATAGGAATGACATTAGGTCCCCATACTATTTCCGAGTAGATGACCTCGGACATCACCATGATGATGGGCACTGATAAAGTCAACGAGGCATGCCCGGTTCACTCTTTTGTGTTCTAAGTGTTTGTATATATCTCCTAGTCCCCAAGGTTACGGCCGAGTAAAGTATTTACTCGGTCGTAAGTTCCAAGTCCAAATCATAATTTACTGGATGTTTGTCAATGTTCAGGTCCAGTTTTTTACTCGGCTTGGAACTAATACACTAATTGTTCCTTATCCCCTACAGGTCTCCTCCAACACTCGTATGAAGACCTTCCAGACTTTGCTCCTAAAGTACAGGAAACTATCTGCGGAGTACAAGGAGCTACAAGCCGAGATGAAGGGCAAGGATATATCCCTTTACTCATCTGAATTGTTTGTTAACTTTTCCCTTTTGCCGGGTTAACCATCTTTTTTTTTGAATTTTAGACACAACTTAAGCTAACATGGAGGAACTACATAAGAGGCTCTCCGAGGCTAAAAGGATGCCCTTTTTGTTGGGCCACATAGAGATAAAACAAAAAAAATTCCCTCTAACGTGGTGATCCCAAGATCTAGCTGAGGTAGAAGGCCACGAGGATTACCATTAGACGCGCAGTTGCGGAATTGATGAAGCACGTCTGTTGAATGCAGCACAGTACTCACAATCTCGATCCAATCAACGATTGTCCAAGAACTGATCGTGCAACGCCTCTGCTGGTGTCCACACGTACGAGGAGGAGCGCCAATGGCGGACTGCTAGGTCCAGTATGGCGGCAAGACTATTGTGGAGCTAGGGTTTCCAATGCATGGAAGGACCTAACCGTCAACCCTCCTAGGTTTCTGTGCCCCACTATATATAGGGATTGAAAGTGGGCTTCACTCACTCGTGGCCCATTCACTAAATCCCATATAATATTAGTCAATGTGAGTCTGACTCACTGACTCAGTCCAAAATCTGGCTTGGGTCCAACCCAACCAGATTTCCTGTTCAGATCCAATCCGAACTTGCTCCCGCTCTTAAGTGTGTGACCCTGCAGGCTCATGGCAACTTGGACACGATTGGAGTCCGACTCTCAATCGATAGTCGGTAGAGGATCCTAGCAGAACATGCTGACTCCAAAGTACCAAAGAGTCATGATGGCATGCATTTCCAATGCGACTTGCGTCCGAGTCCTTTTTTCCTCACGATATACCTTTGCAGACTATAGGCGAACAATTGTCATCCCTTAAATAGTCCAACTCTCTTCTCGATCCGAGATAAGTGATTCATGCGACTAACTCTTAGTCGATTGCCTCGGTTAACACTTAACTAAGTCGTGCATGGCCATGCTCTCTAAATCATATCATCCGAGAGGGCCCAGAGAATATCTCTCCAAGTGGAGGGGCAAAATCCCATCTTGGTTATTCACATCACGCAGCTTGATTCTCAGTCAATCCAAACTCTACCTTTATAACTTCCCAGTTAGGGATTAGCGTTTGGCAGAACCTAAGTCGGTGAACCTCAACTCAGACTATGCAACAACCTCAGGTCTAAGTATTACATTGATTGATACATAGAAATGACGACTTGTTCGTTGTATCTCAATATGGGTCAATCCGACTTGCTAAAATCTTTATCCGAATCTGTGTAAGTCGGAATAGCATCTCCATTCCCATGACAAGTGGAACCGAGTCATCAGCCGACTTTCACATTGGTCTAAGTTGTGTGTCCAGCACAACCTCGATGGCCAAGGATATTTAGTATGAAAAACATGAGTGTATAGTTCCACAACCGAATCACAAATTCAATGATATAGATCAGATGCTCATACAAGGACAACTTAATAACTTTCTGAATACAATGGGAAATATTATCATACATGATTGCCTCTAGGGAATATTCCCAACACTTTTCCTAGGGATTTTACTTTTGCACTGCTTGAAACCATCTGTCTATAGTTTTATATCTTGCTACTGTCGAGAAATCCGTGCTTGCATAAAAACATCAAGGGAGCGAACAAGTATGGCAACACCAACTCGAACTCAAGAAGGAACGATACGAGGTATCCCGACTTCGGCAACAAATTGCTGACATGCAGAAGAAGCATGAAGCCGAGATAGTAGGTGTTCGCCAAGAATATGCCGAGGAGAAACACCAGATGAAGGGAAAGGTCAAGTAAGGTAAATAGATGCTCAAGACAGCCGAGTATCTATTGAGTTCGGCTCAACAAGACCATGAGGCCCTCTAGAACTAGTCCAAAACCTAGCAAGCTGAACTCAGACACATCAACGCCTATCTCGATAGTGAGTTCTTTCTTTTATTTCGCTTTTCTACATTCCCTTGTAACTTTCTAATTTTCTAACATTTCCTTGTTTTTTCCAAAGAACTTCCATAAGGCCACAATTTTTCCATCAAAGACATTAAGAAGGGAAGGCGCGAAGCGGGCGAATTTACCTCCTCCACTGTCGAGTATACGATCAATGAGCATCTGATTGCCCTCTCAGCTCGGACCAAGATGATGAAGTCTTATGGGGTGGACCTGCTCAAGGATGGCATTCGCGTTTTCAGAACATTGTGGCCTAAGGAGAAAACCCCCAAGAAAATTTCTGAGCTGGCCAAGAAACTGATGCTCATTGAAGAAAGACTCGACCAGTGGCGCGAGTCTGTCGGCCATGTTGCTGCTGATATGGCTCTTGCTTTTGTGCTTTCCTGGTACGAGACCATCAACCTCGATGCTCTGCAGAATATGTGGGAGGGTGCCAAGTGGACCATTGATCCGGAGCTCATCTGGCAGCGCCAAGAAAGAGCTTATGCCTTTATGAAATATGCTAATGTGCATGGTTTGTACGATGGCCCGAGTTTCTTGGACATGGTAGAGGAGGTTCAGGGGGAGTTCTCTGAGGAAGAAGAGGAATTGGGCGATGGAGATGCCGAGACAGAGGCCCCTGCAGCCGACACTCCTACTGCCAACATTCCTGCTTCCGACATTCCTATTGCCGACACTCCTTCTCCGGGATTAGGCCCTATCGAGCCATCATCTGACCCCACAACCTCTTAGGTAAGAAACTTTTAAATTTGTTAAATCCCCGGTATCCTGGGTGCAGATGTAAGATAATACTCTGATCCTTTTGGTGGTTTGTTTCACTATGTTCAAGTTTTAAGGTTTTAACTTGAAGCCGAATCACTTTGGGGCAAGTACTCGAGTTTATTTTCTTGTTCCCCCAATTCCATAACTTTTGCTCTTGTCTACATTTTTTGGCATTTGACATTAGAGTCTCAAGGTCATAAGAATTAAGTTAACAATACTTGAAACTGTGGGATTTGACATAAAGTCATCCGACACAAAAGTCGACATATCCTGCAAGGGGTTAGTCGAAAAATGAATGTCGTCTTGCTCTTTTTTCCTTTTCCTTAGTCGTTTTTCATGTTTATTCACCTCTTTCCTTTTGCTCTTGCTTGCCATGAAGGCGGGTTTCGGACAGCAGCTAAGTCGAAGAGTTGACGCTTGGTGTTTATACATTACTAAACCGAGATAAGAAATAGGAGAGCAAAGCCATCCGACATAAAAAATGAAATATTGAAAGTAAAAGTAGACAAACATACGATGAGGTATTCCCTAGGTAAATTTTCGGGCTCCGACATTTTCATTGATAGCACATAGCCTGCATACATATCTGACATATGAGAGTTTATAAATACATACATTGTTCTCCTAGGTATAGAAAGGGTGAAGCAATGCAACGTTCCATGGCCTCTTGGTTTTCTCACCCGACATGTCTGCCTTGTTCTTTTATGCTTCTTGAGCTTCTATGAGATAATATGCATCATTGTGCAGAGCCTTGCTCATGATGAATGGCCCCTCCCATGGGGGTGATAATTTGTGCATTCCAGCAGTGCGTTGCACTAATCTGAGCACCAGATCCCCTTCCTTGAAGACACGAGGGTTTATTTTCTGGATATGATAACGTCGAACACTTTGCTGTTATATCGTGGATCTGGACAATGCCAATTCTCTTTTTTCTTCGAGCAAGTCGACATCGTTCTCCCAGGCTTCTTTTACCTTGTCCCCAGTGTAATGAATAATTTCTTGGAGAGTCATGCTCTATGTCGGTTGGTAATACAGCTTCTGCCCCATACATGATAAAAAATGGCGTATCCAGTTGAACAATTTAGAGTGGTTCTCAAACTCCACGGAACTGAGGGTAATTCCTCTATCCAACGGCCAGGTGTTCTCTAGAGTGGTTCTGTTAGCGAGGTTTTATCCCGGATAGCACAAGCCCATTTTCTCTTTCCACTTCTCCATTTGACTCTGGGTGATCGATTGACGCTACGTCAAGTCTTATTCATTTATCCATACAAATCAAGCAAATTCACCTTCGGCAAATTTTGTGTCATTGTCTGTTATTACGTTGTGTGGATAGCCATACCTTAGGATTATATCCTTGAAGAATGTTACGGCTATTTTTCCATCGCATTTAGTGATAGGCTTTAATTCTATCCATTTAGTGAACTTGTCTACCATGACAAATATATGAGTCATATTGCCTCATGCGAGCTTGAATGGTCTAACCATATCCAAGCACCATACTGCAAATGGCCAAGTGATACATATAGTTTTAAGCTCACATGATGGCTTGTCTTACTTGAATACCTTTGGCAGCTATTGCATTTCTTCACTAAATCTTCTGCTTCTCGTAGTACACTGGGACAGTAAAACCCATGCCGAAATTCTTTAGCCACTAAGGCTTTGGATGAGGCATGGTTCCCACATTCTCCCTGGTGAATATCCAGGAGTATTTGTTGACCTTGCTTTGAGCTAACACGGCGTTGTAGCACACTGGTTAAACTCCTTTTGTGCATCTCTCGATTGATGATAGTATAAGCCTTTGCTCTTCTTTGTACTTGCCTGGCCGAGGTTTCATCACTCGGCAAGGTTCCATCTTTCAGGAAGTCGAATATTGGTTGTGCCCAAGTTGGTATAACTGGTGCTGGAAAAACCTCTTCATTAATTTGAATTGGCTCAACCGACATTGCCTCTACCGACATACCCTGAACAGTCCCCGGGTTTGATTCAACAGTGCCCGAGTAGAATGGAATAGTCCCCAATTTACTTGGATCTACCCCCATGTCTATATCCATTGGTACCACATCGGGCTCTTGGCTTGTCAGGATAAATATTGTAAGATCCCTCCTTTATGAAGGAAAGGATCCCTGTGATTGCAATGCTAGTCCCTGGATCAATGCTAGCATCCACAGTTTAAGATGAAGTACACAGAAACAAAGGTCATTATTACAGTCATTCCAGAGACAATCATAGTATTTTACAACTCCATGGCCACATGCCTAGTACAAGAGTTTAAATAAGTAATAAGATAAATAAGTCTTCATCTTCATGTGCCACAGGCAAGCATGTTGAGTGTAGACTCATGACTCCTAATCATCATCAGAATAACCTGCAACATCACAAGTTACAGCCACAGTGGGTCAATACATTGGAATAGTATTGGCAAGTGATACCTTAGTATAATATTGGTGGACTAAATACTATATGCATTTTGGCTAAGTGTAGCTTAGGCTTGCTTTGCTCAAAATAGGTTTTGCCTATCAGTTGAAAACACTAAGTTTTTCTTTGTCAAAAACTTTACCCAAGGAACCACCAATAGACATTGGGGTCCTTCACCCTTGTTCAACCACAAGTTTTACTTAGAAATTGGGATGAGGAGATTCTTGATAGCTTCCATGTCTTGATGCTCAAATTGTCCAATACCAGGGACATGGCTAAGTACTTAGATTCTTCCATCTGCAGAGGTTGTGCACTTTCCCCACAAGACTTGATTTTCACCAAGACAGGACCTTTCAGAAGACTTCCCTTAGACCAAATGGACGCGTTCCAACCTATCATCCCACTACCACAAACTGTCCAAATGGCTAAGTTATGGCAACCTATATGATCCAGGCAGAACCCATATTGCCAAGTGGCTGCACTAGAAGCTTCTTAACATTTGGCCTCTCAAATCCATTTGTTCCTAGGTGGCTTTCCACAAGTGAGATACACAAGGTAAACCATAGACATGGGCCTTGTGTAACCACTCAACACAAACCATTCTTTCCATTCCACCCAGGTGTTTCATTCACTTAGTTGTTTTATTAAGAAAAACACAAATTCAAAGACTTAGAAATATTTTATCATAGTATGAATATTTCACCACCCTTGGTTGCTACTAGCTAGGCTAAGCATGGCATAGATAAACATCTTAACTTAGAAATTTCTAGCAATTCTACAACTACTAGGATTTCCCAAGCATAACATATCAGCAAAATATAACCATGCAAGACTAGCAAAATATTTCTAATGCATAGTTGAAAAACATAGGGATAAAATCATGAAGCACCACTTGCCTTGGTAGTTTGGAGAGTAGCTACAATCCTCACAATCACAATCACTATTTGCACCAAAATCTACACATAAAATGATAGCACCAAATCACATACAAAATAAATACAAGCAAAAATATATGGATGCATGCAATATGATATGTGATGATTTTCTAAACTCAACAAGACAAGTGCACAGTACTGGTTCCTAGACAAGTTCAAAACTTGCAAAACAATCTTTATTTGAACACTAATACATTTCCCAAATAATTAATATACACAAAATAGGCCTACACATGTTTCTGTAAAATAACCATTTTAACAGAAACAAAACATTAAACACATTGCATATATGAAAAGGGTTTTCTCTCCTGATTCCATTGATATAAAATTTGTTAAATTTGGACGTGGGAATCAAAAGTTATGATTAAAACAAGTTTAAACATCTAATAGATTCAAATCAGAAATTTAAAATGAGGAACATGCCACGCGGCGCTATCTTACTGGTTGGTACCGCTTCGCGCCGGATCACGCTTCTGAGCCGTTGGATCTAACTTAATCGCACGGCTCTGATTGAAACATACCGCTTCGCCTAAGATCTATCGTGACCACTAGATCTAAATCTAACGGTGCTCAGCACTTGACCATCAAGTGGCGGCGCTGGCGGCAGCGACAGGCGGCGGCGCGCTCTGACAGTGGCGGAGCCGGCGAACTAGGTCGCGCGGTGAGGTGGTAGGATGCTCACCAGAACCGCAGTGACGAGGAGAAGCTCGATGTGTCCTTGGTTGGCGAAGGGGCGCTCGGAGTCGTCAGGGATTCCTCGCCGGAGTTCGCGAAGGCGTCGGGTACGACTGCTCGTTGATGTTGGCGAAGGTACAGATCATGCCAGGGAAAATAAACGGTGCGTCAGATGCGCAAAGTGGTGCTGGTCATGCGAGTGTCAAGGAGAGGGCAAGGCGCGGTCAGAACTAACCAGGAAAGCTTGCCGGAGTTGATGGTTTCATCGGACTCATGCTGTCGTCGTTGTTGACGAGGCTCTGGATGATCCTAGCATGCACCAGAGGGGTTAGGAGATGCGCAAGGTTGCAGTGATTGTACTGGCAAGGTTAGAAGTCAAGGGGCGCGTGGAGCTCACCGGAATTTGCTGCCGGAGTTTGTCGGTAAGAGTTCGGCGAAATATGGGCAGCCTGGTGGCGGAGCGAGCAAGTGGTGTGAGGGGAAATGAGCGGCGAGGGGAGGGGGTCTTATAGCCAGAGCGGGGGCAAGAATCACGCGAGGAAACGCCGGCAATAACTCGGGTTTTAAAACGCGGCAGTGATGGCGGAGGAAACAGCCGGCAACGTGGTCGTGGGCGTGATTTGGGGAAGACAGTGGTGAGCTGGCGAGGGTCCACTGGTCAGTGACTTATTTGGTAGCGCGGGTGCTGTGAGAAAAACAGGAGGAGAGGGAAACCTCGGGTGGGCTGGCTTTTGGGCCGCTTCTGTTGTTGGGCTGGAAAGGTGGCGCCGGCCCTTTTCTATTTCTTTTCTCCTTTTCTTTTTCTGTTTGCATTTTCAGAAATCATTTTGAAATGTTTTCAAAAGCTATTAGAATTAAAACCTCTTCAGGATTTTTGTAGAGTGCAACATTCCTAATTCTTGGCATAAAAACATGTGGTCTCTCTGCACAAGCTTGGTTCTTTTGATCAAATAAAAATAAATAGTGCCATTGCACTTGGTTTGATCAAGTTTTGAATTTGGTTTAAAAATCCATATTTGTTTTGCAAATTTTTTTTTATGCTCTAGCAATCAAGCAAAACAATCTGAGAGTAACAAGGTTTGATTCATGAACAATATTCTCTCAATGGAGAGTAGCATTTGATTTAATGTTGATCACATAAAATAATGAGCTCATATGCTCCTGTTTTTGAATTGATTTTTGAAATGAACTCTACATGATCATGGATGCATGGCTGATATGCATGAGTTTTGAAACATGATTTTAGGGATGTTACAAATCTAACCCCCTTAAGGTGAATCTCGCCCTCGAGATTCGGATTGGCTAGCAAATAGGTGAGGGTGGTCTTTCCGAAGATCATCTTCTCTTTCCCATGTTGCTTCTTCTTCGGAATGGTGGTTCCACTGAACTTTGCAGAATTTGATAGTTTTAGTCCGAGTAACTCTTTCTACAGTCTCAAGAATCTTGATAGGTTTCTCTTCATAAGTGATATCACTTTCCAACTGGACCTCTTCCAAAGGTATAGTATCCTTCAAAGAAGTCTCTTCTATTTCTGGATGGCATTTCTTAAGCTGACTTACATGAAACACATTATGAACTGCTGACAAAGACTCTGGAAATTCAATCTCATAAGCAACTTCTCCTTTACGACTCAGAATCTTGAATGGTCCAACATATCTTGGGGCCAATTTACCTTTGACACCAAACCTCTTCACTCCACGAAGTGGTGACACTCTAAGATAAGCTCTGTCACCTACTTCATAGGTGACCTCTCTACGCTTTGGATCTGCGTAGCTCTTTTGTCGGGACTGTGCTATCTTCATTCTGTCCTTAACCAGCTTGACTTTTTCTTCAGCCTCTTTGATGAGTTCTGGTCCGAACAAACTTCTTTCTCCCACACCATTCCATAGCAATGGGGTGGTACACTTTCTCCCATAGAGAAACTCAAATGGTGCCATCTCAATACTGACTTGATAGCTGTTATTGTAAGAAAATTCTGCGTAAGGCAGACTTTCATCCCAACTGGCTCCATAGTCTAGAGCACATGCTCTCAACATATCTTCAAGAATCTGATTAGTCCTTTCTGTCTGTCCATCAGTTTGAGGATAAAAAGCGGTGCTGAATTCCAACCTCGTTCCCAATGACTCATGTAATTGCCTCCAAAAATGAGAAGTGAATTGTGTTCCTCTATCAGACACAATACTCTTGGGTACACCATGTAGACACACAATTCTACTCATATATATCTTGGCTACCTTAGCACTAGTGTAGGTTATCTTCACGGGTATGAAATGAGCCACTTTAGTTAGGCGATCCACTACTACCCATATAGAATCATATCCTGACCGGGTCCTTGGCAATCCGGTAATGAAATCCATACCAATCTTATCCCACTTCCAATCAGGAATAGGTAGTGGTTGAAGCAATCCTGCTGGTTTCTGATGTTCCGCTTTCACTCTACTACACACATCACACAAAGAAATATGTTCGGCGATGTCCTTCTTGAGATTATTCCACCAAAATCTTTCCTTCATATCCATGTACATTTTGGTGTTACCCGGATGAATGGAATATGGTGAGTTGTGTGCTTCTTGTAAAATCAGTTTCCAAAGCTCCGGATCTTGTGGAACACAGATACGTTTTCCATGCCATAAAGTACCCTGTTCGTCTTCATGGAATCCTTTTGTTTTTCCCTTGCCAATCTTTTCCTTAATCTCTTCAATTTCCTTATCAGTCTTCTGAGCTTCTTTGATCTTGTCCAACAAAGTAGGTTGAACATCCAAAGACATGAGATGTCCTTCAGGCACAATTTCCAATCTGAGATCTCTAAATTGGGCACACAGATCATCTGGCAATTCTCCCTTAGTAAGGCCATTCACAAAAACCTTACGGCTTAGAGCATCCGCTACAACATTTGCTTTACCGGGGTGGTATTGCAAACTTAAGTCATAGTCCTTGATGAGTTCTAGCCATCTTCTTTGTCTCATGTTAATTTCTTTCTGGGTGAAGATATACTTCAAACTTTTGTGATCTGTGAACACTTCACATCGCTTTCCCAAAAGATAATGTCTCAATGTTTTGAGTGCATGGACAACAGAGGCTAACTCTAAATCATGGGTAGGGTAGTTCACCTCATGAGTTTTGAGTTGTCTCGAGGCATAAGCCACAACTTTCCCTTCTTGCATAAGTACTGCACCTAATCCATGATGAGATGCATCACAATATACTTGGAAATCCTTCTCCAAATCTGGCAAACACAAGACTGGTGCTGTCACAAGTCTCTTCTTCAATTCTTGAAAGCTGAGTTCACAACCTTTAGACCAAGCAAATTTCTTGTCTTTCTTTAGCAATTCTGTCATAGGTTTTGCTACCTTGGAGAAATTCTCAATGAACCTTCTGTAGTAACCTGCTAAGCCAAGGAAACTACGAACTTCTTTTACTGACTTAGGTGATTCCCATTCAGTCACAGCTAAAACTTTAGCAGGATCAACTGCTACACCATCTCCTGACACAACGTGTCCAAGAAATCCAACTTAATTCAACCAAAACTCACATTTGCTGAATTTGGCATACAGCTTATGCTCTCTAATCTTCTCAAGTATCAAACGTAGATGTCCTTCATGCTCTTCTTTGCTCTTGGAGTAGATTAGAATGTCGTCGATGAATACGACAACAAACTTATCAAGAAATTCCATGAACACCTTGTTCATCATATTCATGAAGTATGCTGGTGCATTGGTCAAACCAAATGGCATCACGGTATACTCATACAATCCATACCTTGTGGTGAAAGCTGTCTTGGGTATGTCTTGTTCCCTTATTTTCAGCTGAAAATAACCTGACCGGAGATCAATCTTTGAGAACACACAAGCTCCTTCTAACTGTTCAAACAAGTCATTGATTCTAGGCAAAGGGTATTTGTTCTTGATAGTCACCTCATTGAGTTAACGGTAATCTATGCATAACCTTTGACTTCTATCTTTCTTTTCCACAAACAAAACTGGTGCTCCCCAAGATGAGGAACTTGGTTGGATAAAACCCTCCAAGTTTCTTCTTGAGTTCTTTCAACTCATCAACTGACATCTTGTACGGCCTCTTTGCTATTGGTCCAGATCCTGGTAGCAAATCAATGAGAAATTCCACATCTCTATCAGGTGGCATTCCCGGTAATTCTTCCGGAAACACATCCGGATATTCAATCACAATTGGCACACTGTCCATGCTAACCCCCTTAAGAGAATTTAGCATACTCCTTTTTGATTCAAAATTGGTCTTGAATCTGATCCTTTTATGTTCTGGAGTTGTGAGTGAGACAGTATGGTTGGCACAATCTATCACTCCCTTGTGCTTAGTCATCCAGTCCATTCACAAAATGACATCCAATCCTTGGGAGTTTAGGATTATCAAGTTAAGGGGAAACTTATACTTCTCAAACTCTATAACTAGATCATGACATCCCGAATTCACTATCATTTCTCCGCCAAGAGAACTTACTTTTATAGGGCACCCAATAGTTTCTACCGATAGTTCATTTCTTTCAACAAATGCTCTTGATATGAATGAATGAGATTCACCAGTATCAAAGAGAACAAATGCTGGAACAGAATTGTGTTTGAACTTACCAGCAACAGCATCAGGTTCCTCATAAATTTCCTCCACATTGATGTGGTTCACTTGTCCCTTTTGAAAAGGGTTGGGCTTGTTGGGTCCTTCAACTTTCTTTTCTGGGCATTCATTTGCATAATGCCCCATCTTCTTGCATTTGAAACACTCAACCTGACTAAGATCTTTCTTGACAGGCTGGCTTCCACTGCCACTTCCACTATGGTGGCTCTTATATCCACCCTTGTGATTTTTGTACTTGTCATTTTCATGACTACAGTGACTCTTGTTGTCATGATGACGGTTGTGGTTGTGGTGCTTGTTGAATTTCCCATGCTTGTGGGATCCTGAACTCCCACTATCATCATAATGGGAACGTTTGTGAGACGATCCCGAGCTGTGCTTGTCATAGTGGTTTCTCTTCCTACTTTCAACTTGCTTCATTTTGTTCTCCAAAATAGCAGCCTTGTCACAAAGAGACTGGTATGTAGGAACATAGGCCACAGCTAACTACAGGTTCAGTTCATCATTCAACCCTTCAAGGAACTTTTCCTTCCTCTTAGCATTAGTGTCAACTTCATCCGGTTCATAACACGCCAGATTGTTGAACTCTTCAATATATTCAGCCACGCTGCGGTGGCGCTGCTTCAGGTTATGGAACTCTTTCTTCTTCAAACTCATCACTCCGGATGAGATGTCAGCAGTACGGAAACCATCTTCAAAGATAGACCATGTCACATCTGCAATGGGAGTGGTGATCTGGAAGTTATCCCACCAAGTAGCTGCTAGTCCTTCCAACAAGTGAGCTGCAAATCTGACTTTCTCCTCATCAGTACAGCCGACTGTTACCAAGTGCTTGTTCACAGAGCGTAGCCAATCATTGGCCACCATAGGATCAGTTGTTCCTGAGAACTTTGCTGGCCTCAATCTCAAGAACCTGGTAAGCATGTCCAAACCCGGTGGGTTGTTCTGATTGTTGTTGTTGTTGTTGTTGTTGTTGTTGTTGTTGTTGTTGTTGTTGTTGTTGTTGTTGTTGTTGTTGTTGTTGTTGTTGTTGTTGTTGTTGTTGTTGTTGTTGTTGTTGTTGTTGTTGTTGTTGTTGTTGTTGTTGTTGTTGTTGTTGTTGTTGTTGTTGTTGTTGTTGTTGTTGTTGTTGTTGTTGTTGTTGTTGTTGTTGTTGTTGTTGTTGTTGTTGTTGTTGTTGTTGTTGTTGTTGTTGTTGTTGTTGTTGTTGTTGTTGTTGTTGTTGTTGTTGTTGTTGTTGTTGTTGTTGTTGTTGTTGTTGTTGTTGTTGTTGTTGTTGTTGTTGTTGTTGTTGTTGTTGTTGTTGTTGTTGTTGTTGTTGTTGTTGTTGTTGTTGTTGTTGTTGTTGTTGTTGTTGTTGTTGTTGTTGTTGTTGTTGTTGTTGTTGTTGTTGTTGTTGTTGTTGTTGTTGTTGTTGTTGTTGTTGTTGTTGTTGTTGTTGTTGTTGTTGTTGTTGTTGTTGTTGTTGTTGTTGTTGTTGTTGTTGTTGTTGTTGTTGTTGTTGTTGTTGTTGTTGTTGTTGTTGTTGTTGTTGTTGTTCTGATTCTGGATGAACGTAGTCATCATCTACATCAGCTGAGTCTGAGCTGTCATCATTTGTTGCATCTCAGGGGTGATGTTGTTGTTGTTGTTGGGGTTGGGATTGGCACGACGGGGAGGCATCTGTGGTTTGTTCAATAGAGATAAGAATGAGATACCCATAGATGCTAACATGCACAATACATCACATAAACAATCACCAAACATGCATCATAATAATAATAGTTCAACAACATAACGACAGGTTTGCAAAGTAAACACACCAATAGCAAGCCATCCACATGTTGGATGGTCATTGCGACTCAATAAAAAGCATGATAAATAAATGATAAATGAGTAGTCATCACTACTCCTCGGCATCAACCTCCTCCTCAACAAAGGTAAGACCTGCATTCTCCATAGCGGTCTTGTATTCCTCGACATTGGTGGTCAAGGTCTCTACTTGGCTTTGAGAGCCCTCTTCTGAGAACGAAGCCTCTCAATCACCGTCTGCGGATGCTCAAGCTCGAAGTCCTTGGCCTCCAGTTCTGCAGTCATGTCTTGAATCCTCTTGTTCCTATCTTGGACTTGCTTCTCTTGACTCTTGAACTTTCTGTCCTGACTCTCGAACTTGGCCTCCATATCCTTGACTATCTCATCTTGCTCCGCGAAGAGCTTGTCCTTCTCACGAAGCTGCACCTGGAGTTCGTCATTGCTGAGCATGACGTTGGTCCTATCAGTGTCCACGTGCCTAAGAAGAACCTCTAAGTCTTGGAGGTATAGACGAATCGGCTCTGCTGTCTCTCTCGAAGTATCCTCGAAGTCAATGGCCTCACCATCCTCATCACGTCTACCGAAGGCGTGGAAGTGAGTACCTCTAACCTGTCGAGAGTGTCTCCCTAACAGACGTCTAATCAAGTCCTGCATGACTACCTCTAGGCCTCTCTCCTTGTCATCATGCATGAGCTTGAAGATGATTGCCTCCGTGGTAGGCTCAGTCTGGCGTCCGGGCTGATTGACCTTGAAGCCCCAAAGGTCTTTCCTCTCAAACTTGGTGAGGGGAAGTACCATGATGGTAGGAAGAGGGAGATTGAGCAAACTAGTGATCTCAATAATACGAGGGCCAAAACGAGTTCCCTGGAACTCTTCAACAGTGCTGATGGTAACATTAGGCATCTATTTATAAGATAGAAAAAGTTAGAATCAACACAATAAATAAATTTCAAGACAGAGCATCACAAGCATAACATTGGCAAACACACAAGTCATAGCATACATAAAATCCATTATAAGCATCCAAGGTTCAACTTATTTAGACATCATTTTGGAAAATAAAATGATAAGTGTGGTGGTCCAACTAACGAAGTACGCTTACAATCCCATCTCACTTGCCAAGTTGGCTAACAAGGCATCCCTAGAGGCAATCTGTTTATCTTGATCACATGACTCCATTGCTAAGTCTATGATGTCTTCCGGTAGCCTCTAGCTCTTGGGTATGCTTCTTTTCTTACCTAAGATCATTCTGGGTGTTAAGTATTCTGCACTTGATTCTATCACCAAGTTCTTTGATGGCCCTCCAAGCTGCATCCCTTGCTGAATCAAAGAATGTGGTGTGCATCATTGTGTTGGTGACCATGCAGAATCCTGAGTCCTTGTGGTTGTCTTCCTTTTTTTTATACAAGTGAAGTTGCACCCACCAGTACTCAACTCCTTCATCCATCACAGGAAAACCTTTGTACACAGATGCACCATGTATTCCCATGGCAACCATGAGGTCCTTGAGAGCCTTGGGGAACTCTGTCTCACATTCCAAAGTCATTGTCATGAGTGGTCCCTTCTTCACGACTTCGTTGATGGAGTTCATCTACAAATAGAGATGAGAAAGAAGATTAGAAAAGTTTACAAGAATAAGAGACAAGTGTGGAAGTTGTTGAAAATTTTTCCTTAGTGGTTTCCAATCCTAGGGTCATAATCCTACAGGCAACACAGTGCTCTGATACCATCTGTAAGATCCCTCCTTTGTAAAGGAAAGGATCCCGGTGATTGCAATGCTAGTCCCTGGATCAATGCTAGCATCCACAGTTTAAGATGAAGTACACAAAAACAAAGGTCATTATTATAGTCATTCCAGAGACAAACATAATCTTTTACAACTCCATGGCCACAGGCCTAGTAAAAGATTTTAAATAAGTAATAAGATAAATAAGTCTTCATCTTCATGTGCCACAGGCAAGCATGTTGAGTGTAGACTCATGACTCCTAATCATCATCAGAATAACCTGCAACATCACAAGTTACAGCCACAGTGGGTCAATAATTGGAATAGTATTGGCAAGTGATACCTTAGTATAATATTGGTGGACTAAATACTATATGCATTTTGGCTAAGTGTAGCTTAGGCTTTCTTTGCTCAAAATAAGTTTTTCCTATCAGTTGAAAACACTAAGTTTTTCTTTGTCAAAAACTTTACCCAAGGAACCACCAATAGACATTGGGGTCCTTCACCCTTGTTCAACCACAAGTTTTACTTAGAAATTGGGATGAGGAGATTCTTGATAGCTTCCATGTCTTGATGCTCAAATTGTCCAATACCAGGGACATGGCTAAGTACTTAGATTCTTCCATCTGCAGAGGTTGTGCACTTTCCCCACAAGACTTGATTTTCACCAAGACAGGACCTTTCAGAAGCCTTCCCTTAGACCAAATTGATGTGTTCTAACCTATCATCCCACTACCACCAACTGTCCAAATGGCTAAGTTATTTCAACCTATATGATCCAGGCAGAGCCCATATTGCCAAGTGGCTGCACTAGAAGCTTCTTAACATTTGTCCTCTCAAATCTCTTTGTTCCTGGGTGGCTTTCCACAAGTGAGATACACAAGGTAAACCATAGACATGGGCCTTGTGTAACCACTCAACACAAACCATTCTTTCCATTCCACCCAGTTGTTTCATTCACTTAGTTGTTTTATTAAGCAAAACACAAATGCAAAGACTTAGAAATATTTTATCATATTATGAATATTTCACCACCCTTGGTTGCTACTAGCTAGGCTAAGCATGGCATAGATAAACATCTTAACTTAGAAATTTCTAGCAATTCTACAACTACTAGGATTTCCCAAGCATAGCATATAAGCAAAATATAACCATGCAAGACTAGCAAAATATTTCTAATGCATAGATGAAAAACATAGGGATAAAATCATGAAGCACCACTTTCCTTGGTAGTTTGGAGAGTAGCTACAATCCTCACAATCACAATCACTATTTGCACCAAAATCTACACATAAAATGATAGCACCAAATCACATACAAAACAAATACAAGCAAAAATATATGGATGCATGCCATATGATATGTGATGATTTTCTAAACTCAACAAGACAAGTGCACAATACTGGTTCATAGACAAGTTCAAAACTTGCCAAACAATCTTTATTTGAACACTAGTACATTTCCCAAATAATTAATATACACAAAATAGGCCTACACATGTTTCTGTAAAAATAACCATTTTAACAGAAACAAAACATTAAACACATTGCATATATGAAAAGGGCTTTCTCTCCTGATTCCATTGATATAAAATTTGTTAAATTTGGACGTGGGAATCAAAAGTTATGATTAAAACAAGTTTAAACATCTAATAGATTCAAATCAGAAATTTAAAACGAGGAACATGCCACGTGGCGCTATCTTACTGGTTGGTACCGCTTCGCGCCGGATCACGCTTCTGAGCCGTTGGATCTAACTTAATCGCGCGGCTCTGATTGAAACAAACCGCTTTGCCTAAGATCTATTGTGACCACTAGATCTAAATCTAACGGTGCTCAGCACTTGACCATCAAGTGGCGGCGCTGGCGGCGGCGACAGGCGGCGGCGCGCTCTGACAGTGGCGGAGCCGGAGAACTAGGTCACGCGGGGAGGTGGGAGGATGCTTACCAGAACCGCAGTGACAAGGAGAAGCTCGACGTGTCCTTCGTTGGCGAAGGGGCGCTCGGAGTCGTCAGGGATTCCTCGCCAGAGTTCGCGAAGGCGTCGGGTACGGCTGCTCGTTGATGTTGGCGAAGGTACAGATCATGCCAGGGCAAAATAGACGGTGCGTCAGATGCGCAAAGTGGTGCTGGTCATGCGAGTGTCAAGGAGAGGGCAAGGTGCGGTCAGAACTAACCAGGAAAGCTTGCCAGAGTTGATGGTTTCGTCGGACTCGTGCTGTCGTCGTTGTTGACGAGGCTCTGGATGATCCTAGCATGCACCAGAGGGGTTAGGAGATGCGCAAGGTTGTAGTGATTGTACTGGCAAGGTTAGAAGTCAAGGGGCGCGGGGAGCTCACCGGAATTTGCTGCCGGAGTTCGTCGGTACCGCGGCAGAGTTCGGCGAAATATGGGCAGCCTGGTGGCGGAGCGAGCAAGTGGTGTGAGGGGAAAGGTGCGGCAAGGGGAGGGGGTCTTATAGCCAGAGCGGGGGAAAGAATCATGCGAGGAAACGCCGGCAATAACTCGGGTTTTAAAACGCGGCAGTGATGGCGGAGGAAACAGCCGGCGACGTGGTCGTGGGCTTGATTTAGGGAAGACAGTGGTGAGCTGGCGAGGGTCCACCGGTCAGTGACTTATTGGGTAGCGCGGGTGCGGTGAGAAAAACAGGAGGAGAGGGAAACCTCGGGTGGGATGGATTTTGGGCTGCTTCTGTTGTTGGGCTGGAAAGGTGGCGCCGGCCCTTTTCTATTTCTTTTCTCCTTTTCTTTTTCTGTTTGCATTTTTAGAAATCATTTTCAAATGATTTCAAAAGCTATTTGAATTCAAACCTTTTTCAGGATTTTTGTAGAGTGCAACATTCCTAATTCTGGGCATAAAAACATGTGGTCTCTCTGCACAAGCTTGGTTCTTTTGATCAAATAAAAATAAACAGTGCCATTGCACTTGGTTTGATTAAGTTTTGAATTTCGTTTAAAAATCCATATTTGTTTTGCAAATTTTGGTTTATGCTCTAGCAATCAAGCAAAACAATCTGAGAGTAAAAAGGTTTGATTCATGAACAATATTCTCTCAATGGAGAGTAGCATTTGATTTAATGTTGATCACATAAAATAATGAGCTCATATGCTCCTGTTTTTGAATTGATTTTTGAAATGAACTCTACATGATCATGGATGCATGGATGATATGCATGAGTTTTGAAACATGATTTTAGGGATGTTACAAATATTGACTCGGATTCAGGTGACGGCTTGATTAAGGGTTTCCTGAGGTGCTCCAAGGCTATACTGGGCGAGATTGCTTGCCGAGATGAGCCTAGCTTTGACAAAATATCAGCTGCTTCGTTTTACGCCTTGGGTATATGATGGAACTCACACCCGTCAAAGTATCCCAAAATTTGGTGGACATGGAAACGGTTTAGTGCCATGTATGCATCTAAAGCATCCCAATGACCAGACACTTGCTGAATCACTAGATCCGAGTCACCAAATCATTGAATTCTCTTGATGGCAATTTCCTTTGCCACTTTTATCCCATGGACAAGCGCTTCATATTTAGCCACGTTGTTTGATGCTACAAAGTGGATCTGCAACACATATTTTAACTGGTCCTTTTCGGGCGAGATGAGGACTATGCCGACACCTAGACCCATTTTATTTTTGGACCCATCAAAGTGCATTCTCCAGTAGTTCGAGTCAGGCAATGGCGGCTCATATTGCATTTCTTTCCAGTCAACAAAAAAGTCGGCCAAAGCCTAAGACTTGATTGCCTCTCGCCTATCATATTGTGGGATATTTGGGGATAGCTCTATGGCCCATTTTGCCACTCTGGAACTTGCATCTTTACTACCCAAGATATCCGAGATTGGATGTTCTTGGAAGTAGTGTTTTAGCTTCTTGGCCATGATATAAACACCATATGTCATTTTCTGGTAATGGGGATAGTTTTTTTTATGTAGAGAGTACTTTACTCAAATCGTATACGGGCATTTGCACTGATTTACCATCTTCTTCACACTCAACCACTACCATAGCACTAACTACTCGGTTAGTTGCTGCAACATAGAGCAGCATCGGCTCTTTGGATAGTGGTGAGGCTAATATTAGTGTTGTAGCCAACATCTTTTTAAGCTCATGGAAAGTGCTATCAGCTTGCTGTGTCCATGTAAATTTGTATGATTTTTTCATCAGTTTCTATAGTGGAAATGCTTTTTCGCCTAGCCGACTAACAAACCGACTCAATGATGCTAGGAATCCAGTGAACTTCTGGACATCATTGAGGGTATTTTGCAATTCCATTCTTTCTATGTCCCTAATTTTAGTTGGATTTGCCTCGATACCTCGGCTGGAAACAAGGAAACCAAGTAATTTTCCAGTCGGGACACCGAATGTGCATTTTCCGGGTTAAGTTTCATCCAGAATCTTCTCTTAAGTTTGTGAATGTTTGTCGCAAGTCATCAATCAGAGTGTGACTCTTTTTGCTTGTTATTACCACACATCATCAACGTATACTTGGAATTTTTTTTCAAGTTGATCTTGTAAGCATTTTTGCAGACATCTCTGATATGTAGCACCTGAATTTCTTAAGCAAAATGGCATAGTATGATAGCAATAAGCCTCTTACGGGTTAATGAAAGACATCTTTATTTGATCATCTGGATTTAGCGGTATCTGGTGGAAACCAGAATATGCATCTACAAATGAGAGTAGCTCAAACTCGGTCGTTGAATCGACCACTTGATCAACTCGTGGTAGTGGAAATGGATCTTTTGGACATGCCTTGTTCAGGTTCGTGTAATCAATACACATGTGTCATACCATAGCAACATTTGGATCATCTTTTTTCTTCTCAACTAGGATGGGGATTGACAACCAGTCTGGGTGTAGCACTTCCATGATAAATCCGGTAGCTAGGAGCCGAGCTATCTCATCAGCAAACACTTTTCTCCTATCCTCGGTGAAGCGGCGGAGAGGTTGCTTCACGGGCCTTCTATTTGGCCTTACATGCAAAGAGTGCTCAGCCAACTCCCCCGGTACTCCTTACAAATCCTGTGTGGACCATGCAAAGATATCCCGATTCTCACGGAGGAAGTTGGTGATCTCGCTTTCCTATTTATCATTTAACCTGGCACCATTGGTAATGGTGCACCCTGGGAAAGCATCATCAATCAGCACCTTCCTTGTCTCTTTTGTTTCTTGGAAGGAAACATTTCTGTGTGGGATAGTTAGCGGTGGCATAGCCAATTGAGCTGACTTAGCCAAAGCTTCTACTTCCATGATCTTCTGTTTCTCATGAGCTATGACCAATGACTCGGCAATCGATGAGCCAGTCGAGGAACACTCCATAGAGCGCTTGTAGTTGACCTCAACCGTGATAACTCCATTTGGACCCGACAGCTTCATCTTCAGGTACTCTATGTGAGCAGTGCCATGAATTTAGCCAATGTCGGTCTGCCGAGAAAGGCATGGTGAGATCTGGCGAGATCCACCACTTTGAACTGTATAGATTCAGTTCGGTAATTCTCCCTGTTTCCAAACAACACATCAACCCAGATCTTGCCAATTGGCTCGCTTGACAGTCCTGACACAATGCCATGGAACATGGTCTTAGTCGGCTCCAACATGTTTGGACTGATCCCTAACTTGTGCATCGTATCCTTGTACATGATATTGATGCTGCTGCCATCATCTATCCATACCTTGGAGAACATAACATTGATATCTGGGACCATGAATGTTGGATCCAGCACCAAGGAATACCCTCCTGGTGTTGGCATAACCTTGGGGTGATATTTTATGCTCCAAGTAATTTCTTGCTCTGACCAATACATATACTTTGGCACGGCCAGCATTGTGCCATTTACTTCCATCATTCATCGCTGCTGACTCTGCTTATCATTCGGCTCAGTCACAAACACAACATAGCTCTAGTGATGCTTTCTATATTCATTTCGACCTCTTTGGCCATCATTTCCACCATCATCCCTCGGATCGTGCACTTGATGCACAACTTCCCTTCTGTCCGGGTTATTGTACCTCGGCTGCTGATTTTTGTATCTCGGCTATGCGACCACAATTTTAGCATTTGCTCTTGTGAGTGGTAGAGGGGGGGTGGAGGGATTTGATTTTCCGCTTCTCCTTTATCGGACCTTTGGAACCAGTTGCACTATCAAGTCATGTGATTCACCGGTTTACTCGGATTAGGAGTGTGAAAATTGCACGGCTGATCCAGCATCATCTCATAGGTGTATTTTTTTCCTTTCTTGCAAGGCTTCTTTTGCTCATATGGCTTTTTGCCATCATTCTTTGGCACCCATTGTTGGTGCTGTCCACTTGTCCTCTATGGCTATTGCCGACATCCGGTTGATCTTGATTTACTACAGCCACTTGACTTGAACCATATCTATAGTCCGGCCTTTCATCCCTCCTTTTGCCTCTGTACTCATTTCGGTCGTGACGATCATGTCACCTCAATGACCTAACTCCATCATACGTGGGAGCTTCTGTGTTCCCATCTACCAAGATAAGCAGTGGATGTGTCGGATCTCCCAATGCATATGAGTCGACATTTTTTATTGTCTCGGCCAAACTTGCCAGCATATCCCTCTGCAGCCTTTGCCACAACACACTTCCATGTAGGCATCCTTGCGTGAAC
This sequence comes from Avena sativa, assembly GCA_916181665.1. Taxonomy (NCBI): domain Eukaryota; kingdom Viridiplantae; phylum Streptophyta; class Magnoliopsida; order Poales; family Poaceae; genus Avena; species Avena sativa. Next base: position 339,224,460 of record OV702281.1, read on the forward strand.
CATGCGATGGCCTATGACTCTATTACCCCTTTGCAGGAGTTGCGCATTGTGCAACACCTGGTAAGAAACTTTTTGTCTGTTTCATTCGGCCTTTGTTTGCACATTGCTAACTGCTATGGCCGGTTAGGCCTCTTGTAGGTGCTTGTGAAGTTACTGACAAAGGCCTCCTTGAAATCAACCCAGCTATTGATACTTCCTGGTGGCAAGTTATTCAGACACACTCTCTCTGGCCCTTCCAACATCTGTGGAACGTATCTCACTGCCCATCTTAGGTTCCCCTGTGATATGTTTATAGTAGTACCATAGTCCATCACCCAATCCTATAGCTTTGTGCTTCCATAATATATCAAGGTGCCTCTCGCTAGATGAAATTTCGGCATGGGAGGTTCTTCCAAAACACGCTGGACTGGCGGACTTTGTTCTTCAACAAGTTCTACCATTTTTATCATGTATAGTTTCAATCTTGCATCATCCAGATGGAGATTTCTGTTTCCCAGCCGAGATCCCAGTGTATTGTACAAGTGATCCTGTATATGATACTCGGTGTTGATCATGGCCAAGTAATCATCGTTGTACCTATGAGCGTTTGGGTTTGCCTGTTGATGCACTATTTGCCCAGCGCATTGCTACGGCATTTCGGGTTACACAAATTGCTGACTTAGAGGTGGATTTCCTCCTCCTGCCGAGTGATGGCTACGCCAAGGTTGCGGCGTGTAATTCTGGCAGGCATTGCTGCACCCTACGTTTCCTTGGCCAACATTGCCTTGGTTTGCATTTCCTTGGCCAAGATTTCTTCTGGTGCCATTCCCTTGACCAGCATTGCCTTGTGCAACTGTCGGGCCATAGGTGACAAACTATTTATTTCTCACGGAAGTGCCACTTCCTTCCCGCCTTTGTCTCGGTGACACATGCAGTGATGATGCCGCATGGCCGATTGATCTTGCCGGCTCAGGTGCTTCTAAGTGAACCACTTGTGATCCACCCTCTACACCCGGATTTCCCCTGTAATAGGCCTCATTCAGCTCTCCAGCAGCGCGCACCAACTCGTTTACTCTTTCTTGCTGCTTTCTTTTTGCCTCACCCATTAAGTGGGGTAACTTGGCCATTGTTTCCTCCGCAACTCTTTGATTGGCTGCCGTGGTGTTATATTTCGGCCTCACCGCAGTCATGTGACTGCTCGATGGGACAGATTTTGAGGTTGCATCTGCTGCCATCTCGTTGTTGAGGTTTCTTCCTTGTATTTTTGCAGCACCGAGCCAGGTTTTATGTCCGTTAACTCTGTTTGCCGAGTTATACTCTTGGAGAGTGATTTCTAACTCTTGTTGGGCTCATGCTACATCCTTAGATTTTTATAGCACCTTATTTCTTGTTTCCTCTAACTCGGCATGAGCCTGAGCCGGGTCTGCTACTATAGCCACTAGCTCAGCCTTGCAACTCTCTTGCTCTGCTACTTGTAGCGATGTTTTCGGGTCTCTCTAGCGGCACCTTTGCAATTATTGCTGGCTTAGGAGTTATATTCAGGTCATCCTCATCTACCGGCTCATTCACTATGGGAACCACCAGAGCACCTATAGGAGCACGAGAGGGGGCTAGAGCAGTCATCATCACCTTAGTCGAGCCAGCGGTGTATCGGCCTCCAACAGTGCAAACAGTAGGAGGGTCTGCCACCATGATGACCCGCTTCGAATATACGCGTTCGACACACAGCATGACATATACTTGATGCTCGCCGAAATTTATGAAGCGATCGCCCCTAGGGAGCGTCCTTGTGCCGAAACACCCAGCATTGTCGCTGACGAAGTTGAGCGTGCCAAACCTCTAGACAAGGCCAGAGAGGACATGCTCGCCTGATGAAGTGATGTGTTGCCCGTCCGGGTGAACACTCCAGCAAGCGCTGCTGCTAGCCCCACGGTGGGTGCCAACTGTCATGGTGGTGTCATAGCAGATGTCGTGGGTAGGCTTAAGTTGGTGCCGTATGGACGCAAGAGGAATCCGGGGAGGGAGTGCGCAGTGAATCTGCACACCAAGAACAGGGAAGAACCCTAGAGACGATCGATGTATCTTGAACTTGATCTCTTATTCCTTCTATATATTGTGGTTACAAGTGCTCCTTGAGCTGTTTGCCAAGTTGTTACTAGGAACTAGAGGAAGAAGAAGTGTCACCCTAACCATAACTCTACCCCTCCTTATATAGTGGATGGGGTAGCTAGGTTTACATTGTGGGTTCTAGGGTTTACAGGTTGGCTTCTTCTTTACCCAGCGGGCCGGGTCATAGGGCATGTCCTCTGGTCCTAGACCCAGTTAGCAAATTGTTCCTGCCAACGGTACCACAGTACATTGGTGCCAGTTCTTTAGGCATCATCTAGTGCTTTAAGCATCACCCGACACTTTAAGCATCACGCGACAATTCTCTCCTCATCATTCAGCTTTAGCCCACTTGTACAGTGGCCCTATAGCACCATCAGAGCCATGCGCCAGCCTATTTAGTGACGCATGGAGCCAGAAGTATACGCTGGAAGGAGCATCTCTCCCTTCATGACTCGGCTCCACCTTGACGACTCGTCCTTGGCGTACCTGTAGGTGAGAATCACACATATGTCGGCTGAGCCTTACTGTTATTACTCGACTTTTAGTTACTCGTCCTATGTCGTCCAAACTCAGATATTATTAGTCTGAGTCAACCTTAACTTTCATATCTTATGACCCTACCAGGGGTTATCCCCCAACACTCCTTCTTCCAGGATCGCGCACACTTAGTGGTGCATGATGTATGGTCGGATGTCATCGATGTCAAACCCGTAGGAGACTGATGGTGCTCTACGTGGCACTTTGTTGGTAACCCCAAGCGTAGGGTGTGAAGAGCACAGCAACAAGTTTTCCCTCAGTTGAGATCGAGGTTATAGAACCAGAAGGAGGAAGGAAACGTCACACAGGTGTTGCAAACAACGTGGAGACCTGCACAACACAAACTCAATACTTTGTCCCAACGAATCAGTGAGGTTGTCAAGCTCACCGGTTTGCTGTAACAAAGGATTACACGTATGGTGTGGAAGGTAATGGTTTTCAGCAAGTAAACAAGTAACAGTGAAAGATGTATCAGTGGTAAAGATTAGACCGGGGTCCATAGTTCACTAGAGGTGCTCTCCTTAGATAAACAACATGGCATGAAGGGTAAACAAATTACAACAGGGCAATTGATAGGAACTGAGCAAGGCATAACCATGCAATTACTAGTCAGAAAGATCCTATGAGATTCGAGTTGCAATACAACAAGATACATAGACCTCCATCCAACTGCATCTATGACTAGAAGTCCACCTTTAGGTTATCATCCGAACCCCCTCTAGTATTAAGTTGCAAGCAACAGACAACTGCTTTAAGAAAAGTGTGTAAGGTAAACAGTCCACATGTTCCATGAACAAGAAACCGTTGTTTTCTCCCTAGTAGCAACAGCACATCTACAACCGAAGACATTTCTGTCACTTTCCTTGGAAACTAGATGCATGAACCCACTATCGAGCATAAATACCCCCTCTTGGAGTCACTAGCAACTACTTGGCCGAGGTAGCTACTAACAACGGAAATCATGCAAGATCACAAACAACACAGACATGATAGAATCATAAAGATAAAACCATTAATCAAACCAACATAATAATCTCAATATCCATCGGATCTCCGCAAACACAACATGCATGATTACAAATAGATTAGATCTTGATCATGAAGGGAGCTCACAAGATTTATACATGAAAGCACAAAGGAGGAGATACAACCATCTAGCTACTACATGGACCCATAGTCCAAGGTGGAACTACTAACACATCATACCGGAGAGAAGGCCTCTGGGATGATCTCCCCTCCGGCAGGGTGCCGGGAAGAACTTCAGATCCCCCCGATCTAGGGACGACGGTGGCTATCGAAGGTTTCATGGAATATTGATCGGGTACTTAGGGTTTCTGCATCGGGGGCTTCTTATAGGCGAAGGGGGAGGACGAGGAGGCATCTAGGGGCCCTGCACCCTTCCTAGGCGTGGGGCAGGGCCCACCCGTGCCTAGGGGGGTCTGGCCGCCCTGGTTCGCGTCTCCATCTCATCTTCTGGATTCTTGCCCCCCACGGAAAGTTATTCGAGTAGGTAAGTGATAAAAGAATAATTTTTGAGGTGACATGCACCCTCACAATAAAGATCTAACCATTTGCAAGCATTGAAAGCTGGGATCAAAGAACTCTAAACATGTGCATGAAAGATGGAGTTCTAACAATAGGACATAGTAACTACGCATGCAACATGACATGCTACAAACAAAGATCATGAATAACATGCATTGGAAAACGTTTGTTTGTTTCACATACAGAAAACATAGCATAGTGGCATTCAACTTGTCCCTCATAGAGTAGCAAATAGATGCATAGGACACCTTCAAAGTTCACAAGAGTGACTAGAAACAAATAGCACAAGAACAAGTAATATCACAATATGCATCAATCAATAAGTTTAGGGACACTGCCCACAGAATGACAACTATGCTCTATTAATGGTGCCTAAAGGTAGAAGGTGGATACTCAATAGTAGTGGAAGAAAGGCCCTTCATAAGGGAAGTAGGGATTTCAAGTTTCAAAAAGAGCTTCCAAAAATTATGGTACTTGTTAGCTTTCAGCCCTCATTGCTCCTATCATAAGCATCTTGAAGTGATTAAGGTTAAAGTGAACAAACTATGGAGTATATGCTTTACGAAGTATAAGTTGGCAATCTCAAGTCCCTTGAATACGAGGGCCACACCTCATGCTACTCAACTTTAGTCACCTGTAAGTTCTTGTCATTGTAAGTATTTGCATATCATATAGAACCGCCAACGGGGTACCCCTTGCACATGGTACATGAGCTATCCCATAACAGAAATGACAAGGCAAGCAGACAATGAGCATCTCATCGATCTTTTTATTTACTATATGCATAGCTTTTTATTGAGGATGCTTCATAGATAGCTCACTATGGTGATGCTGCAAGTTTCCACCATGATTAGGCATGGCTTAGGCTATGGGCCCAAGCGTTTATGTAACACAAAATACAAACTCCATGGAATTACAAGCTCCCTCTTTATTTCACACCTGTGACATCCATAGATAAAAGATCATGATATCAACTGAGTACAAAGTACGAGTGCAATGTTGAAAACGTTCCCCATGACAGCATGGTTCTGCTAATTCCAACGTATAAGTGCAAGCATATACAACATAAACAACACGATGGTTCAAGTTTATTAGGGGCAAAGAATATAAAGTGTGCCATCAAGTTTGTGAGGGCTTTAATCACTAAGTTTTCACATAACAAAATAGTTTTTAATTGGAAGATAGCTGAAAACAAGAATATACTTGGAATGGTGTAACACACCATGCATAGGAGTTTATGGTGGACACTTTGGAATAACTTGGTTTCTTGGGAGTTAGAAGCATGAGTAGAGCTTACTCATACAAGTGGAGGCTAGCAAAATACTGGGAGCAACCAACTAAGAGAGCATAATGGCCATAATCATGCAGAGCAACAAAGCATTACTAATCAAAGCATAGAGTGGTACTACAAGTCAAGGACTAAATGATTATAGAGGCTAATGGTGACTTTTCATAGTCATAACATGTCGTGAGCATGTGCCAAGTCAACCCAAACAAAGCATCAAAGGAGGAAACCACAATACTACGCTTTTGCATGCTAAAACAACACATAATTTCTTCAAGGCACACTAAGAAATCCCAATTGTTTGGAACAAGACATTCTACAGCAATAATCACTAAGCATAAGGTTAAAACAACACCTAGCATGTCATGCTAAAGTCTAAGTCACAGTCAATGCAAGCTCCTCTTGCACTTACAAGCAAGAACTTACTACTCCTTTCCAACACCAAGCAACTTATTTGCAAAACAACAAAGCGTGAACGGGGGTCCAAACTACTTTATTCAAGCAAACTAAACAACCTAAGAAGAGCAAACAAAAACTAAGACACTCCAAGAACAACACAACTGTGCATGAAACAATAAAAACGAAGTGTCTAAATAGACCTCAGCCTTTTATTGATGAAGAAGGGGATGCTTGGGCATCCCCAAGCTTTGACGCTTGTACCTCTTGGATATTTCTTGGGGTGACACCATGGTGGCATCCCCAAGCTTGAGCTTTTGTCCATTCTTCATCTCATTGCATTATTATCTCTCTACACCTGAATTTTTTCCTTCATACAAAACTTCACACAATCTTCATTAGCAACATTAGTTTATTCAAAAGATATTAGACATCTGGCAAAGGTTTGGAACAGCAAGTCTTTTCACTAAAAACACAAGCTACTGTAGTAACTCCTTCAAAAATCTCAATTCACCTAAAGAGAACTCAAAAAGGAATCAATAAGAAGCAAATGCAAATAATGGCAGAAATCTGTCAAAACAGACCAGCAGGTAGAAACCGATTTTTTCGAACATATTCTGTTGCTCAAATAAAAAAGTATTGAACTAACGAAATTTAGCTAACATACTGGGGTATTTATTCGTAAATTTTGAGCTCAATCGGAGTTACAGAGACTCCTCACGAATTTTTATGGTGGAGGACATAAATCTGTTTCGGGACAGCAGCTCCCAAAATCTTACTTCCCTCTCATTACAGGTCATTCTTGGCACAAAAAAGCAAACAAAAAGGATAAGGAGAGGTCACTACTGAAGTAATAACTTCCAAGACTCAAGGAAACTCTTGGGTTATCTCCCAACAAGTACTTTTCTTTAATGCCTTTAAGTTAGGCACAAGAAGCAAGAAGAATCAAGTATTTTCAAATGAAGAAGCATTAACATCAAACCTTGCTTTCAGAGGAGAAAAAACAACTTCTCTCTCCTCATAGGGAAGTGTTCAATACCTTTTTTGAATGGAAAATTATATTTGATGGTTCCTTCTTTCATATCAATGATGGCACCAACTGTTCTAAGAAAAGGTCTACCCAAAGTAATAGGACAAGAAGCATTGTATTCAACATCCAAAACATAGAAATCCACAGGGACATAAGCATTGCTAACCATAATGAGAACATCATTAATACTCCCCATGAGTTTCTTCTTAGCATTATCATTGTGTGGAACATCCAAATAACAATCTTCCAATGGTGGCAAATCAAGCATTTCATAAATCTTCCTAGGCATAATAGAGATACTAGAACCAAGATCACATGAAGCTTTGAGATCAAAGTCATTCACTTGCATATTAATAATGGGTTCCCAACTATCTTATACTTTCCTTGGAATAGAAGATTTGTGTTTTAATTTCTCTTTCTTACTCTTAACAAGAGCATCTGTAATGTGTTTGGTGAAAGTAACATTCATATCACTAGCATCAGGACTTCTAGCAAGCTTTTGTAGGAACATAATCACTTCAGAAATATTGCAACCATCAATATCAAAAATCAAACTTAGCATAACTAGTAGTAGGCTCAATAGGCTTAGGCATAATAGGATGAGGAATAGGGACTACTCGTGGTTTAGTGGTGATGGTGCACACACTATTGTTTCTATCAATTTCAGCTTCCCTTTCCCACCTAGCATGAAGATGAGCTAACAGCCTAACATTTTCATCAATAGTAACTTGTATGGCATGAGCAGTAGCAAAGGTATTTTCCATAGTTTTAGGTTTAGCAGCCATTTTATTAACCAAGGAAGATTGATCTTCAAACAAAGAGGATATATTTTTTCTCAACATTTAGAAGCTTTTCCTCTATATCCTTATTGAAAGTGGTTTGTTTACTAATAAAGTCTTTGAGCATGACTTCAAGTTCAGAGGGGGCACTTCTAGCATTATTGTAGGAGTTTCCATAGGAATTGTCATTATTAGGAGGATAAGGCCTATAATTGTTACCACCAAAATTACTCCTATAAGCATTGTTGTTAAAATTGTTATTTCTAATGAAGTTCACATCAACTTGCTCTTCTTGAGCAACCAAGGAGGCTAAGGGAACACTATTAGGATCTAGAGGAGATTTCCCATTAACAAGCATAGCCATAATAACATCAATCTTATCACTCAAAGAGGAAGTTTCCTCAACAGAATTTACCTTCTTACCATGTGGAGCTATCTCAACATGCCATTCAGAGTAGTTAACCATCATATTATCAAGGAGCCTTGTTGCAGCACCCAAAGTGAGGCCCATGATGGTACCTCCAGCAGCTGAATCCAACAGATTTCTTGAGAAGTTCAAACCTGCATAAAAAGTCTGGATAATCATCCAAGCAGTGAGTCCATGAGTGGGGGAATTCTTAACCAAAGATTTCATTCTTTCCCAAGCTTGAGCAACATGTTCATTATCAAGTTGTTTAAATTTCATAATGTCACTTCTCATAGATATAATCTTAGCAGGAGGATAGTACTTACCAATAAAAGCATCTTTGCAATTAGTCCAAGAATCAATACTATTTTTAGGAAAAGAAAGAAACCATTCTTTAGCTTTTCCTCTCAAGGAGAAGGGAAAAAGCTTGAGCTTAATAATATCTCCATCTACATCCTTATACTTTTGCATCTCACAAAGTTCAATAAAGCTATTGAGATGGGCAGCAGGATCATCATAACTAGCACCAGAAAATTGCTCTCTCATCACAAGGTTCAACAAAGCAGGCTTCATTTCATAAAAGGTAGCATCAGGAGCAGGTGGATCAATAGGAGTGCTTAGGAAATCATTGTTGTTGGTGCTAGTGAAGTCACACAACTTGGTGTTCTCAGCAGAGTTCATTTTGGAAAAGGTGGGCAAGCCAAAAAGATCAGCAACAGGTAGAGCAGGAACTAATTTTTTTTTGTATTTTTGAATAAAGAAAGCAAACCAAACTAGATTAATTTTTTTGAGTTTTTTGAAAAGAGGCAAAAAAACCAAGCAAAAGAAACAAAGCAAACTAAAAAAAGTAAAGAGAAAGGAAGTGGAGGACTCCCCTAGTGAAGACGTCCTTAGCCTCCCCGGCAACGGCGCCAGAAAGACTTGATGGTGCTCGACATGGCACTGTGTTGGTAACCCCAAGCGCAGGGTGTGAAGAGCACATCAGCAAGTTTTCCCTTAGTTGAGACCGAGGTTATCGAACCAGAAGGAGGAAGGAAACGTCACACAGGTGTTGCAAACAACGTGGAGACCTACACAACACAAACTCAAGACTTTGTCCCAATGAATCAGTGAGGTTGTCAATCTCACCGGTTTGCTGTAACAAAGGATTACACGTATGGTGTGGAAGGTAATGGTTTGCAGCAAGTAAACAAGTAACAGTGAAATATGTATCAGTGGTAAAGATTGGACCGGGGTCCATAGTTCACTAGAGGTGCTCTCCTTAGATAAACAACATGGCATGAAGGGTAAACAAATTACAACAGGGCAATTGACAGGAACTGAGCAAGGCATAACAATGAAATTACTAGTCAGAAAGATCCTATGAGATTCGATTGGGCAATACAACAAGATACATAGAACGCCATCCAACTACATCTATGACTAGAAGTCCACCTTCAGGTTATCATCCGAACCCCCTCCAGTATTAAGTTGCAAGCAACAGACAACTGCTTTAAGCAAAGTGTGTAAGGTAAACAGTCCACATGTTCCATGAACAAGAGACCGTTGTTTTCTCCCTAGTAGCAATAGCACATCTACAACAGAAGAGATTTTTGTCACTTCCCTTGGAAACTAGAGGCATGAACCCACTATCGAGCATAAATACCCCCTCTTGGAGTCACTAGCAACTACTTGGCCAAGATAGCTACTAACAACGAAGAGCATGCAAGATCACAAACAACACATACATGATAGAATCATAAAGACAAAACCATTAATCAAACCAACATAATAATCTCAATATCCATCGGATCCCTGCAAACACAACATGCATGATTACAAATAGATTAGATCTTGATCATGAACGGAGCTCACAAGATCTATACATGAAAGCATAAAGGCAGAGATAGGGTTTCTGCATCGAGGGCTTCTTATAGGCGAAGGGGAAGGCCAAGGAGGCGGCCAGGGGCCCCAGACACTGCCTAGGCGTGGGGCAGGGCCCACCCGCGCCTTGGGGGTTCTGGCCGCCCTGGTTCGCGTCTCCATCTCGTCTTCTGGATTCTTGTCCCCCACGGAAATTTATTGACTTTGGCTTTTGTCCCGTCCAATTCCAAGAATATTAATTTTCTACCTTTTTGGAACCAAAAACAGAAAAAACAGGCAACTGGCACTGTGGCAACTTGTTAATAGGTTAGTTCCAGAAAAGATATAAAAACACCTCAAAGTGTAGACAAAGCAAAGCAAAGTAGATACTAAACAAGCATGGAGCATCAAAAAATATAGATACGTTTCCGACGTATCAGATACACTAATTTGCAAACCAGAGAAGTCCCAGGGATCTTGTTCTGGGTATGATTCTCCCTTCCGAATTCTAGAGTTGGGGATTTCTTCAGATTCGTCGGGAGCGATCTTGATGAGATTGGGATGTGCAACGGTGTTGATTGTGAGTCTAAGCCAAAAGAGAGTTGTCATATAGATCAGCTAGATCTTCTAGATCCGGAAATGTTTCGCAGTTTCGGGCGACGTTTGTCGGATTGGTTACGGCCTTTCGAGTTGAGCCGATGGAAGATGCGAGTGTCGCTATAGGTTATGTGCTTTGGCCGACGGATCCGAGTAGATTGGAGCTGAAAGGCTAAGGTTCTCATATTTTCCCACACGAAAGTGGAAACTTCCGATCATGAGATTGGTCTCCTGGTTGAAATCGACGGGAGCCAATAAATGGGTGGGAGGGTGTTGATCGACGAGATCATAACAGACATCATCGACCTCAGTTGTCGGGTTGCTCCTTGGTGAAGAGGAAGCAGCCGAATGTGTGACTCTAGAGCTCAAGGTTCCCACAGACGGCACCAATTGACGAGGGGTAATCTCCGCAATGCCCATTGTTATGGACACAGGGTTTTATGGAAAAGAGAACGGTCGGGATTTCGTCGGTTGATCAGACAGACAAGGGATTCGATGTAGTCTGATTATGATGAAAGCTTGGTTAAAAAGTCGCCAGTTTGCTAGTTTTGATCTATCTTACAGCGGATTGCTAGAATGTCACGACCCGGGATCAGGGCTAGAAAAATACCAGATTCTCATCTGATATAAGCCTAACCTAAATTCTGAAACACGCAGGGAAAGATCGGTAACATTACAGAACATACAAACCATACATTAATAAGGTAAACTCTTAAGAGAGTTACAAACCAATCATACAAGCCAAGGGTCACAGACCCATCATTACATCAAACAACGGAAGCAAACAAGTTGTTCTAAACAACAAACTTAGCAAAGGGCCTAAGAGTCCTTAAACAGAAGTAGCGACCCTTCCATTGATCCTAGGCTGCTGCCCGGGAACCCCAACTACTCGTTGAATTCGACGTAGAAACCTCCTTCAGTTGGAGTAGCATCATTTGTAGAAAACATCAACAAAGCAAGGCTGAGTACAGGGTGTACTCCGCAAGACTTATGGCTAGTGGAGTTATTTTTGCATAAAGCCATCTTTTGTTTTCAAAACAAGAGGGAGAAGAAACTCGTCTAGTCAGATCATTTTCAAAAGGGGATAAGAAGACTACAACTCTAACACTTAAATTCATCTTTCATATCCACCAAGAACCATCATCAACAAAACCTCTATTCCCGGACTACCCCCTCAAACAACCCCGAGGAAGTATTCCGGATCTCACTTTAGTTGACCACTTTTAACATTAAGTTATAGTTCTCTATGATCTTCACGTCCGTTCCCAAGTCATCCATAACCATGGACATGGCTTTTCGAAAAGATTAGTAACCCTACAGGGGTGCACAACTTTACCCACACGTACCAACCGATTCTTAATGCCAAATTATTAGCCCTCTTCCTTGGAAGGCCGGCAGAGAGTGGTTGACCACGACCTTTACCTTGCTTTCCCCGAGACCATGAGTCACGCACTAGGGATATGCCGCCATAATGGGTGAAGTCTCGAAGCCGGTCCCTAATGATGTGCGAAGGGTTCAAGATTACGGATGCCGGGCATCTCTTGTTCCCGTCCACGCTTACCTACCTATTACGAATGCACCTCCTTCACCTCCATTCAAGAACAACCAAGATGCGTATGTTGAACGGAAAGCCCAAACTATGTGACTCATGGAATCTACTAGGCAAGTTAGTTGGTCGAGGGGGTTTCCAGGCCCCCGTGTGGTTGTACGCTCGTCTTGGTTCAAGAGGCAAGAACATCGGGTCCTAGGGGTGGAAAGTATGGGACTATAAAAACCACAACCCACGTGGCCTCCGTACAAGCCTTAGCATGTTTATCATCCACTTCTGATCACATCACCACATCCTACCTTACTAGATTCATTCGCATCTCCGATGCATCACCTGAACGATCAGCATCGGAACACTAAGCATGGCTAAGCTTGACTGAACTTGTGGCACTAGCGACGCTCATAAGCCAAACCCTAGTTATGCTAGGAGCGGTGGATCGAGTATTTAGTTCGCAAAGGAAAACATGCATCAGATAGGATTACTCTATCTACTAATAAAAGACTGTTGAACCGAATGCATATGACGAGAATGAAATACTTTGTAAACATAGGATTCATATGTATGAGTGGGGATTCGCTTGCCTTCTCCGTTGTTGGACTGATACTGCTCTTCGGTGGCGTTGACTTCAACTTCGGGTTCGGTTCCTATTTGCGAGAATCAATCACCCGAAAAGATAAAGCAACACTCAACACATGACATGTGCAATGCTCATACAATATGGATGATATGACAAGTTAAATAGTGTTGAATTGAACCCTAAAGCATGCTTGGTGACTTTAAAGGGGGTTCCGAAAGTCCAAACCCTAAAACAGGGGGATCATCGAAATCACCTATGGGGTTCAATTGGTTCTTCTAATTAAACTTGCTATCAAAGTTGATTAACAATGTATGATTATAGCTTAGTTAGATAGTTTCATTTTTCTGAACATTTTGGTATATTATTTGTATATTTCTGATTTAAAATGAATTAGTTATGAATTTCCCAAATTTTAATTCATTTTAAATCATTTTTGGAATATTTAAAAATAATTTCCAACTTGGGCCCACATGTCACACTTTTATTATTTTCAGAAAACATTTATAGAAATGATTAAAACCCTGACAGGTAGGGCCCACCTGTCATACATTTTTCATTTAATAAAACAATTACAGAAAACATTTATAGGAATTAGATAAAAGAAAAAGAAAAGGATTATTGCACAGGCATGACATCATGCGGACGTCAGCCAGGAGCAAGCTTGTAGATCCTTGATGGATCGATCGATCCAGAGCTCGCGGGGAGGCGTGGTTAGGGTCGTTGGGAAGAGGGCGATGCGGGCTACCAGAAACTGGCGGCGTCGCTTGCAGGAGGTCACCGGAGAGGGGAGCATGACGGCAGCGAGTGGCAGCAGAGGCAGGTGGTCGTCGGGGAGGGTGAACCAGAGCGAGAGGGGGAGATTGAGAGGGTCCACGAGGACCAGTATCTCACCTTGAGCGCGATGGTGGTAACGGCGACGCCTAGGGCGGTCTGGAATGGTCGGAATCGATGAAGGAGGCGGTGGCCAGAGCTCGGAAAGGTGAAGACGATGGCGATGATTCAGTGCTTGCAGGAATGTTCAGCATGGCGAGGCGAAGCCAGCGGCGGTCTCAGATGGCAAGGGGGTGGTCAGGAATGGCGGGTCACGGCAGAGCCCAAGGCTTAGGGTTCCGTCGAGTTTGGGGAAAGCCATAGAGAGGGCGAGAGGCGACGAGATGGGTATAGGGAGAGAGAGTGCAGCGCGGCAGTTCTTATTCGCGACTCCAGGGGCGGCGGCGGGAATCATAGAGCGCAGGAGATCGACGGCGGGCGTGCTGCTAGGCAGCTGCTTGCCGGCGACGGGAAAGAAGAAAGGGGAGAAGGCCGAAGGGGTACGGGCCTGGCTGGGCCGGCTTGGGCCTCGGGTGGGCTGGCTGCTGGCACTACTGGCGCTGCTGGCGGCAAGGAGAGAGGAGAGGAAAGATGGGCTCGACCCAGGTTAGGTTAGAAACTGTTTTATTTCCAGAAATGTTTTTCTATTTCTATTTTCTGATTTCCCTTTTGTATTTTCAATTCAAATATGTTTTGAATAATTTCAAATTACAGAAACTTTTGTAATATAACTGAAAACACTAAGGGCCCTTGGTACTGATTTGACTCCATTTGTTTTGAGAATTTTCAAAGTATAGAAACCATTTGAATTGATTCAAAGAGAGAGGGAAGCTATTAGGGTTTAGAGTTTTGTTTGTTCTTATTTGGTTGAATCAAAGTGCAAATGTTATGCATGCATGCAATGCTCAAACATATATTATTTATATTACACAAAAGGTTGGTATGTTACAGATCTACCCCACTTACAAGAATCTTGACCCGAGATTCCTAGGTTTTAGAAACGAAGGCAGGGTACTCAGATCGAAGACGATCTTCGCGTTCCCAGGTTGCTTCCGACTCAGAGTGATGAGACCATTGAACTTTCAGGAACTTGATGGTTTAACGATGAGTCTTGCGCTCGGTTTCATCAAGAATACAAACATGGTATTCTCGGTAGGTTAGATCATCTTGGAGATCCAAAGTTTCATGGTCCACACCACGAATGGGATCTTTGAAGCATCGCTTGAGTTGAGACACATGAAATACATCATGAACCTCTGGAAAAGTTGAAGGTAGATCCAATTTGTAGGCAAGCTCACCCCGCTTGGAGAGAATGCGAAATGGATGAACATATCGAGGAGCCAATTTTCCTTTGATACCGAATCGATGGACACCCTTCAGAGGAGTGACCCGGAGATAGACTTGATCACCAACTTCATAATGAACATCAAGATGATGACGATCGTAGTTGGTCTTCTGACGGGATTGAGCGGCCTTCAGATGCTCTCGAATTATGCGAACTTGATCTTCTGCTTCTTGGATCATGTCCGGACCAAAGAATTGTATTTCGCCGGTTTTGGTCCAGTTCAGCGGTGTTCGACATTTTCTCCCATACAGGAATTGGAAAGGTGCCATGCCCAAACTGGATTGAAAACTGTTGTTGTAGGAGAACTCCGCAAAAGGAATACATTTCTCCCAGTTCTTTCCAAAGGATATGGCACACACTCTAAGCATGTCTTCAAGAATTTGATTCACTCTTTCAGTCTGACCACCGGTTTTTGGATGATAAGCTGTGCTAAAGGAGACATGAGTTCCCATTGATTCTTGGAAACTTTGCCAGAATTTGGAAGTAAACAAACTTCCACGATCAGAGATGATCTTCTTGGGAACACCATGAAGAACGACGATCCGAGAGATGTATAGATCAGCCATTTGACTAGCACGGATAGTTTCTCGAACCTGAAGGAAATGAGCAACTTTGGATAACCGATCAACTATTACCCATATGGCATCATTTCCTTCTTGTGTTCTTGGGAGTCCAGTGATAAAATCCATACCAATTTCATCCCATTTCCACTCAGGGATTTTCAACGGTTGCAGAAGTCCAGCAGGCCTTTGGTGTTCAGCCTTTACACGACGGCAAAGGTCACACTCTGCAACAAAGCGAGCGATTTTTGGTTTCATTCCACTCCACCAGAATCTTTGACGGAGATCTCGGTACATCTTGGTACCACCAGGATGGATATACAGAGGGGATTCATGAGCTTCTAATAGGATTAGATCTTTGATTTTCCGACTGTTTGGAACCACTAGCCGGTTACTGAAGTAGAGAGTACCTTGATCATTGACGGAGAAACATTTAGCTTCACTGCTTGCAACACGTTCTTTGATCTTGGTAACTTAATCATCTTGCTTTTGAGCTTCCTTGATTTGATCCTCGAGAGAAGATTTTATTTCAAGGTTAGCAAGAAATCCACAAGGAACCACTTCAAGGTTAAGACGCTTGATTTCCTCATAGAGAACAGGTTGGGCTTGTGAAATCATCAGATTGTTGCAATAAGACTTGCGACTTAGCGCATCAGCTACGACATTGGCTTTGCCGGGTGGATAGTTGAGACCTAAATCATAATCTTTGATGAGTTCCAACCATCATCTTTTCCTGAGATTCAGATCTGGCTGGGTGAAGAGGTACTTCAGACTTTGATGATCCGAGTAAAGTTCGCAACGGTTACCGATGAGGTAATGTCGCCATTAGTTAAGAGCATGAACAACAGCAGTGAGCTCGAGGTCATGGGTTGGATAATTGTTCTCATGTGGCTTCAACTGCCGAGAAGCATAGGCCACTACATGACCATCTTGCATCAACACACAACCGAGCCCTTGGAGAGAAGCATCACAGTAGATGTCGAAATCCTTTCTTGTGTACGGAAGGACAAGCACAGGGGCGGTGGTTAGCTTAGTTTTCAAAGCTTGGAAGATTTCTTCTGCCTTTTCTGACCATTCAAACTTCTTATCTTTCTTAAGAAGATCGGTCATAGGCTTGGCTATCTTGGAGAAGTTCTCGATGAATTGATGGTAATATCCTGCCATTCCAAGAAAACTTCGAACTTCCTTGACTGAGGTAGGTGACTTCCATTCCAGAATGGTCTGAACCTTATCCGGTATGACAACAACACCACTTGCAGACACAACATGACCAAGGAAGTCGAGCTCTTGTAACCAGAACTCACATTTGGAAAACTTAGCGTAGAGGCGATGTTCACGAAGTTTAGTCAGTACCAAACGTAGATGTTCGGCATGCTCTTCTTCGGTCTTGGAGTAGATTAGAATGTCATCAATGTATACCACAACGAACTTGTCGAGATACTCCATGAAGACGGAGTTCATGAGCCTCATAAATGTGGCAGGGGCATTGGTCAACCCGAAGGACATCACTGTATACTCGTAAAGACCATAACGAGTTCTGAATGTTGTCTTTGGGATATCCTCCTTTCTGATCTTGATTTGATGATACCCTGATCTTAAGTCCATTTTGGAGAAGACAGTGGCACCACTTAATTGATCAAAAAGGTCATTTATCCGGGGAAGTGGGTACTTATTCTTGATTGTCACCGTGTTGAGTGGACGGTAATCAACCACCAATCTTGGAATATTTGTATCCCGCTTCTTGACAAAGATGGTAGGGAAACCCCAAGAGGATGTACTAGGTTGGATGTATCCTAGACCCTCTAACTCTTCAAGTTGCTTCTTCAAATCAACCAACTCATGAGGAGGCATGCGGTAAGGTCTTTTGGAAATAGGAGCAGTTCCAAGAACTAGCTCTATGACAAACTCCACAATTCGATCAGGTGGCATGCCAGGCAACTCTTCAAGAAATACATCTGGGAAATCACAGACTACATGGACATCTTGGACCTCGAGAGTGGGTAGGACATCCATGGCATACAACTCCGAGAAAGGTTTAAGGACTGCTGACGGAGACTTTGAACCATCAGTCCAATACTTGACAGTTATGCCAGCAGGAGAGGTCACAGAAACTATTCTAAGTGCACAGTCAATGACGGCTTGATACTTGGTTAACCAGTCCATGCACAGAATGACATCTATGTCCGTTGACTTGAGTGCAATTAGAGAAGTGGGAAACTTCTGATATGCTATATCTATCTCAACCCTATGAGTAACCCAGATGGTCTGCCAACGAGACCCAGGAGTACTAATCTCTATAGGGGAAGACATTGCTTCAAAAGGTATACCATGCTCCCGTGCAAACTCTTGTGATATGAATGTATGCGATTCTCCAGAATCAAACAAAACTGTTGCGAGAATTGAATTGACACGGAGCGTACCCAGAATGACGCGTGGATCTTCCCGAGCTTCCTCAACGGTGACATGGGTCAGACAACCACGTCTAGCACCTTGAGATTTATCATTCTTCTTCGCCTGCTGATCATTGCGTCCGTCAGCCCTTTGAGAACACTCCCTTGAGTAGTGACCAGGCTAACCACAGGAGTAACAGGTAACTCCAGTGTGAGAACTAGCAGGAGGATGATAGTTTGATCCACCAGTATTTGACTGTGGCTGACGAGAGTTATTGCCAGAAGACTTGGGTGCATAAGGAGCATGAGTCACAACACTGTATGGAACAAATACACGACGCTTCTTGTTACCAGAGGAAGAAGCACGAGAATTTCCTTCTTCACGCTTCTGAGAGACTTCCATGTCCTTCCTTCCATGCTCCAGAGTAAGAGCCTGATTGTGCAGGTCCTGGAAAGACTGGAACTTGAAGGGCAGCAACTCATAGCGAAGTGCAGGGTTATGTCCTTTACGGAACAGCTCTTGCTTATCTTCATCATTGGTCACATCCCTGGTTGCATAACGAGCCAAGCGAGTAAACTCACGCCCATAGGTTTCAATATCCTTGCGCCCCTGAGTCATATCCAGAAACTCCCTCCTTTTGAGATCCACGATGGGCTTAGGGATATAAGAGGCACGAAATGCTGCAACAAACTCCTCCCAGGTAAAAACATGTCCTTGAGCTTGCAAATTCTGAAACCTTCCCACCAAACACCAGCCTCACCTTCTAGTTGATTGGTGGCGAAGTTAACACGATCAGCGGGACGGATACGAAGAGCACTGAACTTGCGCTCTATGGTGTGGAGCCAATCATCAGCTTCAAGGGGCTCCTTGGAGTGGGTGAAGATTGGAGGAAAAGAGCGGATGAAATCTCCAAGTGTGACACAGTCGTCAGGATGACGTTCAGTGTCCTGCGCCACACGCTCCAGAAGGCGTTCATTCCGCAGACGGTTGGTCTCAATGTTGTTGAGAACCTCGGCCATTGTGGGAGGTGGCGGAAGTTCCTGATCAGCATTGTTGTTTCCTCGACGGCCAACAGAACCACGAGTACCAGCCGGCATCCTGAGGAGAAAACAGAAACCATGAGAATGGATTCACCAAAAAGGGTACAACAAAGGACGGCAAAACCATACCAAAGGATCATGGTAGAAGTGAACATGTGGATGAAAACTATATCAATGCATTAAGTATGGCAGTAGAACAAGCATACGAAACGTATACGCTACCAACTTAGATACAAACCATAACAATGGAATGCAAGCATGATATGATACCAACAAGTCACAAAAGAATAGAGAGTGGGGTTGGAGGCATCCTTAGCAAAGTTGAAAAACAATGCTTCAGTTGCCAAGATATATCTTGGAAACTCTGAGCCTTGCAACCAAGTACGGAGTACTAGGTAAAAACAACCCAAACCCGTATATCCTAAGAGTTTGAAATGATAGTCGAGAAGTGCAAACTTTGCAAAGCAAACGAGGTAAGATAACTCAGCAATAGAACAACTTTGGATAAGGAGTAAAAAGAGTCCTATTCAGAGTTTTGCAAATAGTTTTTAGATTCAAAAAGTTTTCTCAAACTCTAGACTCATCATCGACCAGCTAGAAGGGTTTCCTATAGGCAGTCCTGCTCTGATACCAAAATCTGTCACGACCCGGGATCAGGGCTAGACAAATACCAGATTCTCATCTGATATAAGCCTAACCTAGATTCCGAAACGCGCAGGGAAAGATCGGTAACATTACAGAACATACAAACCATACATTAATAAGATAAACTCTTAAGAGAGTTACAAACCAATCATACAAGCCAAGGGTCACAGACCCATCATTACATCAAACAACGGAAGCAAACAAGTTGTTCTAAACAACAAACTTAGAAAAGGGCCTAAGAGGCCTTAAACAGAAGTAGCGACCCTTCCATAGATCCTAGGCTGCTTCCCGGGAACCCCAACTACTCGTCAACTTCGACGTAGAAACCACCTTCAGTTAGATTAGCATCATATGTACAAAACATCAACGAAGCAAGGCTGAGTACAGGGTGTACTCCGCAAGACTTATGGCTAGTGGAGTTATTTTTGCATAAAGCCATCTTTTGTTTTCAAAACAAGAGGGAGAAGAAACTCGTCTAGTCAGATCATTTTCAAAAGGGGATAAGAAGACTACAACTCTAACTCTTAAATTCATCTTTGATATCCACCAAGAACCATCATTAACAGAACCTCTATTCCCGGATTACCCCCTCAAACAACCCCGAGGAAGTATTCCGGATCTCACTTTAGTTGACCAGTTTTAACATTCGGTTATAGTTCTCTATGATCTTCACGTCCGTTCCCAAGTCGTCCATAACCGTGGACACGACTTTCGAAAATATTAGTAACCCTGCAGGGGTGCACAACTTTACCCACACGTACCAACCGATTCTTAATGCCAAATTATTAGCCCTCTTCCTTGGAAGGCCGGCAGCGAGTGGTTGACCACGACCTTTACCTTGCTTTCGCCGAGACCATGAGTCACGCACTAGGGAGATGCCGCCATAACGGGTGAAGTCTCGACGCCGGTCCCTAATGATGTGCGAAGGGTTCAAGATTACGGATGCCGGGCATCTCTTGTTCCTGGCCACGCTTACCTACCTGTTACGAATGCACCTCCTTCACCTCCATTCAAGAACAACCAAGATGCGTATGTTGAATGGAAAGCCCAAACTATGTGACTCATGGAATCTACTAGGCAAGTTAGTTGGTCGAGGGGGTTTCCAGGCCCCCGTGTGGTTGTACGCTCATCTTGGTTCAAGAGGCAAGAACATCGGGTCCTAGGGGTGGCAAGTATGGGACTATAAAAACCACAACCCACGTGGCCTCCGTACAAGCCTTAGAATGTTTATCATCCACTTCTGATCACATCACCACATCCTACCTTACTAGATTCATTCGCATCTCCGATGCATCACCTGAACGATCAGCATCGGAACACTAAGCATGGCTAAGCTTGACTGAACTTGTGGCACTAGCGACGCTCATAAGCCAAACCCTAGTTATGCTAGGAGCGGTGGATCGAGTGTTTAGTTCGCAAATGAAAACATGCATCAGATAGGATTACTCTATCTACTAATAAAAGACTGTTGAATCGAATGCATATGACGAGAATGAAATACTTTGTAAACATAGGATTCATATGTATGAGTGGGGATTCGCTTGCCTTCTCTGTTGTTGGACTGATACTGCTCTTCGGTGGCATTGACTTCAGCTTCGGGTTCGGTTCCTATTTGCGAGAATCAATCACCCGAAAAGAGAAAGCAACACTCAACACATAACATGTGCAATGCTCATACAATATGGATGATATGACAAGTTAAATAGTGTTGAATTAAACCCTAAAGCATGCTTGGTCACTTTAAAGGGGGTTCCGAAAGTCCAAACCCTAAAACAGGGGGATCATCGGAATCACCTATGGGGTTCAATTGGTTCTTCTAATTAAAATTGCTATCAAAGTTGATTAACAATGTATGATTATAGCTTAGTTAGATAGGTTTCATTTTTCTGAACATTTTGGTATATTATTTGTATTTTTCTGATTTAAAATGAATTAGTTATGAATTTCCCAAATTTTAATTCATTTTAAATCATTTTTGGAATATTTAAAAATAATTTCCAACTTGGGCCCACATGTCAGACTTTTATTATTTTCAGAAAACATTTATAGAAATGATTAAAACCCTGACAGGTAGGGCCCACCTGTCATACATTTTCCATTTAATAAAACAATTACAGAAAACATTTATAGGAATTAGATAAAAGAAAAAGAAAAGGATTATTGCACAGGCATGACATCATGCTGACGTCAGCCAGGAGCAAGATTGCAGATCCTTGATGGATCGATCGATCCAGAGCTCGCGGGGAGGCGTGGTTAGGTTCGTTGGGAAGAGGGCGATGTGGGCTACCAGAAACTGGCGGCGCCGCTTGCAGGAGGTCACCGGAGAGGGGAGCACGACGGCAGCAAGTGGCAGCAGAGGCAGGTGGTCGTCGGGGAGGGTGAACCAGAGCGAGAGGGGGAGATTGAGAGGGTCCACGAGGACCAGTAGCTCACCTTGAGCACGATGGTGGTAACGGCGACGTCGGGGGCGGTCTGGAATGGCCGGAATCGATGAAGGAGGCGGTGGCCGGAGCTCAGAAAGGTGAAGACGATGGCGACGATTCAGTGCTTCTCCGGTCGATTCCTTTGGCAGGAATGGTCAGCGTGGCGAGGCGAAGACGGCGGCGGTCTCAGATGGCAAGGGGGTGGTCAGGAATGGCGGGGCACGGCGGAGCCCGAGGCTTAGGGTTCCGTCGAGTTTGGGGAAAAGACACAGAGAGGGCGAGAGGCAACGAGATGGGTATGGGGAGAGAGAGCGCAGCGCGGCGGTTCTTATCCGCGGCTCTAGGGGCGGCGGTGGGCTCGCAGCGCGCAGGAGATCGACGGCGGGCGCGCTGCCAGTCAGCTGCTTGCCGGCGACGGGAAAGAAGAAAGGGGAGAAGGCCGAAGGGGTACGGGCCTGGCTGGGACGGCTTGGGCCCCGGGTGGGCTGGCTGCTGGCACTACTGGCGCTGCTGGCGGCAGGGAGAGAGGAGAGGAAAGATGGGCTCGGCCCAAGTTAGATTAGAAACTGTTTTATTTCCAGAAATGTTTTTCTATTTCGATTTTCTGATTTCCCTTTTGTATTTTGAATTTAAATCTGTTTTGAATAATTTCAAATTTCAAAAAAAATTGTAATATAACTGAAAACACTAAGGGCCCTTGGTACTGATTTGACTCCATTTGTTTTGAGAATTTTCAAAGTATAGAAACCATTTGAATTGATTCAAAGAGAGAAGGAAGCTATTAGGGTTTAGAGTTTTGTTTGTTCTTCTTTGGTTGAATCAAAGTGCAAATGTTATGCATGCATGCAATACTCAAACATATCTTATTTATATTACACAAAAGGATGGTATGTTACATACAAAGCCAAGGTGATCTGTCCGTCAGGTCCTCGTAGCCTTTATATGAGAGGCTGGGTCTTGGAGCCATATACGGAGAGATTACAGATTTATCGTTACAATACAAACTCTATGTCAGTTCATAGTCCTTTCTTGTTTGGCAAGACAAGCTTCTATCGGTCGGATGCTCCTTGGACTTATTCGGGCTTCATGGGTCTTAAGCCTTTATGCTCCTAGGGTAACTAATCATAGGGACCCGATAGGTAATACCCATGTCACCAAGCATAACCCATCTGAAGGTTTCCCCTCGAAGACCGGTCGAGGAAGTCCTCTTGAAGAAAACACACGTTACAATTTTAATTCTCCAATTGTTTAGTTGGTAAGGCTAATTACTAGTCATATTATCAGAGGCAATATATTAGCGGTGCTGTCTATGATCATGACACTTTACTCTTGAGGCGTCCATAATCGTGGACACACGACTTCTCGAAAATATTTACCCTGCAGGGGTGCACTACTGTATCCAAACACATGTTCAACCCTTCAAGCAATAATATACATGCGCCTTCTGAATCTCACAACAAGAACTGTCCCATAACTACGCGTGTATCTAGAGGCATCACCTACTGTATTGACCCAACCATGAGGCACGAAGACTCTCAAGGGAGGTATAGAGTTTGTGTCTACGGTCGAGAAGGATCGAAGCTCTACTATGGAAGATGGCCTCTCGGCCATACCATGTTTATGTATGCAATGGAGATATTATCCACCAAAATATCATATCATCACCATGTATGAAGACATATCGAACGTACCCATGTCTGAGGACATATTATACATACACACCAAATGTAAAACAAATTTGTGACCCTCTGGATAAACAAATAGCATCGGTAGTTGAGGGGGGATCCCATAGGCCTACGTTTGGTTAGCACGATCAACTCAGAACTGGTATCGTAGAACGAACAGGTCCTAGGTCGGCTAAAGCAGTTCCCAAAAGTGGTCCCTGACGGGGTCTTATCATTAGATGACGCCATAACCAACAACATCAGATTAATTATCTTATCACCAACAATATCCAAGTATCATGTTCCATCTGTATGAGAGCGATACTAAGCATGCCTATGACTCACAAGGACAAAGCTAGATACTCAAACAAGACAATAGGATAACCAAGGCGATATAGTAGTTGCAGGTCATTCAAGATATGGTAATTAAAGCATCGACAATAAAGGATAGTAGTAGACAAAGGAAGGAAGTAAAATCTCTAAATGCAAAATAGGTAGAAGGGGAGAATGCTCGCTTGAGGAACAATGTCGTAGACCGAAGGCTTCTCATATCTCACATCGACTCATCGTCCTATCTGATGAAGAAGCAAAGCACTAGAAAGAACAAGCAATGCGATATTTAATAGTACGGCAGAAGATCTGGCATGTTTATGATATGATGCATGGCATGACAATAGGCGGCAGCCGGACCTGGAGCTTGCGGGAGCAGCGAGGCGACGAGGAAGCTCCAGGGGTAGAGGTCGAGCATCTCCATCACAGATAGAGGGCGGCGGAAGAGCAGAGGCGAGGTTCAGCGGCGGGGCGCTAAGGAGACACGGCCAGAGCACAATGCCAAAGGGGCGACGGCCGGACATGGGAGGAGGGCGCTCCTGGCGGCGAGAGAAGAGAAGAAGAGCGGGCGGTAGTGGACGGTTGCAGAAGGAAGCGTGGATCGAGTCCCTAGCAGTGTTGTGGGGATTGGTAGCAATGGGAGGGCCTCCACGGTCGCGTGCGGGTGCATGGTGTGTGTGCGTGGTGTTCAACTATAATACTATAGTCTAAAAAGGCCATGACTCTATGCTTCACGCTAATTCTTAGATTGGTTCATTGCATTACCTATAACAAAGCAAATATTCATGCATCATAAATAACGAAATGATTCAGAGTAATCATTTATTACAATAATGCTTAGCACGCATGCTAGCTTAAATAGTTCAATAGAAAACGGAAGGATAAGTATATAATAGGCTCCATCTTCAATTGCCCATAAGCGAACAAATGTTGGATGGAGTATCGCAACCTAGTAAATCACTCGGAATTATAATATCTCAAAACATAAAACGTAGCAGCTCCAAAGGATCAATACTTGAAATATATGGCAAGTAGCGCTAAGTAGGGAGACAGTCACTAGTGGAAACGAGGGCTTTTGTTGATCCCGAAAATGGGCTTTAACACCGGTTCTTCTACGAACCGGTGTTAAAAGGGGGGGCCGTACCAGCGTGGCCTCTGCGGCATTAAAGGAGCCCCCCTTTAACACCGGTTCGTGGCACGAACCGGTGTTAAAGGTCCCTGCACCAGTGGCCCGCGCACCCCCCCCCTTTAACACCGGTTCGTGGCATGAACCGGTGTTAAAGGGGGGGGGGCTATATAAGACACCACCCCAGCCCACACACACCCCACTCTTCCATTCTTTCACATTTTGGAGCCTAGCAAGAGGGTGTGAAGAGTGCTAGTTTGTGTTTTTTTCATATGCACTAGAGGTGTTCGGTGAAATGCCCGAGAGCACCCAACCCTCTAACACCGAACCCTCAACAGCGGTTGGGGAACCGCTGTTAGAGGGCCCTCCCAACCGGAGTTAAAGGGGGGGCTCTGCACTAGTGAGTACACCTAGCAACTACATGCTTATTTGGCTCGTGGAGCTTTTCTTGCATTTTCAAACACTTTTTCCTACTTTATTAAACCAATTTGATTCACGTCAACCCATTAAGTTTACCCATCAAGTTTTAGTAATCAAGAAATAAGGATGAGTGAGAATATATCATAGTCTCGATATCAAGCAACTCATTTGTCCGTAACCGGGGACATGGCTAAGCACTTAGTTTTACACCCTGCAGGGGTTTATACACTTTACTCATGTGACTTGGTCAACCTAGCTCGTACCACGACACTCATATTGTGTGATGATAGGGAGAAACCCAAGAAGACACCGTTCGGAAAGTAGATCTCCAAACTCCACTATGCACCGGTCCCAACCTACCATTCACTATATCCCTGGCTCCGCTGGGTTCGGGTCACCATGACCTACTAAGTCCAACCAGTCACTCATTCTTACTAGAACATATTTGCACACGTAAGCTACTATAATAAAGAAAACTAATCCTTCTCAGTGTCCTAGGCGGCATTCCCCACCATTATTCACACTCTGTTGACAATCAAACCACTCGGCCCAGGTAATTCATTGACATTATGTTTTTTTAGTAAAACAAAACATATACTTCACCATAACATAATCCCTTCCTAATTACATGCATGGAAAGATTTTTTAATGCATCCAAACCATTTACTGCATGAGTTAGATCTATTTAATAGGCTTTTGTTCATAACAATTTAGCTACTGCTATAAACAGTATTGTTAAATCTGCACAAACATACTCCTGGATGGGTATTGTGTTTTAGAGCCAATAGCAAAAGGATTTACGTCAAAAAGACTTACAGATGATTTTATAGAATTAATATACTACAATATGCATTTATACTTACTTAAAATTTTCTATACAGTAAATTGGAAATTTTATTACAGAATAATGTTCTAAATATTTTTGTGATTTCAGGGATATATCATTTTTGTTTTTCTGGTCAATATATTATTTTTTGTGAATTAATTACTCTAAAAAGGGTATTAAACCATTTAAATAACTATGATAAATACTTACAGTAGATGTCTTAACCAATTATATATTAATATTCTACACAAAATTATCTTTCTAATGGTATATTATTTATAGTAGATGTCTTAACCAATTACTATGGGTACATATATAGGCTAACCCCCTTAAGAAAAATAAACTTGGCATCTCCAAAGCTAGTTGTTGGACTACATCTAATTCTTCTTCCTTTTAAGTGTGTGCCATACCAATCTACTAACTTTATTCTAATACATCCAATCCATACTAGAGTTGCATCTAAGCCATCTGTATCTAATATAGATTATGTGCTTCAATCTTAGTGGGTTGTCGGCGAGGCGACATCTATTTGGGAAAGCTTAGATAGGTTGTAGATAGAAAGACTAGGGAAGTAATACTACCCATAACTATATGGAACAAGCAATTAGCACACAAGCAAACAATCAACACTCAAGCCAAAATAATTGTTGTTTTTATGTTCCACAAGATTTATTTCAGTGGCATACCATCCACAAAATAGTTTTCCTTTGACTAATATTTATTTGGGGGTGAACCAACAATCATAAAAGCAATAGACATAATTTGTCGTGAAACTACAGTAGTGTCACGAATTTTTTTGGGCACCTTAAACTCATTAGAAATTTTAGACAACTTATGTACTTGTACATTAGGAAGTTTCGGACCAGATCCTAGCTTAATTCGAGTTACCAATTAAAAAAGAAAAATCGTGCAGGCAGAAAACTGCAATGAAAATTACCACGAATTTTGATATGTAACTTCTATTAATTCATTATCATATCTCATGAAAACTCCTCAAACTTTAGGGTATCAAAATAACATCTTCTAAGCAAATTAAACTGACCATTACAATGTTTGATTTGATCGGAAGCTAAAACTAAACAAAATTCCAATTGTGGACTATATGTTGGACATCATCTACAAGTTTAGAAGAGAAGAGTAAGAATTGAAAGTGATAAGAAGATACTAGAAATAAAACATGAGAAAAAATAGAAAGTGTTCAATAATTCTAATCAAGTTCTAGGTCACGATCCTACAGTCAACACATGTGCTCCGATACCATCTGTAATACTACAGTCTGAAAAGATCATAGCTCTATGAAATACGTCAATCCCTGGATCGGTTCATTGTCTTACATAGATCTTAAAGATGTATAAAAAAGCAAATATCTATGCATCATAAATAACAAAATGATCTAGAGTAATCATTTATTACAATAATTCTTAGCATGCAGGCTAGCTCAAATAGTTCGATAGCAAACGGAAGCATAAGTATATAATAGGATTCATCTTCAATTGCCCACAAGAAAACAAATGTTGAGTGGAGTACCGCAACCTAGTAGATCACTTGGAATCAGAATATCCTGCAACATAAAACATAGAAGCTTCGAAGGATCAATACTTGGAATGTATGGCAATTAGCGCTAAGTAGGGAGAAAATACACCTAGCAACTACATGCTTATTTGGCTAGTGGAGCTTTGGTTAGCTTGCATTTTCAAACACTTTTTCCTACTTTATTAAACCAATTTGATTCACATCAACCCATTAAGTTCACCCATCAAGTTTTAGTAATCAATAAATAAGAATGAGTGAGAATATATCATAGCCTCGATATCAAGCAACTCATTTGTTCGTAACCGGGGACACGGTTAAGCACTTAGCTTTACACCCTGCAGGGGTTTGTATACTTTACCCATGTGGCATGGTCAACCCAGCTCGTACCACCACACTCATATTGTGTGATGATAGGGGGAAGCCCAAGAAGAGACCGTTCGGGAAGTAGATCCCCAAACCCCATTGCGCACCGGTGCCAATCTACCATTCACTACATCTCTAGCTATGCTGGGTTCGGGTCACCACGACCTATTGAGTCCAACCATCCACCTATTCTTACTGGGACATGGTTTCACACATAAGCTACTGTAATAAAGAAAACTAATCCTTCTCGGTATCCTAGACGGCATTCCCCACTATTATTCACACTCTGTTGACAATCAAACCACTCCGTACTGGTAATTCATTGACATTATGTTGTTTTAGTAGAACAAAACATATACTTCACCATAACATGATCTCTTCCCCGTCTATACAGCATGTATAACAACATCTAACATACGAAGGCTCAACTACGAGTGTTCCCTGCCAATATACATAGGATATAGCATAACGATAGTAATTCCTACATATGCAACTACAAAAATACACTACACATGCATAGGAAAATAGTAGGACAATTCATGAACGAAATAGTATCTACTTGCCTTGATAATTGTTGGAGTCATTCAAACACTCGCTGCAATCATAGACGTTGCACTCCTCGCAATCTATCGTTCAAACAATTGCATACAACATAAAAAACCATACAATCATAAACCAATGCATAAATGCATGCATGACATATTAATAAAAGTTTTAGTAGAATATTTAAGTTCTTTGATCATTAACCTCCTGATTACATGCATGAAAAGCTTTTTAATGCATCCAAACCATTTACTGCATGAGTTAGATCCATTTAATAGGCTTTTGTTCATAACAATTTAGCTACTGTTATAAACAGTATTGTTAAATCTGCACAAACATACTCCTGGATGGGTATTGTGTTTTAGAGCCAGTAGCAAAAGGATTTACGTCAAAAAGACTTACAAATGATTTTATAGAATTAATATACTACAATATGCATTTATATTTACTTAAAATTTTCTATACAGTAAATTGGAAATTTTATTACAGAATAATGTTCTAAATATATTTATGATTCCAGGGGTATATCATTTTTATTTTTTTGGTCAATATGTTATTTTTTATGAATTAATTACTCTAAAAAGGGTATTAAACCATTTAAATAACTACGAGAAATACTTACAGTAGATGTCTTAACCAATTACATATTAATATTCTACACAAAATTATCTTTCTAATGGTATATTATTTACATTTTTCTCAGGTGTTGATATGTTCCTATGAATTAATTACATTTAAGTAGATTTAAATACTCCAGAAAATATAGCTACTATAAAGTAAATATTTTATTGCATATTAATATTCTTTATATTTTCCTGAATCCAAGGGCATATTATATGCAATTTTTGGACATGTATTAACTTTTATATGAATTTTACAAGTATAATACAATTTCTGGTTATTTGAAATATTAATAATTCGAATTACACGGTCAGATGGCGATGTAGCGAGATCTCAATGGTCGATACCTTTTTGCTAAAGTGGACCGTTGTTGGCCACTAGATCAGGATCTGACGGCTGAAGATCGGGAACTCGCGCTGCGGCTCGGCTCAGCTCCAAATCGGCTCTGTCTCGCAATTCGAATCGTCTCTAGTTAATCACCACCGACCAGATTATATCGGACGGAGCATTTTGACGATGGAGAGCCGGTGTCGGCTGGCAGATGATGGATATGACGATGGACGGCGGTGCGACATGGAGGGCGCGGGGAGGTGATGGTGGACGGTGTTCAAGCGGCTCCTGGTGACTTCGAGGTAGTCCACGAGGAGCGGGCGACAGAGTGGAGCTCACTAGCGTCCTGGGCACATCGACATGCTTCCTTTGGTGACGGCGGAGGGAGGCTAGAGGCCGTACGGTGAGGTGGAGCTCCGGCGATGGATTCTAGGCGCTCGGGTGCTCCTACGAGGGGGAAAGAGGGTGATGAGGAGCGGAAAACAAGGGGAGAAGAACCAGGGGAACATGAGGGAAAGGGGCGGTAAAAAATGACGAGAGCTCAACCTCCCAAATCTCGGTGGCGGCAACGGTAATGGCGAGCTTCGGTTGGGGCTAGGGTTTGTGAGATTTGCAAAATTTCGCACGATATGGGAGAGGGGTATTTAAAGGAGAGGGAATCGTGCACAAGGGGTCATGGGGAAGAACAAATCGCGGTAGATTCGGCAGGGGGTGGATCAGGGTTGATATGTGCTCGCTGTGGAGGTTGAAGACATCCTGATAGGTGGGATCCACCTGTCGGCGAGTGGGGAGGGAAAAACGGGAGGCGGCGGTCCGGCCTGCTGGTTAGCCTCTACGCGCGCGTGGGTGAGCGGCAGAAAAAGGGTTGGGCCGGCTCGGGTGGGCTGGTCTGGTCCGAGTAGATTGGGTTTAGTTTTTAGTTTTTTCTATTTTCCTTTTTTGTTTTAGTAATTCTTATATAACTTTTCATATTAATTCCAAATGAGGTCAAACTAGTTTATAAATTTTTGTTAAAAACCAGGGGAAAACTATAGTATAATTATTGACAATAGTCTTTCCCATATAAAATATAGGATATATAAATCCTTGTAAATTTCATTTCTTTTATAACATTAAATGTTTGTATTTATTCCATATCTTTTCCATACTAGCTCCAAATGTGCTCAATTTTCTTTCTAAAATTTTCTATTATTCAGTAGGTCATTGTAGGATCATTTTTTATCCTTTTATTTAGTTCAATAATGTTGGATTTATAAAACCCTTGTTTATTCATCATAGTAATATTTGCAAAACCTATTAGAGTTAGGATTTTATAATTTATTTCTTATAAATTTTTGCATGGATACAATGCAATGTACATGAATGGCATGCAAATGTAAAATTCTTCTCTAGTCCCAATTTCCGAAATCTTTGGATGTGACATCAGCGCGGGGTGGGTGCGTGCAGTGTGTTGTGTGCGGTTGAGTCTGAGTACGTGCGTGTCACTAGTTCAAACTCGCTACTTAGAGACCGTGCCTAGAGCCAATTTACCCCAAAAATACAATCCACCGGTTATGTTCATCTTCCTCAGGCGGTCGTAATTATTTGACCGCCTCTAACTTTGACCTCAGACAGTTGTTAATATACACCGTCTTTAGTATGACTATCCCCTTAGCCGTCCATTAAAACAAAATGCCTCTAAATGGAACCTAAGATGATGGGAATTATTGTCTGTCTCCCTAGATCACTCAACCGCAGACCATTATGTCGCTCGCCTCGAAAATTCGTATCGTGCATGTTCCCAAGGTAGCGTGCGCGTGTTGCTAACGCAATTAGAAAGTGGAGATCGTTCTAGCCCCCACCCACACGTGTCTACTGATACGTCCAATTTGCATCACTATTCTATATCATAATTTTCTTCTATTCATTGATATATTTCATTTTAAGACGTGATACTTATGTTATTTCATCTGTTTTTGCATGTTGGATGATTCTTGGAGGATGAACTGCCGTAGTCAGGATTCTGATGGAAAAAGCGGCATCTAGATGCAATTTCGTGAAGATTAGAAAAATACTGTAAAAACTATAGAAAAATATATTTTTCCAGAAGATGAAGGAGGCCAGAAGGGGAGACGGAGTTGGGCCACAGGGGGCCCACACCCCCCAGGCACGGGCCACCCTAGGCCGCGCCTAAAGGGGGTGTGGCCACCCTGGCCCACCTCTGGCTCCGCCCCTTTGCCTATATCTTCCTCCCGAAACCCTATGGTTCGGGGAGCGACCACAGAAAGATTTCGCCGCCTCTACGGGGCAGAAACTACAGAGAGAGAAAGAGCTCTCCGGCAGACATATTTCTGCCGGGAAAATTTCTTCCCGGAGAGGGGAGATCGTTGCCATCAATACCGTCATCAAGTTAGACTTTATCGGGATCACCATCATCATCCACACCACCATCTCCACCAGCACCAGCATCACCACTCCATCCCGCTGTAACAATTGTGTTGAATCTTGCATAGTTCTTAGGGGAAACTTTCTCGGTGTTGATTACTATTGTAGTTGATGCTTGTGAGTGGAACCATTGAATTATTGTTTATGTTCAGATTGTTATTCATCATCATCTCATCTCTGATCTTGATCCATATGATGTCACGTGAGTAGTTCATTTAGTTCTTGAGGACATGGGAGAAGTCATGTTGTTAGTAGTGGAATTATGTTGAGGTATTATTCAATGGTTTAATATTTAAGTTGTGGTGCTATACTTCTAGTGGTGTCATGTGAACGTCGACTACATGATACTTCTGAAGGAAATATGCTCTAGAGGCAATCATAGAGATGATAATATTTCTTATGTATCCATGAGTTATTGTAATGTTCCTTGAATATCCATATCAGGCAACTTGTATTGATTGGAAATTATGTGGATTGTTTGTGAAACTCTTTACTTGCATGGTTATTTAATATTTGTCCTTAGTCGGAGTTCATGTGAGGACACACGTGAATATTATACTAGCACATCGATTGGTTGATGCCTATGTTTCGCAAGTCATAGACATGGAGATGTCAAAATAGTGATGTGGACACATGTTATGAACATGGTGTTGGACTGACCCAACTTGAGACTAGCAATTAGTTGCAGCTCCCTCTCTACACATCGTGTACGTTTTGTCCTTACACCTGATATTGTCGAATGTTCTTGAGATGTGGATCGACCTACTTTGGGGCTATCAGATGCTACTCCGTAACTGGGTAGTTATAAAGGTAGCTTTCTGGTTTGTCCTAAAGCATGCTTCAAGGCATGGTCAATCAAGATGGGATTTGCCCCTCTCTACTTGAGAGAGATATATCTGGGCCCTCGAGTGATCGGATTCAGAAATGCATGGCCGTGCTACATATGGTTAAGAGTTAACCTAGCAAAGCGATTCCGAATCACAGTATCGAGAAAAGGAGGTCAACTTGGAGCTAGACCAAATATCACGAGGCAAAGGGAAAGACATGTACTAAACCTTGTGATGGTTCGTACGATATGATCTTTGTATGCATTTAGGAGTTGGCACGTCTTGCTATAGGCCGCTGCCAACTATTGACAGAATAAGTGTATTCGTGTCATGTCTATACGTATATGAACCTATAGGGTCACACACTTAAGGAACTAGAAGCCTAATAAGGATTGGATCCGAATTAAACGAAGCTTAGGCTACTAATGGGCTGCTAATGTAGAAGCCCACTAGGGACGCCTATATAAGAGAGGGTGGGGCGAGCTGACTAGGGTTAGACCATTCCACCCAGCCGCCACTCCTCACGCCTATGTTTCCCGCGCGGAGCTAGCAGACCGGCGTCTGACGCTTCCACCCCGCACGTGTGGATACCTCGAAGGTGCTGCAGCAGTAGCACTTGGACGAGCCACGCAAGGGGAGCTGCTCGTGGGATGAGAACAAGAAGGAGATGTGGAACGTCTACACTGCCTCGACGCGCTTCATCAAGTTCCGCAACTGCGCGTCTAGTGGTAATTCCGTGATCTATGACAACAGTAATCCTGGTTTACGCGGTAGAAATTTTTGATTTGCGCTAGTGTAGCCTACTCGTATCCATTCAGTGGTATCAGAGCCGATGCTGTTCAGTTATAGGTTCGGGATGTTTGCATATGGTGATATGCAGATTGATATGAATGATGTGATCGTTTGTATTGCGGTGTTCAGGATTGATCTATGATCTTGCTTTCCGTGATCATGATTCTAAGGTTGTCGAATGACTTACCCCTATCGGTCGGTTTCCTCCATTGGGGTAGACAGTGACGCATAAATCCTGTTGAATCACGCGAAGATCAATATGATTGATCGAATCGGAACCTAGATCTAAAATCGATGTACCGTGATCAAAAGAGTTTGGTTGAAATGGAATAACAGTCGGTTTATGGTAAATTTGATTTGCCGATCAAAATCCTTAAAGAAAATTGTATAGATACCGCGAGGGGCGCTGCCCCTTCTAACCCCGCAGGGGGAAACCCCTAGACCCCCCTTAATCGTAGACCCTTTTGTATCTCGTTAAGGTAACTAGGTGTTGTGATGTCACATGATCCGGTAGAATGCGATTCTATGCATAACTTGTTTTTGCAGGATGTATGTGACCAGTATGGCCCATATATGTATGTGATGCATGTATAAAAATTATCATGACCTGCGTGTCGTGAGTAGGGCAACATGGCTGGAGCCAAATGTGTTGTCAATTATTGTAATGGCCTGCGTGCCAACTTGTGATGATCCCAATACTATGTAATTTTGATTATTAGCTGTTAGGAGTAATAGCTTATATTAGTTCTTGGAGGACTCATCACTTGGAGGATGGCTAGCATGGAACATGAAGATGGAGATCAGCATGGTGGACAGATTCTATGGCGATATAGATCACCATGAGAAAATGGGCCATACTGTGTCACAACTATGTGAATGATATTCGTATGCATTTTACTACTATACATGCTTAGATGATATAAGTAGAGCAATCCCTCACAAAGTTTAAGTTAAACCATGCCCTCCCAACCAAACCTTGCACCATCCTATGCCCTGTGCAATCGTTGGTGGGCCTGTGAAATTAGGGTGTAGCGGTTTTCCTTAGCTGGATGGATTTGTATCGGATACCTACACGCATAAGGGTTGGTGAGCTTGACAAGGTCATCTTTGAAGGGAATATGCCCGAGAGGCAATAATAAAGTGGTTATTATCGTATTCCTTATTTATGATAAATGTTTATTTTACATGCTATACTTGTATTAATACGGAAATTTTAATACATGTGTGTTTAATAAACGAAAGGAAGTTCCTAGTTATGCCTCTCTTATAAACTAGCTCGTTAATTAACAAGATGATCAAAGGTTTCTTGATCATGGACATTGGATGTTGTTAATAAGGAGGTCACAACATTGTTGGAATGATGTGATGAACATTCATCCGAAGTATAGCATTACGATCAAAGTCATTGAGTTTATATTGCTATAACATCATACGAAGTGATCCTAATCCTTAGACCATGATATCATGTCAATCACTAACACCGGAAGAGTTTCTTGATAACATCAAACATCACAACGTAACAAGGTGAT
This sequence comes from Avena sativa, assembly GCA_916181665.1. Classification (NCBI taxonomy): domain Eukaryota; kingdom Viridiplantae; phylum Streptophyta; class Magnoliopsida; order Poales; family Poaceae; genus Avena; species Avena sativa. The sequence continues at coordinate 339,259,633 of OV702281.1, forward strand.
TATAAAGATGGGTTCAGAACTACTAAAGTGTTATGTTGAGGCCCATGGATCGAGAGTGGAATTTGTTCATCCCAATGACGGATACATATGCTTTGGGCCCTCTCGGTGATATCACATTGATTAGCTTGCAAGAAAGTGATTTGATCACTAGAATGTTATATCACGGGAACAAGAAAATAGTACATGTCAGTAATGAGATCAAACTAGGTATGGAGATACCGATGATCGAATCTCGGAGATGTAATATATCGCGAAATAGAAGGATTAAGATACTAGCGTAAAAGGTTCTCACAATCACAAGAAAGTCATCTTTGAATGTGTGGGAGTCAGTACGGATCTCCAGACCCCGCTTCTGATTATTGATCAGAGAGGGGTCTCGATAATGTTCGCATTATTCGTGAACTGTAGGGTGACACACTTAAGGGATACCGACACCTATGCCAGAGAAAGGAAAAGGAAAGCGCAGGAATTTATTTCACTAGACGCCGAAACTGTTTCGGTTGAAATTGCTGAAACTGGTTCTGCATGTGAAATTGAAATGTTGTAAGGGGTTTTATGTGAATGTTTTTTAATTAGAGTAATTAACAAAATTCTGAATAAATAAATAAAAGAGTTTTATTTAAATGAGAGCTTGCATTAAATTTGGTGGAAATATAATGCATGTGAGTGGATTTTTGAGTGGAGGCTTTTTAATGGGAGTGGAGGATTTTCATTTTGAGTGGGAGCTCCACCCACATGAATGTGGAAGAGGTGGGGGAAGCCACCATGGCTGGGCGCCATGCCCCTTGGGGTGCCCCCTCTCCCTATAAAAGGCCCCCTCTCATCCTCTCAAAGCACACCTCCTCGTGAAGGATCTCTCTCCCCCTTTTAGAATTTCCCCATGGTCTCGGATCAGCGAGATACATGTTCCCGGTGGCTTTTTCTGGAAGAATTTTTTCTTCCGCTGCTTCGCTGGAGCGAGGGCGCGGAGGTTGTCGGGTTACCCGGACGTGTGTGCGATCACGGATGCACCACTGCTTTGCGGTGCTGGACTGGCTGTACCAGATGGACTTCATCACGATCTTGAGATCGGCAAGCGTTCGTCTACATCATCCATGAGTATAACCTCGTTAACGCTATTCAGTCTTCGAGGGTATGTATTCTATGGATGTATATCCACCCGTTGCTTGTATCTAGTAGATGGATCTTGGTACATAGTTGTTCCCATCGTAGGATTTTTTTTGTTTTCTATGCTGCGAACCCTACATTGGTATCAGAGCCGGATCTATGCGTAGATGCTTTGCACGGGTAGTACATATATGAGTATTTGGGCGATGATGATCATTTTATTTCTTCTTAGTTGTACTTTGGATATAGGTGGCATAGTGGGATGAAGCGGCCCGGACAAACTTTACATGTCCTCGCACATGAGACCTGTTCCACGCTTGACATGCAACTAGTTTTGCATAAGTGGCTAGCGGGTGTCTGTCTCTCCTACTATATTCAATATCTAATTTGCAACGAGTTTTCAACAATTTGATTATCCTCGTTGTGGTTCATTTTCGTAGGTAAGAATGGTTCTATCTTCGAAAGCCCTATGCCACGTAAAACTTGTAATGGATAAATTAGAGGCGTCTAGTTTAGATTGTTGCTGGGCTAGTGTCATGATATTGTGATGTTGTAAGTAGAAGTATAAGTCGATACTCTTACAACACACATAACGTGTAAGTTTCATAGACCTTGGCCTTACACATAGAGGTATGATGACGATCATACCATGATGCACATGATGGCGATCAAGTGCAAGAACCATATCATTTCACTTATTAACATGTGATGTTTGTTGCATCTTATATTGCTAGTTTGGTGTTTTATTAGCATAATAAGATGATCCCTCATTCAGATATCAAGATAAAAATGTGTTCTCCCTTAAGTATGCACCGATTATGTTTCATCGCTCCAAGACATCACGTGATGATCGGGTGTTCTTGGATCCATGATCATATTTCGGGTGTAAGACAGTTACACACGCGAATACTAAGGTTCTTACTTGGCGATCCTAGCATGTACAGACATGGTCTCGAAACACGAACCAAAAGGTTAAGCATGAGTCATATGGAAGATATGATGCCCATTTGATGCTCGCCTTTGAAGCTACACCGACTCACGTGATGATCGGACTTGGTGTAGTGTATTTGGTTCATGTAATCACCAAAAAGACACGAGTGATGTCGTTTTTGAGTGGGAGTTCATTTCTAATTTGGATTAGTAGAACTCAATTTATCATAAATTAAGTCAAAGTGAATTTGCATAAATTGTTGTAGTCATTGGCATTCGTTCACCACCATATGCATAGTTGTAATTGAGATAATAGAACTACAGAATTCTGAATATTTACTTTAGGAACTGGTATCTTATTGTGTCGAGTGTCAATCTAAAGTTTAAAGTCCTATTGCAAATTTTCAGCAAACTCTGTTTACTCCATGAAGTTTAATAATTAGTATTAAATCGAGAGTGAAAATTTCAGTGTTAGTATCTAAAGTATCATGTTTGCATCCATGATTCTTGATTTAAATATCGAGATTATATAGGAGCTAAAAGAATTGTTTCAGAAACCATCATGTGTGACAGATATAAAGATATATCTAAAACAATGTTTTGGTTGCAATATGATAGAGTATAATGTATGTTTTTATATTGGATGAGAATTTGCAAAGGTTGGAGATGCTAGACATCCTAATCATCCAAAAGGGTTTTGGAAAGTAATGTTATACTCACGATTTGCCTTTATAAGCTACAGTAGCTTGATCATGAAAGTCTTCATGATAAGGATGAATAGAAGATGTATGTAAAATGTTTACTACACTTAAAGATTACTAAAGAATGGATTTTGACAGAACACCGATCATTTGATGATGGTGATCTACTTCAAAGTGCAAGTCCAAAGGTATTATTATTTGAATATACACGCTTTGTACTATGTGTCATGTATATGGCGCCACTACTGATGTTGATAGATTCTTGTAAAAGGAAAAGGAAATGCTGAAAGAGAATCAATAAAATATATTTGGCAGAAAAGAAAAGATTGGAAATATCCAATTTAGGTATATGGATGATATACATGTTATGGTTGTATTCTTTGCTTGTTAAACAATGTGGTTCTTGGGTATTGGATACCGAATTGGTTGGTATGAAATTTCATACAGAACGACGCAATTCATGAACCACAATGGCCTAAGTAACTAGCAAGAGAATATGTGATGATGTTCATCAAAAACAAACAAACCGTTGTTTGTATTTCTCATTGACATCAAAGCTTGCCTTCGAGATTTGTTTTAATAATAGTTATTTAAATCAGGTATTATGAGAACAAAGGTTGTTCAAATAATTACCATATTCCATATAAGATGGATGATTTACAAATCTAGACGGAGAAATCACATCCATAAAAACTAATGCTAAAATGCCGCAAGACAAATGATTGAAAGATCACTTACGAAATGACATCGCCATTTACATTATATTGGAAATAAAAAATGAAGAAACTCCATTTTCATGGGTTTTTGGAGTCTTTGATTTGATCAAATGACGCTTGTGAGACTTTCCTCGGGATAATTAAAACTTCGTTCAAAGGCCAAAGAAGAACGAACGACTAAAATATTGGAATTTATACATATCGATGTATGTAGTCCATTATGTATAGTCGTAAGCGATGGATTTCAACTTCATATGCTTTCTCCAGAAATTTGAGTGAATATTCACTTAATGAGAAAGAAGTATGAAATATTTGAAAACGTTCAAAGACTTTCAACATGAAGTGGAAAATCAATGTAACAAGAAAATAAATGGTTTATGATTTTATCATAAGGGATTTATTTGAGTTGCAAGTGTAACAAGAAAATAAATGATTTATGATTTTATCATGAAGGGATTTATTTGATTTACAAATTTAGGAAAAACACCTAGATTTGCATCTCCCGAAACACCATAGGAATATGGAGTGTTTGAGATTTGTAATGAAACCTTGTGTGACATGGTTGGATCAAAGGTGTTATTTATAAAACTGCCATTATATTTTCAAAGATTAAAGCTTTAGAGACTACCGCTTTTACACTGAAAAGAGCTCCATCTTGATCTGTTGAAATGACACCATATGAGTTATGGTTTGGGGTAAAACCCAAGTTGTCCTTTCTTAAATTTTGGTATGCTAAGCATAACTAAAATGTTTACAACCAAAGTCGGATGAGCATGTCTTTATAGGTTATTTCGAATAACAATTGGTTATTCCTCCGTAACACCGAGGACAAAAGGGTTTGTCGCTTGAAACGTGAAGTTTCTTGAAAAATGAATTTTTCATAAAAGTTAAGTAGGAGGACAATAGAACTTTGATAAGGTTAACGAACCTTAGCTAAATGTGCTGAGTTGCGCAACGCCGGAAATTGTTCCGGAGGCAGCCATAATGCTCATAGCTCATGTGCCTCAAAGGTTGTGGTCACGGAGACCTAAGTTCCTATTGAACCAAGTAGTTCTGATAAAAAATCAAATCTAAGATTCGAGAGTAAATCATTATTGTTTGACAATGATGAACCGACTACATGCAAAGAACCAATAATGGGCCCCGACTCCGTCAAATGGCTTGAAGCCATAAAATCTGTGATAGTTCCATACCTGAGAAATCAGGTTTTGAACTTGGAAGACCCTCCGGAAAGGTGTAAAAACCCATCGGTCGTATTTGGATCTATAAAGAAACAGACATGGATGTTTCACATCTATGAAATAGTTGACATGTCGGTAAAGTATTTTACGACAGTGTTCAAGGAGTTGACTATGTCAAGATTTGATCTTTCATAGCGATATTTAGTCTAGATGGATTAAAGTAGCAACCACTACATACAATTTGGTATATGGTAGATGAATAAACAAAACAAAGTTCTTCTAAAAGAATGATTACCTAGGATGTGTGCATTACACGATCCAAAGGGTTTTGTTAATTCAAAGGATGCTAAAAGGGCATGCGAACTTCAATGGTTGAAGTAAGCATAGCGGAGTTGGAATCTTCACCGTGATGAAAAAGGAGTTTTCATCAGGAGACGATGAAGATGCTTGCATTTGCAAGAAATTAAGTGGGAGCGCTGAGACACATTTCTAATACATTATGTGGAGGACATCTTGTTGATTGGAAATGATGTATCTTTTATTGAGAAAGGTTAAGGATTTCATTTCGATGAAATACTTAGGCAAAGACCGAATATTTAGCATGAATGTCTACATGGATAGACTGTGACGCTAATATGGTTATGCCAAACGTACATATATGAGATATTAAAGGAGTTCAATATAGAAACGATAAGAAAAGGTTCTTGTCGCATGGAAAATAATTGAATCATGATTCAAGTGTATCGACACTTGATAAGTGAAACAAGATTGAAGTGCTTTGACACTTGATGAGTGTAATCACAAGAATGTTTTTGATCAATCATACCATGATATGTACATATCCAGATATGTCCTATGCTCTAAGTTTTACGAGCATATACCAGAATGAATCATACAATGATCAATGGACGATAGTAAGGATATTATTATGATCTTTTGGAAGAACTAAGAATATATTTGTGTAGAGGTGACAAACAATTAGAAATAGTTCATTGTAAAGCATTACATTGATACTAGTTTTGTCACAAGATACAAATTAAATTTATCTCAATTTAAACTATGGGTGGCATAATGAAATGGAAAGAAAGTTTTCATGATGGATTTGGATGAATTCCAAAATTAAGACATTGTGACGGATACTACAACAAAAGGCTAAGTATATGACTGCTATAGTAGCAACAAAGGAGGGCATTTGTGTCAAGTAGTTTGTTATCAAACTAAGGTGTGGTTCGCAACGGGCTAACACTAGATATATATTGTACGACAATAGTATCAACGCGATTTAACCCCAAGGAACTAAAGGTCTCACCAATAGACCAAATTTATACAATGCCATCTCATTGGAGAATGAGTGATGCGTGAAGATGCAAATACATGCAAATAAACACGGACCTAAAAGTGTCAGATCCATAGATTATTTTAACCACTTGCAATCGCATATATAGAATACTAGAAAGCCATAGGTGTTCAATACGCAAAGTTTTCAAACTAGATTATTGTCTCTAGCGCAAGTGGGAGACTGAAGGGAATATGCCCGAGAGGCAATAATAAAGTGGTTATTATCGTATTCCTTATTTATGATAAATGTTTATTTTACATGCTATAATTGTATTAATATGGAAACGTTAATACATGTGTGTTTAATAAACAAAAGGAAGTTCCTAGTTATGCCTCTCTTATAAACTAGCTCGTTGATTAACAAGATGATCAAAGGTTTCCTGATCATGGACATTGGATGTTGTTAATAACGAGGTCACAACATTGTTGGAATGATGTGATAAACATTCATCCGAAGTATAGCATTACGATCAAAGTCATTGAGTTTATATTTCTATAACATCATACGAAGTGATCCTAATCCTTAGACCATGAGATCATGTCAATCACTAACACCGGAAGAGTTTCTTGATAACGTCAAACGTCACACCGTAACAGGGTGATTATAAAGATGGGTTCAGAACTACTAAACTGTTATGTTGAGTCCCATGGATCGAGAGTAAAATTTTTCCATCCCGATGACGGATAGATATGCTCTGGGCCCTCTTGGTGATATCACATTGATTACCTTGCAAGCAAGTGATTTGATCACTAGAATGTTATATCACGGGAACGAGAAAAGAGTACATGTCAGTAACGAGATCAAACTAGGTATGGAGATACTGATGATCAAATCTAGGACATGTAATATATCACGAAACAAAAGGATTAAGATACTAGCGTAAAAGGTTCTCACGATCACAAGAAAGTCATCGTTGAATGTGTGGGAGTCAGTACGGATCTCCAGACCCCGCTTCTGATTATTGATCAGAGAGGGGTCTCAATCATGTCCGCATTATTTGCGAACCGTAGGGTGACACACTTAAGGGATACCGACACCATTTGGAGCAACTAATATGCCGAGAAAGAAAAAGGAAAGCGCAGGAATTTATTTCACTAGACACCGAAACTGTTTCGGTTGAAATTGCTGAAACTGGTTCTGCATGTGAAATTGAAATATTGTAAGGGGGTTTTATGTGAATGTTTGTTAATTAGAGTAATTAACAAAATTCTGAATAAATAAATAAAAGAGTTTTATTTAAATGAGAGCTTGCATTAAATTTGGTGGAAATTTAATGCATGTGAGTGGATTTTTGAGTGGAGGCTTTTTAATGGGAGTGGAGGCTTTTAATTTTGAGTGGGAGCTCCACCACATGAATGTGGAAGAGGTGGGGGAAGCCACCATGGCTGGGATCCATTCCCCTTGGGGTGCCCCCCTCTCCCTATAAAAGGCCCCCCTCTCATCCTCTCAATGCGCACCTTCTCGCGAAGGACCTCTCTCCCCCTTTTAGAATTGCCCCATGGTATCGGATTAGCGAGATACATGTTCCCGATGGTTTTTCCTGGAAGGATTTGTTGCTTCCGCTGCTTCGCTGGAGCGAGGGCGCGGAGGTTGTCAGGGTACCCGGACGTGTGTGCGATCACGGATGCACCACTGCTTTGAGGTGCTGGACCGGCTGAACCAGATGGACTTCATCATGATCTTGAGATCGGCAAGCGTTCGTTTACATCATCCACGAGTACAACCTCGTTAACGCTATTCGGTCTTCGAGGGTATGTATTCTATGGCTGTATATCCACCCGTTGCTTGTATCTAGTAGATAGATCTTGGTACATAGTTGTTCCCAGCGTAGGAATTTTTTTGTTTTCTATGCTGCAAACCCTACGATCTTAATAGTTAAGGACCCTGGGGCATAAAGGTTGGGCACCTAGTTTTGACATAGAGTTGTCACCCAACAACAAGAGTCATATGTGATATGATTAGCAAGTGTTGCTTACCGATTTACCTTGTCTTCTAGCAGTGATGCTAAAGCTCACTAGTCGACTTGTTAATTGTGGATCTTGAATCACTTAGTATCAATAGAGGGATATTGATTTAAGTGGGAGTATATGGTATAAAATTGTTTAATATGTTTTACTCTTTCATGGTTACATGGCTTAGTATTTTGCATTTTTTCTGTTGTAGATCAATGGCACCGAACACTGCATCACCTTTTTCTTTGCGTTCGATTCTTAATAAAGATAAACTAAATGGAACAAACTATTCGGACTGGGTCCGTAACCTGAGAATTGTTCTCAGGTCTGATTAAAAGGAAACGGTTCTGGATAACCCAATCCCCGATGAACTTGATGATAATGCAACTGCTTCCCTAAAGAATTCCTACAAGAGAGCATGTGATGATTGTCTTGAGGTTAGATGTCTTATGCTTGCATGCATGGAACCTGAACTCCAAAAGAAGTTTGAGGATCAGGATGCGTACGATATGATCGTCGTGCTTAAGGATATGTTCCAAGAGCTGACAAGGACTGAGAGGTACAATGTTGCCAAGTCCTTTGTGGAATGCAAGCTAGAAGAGGGAGCAGTTGTAGGCCCCCATGTGATTAAAATGGTTGGTTACAGTCAGACTTTGGAAAAGCTTGGTTTTCCACTAGGCCAAGAGTTGGCTACTGATTTCATTTTGGCGCCTCTTCCATCCAGCTATGGGAAGTTCATTTCGAACTACCATATGCATGGGGTCGAGAAGGGCCTTAATGAGTTATGTGGGATGCTAAAAATAGCAGAAAGTGACATGAAGAAGTGTGCAGGGCATAGCCATGTGATGGTTGTGCAGAACAAGCCTAGCTTTAAGAAAAAGGGTACTTCTTGGAAGAAGAAGGGCAAGGCTAAGGATACGATCCCTAAGCCTGCACCTAAGCAAAAGGCTGGACCTGTAGAAGACAATGAGTTCTTCTTTTGTCATGAACATGGCCACTGGAAGAGAAACTGCAGCAAGTACCAGGCTTCTTTGAAGAAAAGTGGAAGTAAGAGTACTTCCCACTCAGGTACGCTTGTTGTAAATGTTGTGGACATTCTTCTCGCTGGTTCTTATGTTAACTCTTGGGTGTTTGATACCAGATCGATTGCTCATATTTGCAATTCGATGCAGGGGCTAATAAGGACTAGAGAAGTGCAGAAAGGCGAAGTGGATTTTCGCGTTAGAAATAAAGCAAGGGTTGCTGCATTGTTCGTCGGCGTCATGCAACTTCACCTTCCGTCAGGATTTATTATGGAGTTGAATAATTGTTATTACATTCCAAGTATGGGTCAAAACATTTTATCACCTTCATGTTTGATGAGGGATGGATATTCATTTGCGAGTATGAACAATGGTTGTGTAATCTCTAAGAATGATATGTTTATGGCTGATGCTCCCATTGTTAATGGGTTATTTATTTTAAATCTTGATGATGCATCTGCTTACAATGTTAGTGCTAAAAGGCTTCAGCCTAATTATTTGAGTCCTACCTATTTATGGCATTGTCGTTTGGGGCATATAAGTGAAAAGCGCATGAAGAAGCTCCAAGGTGATGGTCTTCTAACTTTGTTTGATTTTGAATCATATGAGACATGTCAGGCTTGTTTACTTGGAAAGATGACCAAGTCTCCTTTTTCGGGTTTTCCCGAGAGAGCGATGGACTTATTGGAACTCATACATACTGATGTATGTGGACCAATGAGCATGACAGCCAGAGGAGGATATCACTACTTCATTACTTTCACTGATGATTTTAGTAGATATGGTTATGTCTACTTGATGAAGTATAAGTCTGAAACTTTTGAAAGGTTCAAGGAGTTTCAGAGTGAGGTCGAAAATCAACGTGGCAAGAAAATAAAGGCCTTGCAATCTGATCGTGGAGGTGAATATTTGAGTCACGAATTTAGCAATCATCTTAAGAGTTGCGGAATTGTTCCACAGATCATGCCGCCTGGAACGCCTCAAATAAACGGGGTATCCAAATGACGCAATCGAACTTTGTTGGACATGGTTCGATCGATGATGAGCCAGTCGGATTTACCATTATCATTTTGGGGATACGCTCTAGAAACGGCATCTTTCACACTTAACAGGGTACCATCTAAATCCATAGTTAAGACACCATATGAGATGTGTACTGGAAAGAAACCCAGTTTGTCTTTTTTAAAGATTTGGGGTTGTGATGCATTTGTCAAGTGGCTTCAGTCGGACAAGCTAACACCCAAATCTGATAAGTGCATTTTCATGGGATATCCGAGTGAAACCTTAGGGTATTACTTCTACAACCGAGAAGAGGGCAAAGTTTTTGTCGCTCGTAGCGGTGTTTTCCTACAGAAAGAGTTTCTCACAAAAGGAACAAGTGGAAGGTCGGGACGACTTGAAGAAGTTCAAGATGAGCCAGTCAGGGATGCTTCTATGAGTGATGCTATTATAGTAGAACAAGTTGAGGAACCCATGGCAATAGAAGCACCACAACCACGAATGTCGGCGAGGCTCCACGAAACACGGGAATTATTATTGTTAGACAATGATGAGCCTGCGACCTATGCAGAAGCGATGGTGGACCCAGACTCTGAGAAATGGCTGATCGCCATGAGATCCGAGATAGAGTCCATGGGGGACAATCAAGTTTGGAACTTGGTTGACCTGCCTGATGGTTTTAAAGCCACCGAGTGCAAATGGATCTATAAGAAGAAGATTGATATGGATGGAAATGTTCACATCCATAAAGCTCGACTTGTTGCAAAAGTTTTTCGACAAGTTCAAGGAGTTGACTATGACGAGACTTTCTCGCCCGTAGCGATGCTTAAATCTATATGGATCATTCTAGCCATTGCTAATCTTTCGACTATGAACCTTTGTCTATGAAATATGAAATATGGAAGATGGATGCCAAGTCGGCTTTCTAACTGAGGACGTGTATATGATGCAGCCCGAAGGTTTTGTCTATCCAAACAATACAGGAAAAGTATGCAAACTTCTAAAGTCTATTCATGTGCTGAAGCAAGCATCTCGGAGTTGGAACATTCGATTTTATGAAGTTGTAAATGAGTTTGGCTTCATAAAAAATGAACAATAGCCTTGTGTTTACAAGAAGGAAAGTGGGAGAGCGCTTTGTTGGGCCACGCAGAGATAAAACAAAATTTTCCCTCTAACGTGGTGATCCCAAGATCTAGCTGAGGTAGAAGGCCACGAGGTTTACCACTAGACGCGCAGTTGCGGATTACTGATGAAGTGCGTTAGTTGATGCAGTGCAGTCCTTTGTGATCCGATCGTCCTGGTGCTGATCGTACAACACCTCTGCTGGTATCCACACGTGCAAGGAGTAGCGCCAGCGGCGAACTACCAGATTCGTTATGGCGGCAGGACTGCTGTGGATCTAGGGTTTCCAACACATGGAATGACCTAACCAAACAACGATTAACCCTTCAGGGTTGGTGTGCTCCACTATATATAGGGAGTGAACGTGGGCTCTGCTCGCGCGGCCCATTCACTAAAGCCCATATAATATTAGTCCCTGTGAGTCCGACTCACTGACTCAGTCCAAATCAGGCTCGGGTTCAACCCAACCAGATTTCCAGTTCAGATCCAATCCAAACTTGCTCCCGCTCTTAACTGTGTGACCCCGGAGGCTCATGGCTACTTGGATACGATTAGAGTCCGACTCTAAATCGATCAGTCGGTAGCGGCTCCTAGCAGAACGTGCCGACTCCCAAGTACCAAAGAGTCATGACGACTTGCCTTTCCAATGCGACTTGCGTCCGAGTCCCTTTTGCCTCACGATATACCTTGTCAGACTATAGGCGAATAATTGTCATCCCTTGAATAGTCCGACTCTCTTCTCGATCTGAGATAAGTGATTCACCCGACTAACTCTTAGTCGATCGCCTCAATTAACACTTAACCGAGTCATGCATGTCATGCTTTCCGAATCATATCTCACGAGAGGGCCCAGAGAATATCTCAGGGGAAAAATCCCATCTTGGTTATTCACATCACGTAGCTTGATTCTAAGTCGACCCGAACTCTGCCTTTATAACTGCCTAGTTACGGATCAGCGTTTGACAAAACCTAAGTCGGTGATCCTTAACTCGGACTATGCAATAACCTCAAGTCTAAGGATTACATTGATTGAGATATACAAATGACAACTTGTTCGTTGTACCTCAATATGGGTCAATCCGACTCGCTAAACTCTTTAGCCGAATCTGTGTAAGTTGAAATAGCATCTCCATGCCCATGACAAGTGGAACCGAGTCATGAAGCCAACTTTCACATTGGTCTAAGTTGTGTGTCCAGCACAACCTCAATGACCAAGGATATTTAGTACAAACAACATGAATGTATAGTTCCACAATCGAATCACATATTCAATGATACACATTAGATGTTTATACAAGGACAACTTAATATCTTTATGAATACAATGGGAAATCTCATCATACATGATTGCCTCTAGGGCATATTCCCAACACTCTCCCAGTTGCACTAGAGTCAATCTTCCGACATCACATGTATAAGAATCTAATGCCCATGGCTCTCAGGTGCGCCTCATGGTTCGGCTGTGGTAACGGCTTTGTCAACAGATCCGCAATATTTGCATCCGTGTGTACCTTGCATAACTTGATATCACCCTGATCCACGAACTGGCGAATCAGGTGGTATCACATGAGTATGTGCTTGTTCTTCTGGTGCTGTCTAGGTTCCTTGGCTTGTGCAATAGAACCATTGTTGTCACAATACAAGTCCAACGGATTGGACGAGCCCTGAACCACACCAAGATCCATGAGGAAATTCCTCATCCAAACAGCCTCCTTTGCTTCCTCCGAGGCGGCAATATACTCAGCCTCTGTTGTAGATGTAGACACAGTCTCTTGCTTGGAACTCTTCCAGCTCACAGCACCTCCGTTTATAATAAACACATATCCGGATTGCGAACGAGAATCATCAGAGTCGGTAAGATAACTCGCATCCGTGTAACCCTTTACACTGAGTTCATCTTCACCACCATAAACCAAAAACATATCCTTAGTCCTTCACAAGTACTTTAGGATATTTTTAGCCGCTGTCCAGTGGATTTATCCAGGATCATCCTGGTATCTGCTCACAACACTTAGAGCATATGAAACATCCGTCCTAGTACAAATCATGGCATACATGATGGATCCGACTGCAGAAGCATACGGAATCACACTCATCCGACTTCGCTTATTAGTTGTCGAAGGACACTGAGTCTTGCTAAGTTTAACACCATGGGACATCGGTAAGAACCCCTTCTTAGACGATTCCATGTTGAACTTCTTCAACACTTTGTCCAAATAAGTACTCTGACTCAATCCAATGAGCCTCCTTGATCTATCTGTATAGATCCGGATTCCGAGGATGTATGTTGCCTCACCCAAGTCTTTCATTGAGAAACTCTTTTCCAATGATTCCTTGGTTTCTTGCAACATCTGGACATCATTTCCAATCAGTAATATGTCATCCACATATAAGATTAGAAAGTTTACTTTGCTCCCACTAAACTTCTTGTATAAACAAGAATCATGATCACTCTTGATGAAGCCAAACGATTTGACTACCTCATCAAAGAAAATATTCCAACTCCGAGATGCTTGCTTCAACCCGCAAATGGATTTCTGAAGTTTGCACACCTTGTCAGCATTAGCCGGATTGATAAAACCGTCGGGCTGTATCATATACACGTCCTTCGTTAAATTTCCGTTAAGGAAAGCCGTTTTGACATCCATCTGCCATATCTCATAGTCGAAATAGGATGCTATAGCTAACATGATCCGAACTGATTTAAGCATCACTACGGGCGATAAAGTCTCGTCGTAATCAACTCCTTGAACTCGTCGGAACCCCTTCGCTACAAGGCGTGCTTTATAGACAGAAACATTTCCATCCATATCAGTTTTCTTCTTAAAGACCCATTTGCACTCAACGGGTCTTACACCGTCTGGCAGATCAACCAAGTTCCAAACTTGATTTTCATCCATGGCCTTTAACTCGGATCTCATGGCTCCAAGCCATGACTCGGAATCAGATCCCACCATCGCTTCTTAATAATTTTCCGGCTCATCACTGTCTAACAGTAACACATCACGAACACTTCGTAATCTTGCCGATCTTCGTAGTATAGGTGCTACTGCCGGCTCAGCTGCCACGACCGGCTCAACCTCCAAGGTTTTTTCCGACTCGCTACTAGCCGGTTCCTCTCGAATTTCTTCGAGCTGCATCGTGCTCCCACTTACTCCCCGACCGAGAAACTCTTTCTCAAGGAATACACCGTTCCGAGTGACAAACACTTTGCCCTCTTCTCGGTTGTAGAAGTAGTAACCCAAGGTTTCCCTCGGATACCCCATGAAAATACACTTATCCGACTTGGCTGTAAGCTTGTCCGACCGAAGTCGCTTGACAAATGCTTCATAACCCCAAATCTTAAGAAAAGACAAACTCGGCCTTTTGCCTGTCCACATCTCATGCGGTGTCTTCTCTACCGATTTTGATGGTACTCTGTTTAGTGTGAACACCGTTGTTTCTAGACAATAGCCCCAAAATGATAAAGGCAGATCTGTCCGACTCATCATTGACCGTACCATGTCCAACAAGGTCCGATTCCGCCTTTCCGAAACACCATTCCGTTGTGGCGTTCCTGGCGGAGTAAGTTGAGGAACTATTCCACAACTTTTCAGATGGTCATCAAACTCATGGATCATGTACTCGCTTCCTCGATCCGACCGAAGAAACTTTATTTTCTTGCCAAGTTGATTATGTGCTTCATTCTGGAATTCTTTGAACTTTTCAAAGGCTTCCGACTTATGTTTCATCAAGTAGATATATCCATAGCTACTCAAATCATCAGTGAAAGTAATGAAGTACTCATAACCACCCCTGGTTGTCGTGCTCATTGGTCCACATACATCACTATGTACTAGTCCCAACAAGTCGGACGCCCTTTCACAACTCTTTGCAAAAGGTGTCTTGGTCATTTTGCCGAGTAGGCAAGATTCGCATGTCTCGAACGACTCCAAGTCGAACGAAGTTAGGAGTCCATCATCATGGAGCTTCTTCACGTGTTTCCAACTTACATGACCAAGCCGACAGTGCCAAAAGTAAGTCATATTCAGATCATTTGGTTTCAACCTTTTAACATTTATGTTATAAACCGACTCACCATCAAGATCCAAAATAAATAACCCGTCCTAGACGGGTGCAAAGCCGTGAAACATATCATTCAAATACAAAGAACAACCATTATTATTGATATTCGACTCATAGCCTTGCCTCATCAAACATGAAGCAGAAATAATGTTTTGAATGAGCATTGGAACATAATAACAATTATTCAGTTCCATAATGAATCTGGAAGGTAAATGAAGTTGCATCGTGCCGACTTCCAACGCAGCAACTCTTGCTTTGTTGCCGACTCGAATATCAACCTCGCCTCTTGCTACGCTCCTAGTTCTTACCAGTCCCTGCAACGAGTTGCAAATGTGAATAACTGATCCGGTATCATATACCCAAGAACTATTAGGTGCATTAGAAAGATATATGTATATAACATTGCAAACAAGTGTACCTGAGTCAGAAGTCATACCTCCACTCTTGGCTTTGTCGGCCAAGTACTTGCTGCAGTTCCTCTTCCAGTGGCCATCCGCCTTGCAGTAGAAGCAAGTGGATCCGGCTGAAGGAGATGGTTTAGTCCCTGAGGAAGCGCTTGGGACCGGGTCCTGAGCCTGCTTTCCTCCTGACTTGGCCTTCTTCTTAGTCCAAGAACTCTTCTTGAACTTAGCCTTATTCTGCACTATCAACACTTGACTGGCGCCCTTCTTGAGATCCGCCTCTGCCTGCTTGAGCATCCCATGCAATTCAGTGAGCTTCTTATCCATACCATGCATGTGGTAGTTCGAAATGAACTGCCCATATGCAATAGGAAGAGAGTTCAGAATTATATCCGTAGGGAACTCTTCGCTAATGGGGTAGCCAAGCCTCTCCAAAGAGTGCACGTAACCAACCATCTTGATCACATGCGGACTCAGTGGATCACCATCCTTAAGCTTGCAACTCAGCAAAGCCTGAGAGACTTGATACCTCTCAGTCTTCGCCTAAGCCTGGAACATACTTTTGAGGCTTTCGATCATATTGTAGGCCTCAACATGTTCGAACTGCTTTTGCAAGTCCGGTTCCATGTGAGCAAGCATAAGACAACTAATATCCGTGGACTCATCCTTAGCCCGACGGTAGGCATTGGTGGCAGCGACAGTCGCATTCTCATTCGGCTCATCTGGAAGTGGGTTGTCTAGGACATGGTCCTTCTTTTCTTGTTTGAGAACAATTCTCAGATTTCGATACCAGTTGGTAAAATTAGTGTCATTCAGTTTATCTTTCTCGAGGATAGTTCTCAATGCAAAACCGGATATCTGAGAGTGGCTGCTACTTGGTGCCATGATCTACAACAGAAAACATGCAAAACACTTAAGACATGTATTCATAAAAGAGCACGCATATTAAACATTTTAATATTTTATGCTCCCACTAGAACCAACACCCCTCAGATGGTTACTTAGTGATTCAGGATCCTAAATAAGCAAGTCGGCTAGTGAGCTTTAGCATCACCGCTAGCCGCCACGTGATCTAGGTAGACAACTCCTTGTCAATCGTATCTCATACGACTCCTGTTGGACGGGTCGCATCACATGCCCTGGCTCCCATCCGACTTTTCCCCGAGCCCCACAACCGTTGTGATAGACCCGTCTAGCTCACCGAGTGTTTCTGCAGTAAGAGTCCGACTCGAACCCACCTAGTTGGAAAGAATTGGCAGCACCTCAATTTTATGAGCCCACTACCAAAAATGTCCGACTTGTGATGATGCAAACACTAGCGGGAAAACCGACTAGACCTTCTTTTAGGGATTGGATTTTACCGACTATCTAATAGAGGTAAAACAGAGACATAACAATAACACAAATTAAAGCAATTATAATGTGAAATGGTATGACTCCCTTCATGGCGATCTCCATCTCCACAAAGCCTGTAATCCGACTCGTGCCAACTCTTTGCCACTTGCCGTCTTACTCCATGTCGCCGACATGTACATCGCCTTGCATGTCATCTGGGTTCTCCAAACAGCTACACTAGCTAAGTAAAGTAAATTACAAGGAGAATCCGACACGCAGGTCGTTATACATTAATATAACAGCACCTAGGCTCCAGCCGGCTGACAAAAACCGTGATTCGCAGATCACGTATGGATTACACACATACATCAGATGCACATGAACCATACCATTCACAACTTCCTGCAAAAACAAGTTATGCATAGACACAATGTCTACCGACGTTGTGAAACTCGCAACGACATCTAAGGCGCTACGACAGGGTGAAGCCGGCGGTCCCGCTCGCGTAGATCTCATCTACGATCCGGACATGGATTCCGACCATCATTTCGACTCGATCAAACTCTTTGATCTTCAATCACCGCATCTAGATTTACGTGTCACAGTCTACCCCGATGGCGGAAGCCGATCGGTAGGGGTATGTCGTTCCACGACCTCAGCAGTATGATCACGAAAATCAGATCTACCATTCCCCGAGTACAGTTGATCCAATCAACCTCGTACAAAACCGATCAATCTCATAGATCGACCACCAAAACAGCATATAGATCTCATCTACAGCCTACCGCATATCACATATGCGAGATCTCGAGCCTAACACCAGAAGCTATCGCTCTGATACCACTGTTGGGCCACGTAGAGATAAAACAAAATTTTCCCTCTAACGTGGTGATCCCAAGATCTAGCTGATGTAGAAGGCCACGAGGTTTACCACTAGACGCGCAATTGCGGATTACTGATGAAGCGCGTCAGTTGATGCAGTGCAGTCCTTTGCGATCCGATCGTCCTGGTGCTGATCGTACAACACCTCTACTGGTATCCACACGTGCAAGGAGGAGCGCGGGCGGCGAACTGCTAGATTCGTTACGGCGGCAGGACTGTTGTGGATCTAGGGTTTCCAACACATGGAATGACCTAACCAAACAACAATTAACCCTTCAGGGTTGGTGTTCTCCACTATATATAGGGAGTGAACGTGGGCTCTGCTCGCGCGGCCCATTCACTAAAGCCCATATAATATTAGTCCCTGTGAGTCTGACTCACTGACTCAATCCAAATCAGGCTCGGGTCCAACCCAACCAGATTTCCAGTTCAGATACAATCCAAACTTGCTCCCGCTCTTAAGTGTGTGACCCCGCAGGCTCATGGCTACTTGGACACGATTAGAGTCCGACTCTAAATCGATTAGTCGGTAGCGGCTCCTAGCAGAACGTGCCGACTCCCAAGTATCAAAGAGTCATGATGACTTGCCTTTCCCATGCGACTTGCGTTCGAGTCCCTTTTGCCTCACGATGTACCTTGTCAGACTATAGGCGAATAGTTGTCATCCCTTGAATAGTCTGACTCTCTTCTCGATCCGAGATAAGTGATTCACCAGACTAACTCTTAGTCGATCGCCTCGGTTAACACTTAACCGAGTCGTGCATGGCCATGCCTTCCGAATAATATCTCACGAGAGGGTCCAGAGAATATCTCTCCAAGTGGAGGGGCAAAATCCCATCTTGGTTATTCACATCACGCAGCTTGATTCTCAGTCGACCCGAACTCTGCCTTTATAACTGCCCAGTTACGGATTAGTGTTTGACAGAACCTAAGTCGGTGATCCTCAACTCGGACTATGCAATAACCTCAGGTCTAAGGATTACATTGATTGAGATATAAAGATGACAACTTGTTCGTGTACCTCAATATGGGTCGATCCGACTCGCTAAACTCTTTAGCCGAATTTGTGTAAGTTGGAATAGCATCTCCATGCCCATGACAAGTGGAACCGAGTCATCAAGCCAACTTTCACATTGGTCTAAGTTGTGTGTCCAGCACAACCTCAATGACCAAGGATATTTAGTACAAACAACATGAATGTATAGTTCTACAATCAAATCACATATTCAATGATACACATTAGATGTTTATACAAGGACAACTTAATATCTTTATGAATACAATGGGAAATCTCATCATACATGATTTCCTCTAGGGCATATTCCCAACATGCTTGTATTTCTAATCTTATATGCAGATGACATATTGCTGATTGGAAATGGCATTCATATGCTCGAGTTTGTTAAGAACTCATTGAAAAATAGTTTTTCGATGAAGGACTTAGGAGAAGCGGCATATATTCTAGGCATCAAGATCTATAGAGATAGATCAAGGAGGCTAATTGGATTAAGCCAGAGTACATACATTGACAAAGTGTTGAAACGGTTCAGCATGGAAGAGGCTAAGAAGGGGTTCTTGCCCATGTCTCACGGCATTAAACTCAGCAAGACTTAGTGTCCTTAGACTACTAATGAGCGTGAGCGCATGAGCAGGATTCCATATGCTTCGGCTATTGGATCCATCATGTATGCAATGATATGTACTCGCCCAGATGTTTCCTATGCTCTAAGTGTGACGAGCAGATACCAGACTGATCCAAGTGAAGGTCACTGGACAGCGGTAAAGAATATCCTTAAGTACTTGAGAAGGACTAAGGATGCGTTCCTAGTTTATGGAGGTGAGGATGAACTCAGTGTAAGGGGTTACACAGATGTGAGTAACCTTAACGACTCAGATGACTCTAGATCGCAATCTGGTTATGTCTTTGTCATAAATGGTGGTGCTGTGAGTTGGAAAATTTCCAAGCAAGATACGGTGGCCTCTTCTTCAACAGAAGCTAAATATATTGCCGCCTCAGAGGCTGCAAAGGAAGCTGTTTGGATTAGAAATTTCCTGATTGCTCTTGGTGTGGTTCAGGGCGCGTCCAATCCCATGGAAATTTATTGTGACAACAATGGTGCTATTACACAAGCCAAGGAACCTAGACAACACCAGAAGAACAAACATATTCGCATGCGTTACCATCAGATTCGAGAGTTCGTTGAGGATGGTAGTGTCATGATATGCAAAATACATACGGACTCAAATGTTTCTGATCCCTTTACAAAGCCACTGCCGCAGCCTGCGCATGAGGCGCACGCAAGAGCAATAGGTATTATATACAATCTAGATTGACTCTAGTGCAAGTGGGAGACTTAAGGAAATATGCGCTAGAGGCAATCATAGAGATGATTATATTTCTTATGTATCCATGAGTTATTGTAATGTTCCTTGAATATCCATATCAGGCAAATTGTATTGATTGGCAATTATGTGAATTGTTTGTGAAACTCTTTACTTGTATGGTTATTTAATAGTTGTCCCTAGTAGGAGTTCATGTGAGGACACACGTAAATATTAGACTAGCACATCGATTGGTTGATGACAATGTTTCACAAGTCATAGACATGGAGATGTCAAACCAGTGATGTGGACACATGTTATGAACATGGGGTTGGACTGACACAACCTGAGACTGGCAATTAGTTGCAGCTCTCTCTACACATCATGTACGTTTTGTTCTTAGACCTGAGATTGTCGCATGTTCTTGAGATGTGGATCGGCCTACTTTGGGGCTATCAGACGCTACTCCGTAACTGGGTAGTTATAAAGGTAGATTTTGGGTTTTTCCTGAAGCATGCTGCAAGGCATGGTCAATCAAGATGGGATTTGCCCCTCTCTACTTGAGAGAGATATCTCTGGGCCCCTCAAGTGATAGGATCCAGAAATGCATGGCCGTGCTACATATGGTTAAGAGTTAACCTAGCAAAGGGATCCCGAATCACAATATCGAGAAAGGGAGGTCAGCTTAGAGCTAGACCAAATATCGTGAGGCAAAGGGAAAGACATGTACTAAACCTTGTGATGGTTCGTCCGATATGATCTTTATATGCGTTTAGGAGTTGGCACGTCTTGCTAGAGGACGCTGCCAACTATTGATAGAATAAGTTTATTCGTGTCATGTATATACGTATATGAACCTATAGGGTCACACACTTAAGGGGCTGGAAACCTAATAAGGATTGGGTCTGAATTATACCAGGATTAGGCTACTAATAGGCTGCTAATATAGAAGCCCACTAGGGACGCCTCTATAAGAGAGGGTGGGGAGAGCTGACCAGGGTTAGACCATTCCACGTAGCCGCCACCCCTCACGCCTGTGTTGCACGCGCGGACCTAGCAGTTCGGGCTCTGACGCTACCACCCCGCACGTGTGGATACCTCGGAGGTCATGCAACAGTAGCACTTGGACGAGCCACGCAAGGGGAGTTGCTCGTGGGACGAGAACAAGGAGGAGACGTGGAACATCTACACTACCTCGACGCGCTTCATCAAGTTCCGCAACTGCGCGTCTAGTGGTAATCCTGTGACCTATGACAATAATAATCCTGGTTTACGCGGTAGAAAATTTTGATTTGCGCTAGTGTAGCCTACCCGTATCCCTTCAACTTCACCATTTATGGGCCTAGGGGAATTCATTGTGTATTTGTCTACTAAATGTGGGGTTGCCGGATTGACGGAAACCTGAACACCCGTTAGGAAACCTTTGCACAAGGGAGTGTAGGATCTCGGAGTTTAAGGCCGTGGTTAGGTTTTTATCTTAATTACTTTCTTGTAGTTGTGGATGCTTGTAAGGGGTTTAATCACAAGTATGTATTAGTCCTAGTAAGGTCAGTACATTAGCATACGTTCACCCACACAACACTTATCAAACCAAAGAAGATTAATCAACTATATGAAACGAAAGCACATGACAGTATTCCAATGTGTCGTCGAGAATGTTTGGTCCTCATAAGTATTACCACCGGCTTGTCCTTTGCTAAGAAAGGATTGGGCCACTTGCTGCAATTATTTGCTGTCTTTATTTACTTGTACTTTATTTCCTTGCTTTATAAAAAAAAACCTAAAAATCCGTTTGCTAAGTATTTACAGAGATTACCTGCTCCAAACCACTAGTCAACACCTTCTGCTCAACTTTGGAATCGATACTCCTATTTATCAAAAGTACTAAGATACACACCCTATACCTTTGGGTCATCAAGACTATTTTCTGGCGCCGTTTCCGGGGAGTAAAGCACTATTGAAGAGTGGAAGTAGTAAAGGAAACTTCTACTGTGAGTATTGCTTTTTATTTCTGTTTATTACTTTGTTTCCAATATGGATAACCCACTTGGTTTCCTATTTGGGAAAGCTACTACCACTGCTAGGGTAGTAGATGAACCACCACCTATTGAGATAGATCCTTTTAAGATACCTACAAGAATTGTTGATCGTGTTATGGATAATTATTATTTTGGGGATGGAACTGTCCATCCTGGCGATCACTGATATGTCGAAAACGTATCTATAATTTTTGATGTTCCATGCTTGTTTAGTATCTACTTTGCTTTCCTTTGTCTACACTTTGAGGTATTTTTTATGTTTTCTGGGACTAACCTATTAACAAGATGCCACTGTGCCAGTTGCCTGCTTTCTTCTGTTTTTGTTTCCAGAAAAGGCAGAAAATCAATATTCTCGGAATTGGACGGGACAAAAGCCAAAGTTAATATTTTACCATGGGGAACACGGAGCCAGAGTACGGGATGGAGGGGAGACACCAGGGGGCCACACCCCTTGGCCCACGCCTGGGGGGGTGCGGCCACCTCGGGTGCCCCTACCTCGCCTCTTAGCCTGTAAGAAGCCCCCCATACCAAAACCCTAAGCACCCGATCAATATTCCACGAAAAAATTTGTAACTGCCGCCACCATTGTCCGTAGATAGGGGGATCTGAAGCTCTTCCCGACACCCTGCCGGAGGGGAGATCATCCCGGAGGCCTTCTTCATCACCATGCCAGCCTCCGATATGATGCGTGAGTAGTTCCACCTTGGACTATGGGTCCATGTAGTAGCTAGATGGTTGTTTCTCCTCCTTTGTGCTACCATGTTTAGATCTTGTGAGCTCCATTCATGATCAAGATCATCTATTTGTAATCATGCATGTTGTGTTTGCGGGAATGCGATGGATATTGAGATAACTATGTCAGATTGATTAATGGTTCTATCTTATTGAATCTATCATTTCTGTGTTGTTTGTGATCTTGCATGCTCTCCGTTTCTAGTAGCTATCTTGGCCAAGTAGATGCTAGTGACTCCAAGAGGGAGTATTTATGCTCGATAGTGGGTTCATGCCTCTATTTAATCTAGGGAAGTGACAGAAATCTCTAAGGTTGTATATGTGATGTTTCTACTAGGGGTAAAACAAAATTCTCTTGTTCATGGAACAAGTGGATTGTTTACCTTACACACTTTGCTTAAAACAGTTATTCGTTGCTTGCAACTTAATAATGGAGGGGGTTCGGATGACAACCTGAAGGTGGATTACTAGTCATAGATGCAGTTGGATGGCGGTCTATGTATCTTGTTGTATTGCCCAATCAAATCTCATAGGATCATGAATATCTAGTATTGCATTGTTATGCCTTGCTCTATCCTGTCAATTGCCTCGCTGTAATTTTTTTAGCCGGCATGCCATGTTTGTTTATCTTAAGGAGAACACCTCTAGTGAACTATGGACCCCGGTCCAATATTTACCATTGATACATCTTCCACTGTTACCGTTTACTTTATGCAAACCACCATTACCTTCCACACCATACAATTAATCCTTTGTTTTTAGCAAACCGGTGAGATTGACAACCTCACTGTATGTTGGGGCAAAGTCTTAAGTTTGTGTTGTGCAGGTTTCCAAGTTGCTAGCAACACCTTTGAACCGTTTCCTTCCTCCTACTGGTTTGATAACCTTGGTTTCTTTCTGAGGGAAGACTTGCTGTTGTGCTCATCATACCTTCCTCTTGGGGTCTCCCAATGAAGATCTACATTGATCTGAGCAGATCAAGCTGTTTTCTGGCGCCTTTGCTAGGGAGGCAAAGGACGGCTTCAGAAGGGGAGTCCTTCACAACCTTTCTCTTTACTTTGTTTTTGTTTTGCTTAGTTTCTTTTTCTTGGGTTTGTTTGCCTTTTTTATTAAAAATCACAAAATAATTAGTTTCGTTTGGTTTGCTTTCTCTTATAAAAAATACATAAAAAAATTAGTTCCTGCTCTAGTTGCTGCTGCTGGCTTGCTCCACCTTTGAAAAAATGAACTCTTCTGAGAACACCAAGTTGTGTGACTTCACTAGCACAAACAACAATGATTTCTAAGTACTCCTATTGCTCCACCTGCTCCTGATGCTATCTTTTATGAAATTAAGCCTGCTTTGTTGAATCTTGTGATGAAAGAGCAATTTTCTGGTGCTAGTTCTGATGCTGCTGCTTCCCACCTCAATAACTTTGTTGAACTTTGTGAGATGCAAACATATAAGGATGTAGATGGATATATTATTAAGCTCAAGTTGTTTCCTTTCTCCTTGAGAGGAAAAGCTAAAGAATGGTTGCTATCCTTGCCTAGAAATAGTATTGATTCTTGGATTAAGTGCAAAGATGCTTTTATGGAAAATACTATCCTCCTGCTAAGATTATATCTATGAGAAGTGAAATAATGAAATTTAAACAACTTGGTAATGAACATGTTGCTCAAGCTTGGGAAATAATGAAATCTTTGGTTACGAAT
The DNA here is from genome assembly GCA_916181665.1 of Avena sativa. Classification (NCBI taxonomy): domain Eukaryota; kingdom Viridiplantae; phylum Streptophyta; class Magnoliopsida; order Poales; family Poaceae; genus Avena; species Avena sativa. The sequence goes on from OV702281.1 coordinate 339,284,173, forward strand.
TGTCCCACTCATGGACTGACTGCTTGTATGATTATCCGGACTTTTTATGCAGGTTTAAACTTCTCTTCAAGAAACCTGATGGATTCAGCTGTTGGAGGTACCTTTATGACCATTACCTTGGGTGCTGCAACAAAGCTCCTTGATAATATGATGGTTAATTATTCTGAATGGCACACTAAGAGAGCTCCATATGTTAAGAAGGTAAATTCTATTGAAGAAACCTCCTCTTTGAGTGATAAGATTGATGTTATCATGGCTATTCTTGTTAATGGAAAAGCTCATATTGATCCAAATAATGTTTCCTTAGCCTCTTTGGTTGCTTAACAAGAGAAAGTTGATGCGAACATCATCAGGAATAATAATTTTGGCAACAATGCTTATGGTAATAACTATAGGACTTATCCTCCTAATAATGGCAATACTTATCATGGTAGATCTAGAATGCCTAGTGAAGATAGGATTCTAGAAGTTGAAAGATCCACTAAAAGCTTTATGCCAATGCAATATGAGCAGAACAAGATATTCACTAAAACTATGGAAGAACAATCTGCTATCTTGAAAAATATTAGTCATCAACTTGAGAATTTGAATGGGGAAATTCCTAGTTTATAGTCCAAAATTTTGAGTGCTGAGAAAAATATTTCCTCTTTGTCTGAAGCACAGTCCTATTTGATTAATAAAATGGCTGCTAAACCTAAAACTTTGGAAAGTACCTTTGCTGCTACTCATGCTATACAAGTTACTATTGATGAAAATGTTAGACTGTTAGCTCAACTACATGCTAAGTGGGAAAGAGAAGCTAAAATTGCTAGAAACAATAGTGTGTGCACTATCACCACCACCAATATGGATGCCAATAAACCATAAGAAGTCCCTATTCCTCCTACCACAATGCCTTAACCCAAGGAGTCCAGTACCAGTGATGCTAAGTTTGATTTTGATATTGATGGTTGCAATATTTCTGAAGTGATTATGTTCCTACAAAAGCTTGCTAGAAGTCCTGATGCTAGTGATATGAATGTAGCTTTCACCAAGAACATTATAGATGCTCACATTAAAATTAAGGAAAAAAAGTTGAAACACAAAGCCTCTAATCCTAGGAAAGTAGAAGATAGTTGGGAACCCATTATTAATATGCAAGTGAATGACTTTGATCTCAAAGCTTCCTGTGACCTTGGTTCTAGTGTCTCGATTATGCCTAGAAAGATTTATGAAATGCTTGATTTGCCACCTTTGGAAGATTGATATTTGGATGTCCCACTTGATTATAATGCTAAAAAGAAACTCATGGGGACTGTTAATGATGTCCTTATTATGGTTAACAATGCTTATGTCCCTGTTGATTTCTATGTTTTGAATGATCAATACAATTCTTCTTGTCCTATTACTTTGGGAAGACCTTTTCTTAGAACTTTTGGTGCCATCATTGATATGAAAGAAGGAACCATTAAATATCAATTTCCATTCAAGAAAGGTATTGAACACTTCCCTATGAGGAGAGAGAAGTTGCTTTTTGCTCCTCCTTTGAAAGCAAGGTTTGATGTTAATGCTTCTTCATTTTAAAATACTTGATTCTTGCTTCTTGTGCGTAACTTAAAGGCGTTAAAGAGAAGTACTTCTTGGGAGATAACCCAATAGTTTTCTTGAGTCTTAGAATTTATTACCTATGTAATAACCTCGCCTTATCCTTTTTATTTACTTTTTGTGCCAATAATAACCTCTAATGAGAGGGAAGTAAGATTTGGGGAGTTGCTGTCTCGAAACAGATTTTTGTGCTCCACTATAAAAATTCTTGTAAAATCTCTGTAAGTCGGACTGAGATGTAATGTTCTGAATAAATCCCCCAGGTTGTTAGCTAACTTTCGTTAGTTCAAAACTTTTTGATTTGAGCGACAGAAGGTCTTCGAAAAAATTGGTTTCTACCTGTTGGTCTGTTTTGACAGATTTCTGCCATTATTTCCATGTGCTTCTTATTGATTCATTTTTGGGTTCTTTTTGGGAAATTTAGCTTTTTGAGGGAATTGCTACAGTATCTTGTGTCTTTAGTGAAAGTTTTGCTGTTTTGAAACTAAAACCCCAAGGTCTATAATCTTTTAAATACGCTAATATTGCTAATGAAGATTGTGTGAAGTTTTGTATGAAGGAAAAATTGCAGGTGTAGAGGAAGAATGATGTAATGAGATGAAGAACGGACAAAAGCTCAAGATTGGGGATGCCACCCCGTGTCACCCCAAGAAATATTCAAGAGGTACAAGCGTCAAAGCTTGGGGATGCCCAAGGCATCCCCTTCGTCATTAATAAAAATCTCAGGTCTTTCTAGACACTTTTTTTTATTGTTTCATGCACTGTTTTGTTATTCTTGGAGCGTCTTAGTTTTAGTTTTTGGTTTTTGTTTGCTTAGTTTGCTTGAATAAAGTAGTCTGGACCCCCATTTTTGTTGTGTTGTTTCAAATAAGTTGATTGGTGTTCCAAATAAGAGCTTGCTTTGACTGTGACTTAGACTTTATCATGTCATGCTAGATGTTGTTTTGACCTTATGCTTAGTGATTATTGCTGTAGCATGACTTGTTCCAAACAATTAGGATTGCTTAATGTGCCTTGAAAGAATCATGCGTTGTTTTAGCATACAAATGCATAGTATTGTGGTATTCTCCTTTGATGCTTTGTTTGGGTTAACTTGGAACATGCTCACATCATGTTATGACTATGAACTAGTCACCATATCCTCTATGATCATTTAGTTTTTGACTTGTGGTACCACTTTATGCTTTGATTAGGAATGTTTTGTCGCTCTGCATGATTATGACCATTATTGCTCTCTTAGTTGGTCACTCCTAGTCTTTTGCTAGCCTCCACTTGTATAAGTAAGCTCTACGCATGCATCCAACTCCCAAGAAACCAAGTTAATCCAAAGTGTCCACTATAAATTCCTATGCATGGTGTGTCACACCATTCCAAGTATATTCTTGTTTCATTTACCTTCTAATTAAAAAGTCACTTTGTTATGTGAAAGCTTAGTGATTAAAGCTCTCACAAACTTGATGACACACTTTATTTTTATTGCCCCTAATAAACATGAACCATTGTGTCATCTATGTTATATATGCTTGCACTTATACGTTGGTATTAGCAGAACCATGGTGTCATGGGGAACGCTTTCAACATTGCACTTGTACATTGTACCCAGTTGATATCATGCTCTTTTGTTTATGGATGTCGTCGGTGTGAAATGAAAGGGAAGCTTGTAAGTCCATGGAGTTATGTATATGTGTTAGAGAAACGCCTGGGCCGCCAGCATAATACATGCCTAATCATGGTGGAAACTTGCAGCATCACCATAGTGAGCAATTTTTGAAGCATTCTTCTTATAAAAAAAGAGATAGAAAAAAGAGATTGAGAAAAAAAGAGATGAGAAAAGAGGAAAGATAGAAAAAAGCACCATTTTCCATGGTAAATAAGAAGATTGTTGAGATGCTCATTGTCTGCTTGCCTTGTCATTTTGATTATGGGATAGATCTTGTATCATGTGCAAGGGGTACCTCGTTGGCGGTTCTCTATGATACACATGTACTTACTATGCCAAGAACTTACCGGTAACTAAACATGAGTAGCATGAGGAGCGGCCCTCATATTCAAGGGACATGAGATTGCCAACTTATACTTTGCCATGCATATACTCCATAGTTTGTTCACATTAACCTTAATCACTTCAAGATGCTTATGATAGGGGCAATGAGAGCTAAAAGCTAATAAGTACCATAATTTTGGAAGCTCTTTTTGAGACTTGAAATCCCTGCTTCCCTTTATGAAGGTCCTTTCTTCCACCATTATATTGAGTCTCCACCTTCCATCCTTAGGCACCAATTAAGAGAGCATAGTTGCCATTCTTAGTTCTATGTGCATTGTCCCAAAACTTATTGATTGATGCATATTGTTGATATTACTTGCTCATGAACTATTTGTATCTAGTCACTCTTATGAACTTTGAAGGTGTCCTATGCATTTTGCTACTCCATGAGGGACAATATGAATGCCACTATGCTATGTTTTCTGTATGTGAAACAAACAAACGTCTCTCAATGCATTGTTATTCATGATCTTTGTTTGTAACCTTTCATGTTGCATGCATAGTTACTTTGTCTTACTATTAGAACTTCTTCTTTCATGCTCATGTTTAGAGTACTTTGATCACAGCTTTCAATGCTTGCAAATGGTTTGATATTGTTTTTGATGGTGTATGTCACCTCAAAATTATTCGTTTTATCACTTACCTACTCGAGGACGAGCATGAGTTAAGCTTGGGGATGCTTGATACGTCGAAAACGTATCTATAATTTTTGATGTTCCATGTTTGTTTAATATCTACTTTGCTTTGCTTTGTCTACACTTTGAGGTATTTTTATATGTTTTCTGGGACTAACCTATTAACAAGATGCCACAGTGCCACTTGCCTGTTTTCTTCTGTTTTTGGTTCCAGAAAAGGCAGAAAATCAATATTCTCGGAATTGGACGGGACAAAAGCCAAAGTAAATATTTTACCATGGGGAACACGGAGCCAGAATACGGGACAGAGGGGAGACACCGGGGGGCCACACCCCCTAGCCGTGCGGCCAGGCCTGGCCCATGCCTGGGGGGCTGCGGCCATCCCTGGTGCCCCCTGCCTCGCCTCTTCGCCTATAATAAGCCCCCGATACCAAAACTCTAAGTACCCGATCAATCTTCCACAGAGCAGTTCGTAGTCGCCACCACCATCGTCCCTAAATCAGGGAGGATATGAAGCTCTTCCCGGCACCCTGCCAGAGGGGAGATCATCCCGGAGGCCTTCTTCATCACCATGCCAGCCTCCGGTATGATGCGTGAGTAGTTCCACCTTGGACTATGGGTCCATGTAGTAGCTAGATGATTGTTTCTCCTCCTTTGTGCTACCATGTTTAGATCTTGTGAGCTCTGTTCATGATAAAGATCATCTATTTGTAATCATGCAGGTTATGTTTGCGGGGATCCAATGGATATTGAGATTACTATGTCAGATTGATTAATGGTTCTATCTTATTGATTCTATCATGTCTGTGTTGTTTGTGATCTTGCATGCTCTCCGTTTCTAGTAGCTATCTTGGCCAAGTAGATGCTAGTGACTCCAAGAGGGAGTATTTATGCTCGATAGTGGGTTCATGCCTCTATTTAATCTGTGGAAGTGAAAGAAATATCTAAGGTTGTAGATGTGCTGTTAATACTAGGGGGAAATCAAACAATCTCTCGTTCATGGAACAAGTGGATTGTTGACCTTACACACTTTGCTTAAAGCAGTTATCCGTTGCTTGCAACTTAATACTAGAGGGGGTTCGGATGATAACCTAAAGGTGGATTACTAGTCATAGATGCAGTTGGATGGCGGTCTACGTATCTTGTTGTATTGCCCAATCAAATCTCATAAGATCATGAATGTCTAGTATTGCATTGTTATGCCTTGAACTTTCCTGTCAATTGCCCCGCTGTAATTTGTTTACCCAGCATGCCATTTTTGTTTATCTAAAGGAGAAAACCTCTAGTGAACTATGAACCCCATTCCAATCTTTACCATTAATACATCTTCCACTGTTACTGTTTACTTTGTGCAAACCACCATTACCTTCCACACCATATAGTTAATCCTTTGTTTTTAGCAAACCCGTGAGATTGAGAACCTCACTGTTCGTTGGGGCAAAGTCTTGAGTTTGTGTTGTGCAGGTTTCCAAGTTACTAGCAACACCTTTGAGTCGTTTCCTTCCTCCTACTGGTTCGATAACCTTGGTTTCTTTCTGAGGGATGACTTGCTGCTGTGCTCATCATACCTTCCTCTTGGGGTCTCCCAACAAAGCTCTACATTGATCTGAGCACATCAATCACTTGCTTTTTATCCATGAATTATGTGGGTTGTTTAAGTGTGCAGGTAACACAACTGAACAGGTTAATAAGAAGTTACTCTCTATATCATTGAAAGGAAGAGCTGAAGAATGGTATAAGCTGCTGAAGAATGGACAATCTATGGAATGTGAAGAAATAGTACCTCTCTTTTATTCTAAATTCTATCCTCCCAGTGAGATTCATAAGGATATGAATCAAATATATAACTTTTGGTCTCGTGATGGAGAGAGTACAGCCTAAGCTTGGGGGAGATTGAAGTTACTAATGCTTAAATGTCCTATCCATGAACTCCCTAACAATATTATCATCAATAACATTTATGCAAGGCTTTCTCTTCATGATAAAGATTTTTTAGATGCTTCTTGCGCTAGATCGTTCACACGTATGAAAGAATAAGCTAAATGGAATCTTCTAGACCGTATTCAAGAAAACACAGAAGCATGGGAGAATGACAAAGGAAGAAAGTCAGGTATAAATTATGATTATGAATGCATTAAATCTTTTATGGGAACTGATGACTTCCGTGATATTAGTAATGAGTATGGTCTTTATTCTCAATTTATTTCAAATTGCTTTAAGGCCTTTGCCTCTTATATAGAAATTCCCAAAAAGGAGTGGAACAAGTACCATGCACCTTATAAATATGTTGTTAATCATGTTCCTATTAGAAACACTGAAGTGTGTACTGTTGATCCTATTTTTCATGAACCTTATATTGAGAAAATACCTTTCCCTGCCAAGGTAAAGGAACACTCTATTATGGATAATGTGGTTAGCAAAAGTACAAAGAAAGCTGTGGAACCTAATGAACAAATAAATATTTAACCAGTAGTATCTATTGTGAAAGACCTTGTCACTAAAAATGTAGAAGATGGGCACATTATCTTCTGTGAAGATGCTTCTAATATTGTCTCTCATCCTAGTAAAGCTAGGAAAGCTAGTGTCCCTGGGCTTTCTGTTAGAATTGGTGATCATTGCTATTATTGTTTATGTGACATTGGTGTTAGTTCTAGTGCTATTCCTTATGAGATTTATAAGGAAATTATGCATGAAATTGGTCCTTGTGAACTTGAGGACATTGATGTGGTTATTCCCATTGCTAATAGAGAGACAGTTTTCCCTATTGGTATTGTAAGAGATGTGTAATGACGAGGATCGATCTCGTAAATGCCCATTGTTATGAGCTTGAGTTTTGGAGAAGATGGGGGTGCTGGAGATCGCGGAACGGTTAACAGACAAGCAACTAGGGAACACGAGATTTACCCAGGTTCAGGCCCCCGGAGGGAAAACCCTACTCCTGCTTATCTGCTCTTGATTACGGCGGAACCAAAAGTTACAGGGGTGCGCGGATGCAATCTGGCGTGGAGGTGTGTATGCGGTGGTATGAGAGAGAGCTTCCTCGTCATGCCCTCCTAGCCTTTATATAGAGGTAGGCAGGTCCCGGGCATAGATCGAGTCGGTTACAGGTTTAGGGTTTGCCCCTTTGAATATTCTATCTGTTCTAGTATTGCTCTCCAAGGATCCGAAGACGTCATGGGCTTGGTCCACCCGAAAATATTCATGGGACACATATATTCTTGTGGGACTTCCTTGGGCTGGACCAGGTATGCTAATGTCGTGTACCTGTAGGGTATAACCATGTTAGTAGCCCCCGAGTGTTCAGTCGAATCGCAGATTCGGCTGAGGACTCATCAATCTTTCGGGTGCAGTTGTTTCTGTTCATCATAGAATGATTTTAGTGTGTAGGGATTTTTGATGCATGTGCCTAACTCTCCCGACGGATCAGGGTCAGTTAACTATCTTAGGACAAAACAATACGATCTTCTTCAGATTCAAGTCCCTCGACTCGAACCCGGAACAAATGCTGGCATAATTCGATTCAGGCCGTTGAGGTCTTACAGGAGTCGAATCCTAGTAGTTTTCGAATGATGTACCCAACGTGTCCGTCGGGATTTTCATCGCGCCTGTTGGCATGGATTTTTACTAGAAGAGCGCAGTCGGGTGCGTTACCAGGCCATCAGACTGTATCTATAGGTCTTATCATTGCGTTGCAGACACATCATCCAAAATTTTATCACACCGGAGGTGTTTAGGGTGACCAAGGAGAGTGTTATTCACTTAGCGTTGGTTGGGGAAAGTTGCCGAAAAGATTTTGCATTCTGATCTGAGGGATCGAAGTCGAAGAATTCATAGGGTGTGCGACCAGTGCTCCCTATGGGAGTATGTCACATCCCAAAATTTTCCAAATTTTGAAATGTGAAAAATAAATAAACAAAATAAATAATTGTTGAAATTTAGGGTGAAAAGAAACTTTTTGTTTCTAAATGGAAACTTAAAATCCCATCTTGAACAAACTTTGGTTAATGTTTGAATCCAACTAAATTCAAATCAAGTAAAATGCATTCTTCATAAATGCATCTTGAAATTTAAACACTTGGAAAATAAACCAAAACCCTAAAACCCTAATGGAAGAAAAACATTTCCAAGTTATCTCTAAGCCTATGGATTTGATCCATATAAAAATTTGTCAACAAACATTTATAAATGATCAAGAATGACAAATGGAATTATTATAAAACCATATAAAGTGATTTCAGAGCCATAGATAAAATCTTATGAATTTAATAAGATAAGGAAATTGAATTTCCAAAGTTAATAAAGCACCTATCTAGAAAACCATACCAAATGGTGAGCAAATAATCCTAAAGACATTTAAAAGGATAAACAAATATTAAATAAGATTTTACAAATTGGAATCACCAAGTTTTGATCTTTAAATAAAAAGATATGGTTTTTAAAAGACAAAGGAGGAAATAATAAATAAGGACTATTTGATAAGAGCCAAATAAAACTTGGCCAAGACCTTAAACAAATGAAATAAACATAATCCAAGTTCAAATGAAATAAATGGATAAATAATATTGAAATAAAATAATATGGCCTTAACCAAATTCTATTCCATTTGATTAAAACAAATCCCTAATAAGAGTGATTAATTAAATCATGGGAAAATAATATTTGGAGTGTACCCAAGTGGTATAAAGGTTATTTAATTAACTTAAAAGGGATCAAAGAAATCATCTAAATAAAATTTATGGAATTAAAATCATATTTGATTTCATTGGAATAAAGACAAATACCCAATTTAAATGATTAATAAATCATATTAAAAATATTCCAAATAATTCAAGGTGAATTATTTGACACCCTAATAAATAAATAAAACCTACTAAAAAAGGTTTTTTAAAAATTTGAATTCAATAAGAGTTGAAATTATATTTAAAACCTTGTTTAAATTAAGACAAGGGCTTATTTTTAAATAATTAATATACCTAAGAAGAATAAAAGAAATATTCTAAATTTGACTTTAGAATGTATTAATAAACAGTATTTGAATATACTCAAAGATTGGTGGAAGTTTGAATTCAAATAATGCTTGATTTGTTTGAATAGAAATCAAAACAGATAAATAGAAAAAGAAAAAGGAAAAACAATCTGTACAAAAAAATGAAACGAATCCAGCCCAACTAACCCCAGCCCACTAAGCCCAGCTAGCCCATATCCCCTCCCGCAGGAAAAACGTTTCGCACCATCAGTTAAACCCGCAGAGTATATGCCGGCTAGGCCCCACCTCTCCTCTCTCACTGACCAACTAGGCCCACACATGAGTCGTCGTTCCCACCCCAGCGACCAGTTCTTCCTCTCTCCCTCCTGTTTCTGGCTTGATCTTCGTGGCTTCAATTCGCATTAACACAGAGACCGTTACTCACCGTGACCACGCTCCCTTAAATGCCTCCCTCTTCTCCCTCTTTCCCCTCAGTCAACACCTCCTAGGAGCCCCTAGGCTGGAAGAATTTCTCCACGCGCCCCACTGTTCCGACGACCTTCTCCGGTCGATTCCGGCCATCCTCCACTGCGCCTTGCTCCCTAGACCACGCGAGCCTGTTCCCCATCAACCGCTGCATCTCCCGGTAGCCTCGGCTTGCCCGCGCTTGACCCACAGCGTCGGCAACGACGATAACCGAGCATCGCCACCGTCTGCTCCAATTCCGGCGGCATCTGCTGGTGAGCCTAGACCTCCCTTTCACCTCTCTGTGGTGCTCACATGTTCGCAATTCTCGTGCGAACCTAACGGTACTTTCCTCTTTCCTTAGCGTGCCTCCAAACCTCGTCTCCGTCGATGACATAGCGTACCCGACGACGATGCAAACTCCGGCGAAGGATTGACAACGACCCCATGCGCCCTTGCTCTCCCACGACCACCTCCAGCATCCGCACTCCACGGCTAACCCAGTAAGCCCCTTCCCTCTCTCCCTTGCTTCCTGGTTGTGTTGGAATGCCACCGACAGAGCGCCTCCGCCGCGCAGCCGCCGCCAGCGCCGCTGGTTCTTGGTCGATGCGTTGAGGACCGTCGGATATAGATCGTAAGGATGCAACAGATTGACTCAATGAAGGGGTACGATCTAATCTGCACCTTTCAATCTCACTTAGATCCAACGCACCCGTAACGCAATCCAACCGAAGCGGTACAGACCAGTAGAATCAGGCCACGTGGCCCAGTTTGTTTTATAAAAACCAGAATTGATCTATTAGATGTTCAAGTTTGTAAAATTCATAACTTTTGAACTGCACGTCCAAATTTTGCAAATTTTATATCAATGGAATCATCAAGACAAGTACTTCCCAACCATGCACTTTGTTTAGTAAATTGCTTAAATTGGTTGTGTTTGTAGAAACTTGTGTAGGCATAATTTGAACATAAAATTCATTCTAAAATTATTTTTTGTGATAAAACCTTTGGCAAATGGATTGTTTTGAACCTACTGACCATATAAACCAAATTGTGGATTTAAAAACATATTATGTGAGGCAAAAGAATAAATCTTTGATTTAGAACATTACTAGTCAAATTAAAATGTTGTTTATATGTTAAAAATACTTTTTGGAGAAAAACCTTTGGGAAATGATTTGGATTAAACTCTCTGACCCTAAACACCAAGTTTTGGAATTAAAAAATGTATTTTGATGAACCCTATAAATTATTACTTTGCTAAAGGCATTTTCAACAACATAAAGTATTGATTTAGTGTAAAAATGGTTTATGGGTGAAACCTTTTGCAAATGGTTTTAATATTAAACACTTGACCGTAAAACACCAACATTTGTGTTTAAAAATGTATTTGTCAAACACTAGAAAATATTACTTTGGTTTGAACCATTTCTAGCAAAATAAAAATGACTTAAAATGGCCATTTCCACTAACTTAATATCAAATGATTTTACCACATTTACAAATGACCTTGCCACTTTTGTAAATGACCAATAGGTGTTTTCAAATGTTTATAACCTATTAGAAACCACTTTTTCCAAATAAAACAATCTTTAGCATGCTTGCATGCATTGCTTTGTTTCTATTATTTTATGTGATGATTGCTTGAATGGTGGATTGAATATTGCTTGCTTGGTTGAATTGTAGTGGAATTTGAAGAGTGTGAAAATTGCAAGATCAAGGAGTGAACTTATAATTCTCTACCAAAAAACGCAAGTGATGCTTCATACTTTTGTCCTATTATTTTCACTATGCATTAGTGATATTTCTAAGCAGGACTTGCATGAATTTTTTGCTAAGTATAAACTATGCCATGGGAAATCCTAGTAGATGAAACCTTAGTAGAATTTTCCTAAGTTAAGATTCCTACCACTATCATGCTTAGCTTAGCTAGTAGAAAACAAGGGTGGATTATATTCATGCTATGGAATATTTCTAAGTCAAGGACTTGTGTTTTACTTAATAAAACAACAATGTGAATGAATCACCTGGGTGGAATGGTGGGAATGGTTTGTGTTGAGTGGTTACTCAGGGCCCATTTCAATGGACTACCCTGGTGTATCACAACTTGTGGAATGCCACCCAGGAACAAAGAGATTTGAGATGTCAAATGTTGAGAAGCTTCAAGTGCAGCCACATGGCATTATGGGCTCTGCCTGGATCATATAGGTTGCAATAACTTAGCCAAATGGACAGTTGGTGGTAGGGGATGATAGGTTGGAACGCGTCCATTCTGGTCTAAGGGAAGGCTTCTGAAAGATCTTGTCTTGGTGAAACCAAGTCTTGTGGGGAAAGTGCACCACCTCTGCAGAGTGAAAAATCTAAGTACTTAGCCATGTCCCTGGTAAAGGAAAATTTGAGCATCAAGACATGGAAGCTATCAAGAATCTCCTCATCCCAATTTTCTAAGTTAAAAACTTGTGGTTGAACAAGGGTGAAGGTTCACCAATTTCTATTGGTGGTTCCTTGGGTGTTTTTGACAAGCAAAAACTTAGTGTTTTCAAATGATAAGGAAAAATCTATTTTGAGCAATGCAAGCCTAAGATCCACTTAGCCAAATGCATATAGATGATAGACTCCACTATATTACCATAGTATCAATTGCCAATACAATTCAAATCTATTGACCCTTGTGGCTGTAACTTAATATGTTGCAGGTTGTTTGATGTTAGTGAAGTTTGTTGATTAGGATTACAAGTCTACAACCAACATGATTTCCTGTGGCACTTTGAAGACGAAGGACTCCATGCTATAGTTATTTCTGCTGCATTGTAATGAGATAGCCAAATGAGCTATGGAAGATGTAATAAATTATTTTATTCCTGGTTATAAAGTTGTATTATGACCTTTGTTTCTTGATATTACATCTTAACTGTGGATGCTAGATATTGATCCAGGGACTAGCATTGTAAACACAGGGATCTCTACCTTATTAAATGTTGGGACCTCTACAGAGTATCCCCCGAGTGTTTGTTCGAGTCGTAAACTCAAGCAGAGACTTTAATTTAGCCGTTGTTTTCTTCTGGTCCATAGGACACAATTTTTTTGGATGCTTGAATCAATCCTCCCTATGGGAGTAGCCCCCGAGTCCATAGTGGAGTAGTATACTCGACGTAGGACTCGAAGAGTAGATTATTGGCATAGTACCTTATTCATGCTTCGGGTGCGCGGCCAGCGCTCCTGATAGGAGTAGCCCCCGAGTAGTTGCTCGAATTGTAGATTCGAGTGAGTACTTTAGCTGTTTGGCCGAAGATTTATAACCTTCGCCAGTATGGCTTTGATGACGTCAGTGTTGATGATCGGTGACCTCAATCCTCTGCAGCGCCAGAGGTGACGTGACTGTATGAACGTGGGTCCCACTTTCTGGCTTGGAGTTGACTGGTCATGCGTGACGTGGAGAGAATTATGGCGTCTCCTCGGTTTCCATTCGTAGTGGACGGCGTGTGAGCGACGGTTCGCTGCTGTGCTGACACGTGGATGGTTGGATTTGATGCTGGCGCTAGGTCTTCCCGATGAACAGTCCCTGTTCATCGTCTTCATCCTTATAACTGTGGGGAAATTTTTTGTTTGTTTTCACCGTAGCCACTTGCTTTCTACTTCCTCCATTTTCTTGAGTGTTTCTCACTGCGCACTGGAAGTTCTCCGATATTTCCCCTCCTCCTTCCAGCGCTCGCACCGCCGCCATCGTCGCGCTGCAATGGTGAAATCGAAGAAGACCTCCATCAGTGCCGGTGCTAGCGGCAAGAAGGGCACCACCGCCACTCGTGTCACCGATGGTGGGTGGAGGCGTACGGAGACGCGTGAGGGCGACCTGTGCAAGCTTCATGAGCGGGGCTTAATCCCGCAGGATAAGGAGGCCGTCAAAATCCCTGGCGACGAGGTATTTCCCCGTCCTCCTGCAGGGTTTCGAGTGATGTTCATCGCCTTCATTATTCGCGGCCTTTCTTTCCCAGTCCACAACTTTCTTCGTGGACTGTTGTTCTTCTACGACATTCAACTCCACCATATTTCCCCCAATCCTGTTCTTCACATCGCTTGCTTTGTTGCGTTTTGCGAGTGCTGGCTCGGCATTGAGCCGCACTTTGGCCTCTTCCGGAAGCTCTATTCCATGAAGAAGCAATCCGGCTCTGACAGAGTTTATCCGATTGGCGGCAGCGTCATTTCTCTTTGATCTACTACTCTTTTCTTCTCTTTCTCTATGTTCGAGTCCGTCCAGAACTGGCGGAGGATGGTTTTATATCCGTGACTCCACAGTGGACGGGCAAAACTTTGTCCTTGACCCTTTCGACTCCACCCAGAAAATCCAGCCTAAGAGATCCTTCCTTAAGCGTCGGGTGCAGCCACTCCATGCTAGGACGCACTCGATGTTCCTTTATTCTGGCCGCCACAACCCAACGAGAGTTGCGGCTGAGGAGCTCTCCAAGGGGGACCTTGTCAGGGTCCTCCGGCCACTGCTAAAGTACAAGGCCGACGAGGACCTTCCGGGAAAGTCACGAACCCCTCCGTTCAGTGCCTCTCGACCAGTTCCGCAGGTGTAGATCTGGGACGTGCACGTAGCGCTATTTTCAAGTGCCTTTCCTTTGCAATTATCTTTTCTGAAAGTTTGTCTTCATTGTGCAGGAGTTCAAGGTATCTGGCATGGTGCCCCCTCTACCCGAACGATTTCCGGATGCGCCGGACAATGAAATCGTGGACTCCGTGTCCGAGCTTCCTCTGGCGCAGTCACCGACTGAGGTAGCCCCCGAGGCGAGCGAGGGGCGGACCCGAAAGCGGGTACAGAGCTCGAGCGAATCTTCGGATGCCTCGACTCCACCAACTCCTAGGGACTTGCCGTGCCTTATCCATCGCAGTGGAGGTGATGGTGCCTCTTCCTCTCCCATCCCGGCCGTGCCTGTGCGGGCTGTAGCGCCGCAACCGCCGGTAAAGAGGAAGAGGGAAGAGAAGAATGGCAAGAGGGCCTTGCCTGTTTTTAACTTGAGCGATATGGACTCGTAAGTTCCTTCGGATGCTTTTTGCTACCTTTTCTTGTTGTTTTCTTGTCTTTGACTGGTGTTTTCCTTTGCAGCCACTAATCCGAGGGCTCTTTTAGAGATGCCACTCAGGAGATGGTGGGGGAGTCGAAGATGACGCCTCCTCCCTCTCAGATGGTGGCCACCTCTGGGGGCGCTGATCCGAACCCCTCTCCGCAGGAGGCTCGGGTGATCGTCTCCCAGAAGACTACAGCCGGACCTTCGGAGTCGCCGTCTGAGAATGTAAGTGTGTTCTCTCTTGCTGTGGGGGGAGCCCCCGAGCCATATGTTCGTATGATCTGTTGATCATTGCTTCTTCTTTGCGTGTCTCGGGGGGAGCCCCCGAGCGTTTTTCATATGCTTGATCTTTTGCTCGTTTCTTTGGCGCAGCCCCCCAGCCCTTGGCTTGACAAGTTGTTTCTTCTTTTAGCCTTTTGTGCCAGGTGTGAACCAGATAGTGAAGCAGCACCTGGCGTTGGAGGCCAGCCTGCGGCAACTTCAAGGTACATCCATAACTAATCTTCTATTTTTTCGTCTGCTTGCTAGCTTGTTGAGCTCATGTACGTTCTTTGGCTTTTCGCAGATGATAATAACACTACCCTCTGCGAGCTTGATGCTCTCAAAAAGAGCCTTGGGCGAGCGGAGAAAAAGGCCGAAGATGCCATTGGGGCAAAGGAGCGCCTCGAGCGGGAGCTATCTGACGCAGCTGCGGCCAAGGAGCGCCTGCAGCAGGAAGCTACGGACCGCGAGCAGCAGCTCGCTACCACCGTGGCTTCGCGCGACGAGGAGGTTGCCGAGAAGCTGATGGCTACTGCCAAAGCTATTTTGGGTGAGTGATTTTGCCTGTATGTTCTGTTTTGGCTGCCTTGTCTCTGTGCTTTTCTTTGATTCTTACTGTGCTTTTTCCATTTCTCTAGATGCCACAGGCATTGAGTTTAACCGCAGTGCCTTAGAGCACGGTAGTGCTTTGGATGATGCTACTACGGATGTCGAAGACCGCTGCAGTACTATGGTTGGATCTCTTGCCAAGGCCAAGGAGGTCCTCAGGCGCTTCTACAAGGAGATCGTTCCCAAGGGCTTGTTGGCGGATGCGTTGTCAGTGGATGCGCCTGCATCCTACAAGCAAAAGCAAAAGGGCATCGGCGCATCCATGGGGCTGGCCATGTCCATGGCGTCTGGAGCGGAGCTGGATGTTCATCAGGTCACCTCCCAGATGCCAACGGCCCCCGATGGTTCCGAGGTAGCCTTCGCTCTCTTCGCTGCCCGCTGTAAGCGCTATGGGCCAAAACTTATTGACCTTCTGGCGGAGTATGCCGCGAAGCAGCAGGAGGAGGTCAAGGGCAGGCGCTCTGGCTCTGAGGTCACTCAGGATGTAGCTTCTTAGGCTTTGTATTTGTAGTTCTAGGATAGTTACCTTCTACCTTTGCTGTAATTCGCTTGATGAACAATTCCTGTGCCACGCAGTGGCTTTTGTTGTATATAATGAGCCTTAGAGATGTTGCCCAGTCTTGTGTTTTTATACATCCTTTCTGTTTTCCTTAGGGACCTTCGTGTGATGACCCTCTCGATACTTCTTCTGCTCCACAGCCGCGACAATCCTTGGATGATGCGTCGCAGCTTGTTTTTCTTCGCGACCGCATCCGCAGTATTGAGAAGGAGTTGCTTGACATCCGAGGCCATGTGGACATTTGGAAGTCGAAGGTGGAGCGAGGTGCCGCGAGAGAGGAATATCTGATGGGGGGAGCTGCGACAGTTGGCCGAGCAGCTGCAGTGTAAGTTTCTTTGAGCTACTTCTCATTTTCGGATGTGCCTGTTGGCGGGCCATCTTACTTTGTAGTTGTTGCAGGTGCTAACCTTGTTCCAAGGAAGGAGAAGGAGCGCGTTGCAGTTCAGATCAATTGCCTGACCCAGCAAGATATGGAGGCTGGTGGCTTTTTCTGGATGGATCGCGACGTGGCACGGTCCTTGCGACTGTGCAGGATCGTGCCCACCAAGTGTCATGGGTGCTGCGGCAGGTGAAGACTTCATTGGCGTCGATTCTGCACGTCATGTTTCCCCTTGATGAAGCGCCATCGACTCTCTAGGACTTGCTGGCGAAGTTTCGAGATGTGCGTCATGTTAGGGAGCTGGTGCGGCATTAGTTAGTTGCGGGGGTGAAGGCCACTCTTTCCCTTCTGCGGCTGCATCGCCATGACGTAAATCTTGCGGCTGTGGCGGCTAGGTCGGCCCCTTGACCAGTTGGTGGCCTATGGGACATGCGCCCGCACTATGCGGCTGTGCGGCCGTATGCCGAGGAAGTTGTAGATCTCTTTGAGCACCGTGCGCAGGTGATTCTTCAGAATAGGTAGGACCTGTAAAAAGATAGATGTAAAATTTATATATATTTTGACTGAGCCTATTGTGCCCTTTACTGTAAAGGTTGATTGTATTTAGCACGTGGTGCTTGTTTGTATGTATGCCCTTTTCGTTAGCCTGACGTGATCAGCTACTCAGGTGTACATGCGTTATCCTCAGTCGACGAAGTCCTGAGGTGAGGGGGATCCCCCGAGTGTGTTGTAGCATAAAGAAATGCGAGTAAAAGATAAATTTTCGGGCGAGACACTTAGCTTTATTCATATCGTAACGAGGAGGTACATTGTTCGGCTGAGTAGCGTTGGATGAGTAGCCTTATTGAAATTAAAAGGGGATAGCTAGGGGTAGAAGCGTCGCAGTTGTGCGACGTTCCATGGGTTGGAGTATGCGACTCCAGACTCCACGTGCTTGAGGCGGTAGGCGCCACCTGGGATGACTTCAGTGATGACATATGGTCCTTCCCAGGATGACTCGAGCTTTTTTGGCCGCTCTTTCTTGAGTCATAAGACGAGGTCTCCTTCGACGAAGGACCTTGGACACAGCCGACGGCTGTGATAGTTGCGGAGGCTCTGCTGGTAGACCGCCGATCGAGCCGCGGCGATGTCGCATGCCTCGTCGAGTGTGTCGACGAAGTCTTCGAGTGCGGCCGTCGGTTCGGCTTCGCTGTAGGCGACGACCCGTGGGGCCTTATGGCGTACTTCTGCAGGAAACACGGCTTCGGCTCCGTGCACCATGAAGAAAGGTGTGTAGCCAGTGGAGCTGTTTGGCGTTGTGCGCAAGTTCCGGAGGACGGATGCTCATCTGCCCATGCTCCCGCAAGCCGCTCGAGTGGGCTCAGTAGGCGCTTCTTGATGCCGCCGCCGACAAGGCCATTGGCCTTTTCGACCTACCCGTTGGTTTGCAGGTGCGGCACGGAGGCGTATGATATGTTGATCCCGAGGCCTTCGCAGAAGTCCTGGAATTCTTTGGAGATGAAGTTCGACCCGTTGTCGGTGATGATGCTATGCGGCACGCTGAACCTGTAGACTATGGATTGGAAGAACTTCACGGCCGTTTTACCATTTTGGTTGGTTACGGGCATGGCCTCGATCCACTTGGTGAACTTTTCCACTGCGACTAGGAGGTAGACGTGGCCTCCTTTCGAGGACTTGGGCAGTTTGCCTATCATGTCGAGGCCCCATTGGGCGAAGGGCCAGGACAAGGGTATGGAACTTAGCTCTAATCCTGGTGCGTGCGGTTTTTCTGCAAACCTCTGGCACCCATTTCACCTTCGGACGATGTCCTTGGCGTCCTTCATGGCCGTTGGCCAGTAGAACCAAGCTCGTAGAGCTTTGGCGACGAGGGTGCGACTGCCTGCGTGATGGCCGCAGATGTCCTCGTGGATGTCTTGGAGGATGGTTTTTCCATCACCGATGGTGACGCACCTTTGGAGTACACCCAAAAATGTTGCGCTTATACAGCTCGCCATTGATGATGGTGAAGGCCTTGGACCGGCAAGATATGCGCCGGGCATCTGTCGGGTTATCAGGCAGTTCCCTGTTTATTAGGTACCGTAGGTTCGGCTGCATCCATGTTTCTTCGACTGCCATGACCTGCATCAGGTTGACCACTGTGACCTCTGTGTCGAGCTTTTCGGGTCCTTCCTGTCCTTCGGGTAGCGCTACCCCGAGTGCTCTGCTTCTTTGGGTGATCCCTTGGGGAATTTCCTTTTGATGGATGGCACACAGATCTGTTCGAGGAACACACCTGGTGGCACCCATGCACAGGTGGAGCCGATGTTGGCGAGTCTGTCTGCTTCTTCGTTGCTTTCTCTTCCAATGTGTCGGAGCTCGCAGCCGTCAAAATCTCCTTCGAGTGAGTTGTAGAGCGCGTGATACGCGATCATGTTGGCGGCGTGTGCGTCGCACTCATTCATCGTTTGCTGGACGACGAGGCTCGAGTCACCGTAGATGACCAGGCGCGTTGCGCCACATATCTTGGCCATCCTCATGCCGTGGATGAGGGCCTCGTATTAGGCTTTGTTGTTGGAAGCTCGAAATTTCATCTGGAGGACGTACTTCATCTTTTCGCCTTGTGGGGATGTCAGTATGACCCCGGCTCATGCTCCAGCCTCGCGCTTGGAGCCATCGAAGTGCATCGTCCATGGATGTGTCATGTCCGGGGTGTCCGGCAGCTGCAGCTTCATCTAGTGGACGAGGAAGTCCGGTAGGACCTGCGATTTGATCGCATGGCATTTCTCATAGACTATGTCTAGAGGGGACAGCTCAATGCCCCACAGGGCCACACGACCTGTGGCCTCTGGGTTGTTCAGGATGCTGTTCAGAGGTGCTTTGTTGACAACCATCACCTGATGCTCCTGGAAATAGTGACTCAGCCGACGAGCCGTCATGAACACGCCATAGGAGAGTTTCTGGTAGTGAGGGTACCTCTATTTTGTTGGCGTCAATACCTCGCTCAGGTAGTAGATAGGGCGTTGGACCCCATGAGTCTTGCCATCTTCGGGTCATTCAAACACGAGCACGATGCTTACCACCTGATGTGTGGCTGCTATGTATAGCAGTAGAGGCTCGCGCTCCTTTGGCGTGACCAGGACGGGCGAGGTGGAGAGCAGCCGCTTTAGATCTTCGAATGTGTCGTCCACTTCAGGTGTCCACTCAAATTTGTCTGGTTTGCGTAGCAGCTGGTAGAAATGCAGGGCCTTCTCACCCCATGCGGCTGATGAATCTGCTCAATGCCGCGATGCGTCCAGCTAGCTGTTGGACACCTTTGAGGTTCTTCGGTTTCTCCATGGCCATTATGGCCCGGATTTTCTTCGGGTTCGCCTCAATCCCTCGCTGGGAGATGAAGTAGCCAAGCAGTTGGCCAGATGGGATGCCGAAGGCGCACTTTTCTGGGTTCAGCTTGATCTTGTAGCGATAAAGGTTGTCGAACATCTCGCAGAGATCGTCGATCAGTGTCTTGGCCTCCCTTGTTTTGGTTACTATGTCATCGACATAGACTTGTATGTTGCGGCCGATCTGGCTCTTCAGGCATGCCTGCATGCACCGCTGGTACGTGGCACATGTGTTCTTCAGCCCGAAGGGCATTGTATTGTAGCAGAATACTCCGAACGGCGTGATGAACGCCGTTTTCTCCTGATCTTCGACCTTCAGTTGAATCTTATTGTAGCCTGAGTAGGCGTCGAGGAAGGAGATTTTCTCGCATCCTGTAGTCAAATCGATGATCTGATCGATCCGAGGGAGAGGGAAGTGATCCTTCAGGAAGTGCTTGTTCAGCGACAATCACGGTGTTGGCCAGCCATTCGCTTTCCTTGATCTCCCTGATGAAATCAGCGTCGAGCAGTCTATTGACTTCGACTCCGATGGCTTCTGCCCGTGGCTCGGACAATCGTCGGATGGACTGTTTGACGGGCTTGGCATCTAGGAACACATTGAGTGCATGCTCGGCGAATTCCCTAGGAACTCCTGGCATGTCCGCGGGACACCAGGCGAAGATTTCCCAGCGCTCACGGAGGAATTCGATGAGTGCGCATTCC
Organism: Avena sativa; assembly: GCA_916181665.1. Taxonomy (NCBI): domain Eukaryota; kingdom Viridiplantae; phylum Streptophyta; class Magnoliopsida; order Poales; family Poaceae; genus Avena; species Avena sativa. The sequence continues at coordinate 339,304,802 of OV702281.1, forward strand.
TATGCGGGGCTGAGATCGTTGGCGATCAGCGCCGTCTTGGAGGCGTCTGTCGGGTGGACCTGCACCTTCTTCGTGTTAACTATTGAGTCGAACGACATGTCGGGTGCATTTTTCCTCGAGACTGGGGATGCCCCGTTGTCTGTCACCTCTCGGAGTATTATGAGCTCCTCCTGCATATCGAATGACATGGAGATTCTGTTGAAGTCCTTGTCGTAGTGATCTGACCGGGTGAAGCTCCCGTGGACCGTGATGACGCCCCTAGGTCCTGGCATCTTGAGTATAATGTACGCATAGTGCGGTACTTCTAGGAACCTTGCGAATGCCACGCGCCCGAGGATAGCGTGGTACTGTGATGGCTAGTAAACCACTTCGAACTCGAGTCGCTCACACCGAAAGTTGTCGAGCTTGCCGAAGATGACGTAGAGCCATATCTTTCCTAGGGGGGAATATGCCCTTTCCTAGGACGATGTGGTGGAACGTTGTGTCGGATTGTTCCAGACTGCACAGCAGGATCCACATTGCTACTAAGGTGCTAGCGAACATCAGATTGATGCCGCTGCCGCCGTCCATGAAGACGAGGCTCATCTCGAACCCTCCGATATGCGCCTCGAGCACCAGGGCAGCATGACCTGGGCGAGGGATCTGGCGGGGGTGATCCAAACGGCTGAATGTTATGCAGGACTCCGAACCTCTGAGGTACTCAGGGATGGCGGGTGGAGCGGTCACAGCAAAGCTGACTTGGCGGGAGATTTTCTTTTGCACCCTGTTTGTTGGGCGCCCCTTTTGGATCATCAATGACCCTTTTGGTGCGGGGTACCCGTTTCCGCCGTTGTTCTGCGTGGGTGCGATTGGGTGATTCGAAGGTCCCAGGGGTGGTGGCGGAGGAGCTCCGTGGGCGATGTCACCTGGTGCGGGTGCGTGCCCGTACGCAGGATGCGGGGCTTGCTGTCTCATCTGGGACATGCTCTCGCTGAGTTTCTGGAATTCGCGACAGTCTTTGAGCATGTGTTTGGCCTTCTTTTGTCATCCTGCTTGTCGATGTAGAAGTGGATGGTGAACGGGCCCGACAATTTGTCGTATGTAGAGGGCTCTTCGTCACGGCCACGGCGTTGCCACGTTTGTGTTGGGCGTCCTCCATCGCGGAAGTTGTTTCCACGGTATCTATCGCTGCTGCGGTTGCTTTCGTTGCGGCGGTCGGCGTAGCCTGCCGTGACCATGTCGGGTCCATCGCGATCGCCGTAGACAAGCGATCTTCGCTGGCTACGACGCTCGCATCGGCGGCCATAGTCATCTTCCTCTTCTTAATGTGCTCGGTGGACGGAGTCCTCACCATCTGCCCACCTGTTGGCGATGTCCATGAGGTGGTCGAGTGTCTTGGGCTTGACACGCCCAAGTTCTTCTTTGAAGTCCTGGAGTTTGATGCCATCCTTGAAGGCGTCGATTGTTCTCTCCTCAGAGATGTGTGCCACGGAGTTCTTGATGTTGGACCAGCATAGTATATAGGAGCGAATGGATTCGCCCGTTCGCTGGGTGCAGGCCCATAACTCTTCGATCGAGGTTGGCCTCTTGCTGGTGCGCTTGAAGTTTCGGATGAAACTATATGCCAGTTCCTCCCAGCTTCGGATGGATCCTGAGGATAGACTGCTGAGCCAAATCCGGGCTGCGCCTGTCAGCTGTAGCTGAAGGCATTGTAGGGCGGTGTTTTTGTTGCCGCCGTGCAGCTTGACGGACGATAGGTGGTCGCTGAGCCACGCCTTAGGGTCCTGCGTGCCGTCAAACTTCGGAGTGTCCGAAGGAAGCTTGAAGTTCCTCGGCATCTGTGTCCGCCGAATAGATCTTCTGAAGCATCGAGCCCCACAGAGTTCTCCTTCATAGTCATCTCTTCGGATTCAGATAAGCACACGCACTTGGCGCGTTCCTTGTCAATCATGCATTGAGTGAGTTCGCTTCGAGCGTCATAGTCGCAGCTGCGACGTCGTGAGCTCTTGTGCCGTCGAGGTAGGTCGTGTTCCTCCTGGTCGGATGAGGGTGTGGGGCTGCGGTTGAATCTGACTGCAGCCTTCTTTTTCGGCTCCGCAGGAGCTTCCCCGTGGAGCGCAGCTCCAACGAGTCCAAGTCCGGCTAATGCGGAATTGTGCATGGCCCTCTCCGGGTCCCCCACCGGAGGTGGATGGGACGCAAGGTATGTGGTGGCTGCCATGATCACAGCTTGCGGTGTCTTCGGAATGACGTTGTCGTTGGCGTCCATCTCCATGAAGGACGTGTTGAGGGTTCGGGTAACCTCGCGACGTGCAGCGGGGTCCATGTTCTCTACGCGAGAATGATGCTTGTTGGGCTTGTTGCCGTGCGAGCTGGAGCCGCCAACGGCGGAGAGCGCATCTCGCTGTGTGCTAGACTCGGAAGCCGCTTGCTTGCGTTTGTCGACTACTTCTTGCATCTTCACCTGTTTTTTGTGCTCTTCGATGAGGAGCAGGTGGTATGCCATCAGTAGGTCCCGCGAGGCACCCACAGGTAAGATCTTGTTGCCTGCCACATCTTCGCATGCTTGGTTCCATCCTTCTTCGCTGAGGTGGATTACCCGATTGGCGTCAGGATCGTCCTCGTTGGGCGGGGGAGATTGGTTTCTCCTGTTTTCGCCGTTTCTACCTTGCGGGTTGGATGACGGTACGTGAGCACCCGAACTTGGTGGTTGTTGCTCCATGTCTCTTTGGATGACCACGACGCATTGGTAGCGTTCGTATGTCGGATCGCTGCTGCTGCAGCTTTTGGATCCGGAACCATAGGTTCCTTCATCCAATGGAGGATCGCACAAATCTGAGTTGCAGCTGCTGCTGTCGTATGACTCATCTGTCGATGATGACGTGCGTAGAACGGGATGCGGAGCCCACGAGGCGGACCTGATCGATGGCAGTGGCATCCACTCTGGGAGGCGGAGAGTGTCGGTCTGTCCCACCTGGAAGCAGAAGCTCCCAAACAGGATCTCGAGCCCGTCGCCTACGGGCTCGAAGTCCTTCATGGTGGCTGGCGAGTGGGCGGTGAATTCGAAAGCGCCGAAGAGGAGATGACTCTCTGTCACCAAAGGGTTGTAGATCGCTTTGATTGGGACCATCACGATCGCACAATCAGCGCCCCCAGTTCCCACAGACGACGCCAATTAACGAGGATCGATCTCGTCAATGCCCATTGTTATGAGCTTGGGTTTTGGAGAAGATGGGGGTGCTGGAGATCGCGGAACGGTTAACAGACAAGCAACTAGGGGACACGAGATTTACCCAGGTTCAGACCCCCGGAGGGAAAACCCTACTGCTTGTCTGCTCTTGATTAAGGCGGAACCAAAAGTTATAGGGGTGCGCAGATGTCATCTGGCGTGGAGGTGTGTATGTGGTGGTATGAGAGAGAGCATCCTTATCATGCCCTCCTAGCCTTTCTATAGAGGTAGGCAGGTCCCGGGCATAGATCGAGTCGGTTACAGGTTTAGGGTTTGCCCCTTTGAATATTCTATCTGTTCTAGTCTTGCTCTCCAAGGATCCGAAGACGTCATGGGCTTGGGCCACCCGAAAATCTTCATGGGCCACGTATATTCTTGTGGGCCTTCCTGGGGCTGGACCAGGTATGCTAATGTCGTGTACCCGTAGGGTATAACCATGTCATGTAAGTTCTTTGTGGTAAGATAAAATATCCTGCAGATTTTCTAGTGCTTGGTTCCAAAGCTAGTAAAACTTGTCCTATCATTTTTGGTACATCTTTGCTGAACACTTGTGGAGCTATTATAGATTGTAAGAAGGAGAAAGTGTTAACTAAGTTTGATGGAGAATCTTATGAGTTTAGTTTTTCCAATTTGCTAAAGATCCTTATGAAAATAATTTTCCTAATGAGGATTTCAGGGTTGAACAACTTGCTTCTATTGATCCAGTTTATGACCTTAGACCTCTTTTTAATGATTGTAAGTATGGTCATTCTGATAAAGTTGTTTCTTGTGACATTTATATTGTCAACTTTATTCAAAGTACTACTGAAAGTTATTATGAGAGAGGGAAACATGGATTTATGCATCTCAATAACATTAAGTTTCCCCACTTTATGTTGAAATCTTTGAAGTTGCATTTGTTTTGTCTTCCTATGTTAGTATCCTTTTGCTTCAATAATTTGTTTTCTCATGAAACTTCCTTGCATAGGAAGTGGGTTAGACTCAAATGTGTTGGATATTTGCTTATTGATGCTCTCTTTCACTTCAAATCCATATCTTTGATTTGAGCTTCATTGAAATTATTATGCCCATCTTAATGGCTATAAAGAAAGAGCTTTTGGGAGACAACCCATCTTTGTTTGCTTTCGGTCTTTGTTTCTTTGAGTCTTGGAAGTTATTACCTCTGTAATAAACACTCCTTATCCTTTTTGTTTGGTTTTTTGTGTCAAGATCAACCTCTTTTGAGAAGTAGAGGAGTTATGAAAAGTTGCTGTCCTAGGACAGATTTTTGTGCTGCATTGTAAAAATTCGTGAAAGATCTCAGTATTTCGGATGGAGCTGTAATTTTATGTGCTTGTGCCCCAAGTTTTTATCCCACTTTCATTATTTTATCACTTTTTTATTTGAGCAACAAAAGAATCTTCGAAAAAATCAATCTTTACCTGCTGGTCTGTTTTGACAGATTTCTGCCATCATTTGAATTTGCCTCTTAAATCAACTTCCTTTTAAGTTCTTTTTGGGATTTTGAAAGGAGTTGCTTCAGTAGATTTTGTTTTGTTGGATTTCAGTTGAAATGTGAGCCCAAAGGGTTTATTGTTTTTGCATACACTAATGTTGCTAATGAAGTTTGTATGTGGCTTTGTATGTCAGGAATTTTCAAGTGTTGGAGAGAAGGAATCTGCAGAGTCTATTCCCGAATAGGTAAAAGTGGTGAAAACAGAAGGTTCGTGAAAAACCTTTTTCTTTATATTTTTGCTGTTTTTATCCAATATGGAAGGTTACGAGACGAAAAAGAGGAGGAAACGGAGCCCGGGTGGGCCACACCCACCAGTGGCACGGGCCCCACTTGGCCGCGCCACCAGGGGTGAGACCATCCCGGTGTCCATCTCCGTCCCGTTTTTGCACAGTTCCTTCCTTATGTTGTAAAACTTCGTAATATATAACCCTCGGATCCCCCGTGGTTTTTATATCGTGTTCTTGTCATGTTTTCGTTTTGATCTGTTTCTGTCAGGAAATATTCTCAAGTTTAGAGGCACCATGGTCTCCGCCAACGACAAGGGCAAGAAGCCCGTGGAAGATGATCTTCAAAACCCCAAGGAGGAGGAGATCTTGGTTGGGGGTGAAGAAGACGTGAAGGAAGATGAACATCCGGACACCTGCGCTACCATTACGAGCATTGGAGTGGTGGCAAACCCTATCAAGCTCAGAAGTACAACACAGATGTCTACAGGAGGGAAACCTTCGCGTCATTGCCTCGCTCGACGAACACTTCCTCCACATGCCAAGAACCCCTTCCATACTCTTATACATGAGCACAATTTCAAAAGATGCCCACAGGGAAGTTGCCCTCTAGTTGGGATATGCCTTGTTCTAACCATGCATGGAAGGAACACTGTAAGGAGGAAGAGTGGGGAAAGAATAACAAGGACTGGGATTCTTGGTCTGACATGATCATGAACTACATTGAGCATAATTCAGAGTTGATTCGTACTCTATCCTTTGAGATTGAGGATTTGAGGAAGCTGATTGAAAAGCTCATCAAAGGAACACCACCGCCACCGAAGGAGTAATTCGTCATCAGGTTTTGGTATCCCCTTAGTTTGTTCCAAGCTTGGGAGAGTGTCGCGATATCATATCATTATCTTTCATCTTTTTACCTTTTTAGTAGTCATATCTTGGATAGAGAAGTTATCATATAGGATGGTTTGCATTGTGGAAGTATCTCTCCTTTAGTTGGTTATCTATGTATCCCTTGGTGTGAGTGCCTTTATGGAGTATTAATGAGAAGTTTCATATTTTACTTTTTGCACTTCTTATTTTAGTTTGCAATATCTATTATATGATTGATCTTGTTGATTAGTATTGGTATCACTTTGGGAGCATCAAGTAAATCTAATTGGTTTTGGCAAACCAAGCTCTGGTCAGTAGCAACACTTTTTGAGGTTGGAAAGGAAAAAAGGAAAAGCACTTACATGTATTTTATATCATTTTCTTTCTTGATTGGATCATAAGCTTAGTATTCTTTAGTTAAGATCTTTTGTGTTTTTAAGGAAGATTGCATGTTTAGCTTTACCACTTGTATGTTTTCTTGTTTCCTTCAACTCTTTTGCTTGCTACCCAACCTTGCTAGCCAAAAACCTGTACTGAGAGGGAATACTTCTCGTGTATCCAATCCTTTAAACCAAAACCTTTGCCATTTGTGTCCACCATATCTACCTATTAGCATTATTACTATTCCAAGTAAATTCTCAAACTTCATATATCTTTCAAATGAAAAATTATTTTGTTATGTAAAAACTGGTTAGTAAAGCTCTCACGAACTTGATGGCACACTTTATTTTCTTGCCCTAATAAACATGAACCATTGTGTCATCGAAGTTGTATATGCTTGCACCTATAAGTTGGGATTAGCAGAACCGTGCTGTCACGGGGAACGCTTTCAACACCTATAAATATCTATCCAGTTGATATCATGATCTATTGTTTATGGATGTCGTTGGTGTGAAATAAAAGGGGAGCTTGTAAGTCCATGGAGTTATGTATGTGTGTAGATAAACGCCTGGGCCGCTAGCCTAAGCCATGCCTAATCATGGTGGAAACTTCCAACATCACCATATTGAGCAATCCATGAAGCTTTCTTCTTATAAAAAAGAGAGACTTTGAAAAGAGGAAAGAGAGAAAAAGGCACCATTTTCCCATGGTAAATAAGAAGATTGTTGAGATGCTCATTGTCTGCTTGCCTTGTCATTTTGATATGGGAAAGCTCATGTATCATGTGCAAGGGGTACCCCATTGGCGGTTCTCTATGATACACATGCACTTACTTTAAAAAGAACATACATGTGACTATAGTTGAGTAGCATGAGGAGCGGCCCTCATACTCAAGGGACATGATATTGCAAACATATATTTTGTCAAGCATATACTTCATCTTTGTTCACTTTAACCTTAATCACCTCAAGATGCTTATGATAGGGGCAATGAGAGCTCAAAGCTAGTAAGTACCATAATCTTTTGAAAGCTCTTTATGAACTTGAAATACCTGCTTCCCACTATGAAGGGCCTTTCTTTTACTTCTTAATTGAGTCAGTAAACCCTATTCCTCTCTATCTCTAGCAAGAATTTGAGTTGTTGTGCTTCAATCATTCATATGATGATTTATTCAATCATGTTTCTTATCTTCCTTATTTTGCACAAGACTCTTATCTGAATGAGTATTACTTTGAAATCCATCATTGTGAAAATCCTTTTATGTTTGAGAAAAGAGTACTCCTATTATAAACTTCTTTACAAAAGCTTTGCTTGAAAACTGTTTGTCAACTGTTCTATGACCAAGAACAAAGTTTTCCATTACCAATTATGATTTATCTTTATGCATCTTTATTGTGGCTCCCATACTTGTTGCAAGTTAAGTTATATAATGGTGAGTTACTTTCTACTATGAGTTGTGTATTTGGTAAGTATGATGCTTCTTGTCTGTATTCTTTTTATCGACACTTCACTCCATAAACATGTGTACATGTTTACTGAGCTCAGTTTTTGTTCGGGGACAAGTGAGGTCTAAGCTTGGGGGGAGTTGATACGTCCAATTTGCATCACTATTCTATATCATAATTTGCTTATATTCATTGATATATTTCATATTAAGAGGTGATACTTATGTTATTTCATCTGTTTTTGCATGTTGGATGATTCTTGGAGGATGAACTGCTAGAGTTAGGATTCTGATGGAAAAGGCGGTGTCTAGATGCAATCATCGCAAAGATCGGAAAAATACCAGAAAAACTATGGAAAATTATATTTTTCCAGAAGACGAAGGAAGCCAGAAGGGGAGGCGGAGTTGGGCCACAGGGGGCCCACACCCCCTAGGCGCGGGGCACCTTGGGTCGCGCCTATAGGAGGTGTGGCCACCCTGGCCCACCTCTGGATCCGCCCCTTTTCCTATATCTTCCTCCTGAAACCCTAAAGTTTGGGGAGCGACCACAGAAAGATACCACAACCTCTGCGGGGCGGACACTACACAGAGAGAAAGAGCTCTCCGGCAAACAAATTTCTGCCGGGGAAATTCCTTCCCGGAGAGAGGAGATCGTCGCCATCAACATCGTCATCAAGCTAGACTTCATCAGGATCATCATCATCATCATCCACACCACCATCTCCACTAGCACCATCATCACCACTCCATCCCGCTGTAACAATTGTGTTGAATCTTGCATAGTTCTTAGGGGAAACTTTCCCGGTGTTGATTACTATTGTAGATGATGCTTGTGAGTGGAACCATTGAATTATTGTTTATGTTCAGATTGTTATTCATCATCATATCATCTCTGATCTTGATCCATATGATGTCTCATGAGTAGTTCGTTTAGTTATGGAGGACATGGGAGAAGTCATGTTGTTAGTAGTGAAATTGTGTTAAGGTATTATTCAATGGTTTAGTATTTAAGTTGTGGTGCTATACTTCTAGTGGTGTCATGTGAACGTCGACTACATGATGCTTCACCCTTTATGGGCCTAGGGGAATGCATTGTGTATTTGGCTACTAATTATGGGGTTGCCGGAGTGACAGAAATCTGAACCCCTGTTAGAAAACCTTTGCACAAGGGAGTTTAGGATCTCAGAGTTTAAGGCTGTGGTTTAGTTTTTATCTTAATTACTTTCTTGTATCTACGGATGCTTGCAAGATGTTTAATCACAAGTATGTATTAGTCCTAGTAAGGTCAGTACATTAGCACAGGTTCACCCACATAACACTTATCAAACCAAAGAAGATTAATCAACTATATGAAACGAAAGCACATGACAGTATTCCGATGTGTCCTCAAGAACGTTTGGTCCTCATAAGTATTACCATCGGCTTGTCCTTTGCTAAGAAAGGATTGGGCCACTTGCTGCAATTATTTTTTGTCTTTATTTACTTGCACTTTATTTCCTTGCTTTATCAAAAAACCCTAAAAATCCGTTTGCTAAGTATTTACAGAGATTTCCTGCTCCAAACCACTAGTCAACACCTTTTGCTCCTTGTTAGGATCGACACTCCTATTTATCAAAAGTACTACGATACACCCCATATACTTGTGGGTCATCATCCACACTCACATGTGTCCACTCGAGGACTATGAATGGTCCCGCGTATATAAACCCGCTCGGCCTTCTTATTCCACGAGCTCATGTCATTTTCCTCCAATATGTCTAGTCACGAAACCCTAATCTACACCTTTCGCATGTGCCGAAGCTCCTTCTCTTACACCATCGCCCTCCTCTTAGCTGCGCCATAAAGTGTACGCGTGGAGACGAGCCGGAGGTGAAGCCATTTGGAGGCTAATGTCTACGCACGCTTCTATTCTTGTAGAGAGTGTTGGGCCTCCAAATGCAGAGGTTTGTAGAATAGCAACAAGTTTCCCTTAAGTGGATTACCCAAGGTTTATCAAACTCAGGGAGGAAGTGGTCAAAGGTATCCCTCTCAATCAACCCTGCAATCAAGATACAAGAAGTCTCTTGTGTCCCCAACACACCCAATACACTTGTCAGGTGTATAGGTGCACTATTTCGGCGAAGAGATAGTGAAATACAAGTAATATGGATGATTATAAGTGGTAATTGCAATCTGAAAGAAAGATGGAAGCAAGCAAGCATGTAACAGGTCTGGTTGTAAACGGTGTTTCAATGCTTAGTAACAAGGCCTAGGGATCATACTTTCACTAGTGGACACTCTCATATAAATATCTTCTCTTCATTATGCTACTCTCCGATTGGAAAACTCCAATCCATGGTAGGGCTACAAAAGCTCTCCTTAAAGTTTGCATTCCCCATCTAGCTAACCCCACACTGTCACCTTGAGTGCTAGATGGCTCCAATAAACACCACAACTTCATAGAGACATCCAACTCAAAATATAACTCATGATAAGTATTTCTTTAATCTTTAGCCTAAGTGCCACATGGTGTGCACACTGTCAACTTCACACACATGGGGATAGCCAGAGATTACAATGAAAGCACTTGAGTAGCAGAGTAGATCTACTTGATTACAAAGCTCATGATCACAATATGATCATGCACACACACAGAGAGAGAGAGATGAACACATAGCTACCGGTAGAGCCCTTATCCTAGAGGGAGAACTATTCCCTCCTCATCATGGGAGTCAGCAACGGCGATGGACATCGCAGTGGAGTCGATGGAGATGGCTCCGGGGGCAATTCCCCATCCCGACAGGGTGCCGGAACAGAGACTTCTGTCCCCTGAATCTCCTCTTCGGTGGTGGCGGCGCTGCGAAACTTTTCATGGATGGAGGCCGACACATTTAGGGTTTTTGCCTCGAGGGATTTTTATAGGCGAAAGGGTGATGTCAGGAGGTGGACCAGGGGCCCACACCCTACCCTGGCGCGGCTAGGGGCACGCCACTAGGGGGTGTGGATGCCTCCTGGCCCTCCTCCGTCTCTTCTTTGGACTCCTTCTCGTGTCTTAAAAAATAGGAACATCCGGCTCCATTTCTTCCAATTTCGAGAATATTTCTTTACTAACTTTTCTGAAACCAAAAACAGCAGAAAACAGGAACTGACACTGTGGCATCTTGTCAATAGGTTAGTTCTAGAAAATGTATAAAAATGCCTCAAAGAGTAGACAAAACATAAGACAAATGATATAAAACAAGCATGTAGCATCAAAAATTATAGATATGTTTACGACATATCAGAGGCGCAACAACACATGGCTCGGTCATTGCCGAGTAGGCGGAGGCGGATCCGGGCACAAATGCCGCTCGTCGCCGAGCAGGTGAGGCTTCGGGCTCCATGCAGCCAACAGTCTCCGTCGCCGCCGAGCAGTAGGTGGCCAACAACATCGTGGTGCCAGCAGAAGATCTAGAAGAGGGGAAGGCGTCGGCAGTAGGAGGCAACCAACGAGTGCTCTACATCAACGAACCCATCCTCCACCAAGAACTCCTCGACGTAGTCGCAGAGAACTACGAGTTCGAGGAGGAGGTCTCCGATGAGGAGTCTGAGGTACTAGTTCGCTAGCTTCTCTAGTCGTAGTCGCATATTTCACTGTTCATACGTAGGATTTTCTCAATCATCTATAGATTCTTTTTCTCTTGATGTAGGGAATATAAATGTTTGAATGGTCGAATGTTTTTGAGATTTGATTAGATCTTCTCATATGGCTGCTAGTAAATTTACATTTACTTGGCCCTTGTTGTTGTTCATACATGGCTTGTGCTGTAAATTTAATCGATCTGTAACATTTGATTTTAGGGGTTTTAGGGATTGCTAGCTGAGTTTTGATTTAGGTACACAACAAGAATATAACATTGCATTTATATTACTTACTAAGGCCAATGATTCAATTTTGCACCAAAAGAGTGCAAGCGGAGACACATATATGATGTCAGATTTTTTTAGGGATGGTGTTATTGAACCTAAGGCAATGTAAACAATAATATAAGTTGTGCAATTAGTACTTTGGTTCGCTAACACCATCTCTAAAAAACTTATGAGGCCCGAAATTTATTATACACATATGAATTATCATCTTTGAATTGTTTCTGCATTCATTATTAGGCTAATGATTGAAAATTTCCCCAAAAGTTTGAAGAGGCTAGGTGACGCACATTTTGTTGGTGTCCATTTTTTAGGGACGGGTTAGTGAACCTAAGGCAATGTACACAAATACAATATAAGTTGTGTTGTTGGTACTTTGGTTTGCTGACGCCGTCTCTGAAGAAACTTATGAGGCCCCCAGATTTATTTTACATTCATATGAACTATGATCTTTAATTTAAATTTTTATTGCATGCATTCATAGTGTATAAGAATTATATTTTAGTTTCTCATTGAGGCCGATGATTGAAAGTTTCCCCAAAATATTGCAGGGGTGGTGACACACTTAGTTGGTGTCCGTTTTTTTAGGGACGGGTAAGTGAACTTGAGGCAATATACACAAACAATATAGGTTGTGTTGTTGGTACTTTGGTTCACTTACTCCATCTCTGAAAAAACTTATGAGGCCCCCAGATTTATTCTACATTCCTATGAACTATATGATCTTTGAATTGTTATTGCATGCATTCATAGTGTATAATAAGAATTACATTTCAGTTTCTCACTGAGGCTGATTAATGAAAATTCCCCAAAATATTGCATGGTGACACACATTTGTTGGTGTCATTTTATTAGGGATGGGTTAGTGAACCGGAGGCAGCTACACAAACAATATAGGTTGTGTTGTTGGTACTTTGGTTCCCCAACTCCATCTCTGAAAAAATTATGAGGCCCCTGATTTATTCTTATATGAACTATATGATGTTTGAATTGTTTCTGCTATATATCTTACTGTAGCCAATGATTGAAATTTTCAGGCAGTGCATATTGGTGTCAGATTTTTTTAGGGATGAGTTAGCAAACCCGGGGCATTCTACAAGAAAAATAGGTTGTGCAATGGGTACCTGGTTCGCCAACTCCATCTCTAAAAAATTATGAGGCCCCTGATTTATTCTCATATGAACTATATGATCGTTGAACTGTTTCTACTATCTATCTTATTATGGACAATGATTGAAATTTGCCCCAAAAGAAAGGCAGTACACATTGTTGTCATATTTTTTCAGGGATGAGTTAGCGAACCAGGGGCAATGTACAAAAAAATAGGTTGTGCAACGGGTACTTGGTTCGCTTACACCATCCCTGAAGAAACTTATGAGGTCGCGGACTTTGTTCTACATATAACTCTAATCCAATAAATTTAATATTATCTTACATATGTATGAGTTCTAAGTTATGTTCTTAAAAATCTACAGGAGAATTCTAATGATGTGGACTCTAGCAAGTACTCCAGGGACAACAAGAGTCGCTACATGCTGAGGAAGTTGCGGCGTGGGGAGATACCTTTCCACCATAAGGGGAGACTATTTTGCCCATTATGTGCCAGATTCATCGACTCGTATATCTACAGCTTGATCCAGCATGCGATGGGCGTTGACAAAGGCCGAGGCCGGAGGCACGAGCCGAAGACCTTGGTGCGGCACGCAGCCTATGGAAAATTCCTTCAGGAATATGTCAGGACTGGCCTGTTTCCCCTGGAGTAGGCTATGCATTCTCCTCCTCCTCCTGCTGCCCTGCTAAGGCATCTTCGTTTCCTTGCTGCTGCTGCCCCTTCTTATTTTGTATATGTTAATTATTAACCGGTTGCATGTGTAAGACAATTTCACTCTGGTGGTGGATATATATTAATCTCCTTTATATATGGACTTCCTTTAAATTATAGCGTTCAATTATATATTACTGATCATGCACTAGTACAAACTTGTCCTAGTTTTTAATTATATTACTGATCATGCTCATGCACACTTCCAAATATTTCTAGTGCACACTACCTAACATTTTAATTAGTCAAATTCCAAACAGGTGCACCTTATTGCTCTGTAGCAACCATGAACCTCATTTTCTCTTAATCCTCTTCGATGTATGAACCTCATTTGTTCTTAGGACTCAATTTCACTCTTCGACGTATATATGTACTATGCCATTTATTTTCTTAGATGTGTGAAACTCATTTCCTCTTAGGACTCTAGCAAGCATGTGTAAACACCTTAACCTTAGGACTACGCCATATATTTCCTTAGATGTGTGAACCTGATTTGCTCTTAGGACTCTATCAAGCATGTATAAACACCTTCACATTAGGACTACGCCATATATTTTCTTCGATGTGTGAACCTCATTTTCTCTTAGGATTCCTTTGCCTTTAAATTATGAATTATTCTAAAAATTTAAGGTTAACAAAATCCAAAGTTCTGAATATATTCGGATGTCCGAATATTCACTCAACAAGATTTCCTTCAAAGAGTACATGAAAAAAGTTATATAGGTCAAACATTCATAATTAAGTAACCAAATGGTCTCACTTCATGATTAAACATTTGAACTAGTCAAATTCATAATACTTGCACATTATTGCTCTGCAGCAAGTCACATGAACACTAGTCGTCATGCCTTTCAGGGTAAAGATCCAAGGTTTATACTATGAAAATTATTTTCTTCAATTTATGAACCTCATTTAGTATTAGGGGACTCAATTTCACTCTAGCAAGCATGTATAAACACCTTTTTTGCCTTTAAATTATGGATAATTATCAAATTTTAGGATAATCAAAATCTGGAGTTCCGAATATATCCGGAGTTCCGAATATTATATTTTTTCAAATTACTAGTCGTCTTAGCTAGGTAAGTTCTTGGCGCAAAATTATGAAATATTTGCATAACAGATGTTCTTAGAGACATTTTCCACTTGCACCCGTCTGCGGCTAGTACTTGGCGACAAATATATGAAAATATTTGGACAAACATTTTAGATCTGTGCCGCTTTTGTTCTTCCCTCCCTGCCCAGACCACTGTCCATTGCCGCTGGTCCCCTGCATCTCCACCACCACCACCGCCTCCGGTCCCCTGCCTCTCTACCACCGCCGCCTCCAGTCTTGCAGTGCGGATGATCTCCCTCGCCTCCGAGGACGCCCTTCATCGTCCACGTAGGTATGCGTGAAAACCAAACCCCCCAAACCCTAAATCAGCAGTTTCGATTGAGGAATTTTGCCATGGAATCTTCAATTGTCAGTTCTAGCAATAGAGATTTAGTTTCACTTCATTGGTCTCTCTGTATCTATTTTAATTGTCACTTCATTACTCTTCCCGCATCTTGATTGTATTAAGATGCTCTATGTATGTATCTATTTAACAGATTGGAACATGCAGTGACGATGCAATATTGCTATCTAGCGACGATAGTTTTCGCTTTACTTTTGGGGGTTTTGATTTCTAGTCATCAAATGAAGATCCCACTGAGAGGATTGAGTTTAGAGGTATCAAAAGAACATCAAAATTGTAGTCATCTATTTTGTATGCTGTCACATCCCAGAATATTCCAAATTTTGAAATGTGAAAAATAAATAAACAAAAGAAATAATTGTTGAAATTTAGTGTGAAAAGAAACTTTTTGTTTCAAAATGGGAACATCAAAACCCCTCTTAAATAAAATTTGAATAAAATGGAATCCAACAAATTTCAAATCAAGTGAAATGCATTCATCAATGAATGTATCTTGAAATTTAAACACTTGGAAAATTTAAACCAAAACCCTAAAACCCTAATGGAAGAATCATTTCCAAGACTATGGATTTGATCCATATAAAAATTCAGCAACAATCATTTTAAAATGACCAAAAATGATAAACAAAAATATTAGAAATTGGTTTCATTCAATTTGGAGCCATGGATAAAAACATTTGAATTTAATGAGGTATAAGTAAATAAGTTTCAAAGCTAATAAAGCTCCTATCTAAAAATCCATACCAAATTGTGAGCAAATTAATCCTAAAAGGATTTAAAAGGATAAATAAATATTAAATAAAATTATACAAATTGGAATCACCAAATTTGGATCTATAAATAAAAAGATATGGATTTTATAAGGCAAAGGAAGAACATAAATAAATAAGGAATATTAAAAAGCCAAATAAAATCTTGGCCAAATCCATAAACAAATAAAATGAAGGATCACTGAATAATAAAAATGGGTAAAGATTATTTAAATAAAATCGTAAGGATTAACAATATCCAATTTTATTTAAATAAAGATAATTTGCCTAAACTAAATAATAAACTCAAAAGAAATTATTTAGAAGACAATTTAAAACTTGAATTAATCCATAAGCAAATGCAATAATGATAATCCAAATAAAATAAAGGGATAAAGAATATCCAAATAAAATTATATCGGATTAAACCAAATTCAATTCTATTTAAATGGAGATAAAATCCCTAAAGTAAATGATTAATTAAATCATGAGAAAATAATAAATTGGAATTTGCCCAAGTGGAATAAAAGTTATTTAACTAACTTAAATGGAATCGAAGAATTATTTGAATAAAATTTAAATGGGATTAAAACCATATTTGATTTGAATAAAGACAATTGCCCAATTTAAATGATTAATAAATCATATTAAAATATTTTAAATAATAATTCAACTGAATTATTTGCACTATGGATAAATAAAACCTAATGAAAAAGGTTTGGTAAAAATTATGATTCAAATAAGAGTTTGAAAATATAAATAAAATATTATTTGAATAAAAGACAAGTGCCTATTTTAAATAAATAATAAACCATAAAAGAATAAAAGAATTATTCTAAAATGGACTTTAAAATACACTCAAATTATGTTTGAATTATTTGAACAAAAATCAAAACAGAATAATCAGAAAAGAAAAAGAAAAAGAAACAGAATGAAAAAATGGAAACAAGCCAGCCCAGCCCAGCAAAGCCCCAGGCCCAACTCGCAGCCCACCTCTCTCTCCCCCTAGCGAATCGTTTTCTTACCCGCATGTCGACCCGCGCAGACGCTGACCACCAGACCCACCATAACCCCAACTCACTCGCTGACAACCAGACCCCACTGGCCCGTCATCATCATCAACCCCGTGACTCATTCATCCCCAAACCTCGTTGCCGTTCTCTGTCAATTGATCCCTCGCGTAAATTCGAGTTAATGACTGCTTGATTCTTGCCCCTGCCCTCACCCTCTTAATCGCCCACGTCCCCTCTCCCGTTTCCCCCAGACGCCACCACCCCTCTGCCCCTAGGCTGCCCATATTGCTCGCCAACACGCCACTACTCCGACGAGCATCTCCAACAAATTCCGTCCAGACTTCGCCTCCCCTTGCTCCCTGGCCTCCACGAGCCTATTCCCCATCATCTTGCGCACCCGTCAGTACCCTCGGCTCGCCCGTCTACCTCCTCTCCGACGAGCTCCCTCGGTATTTCCTGACCGTCCCCTCCCCTCTCGTTGACACACATGTTATACTCTCCCGTGCGCATCTAACGCCACTAGTTTAGTGTCCTAGCACGCTTCGTAACCTCGCCATCAACGACACCAGAGCGTGCCCGACGCCAACAACGACTCCGACGAGGAATTACCAGCAGCTCCGCGCGCCCCTTCGTTCGCTACAACCACCGCGAGCTTCAGCACGACGAGGCGAACACAGTAAGCACCTTCCCCTCTCCCGCGCTTCCTATACTTGTCGTACCGCCACTGGCAGAGCCGCGCCGCCGCACAGCCGCCGCTAGCGCCGCCCATCATTGGTGACTCGCTCATCAGTCGTTGGATCTTGATCTCATGGGTAAGATAGAAACTTAACCCGAAGGTGTATGCTTTGATCTGTGCCGCACGATACTAGTTAGAGCCAACGCCCGTCGTCGCTCGATCCATGCTAACCGGTACGCGCCAGTACAAAAGCGACGCATGGCACGGTTTTTTTAAATAGACAGAAACATTTCTATTAGAAGTTTAGATTTGAAAAATTCATAACTTTTGATCCACACGTCCAAATTTTGTAAACTTTATATCAATGGAATCAGCAAAAAGAATAGTTTCCAACCATGCCCTTTGTTTAGTGTTTTGCTTCTGTAAAGTTAGTTGTTTTTGCAGAAACTTGTTTAGGCATATTTTGAATATATAAATTATTCTAGAAATGATTTTAGGGTAAAATCTTTGGTAAATGGATTGTTTTGAACCTACTGACCATAAAAACCAACTTGTAGATTTAAAAGTATATTTTGTGATACTAAGGAATAAATATTTGAATAAAAGCATTGATATTTAAATAAAAATGTTGATTATGGTTTAAAAATGCTTTTTGAGTAAAACCTTTGGAAAATGATTTGATTTAAACTCTCTGACCCTAAACACCAAGTTTTGGGATTTAAAAATATATTTCATGAACCCTAGAAAAATTATTACTTTGTTTAAAGGCATTTCTAACAAAATAAAATGGTGCTTGATCTAAAAATGGTTTTTGAGTGAAACCTTTTGTAAATAATTTTGCTTTTAAACACTTTGACCCTAAATATTAATATTTGTGTTTAAAAACATTTTGAATAACAATAGAAATTATTCCTTTGATTTAAATCGTTTGCTAGCAAAACAAAAATTATTTAAATGGCCATTTTGACTAACTTGTTTTCAAATGACCTTACCACTTTTATAAATGACCAATAGGTGTTTTAAAATGTTTATAGACTATTAGAAACCACCTTTCCAAATAATACAATCTTTTGCATGCTTGCATGCATTGTTTTGTTTTCTTTATTTTCTGTGGTGAATTTCTTGAATGCTAGATTGAATTTGTGCCTTGACTGAATTGTAGTGAAATTTGAAGAGTGTGACTATTGCAAGATCAAGGAGTGAATCTATATTCTCTACTAAAAAGGAAAGTGGTTCTTCATACTTTTGTCCTATTATTTTCACTATGCATTAGTGATATTTTGAGTAGGACTTGCATGGAATTTTTACCAAGTATGCTATACCATGGGAAATCCTAGTAGATAATGCCTTAGTAAAATTTTCCTAAGTTAAGATCCCTACTACTATCCTGCTTAGCTTAGCTAGTAGAAAACAAGGGTGGATTATATTCATGCTATGAGATATTTCTAAGTCTATGACTTGTGTTTTGTTTAATAAAACAACTATGTGAATGAATCACCTGGGTGGAATGGAAAGAATGGTTTGTGTTGAGTGGTTACACAGGTCCCATATTTATGGCCTACCCTTGTGTATCTCACTTATGGAAAGCCACCCAGGAACAAAGAGATTTGAGATGTAAATAGTTGAGAAGTTTCTAGTGCAGCCACAAGGCAATATGGGCTCTGCCTGGATCACATAGGTTGCAATAACTTAGCCAGATGGACAGTTGCTGGTAGGGGGTGATAGATTTGGGAACGCGTCCATTATGGTCTAAGGGAAGGCTTCTGAAAGATCTTCTCTCGATGCATGTCGAGTATTGTGGGGAAAGTGCACCACCTCTCCAGAGAATAAAATCTGAGTACTTAGCCGTGTCCCCGTCAATGGACAATTTGAGCATCAAGTCATGGAAGCTATCAAGGATCTCCTCATCCCAATTTCTAAGTTAAAAACTTTTGGTTGAATAAGGGTTAAAGGATCACCAATTTCTATTGGTAGATGCCTTGGGTGATTTTGACAAACAAAAACTTAGTGTTTTCAACTTATAAGGAAAATCTATTTTGAGCAAAGCAAGCCTAAGCTCCACTTAGCCAAATGCGTATAGATGATAGATACCACTATTCTACCATAGTATCACTTGCCAATACAATTCAAATGTATTGACCCTTGTGGCTGTAACTTATTATGTTGCAAGTTTGTTTGATGTTAGTGAAGTGTGTTGAATAGGATTACAAGTCTACAACCAACATGGTTGCCCATGGCACTTTGAAGATGAAGGACTCTATGCTATATAGATATTTCTGCTGCATTGTAATGAGATAGGCAAATGAGCTATGTAAGATGTAATGAATTATTTTATTCCTGGTTATAAAGTTGTACTATGACCTTTGTTTCTTGATATTACATCTTAAACTGTGGATGCTCGCTATTGATCAAGGGACTAGCATTGTAAACACAGGGATCTCTACCTTATTAAAGGTTGGGACCCTTAGAGATCGTATCAGAGCACTGTGTTGCTTGTAGGATTGTAACCCTAGGACTTGGACAAAACTCCTTAGAAAAATAGGAGTTGTATTTGTTCAAACATATTTACAAACAATCTTGTAAACTCTTTCCTCAACCTTTTTGGTTTTATTTGTACATCTCTTCCTTTTCAAACTTGATGGACAAAGACTTCAACATAAGCAAAGACTTCAACATCACCAATGACTTCAACTTTAGTTTCATCAAGGACTTCAACTTGGACATCACTAAGGACTACAAGTGAGATAAGAAGAATAATCAAGACTTGAAGACTAAGGAAACACAACTTAGAAGGAACCATCATCACCTTTGAAGTTTTGTGACCAAGATGCAAGAAATTTTCCAAGGAAACCATGAACTCATTCATGAAGAATCAACTAATAAGAAATGGATTGATCTCAAGTGAATCCTATAGATGTACCACCATACTAGTATTTAATTTAGATCAAACACACCAACTTAAGTGGTGTAGCAAAAATATTTTTTTGCCTAAAAATGTGCTTGAACCTTGTTGTTTTAGTGGAATGTTTGTTTGTGATTGCTTGCACATTGCTTGTGTGAATTGTTGTGTGTGATTAGAATTCTTCCTCTAGAAATCTTGTGCCTATTCTAATCCCAATCCAACCCAAACAGATGACTTCTCCAAGTGACTCCAACATCAAGAATGGTGACAACAACAACAACAACCAAGAGATGCACATGAGAGAACAACTACTAGCAACCCAAGCCCAGCTGAATCAAGTGACAACTCAGTTTTTAGCCAACAACAATGAGTTAGACCCAACCATGCAAAAGTTTTGGGAAATCCAATCCCAATTGTTGCAAAGGATGACCAATCAAACGATCAACATGAGAGACAACCTTTCCCAAGGAGATTGTGACAACAATGATATCAAGGATGATATTATAGAAGGAACTCAAGCTTGCAATATTTATGGAGACATAGAACACACTTACAAAGAGCATGTGGACCAATGCCCTAATTGTGAAGAGAAACATCCAACCAAACAATGCCCCACATCTCAAGTGACTTATTTTCTATGTGAAGGAAATGATCATGTCCCTTTCCAATGCCCCATCTATCCTATAGTTCAACAAATGAAACAAGATGGAATGCATCAAATGTTTGGAAACCTCCATAAGGGAACAACTTCTACCAAGAAGTATGAAGGCAAAGTTAGAACCATCCCTCATAAGCCCACATCCAAAGTGACAACAAAGTGTTGCTATTCATGTGCAGAAGAAGGTCATATCTCTAGTAACTGCCCCAAGAAGAGATAAAGATTTCCCACTTTTGTGGTAAGATATGAAGAGCATGAACTAGAAGAACTCCTAGCTTTGGAGAGACCCAAGAAGAAGAACAAATGCCCCAACCCTAGCAAGAAGGATATTACCCAAGAGCAATGTTACAATTGCAAAGAGATGGGACACTATGCCAATGAATGTCCAGAAAAGAAGAAGAACCAAGGAAACAAACAAGAGGCAATGATACCAAAGAACAAAAAGGATATTAGCCAAGTAATGTGTTTCAAATGAAAAGAGCTAGGCCATTATGCAAGCAACTGTCCAGAGAAGATACATCAAGATCCCAAGTAAGCCAAGATGTAATCTAGTTGAATTTTTTTTAAGGGTAATAGTACACTAGTTGTCTTGAAGCCAACTTGTAACCTCTATCCTTCCCAAATATCGGGACAAGATTTCATTTAAGGGTGGTAAGCTATCACATCCCAGAATATTCCAAATTTTGAAATGTGAAAAATAAATAAACAAAAGAAATAATTATTGAAATTTAGGGTGAAAAGAAACTTTTTTTTTTCAAAATGGAAACATCAAAACCCCTCTTAAATAAAATTTGAATAAAATGGAATCCAACAAATTTCAAATCAAGTGAAATGCATTCATCAATGAATGTATCTTGAAATTTAAACACTTGGAAAAGTTAAACCAAAACCCTAAAACCCTAATGGAAGAAATCATTTCCAAGACTATGGATTTAATCCATATAAAAATTCAGCAACAATCATTTTAAAATGACCAAAAATGATAAACAAAAATATTAGAAATTGTTTTCACTCAATTTGGAGCCATGGATAAAAACATATGAATTTAATAAGGTTTAGGTAAATAAGTTTCAAAGCTAATAAAGCTCCTATCTAAAAATCCATACCAAATTGTGAGCAAATTAATCCTAAAAGGATTTAAAAGGATAAACAAATATTAAATAAAATTATACAAATTGGAATCACCAAATTTGGATCTATAAATAAAAAGATATGGATTTTATAAGGCAAAGGAAGAAAATAAATAAATAAGGAATATTAAAAATGCCAAATAAAATCTTGGCCAAATCCATAAACAAATAAAATGAAGGATCATTGAATAATAAAAATGGGTAAAGATTATTTAAATAAAATCATAAGGATTAACAATATCCAATTTTATTTAAATAAAGACAATTCGCCTAAACTAAATAATAAACTCCAAAGAAATTATTTAGAAGACAATTTAAAACTTGAATTAATCCATAAGAAAATGGAATAAAGGTAATACAAATAAAATAAAGGGATAAAGAATATCCAAATAAAAGTATATGGGATTAAACCAAATTCAATTCTATTTAAATGGAGACAAAATCCCTAAAGTAAATGATTAATGAAATCATGAGAAAATAATAATTTGGAATTTGCCCAAGTGGAATAAAAGTTATTTAACTAACCTAAATGGAATCAAAGAATTATATGAATAAAATTTAAATGGGATTAAAACCATATTTGATTTGAATAAAGATAATTGCCCAATTTAAATGATTAATAAATCATATTAAAATATTTTGAATAATAATTCAAGTGAATTATTTGCACTATGGAATAAATAAAACCTACTGAAAAAGGTTTGGTAAAAATTAAGATTCAAATAAGAGTTTGAAAATATAAATAAAATCTTATTTGAATAAAAGAGAAGTGCCAATTTAAATAAATAATAAACCATAAAATAATAAAAGAATTATTCTAAAATGGACTTTAAAATGCATTGATAAACAACATTAAAACTTGCTAAAAGTTTGGTAAAGATCTGAATTCAAATGATGTTTGAATTATTTGAAAAAAAATCAAAACAGAATAATCAGAAAAGAAAAAGAAACATAATAAAAAAATGGAAACAAGCCAGCCCAGCCCAGCAAAGCCCCAGGCCCAACTCGCAGCCCACCTCTCTCCCCCCCTAGCGAATCGTTTTCTTACCCGCACGTCGACCCGCACAGACGCTGACCACCAGACCCACCATAACCCCCACTCACTCACTGACAACCAGACCCCACTGCCCCGTGATCATCAACCTCGCGACTCATTGATCCCCAAACCTCGCTGCCGTTCTCTGTAAATTGATACCTCGCGTAAATTCGAGTTAATCACCGCGTGATTCTTGCCCCTGATCTCACCCTCTTAATCGCCCACGTCCCCTCTCCCGTTTCCCCAGACGCCACCACCCCTCTTCCCCTAGGCTGCCCATATTGCTCGCCAACATGCCACTGCTCTGACGAGCATCTCCAACAAATTCCGGCCAGACCTCGCCTCCCCTTGCTCCCTGGCCTCCACGAGCCTACTCCCCATCGTCTTGCGCACCCGTCAGTACCCTCAGCTCGCTCGTCTACCTCCTCTCCGACGAGCTCCCTCGGTATTTACTGACCGTCCCCTCCCCTCTCGTTGACACACACATGTTATAATCTCCCGTGCGCATCTAACGCCACTAGTTTCGTGTCCTAGTGCGCTTCGTAATCTCGCCACCGACGACACCAGAGCATGCCCGACGCCAACGACGACTCCCACGAGGAATTGCCAGCAGCAACCACCAGAGCATGCCCCTTCGTCCGCTACAACCACCTCGAGCTTTAGCACGACACGGAGAACACATTAAGCACTTTCCCCTCTCCCACGCTTCCTGTACTTGTCGTACCACCACTGGCAGAGCCGCGCCGCCGCACAGCCGCCGCTAGCACCGCCCATCATTGGTCACTCGCTCATTAGTCGTTGGATCTTGATTTGATGGGTACGATAGAAACTTAACCGGAAGGGGTATGCTTTGATCTGTGCCGCGCGATACTAGTTAGATCCAACGCCCCTTGTCGCTTGATCCGTGCGAACCGGTACGCTCTAGTAAGAAAGCGACGCGTGGCACAGTTTTGTTTTAAATAGACAGAAACATTTCTATTATAAGTTTAGATTTGAAAAATTCATAACTTTTGATCCAAACGTCCAAATTTTGCAAACTTTATATCAATGGAATCAGAAAAAAGAATAGTTTCCAACCATGCCCTTTTTTTAGTGTTTTGCTTCTGTAAAATTAGTTGTTTTTGCAGAAACTTGTTTAAGAATATTTTTAATATAAAAATTATTCTAGAAATGATTTTATGGTAAAATCTTTGGTAAATGGATTTTTTTGAACCTACTGACCATAAAAACCAACATGTAGATTTAAAAGTATATTTTGTGATACTAAGGAATAAATCTTTGAATAAAAGCATTTCTAATTAAATAAAAATGTTGATTATAGTTTAAAAATGCTTTTTGAGTAAAACCTTTGGAAAATGATTTGATTTAAACTCTCTGACCCTAAAGACCAAGTTTTGGGATTTAAAAATATATTTCATGAACCCTAGAAAAATTATTACTTTGTTTAAAGGCATTTCTAACAAAATAAAATGGTGCTTGATCTAAAAATGGTTTTTGAGTGAAACCTTTTGTAAATGATTTTGCTTTTAAACACTTTGACCCTAAATATTAATATTTGTGTTTAAAAACATTTTGAATAACAATAGAAATTATTCCTTTGATTTAAATCGTTTGCTAGCAAAACAAAAATGATTTAAATGGCCCTTTTCACTAACTTGTTTTCAAATGAACTTACCACTTTTATAAATGACCAATAGGTGTTTTAAAATGTTTATAGACTCTTAGAAACCACCTTTCCAAATAATACAATATTTTGCATGCTTGCATGCATTGTTTTGTTTTCTTTATTTTGTGTGGTGAATTGCTTGAATGCTAGATTGAATTTGTGCCTTGATTGAATTGTAGTGAAATTTGAAGAGTGACTATTGCAAGATCAAGGAGTGAATATATATTCTCTACTAAAAAGGCAAGTGGTGCTTCATACTTTTGTCCTATTATATTCACTATGCATCAGTGATATTTTGAGTAGGACTTGCATGGAATATTTACCAAGTATGCTATGCCATGGGAAATCCTAGTAGATGATGCCTTAGTACTACTATCATGCTTAGTTTAGCTCGTAGAAAACAAGGGTGGATTATATTCATGCTATGAGATATTTCTAAGTCTATGACTTGTGTTTTGTTTAATAAAACAACTATGTGAATGAATCATCTAGGTGGAATGGAAAGAATGCTTTGTGTTGAGTGGTTACACAGGGCCCATATTTATGGCCTACCCTTGTGTATCTCACTTGTGGAAAGCCACCCAGGAATAAAGAGATTTGAGATGTCAAATGTTGAGAAGCTTCAAGTGCAGCCACATGGCAATATGGGCTCTGCCTGGATCATATAGGTTGCAATAACTTAGCCTGATGGATAGTTGGTGGTAGGGGGTGATAGGTTTGGGAACGCGTCCACTATGGTCTAAGGGAAGGCTTCTGAAATATCTTGTCTCGATGCATGTCGAGTCTTGTGGGGAAAGTGCACCACCTCTCGAGAGAATAAAATCTAAGTACTTAGTCGGGTCCCCGACAATGGACAATTTGAGCATCAAGACATGGAAGCTATCAAGGATCTCCTCATCCCAATTTCTAATTTAAAAACTTGTGGTTGAAAAAGGGTTAAAGGATCACTAATTTCTATTGGTAGATGCCTTGGGTGATTTTGACAAACAAAAACTTAGTGTTTTCAACTTATAAGGAAAATCTATTTTGTGCAAAGCAAGCCTAAGCTCCACTTAGCCAAATGCATATAGATGATAGATGCCACTATTCTACCATAGTATCACTTGCCAATACAATTGAAATGTATTGACCCTTGTGGCTATAACTTATTATGTTGCAGGTTTGTTTGATGTTAGTGAAGTGTGTTGAATAGGATTACAAGTCTACAACCAACATGATTGCCTGCGGCACTTTGAAGATGAAGGACTCCATGATATATAGATATTTCTGCTGCATTGTAATGAGATAGCCAAATGAGCTATGTAAGATGTAATGAATGACCTTTCTTTCTTGATATTACATCTTAAAGTGTGTATGCTAGCTATTTATCCAAGGACTAGCATTGTAAACACAGGGATATCTACCTTATTAAAGGTTGGTTCCTCTACATATGCATTTAGATGATAGACATTGATTTGTTGTTGCATCAGGGCCTCAACACAAGGGGGCACTAATTTTTATGAGCAAAGCCTTTTTGGAAAAAACATGTATCTGAAATAAGTTCATGTAGACTTCCTCTTAGACTGGTGTGAATCCGAATTTCCACCAAAAACATCTATAGGCTGCCCTATTCATCATTCATGAAAAAGAAGTGCAAGCTGGTAAGATGATATATTCTTGATAATGTTATCGACAACAAGCTATCCTGTGATATTTAAATACTTCCAATAATCACATGTGGAGATATGCCCTAGAGGCAATAATAAATGTAGTTATTATTATATCTTTGTGTTTATGATAAATGTTTACATTCATGCTATAATGGTATTAACAAGGAAACATTAATACTTGTGTGATTTGTAAACTTAAATTGAAATCCCTAGTAAAGCCTCTTCATAATACTAGCTTGTTGGTTAATAAATAATTGTGGTTTCCCTATCATGAACATTGAGATGTTATTAACAACAATATCATATCGTTAGGAGAATGATATGATGGACATACTCCTATTGATAAGTGTAGCATAAAGATCAAGTCATTTTAATAGTTCAATTGCTATATGTTTTCTAATACATAGTAACCTAATTCCTTCGACCATGAGATCATGCATATCACCATCACCGGAAGGATGCTTTGATGACATCAAACACCACACCGTAACTGGGTGGATATAAAGGTGGCATTGAGTGTTCGGAAAGTATTGGTTGAGACACATGGATCAAGAGTGGGATTTGTCCATCCATATGAAGGATAGATATACTCTGGGCCCTCTCGGTGGAATGTCATCCAATTAGCTTGCAATCATGTGACTGACTCACAAGGGATCACATATCACGGGAACGAGAAAAGACTACTTATCAGTAACGAGGTTGAACTAGGTATGTAGAGATACCGACAATCAAAACCTCGGATAAGTAAACTATCGTGAGACAAAGGGAAATTGGTATCGTATGTAAGTGGTTCATTCGATCGCAAAGTAATCCTAGAAATATGTGGGAGCCATATGAATTTCCAGATTCCTCTATTGGTTATTGATCGGAGAAGTGTCTCGATCATGTCCGCATAATTCACGAACCGTAGGGAGACACACTTAAGGATTCGACGTTGTTGAGTAGTTATGGAATGATGAGTAAGAGACCGAATGTTGTTCGGAGTCTCGGATGGGATCCGGGATATCACGAGGAGATCCGGAATGGTCTGGAGAATAAGATTCATACAAGGAAAGTCCTGTTTTGGGGTTGGAGAATGGTTCCGGTGTTTTCATTGGGAATGTTCTAGAAGGTTCCGGAATGTCCGGCACTCCGGAGGGGAAGGGTACATGAATGTGCCATAACAACTTGGAATGGTTGCATCATGTACTAGGTGTCATCTCTGAACAAAATAAAGGGATAAATCAAATCCTAGTTTGAAAAGTCAAACGCCAATTTGAAAAGTCAAACGGCTATTTTGTTTGGTGGAGGGAGAGTAGGAAACCTACTCGGGGAGGAAGTCCCTCTCCCTCCACTGCCGGCCTTGGAAGCCGAGTTGGGGAGGGACTCCCCTCCCCTTGGCCGGCCCCTTCCACCTATATAAGGAGGGGCAGGGCTGCCCCTCCAAGCACACAACTTGCACCCTGCAAACCCTAGCCCGAAGCCGCCGGCGCCGCCACGTCCTACTGCCGCCGCCACCTAGGGCTAAACCCTAGCCGCCGAGTTGGGGCATCCCCTTGCCCTAGCCGCCGGCCTAGCCTCTCCTCCTTGGTGCGTCTAAACCCTAGATCACCGAGGCTCTCTCATAGTCCACCATACTCACTCCGACTTAAGGCGAAGCCCTGCGAGATTTCCCCTCTACTTCCGGTACCATGCCGTCGTGCTGCCGGAATCGCGAGGAGAGTGCTACAACCTCCGCTGCCTGCTGGAACAAGGGAGAGGAAGGTCTTCGTAGAGTACCGAACGTGTGACCGACTGCGGAAGCGCTGCCGGAACGCAGCGCCGGTGTCACATCCCAAAATTCTCCTAATTTTGGAATGTTAAATAAATAAATAAATAAGTTTGATTGATTGTTTGACTATGTTGAAAATTCTCAAAGATAAGAAACTTTTTGAATAGAAAATCCTCTCGACCTTGAATTCAAAATCTTACACTCTTTTGTTAAGACCTAAGTAGCCATATAAGCAAAAGGGCATGGATTGATTATGTATTGTACAATTGGTGTGCAAGATTTCAAAATGAAAATCATGAAGCATTCATAAGCATTTCATCCATGCAAAGTTCTCACAAACTGAATCTAAATCCTGGTATCTAAATCCTATAGTTGATTCGCCCAAATGTTCCTAAGGGTAATTAAATTGACTTATTAAAACCCACTGTTGCTAAGGCATAAATTATTGATAATTATAGCCTAAAGAGATCCAATTAATACTACAAAATTTTAGAAACAAAATTGAGCTCATTTGGAGCTAGTATGAAAAAGTTATGGAATAAATACAAACAAATAAAGATATAAATAAAATGGAATATACAAGGATTTATAAATCCGCTACTTACAAACTAGTAAAAAGATTATAAATTTGATCCTATAATGATCTATTCGATTTTAGAAAAATTTAGAGACAAGAATCATATCATTCGGAGTTCGTATGCAAAAGATATGAGAAAAACAAGTAAATAGAAAAAAAAGAAAAAAAAGAAAAAAAAACCTAAGCGGGCCGGCCCAGCAAGGGACCGAGCCAGCTAGTACCTGAAAGCAAGGATCGATCCCACTGCTTTAAAAAGCGTGCGAAAACTGATTTTCTATACCTATCTCTACTCAAACTCTTATAACTTTTTATCTACAACTCCGAATCGATTTCCGTTTGTTTGTACTTGTTTCCTACTCCAATGCCTATCTCTACACCGTCCCAAACCTCCATATAATCTCGTGGAGCCACAGCTGTACGAGTTTCCCTTCTCGAAATCCCGAATCTACACATGCCCGAATCTTATTTCGCTTTTTAACCCATCTAGATTTCGTCGTTTGCCTTCGGTCAAAAAACGAAAGTTGTAGAACTCGTCGAAATATTTCAATCCCGACAAACCTCACCTCTTTTCATCCACCACAGCCAGAGAATTTCGTATCGCAATATTTCAGATCTTACGGTGTAAATCCAAGATGTACTCGCGCTCGTTTCTTCAAATCCAAATTCCTTTAGTGAGAAGGTAGGAATAATGATTCCGCACAACTTTCGTGTTCTAAGTTTTTCAATTTGACCTACGGATTTGTCTCTCTAACACAGATCTGTTTCTTGTCTATTCTGAGTCAAAATCGGGTCAATCTCTTCTTCTAGCCACCGGATCCTATCCAGACGGTCGAGATCCAATCAAACCGGTGCGTGCCATGTCGTCATCTCGGTCAGCTTCCTCATCAACACTACGTCAACGTCAGGTCAACATCTAGTCCCAGTCAGCATGCAAAGTCAACCTATCCAGTCAGCAGAATATTCCCTGGAATATTCCGTTCGAATTTAAAATTGCATATTATAGATCTAACTTGTAAAATTCATTAGAAATTCATACCACGTCCAAAAATTGTGTATAATATATCAAATTGAAGATAATTTTACGTAGAATCATCTTATCAGAATAGATCCAAATTTTACTATACGTGGTTACTGCAGTAATTTAATTAGTTTTAATGGTCTTTTAGGTTAATAAATTCATAAGAAATTATCTGTAACTCCGAAAAATATGAACAATATATCAAATTCAAGCTACTGTAATGTACATTAATAATATCTGGTTGGATCTAGCCTTTGCCAACTATTTAACCCGTAGCAATTTAATTAGTTTTAATGGCTTTATAGATCATTAAATTCATAGTAAATTAATTGCTTGTCACAAAAATATAAATGATATACCGATGGAAAGCTGGTTCCATGTAGATCATCAATATGCAAATGGTTCAGTTAAATACTGTAAGGT
Organism: Avena sativa; assembly: GCA_916181665.1. Classification (NCBI taxonomy): domain Eukaryota; kingdom Viridiplantae; phylum Streptophyta; class Magnoliopsida; order Poales; family Poaceae; genus Avena; species Avena sativa. The sequence continues at coordinate 339,334,835 of OV702281.1, forward strand.
TTTGCAGTAATTAAATAAATGGTTTAATGGCTTATTTAGAGTAATAAATTCATAAGAAAATAAATACTATTCAGAAAATTACAAATAATATGTCCCTGGAATCACAATTCCGTGGAGATTACAGATATAATTTAAGTTTGATTTTGAGGCAACAGAAACTATATGAATCATTTAAAACCCATTAAACACTATTTAAATCATACAAAAAGATCTATAACTCCGATTAGGGTGAATCCAACGCCTACTGGTTCGTATTAACGTCCTCTATCCAGTAAACCCAAGAAACAAATTTAATTCGACAGTTAGAATAGGCGTTACAACAGAACTACTAAAAACCCTACATTTGCAAGTAATTATTAATAACAAGTACTTTATTGCATTAATTGGCCTCTTGCATGCATCATATACTTCAATATTGTTTAGAGAACTAAAGTAACAACCATTGTGACTTATTAAATTGTCATGCATGCATTTTTTGCATTTGTTTGATCTCTATGTGATATTGTTTATGATTGTATTCAATTGTTTGCTCGATAGATTGCGAGGAGTGCAACGTGAGTGATTGCAACTACTATGATTGCAAGTATTGTGGTTATAACGAGTGCAACCATTATATCTATGAGGATTGTGAGGATTATCTAATCTACTACATCTAGAACAAAGGCAAGTGGTGCTATCTTGGTCATAAATGTCCTATTGTTTTCATATGCATTGTAGATGCTTTTGTAGAATTGCATCTGTAGGAATTGATGTGTATATGCTATTCTATATCCCATATTATCCCCTAGTATTCCTTGTTTATGAGCCATCGTATTGGTAGATTGCTTAGCTATGCTATTTAGACGAGGAAGGGAATCACATCCTGAAAAGTTATATGTTTTGAAAGGCTTATGTTTTGCTAAATGACAAACCAATATGTTTTAATGAACCACCTGGGCGGAATGGCATTGATTGGGTCATCGAGTGTGGATTTATGGTGGGGAATGTCGCCCAGGACACTGAGAAAGGATTGGTTTCTTTGTTTGGAAGCTTTCGTGTGCAACCATGTGCCAATAATGAAATGGGAGGTTGGTTGGACTCAGTAGGTTGTGGTAACTCGAACCCACGTATCCAGAGATGTAGATAGTGTAGGTTGGACCGGTGCGTGTCGGGTTTGGGGAGCTACTTCCCAAACGGTTCCTTCTTGGACTTCTCCCTATCATCACCCAATATGAGAGTGGTGATACGAGCTGGGCTGGCCAAGTCACATGGGTAAAGTGTACTAACCCCTGTAGGGTGTATAAACTAATCGATTAGCCGTGTCCCCGGTTATGGACAATTTGAGCGACCTGATACTGATGCTATGATATTTCTCACTCATCCTTATTTCTTAATTACTTAAAACTTGTTGGGTGAACATAATTGGGTAGGAGCACCTGGGAGTGAACCAGAGTGTCCTATTTATCGTATTGGAAAACTACTTTGTTACAAATGTTAGGATAAAACTGTTGCTTTATGCAAATGAGCCTGAACTCCACTTGGCCAAATAAGCATGTAGTTGATAGATCTATTGTTAACCACTTTAGCCTACTTGCCATACATTCAATGTATTGACCATTCGTGGATGCAATGTTTCATGTTGCAGGTTATATCATATCTGAGTGATCGTTCATAGGTCGCAAGACTCCACTCAACAATTGTTCGTCTTTGGCACATTTGAAGGATGGAGATCTACCTTGTATTTGTTTTCCGCTATGTACTTGAATAAATAATGTAAATTCTGGATCATATTCGTTGTATTTATGATGCACAGTTATATTTGGTATCATTTTGTACTGTGTGTGCCAGTGAACCGATCCAGGGATTGGCACTATACACATGAACTCAGCCTTATCAGGCAAGGATGTTACAGCCGGAAGGATCGTCTACACGATCTTGAGATCGGGAAGAGTACGACTACATCACCCACGAGAATCCGCTCTCGTTAAACACTTTGGAATCTTCGAGGGTGAGTTATTATATCGACTCGTTGCTACAATCTAGTAGATAGATCTTGGCTTGTTTGTTTGTATGCGGTAGAATTTTTTTGTTTTCCATGCTACGAACCCCTACAGTGGTATCAGAGTCGTGTCTATATGTAGATCTGTTGCACGAGTAGAACACAATGGTCATTGTGGGCGGTGGTGCTTTTATTATCAATTGCTTCTTGTGTACTTTGCATCTTGCGGTATGATGGGATGAAGCGGCCCGGGCTAACCTTACATGACATCGTTCATGAGACTTGCTCCACGCTCAACATGCAACTTGTATTGCATAAGTGTCTTTGCGGGTGTCTGTCTCTCCCATTATAGTATAGATCCAATTTACAACAGGCACTTGATAGTTCAAACATCAACATTGTGGTTCTTGTTCGTCAGTTAGATCGACACTTATTGAAAGCCCCAAACCACGTAAAATATGCAAAGAAATTAGAGGCGTCTAACTTTGTTTTGTAGGGGTGTGCTGTGATGTGATATGGCCATGATTGTGATTATATTTGATGTATGCAATGTTCCTTATTGTAAGTTGGCAACCGGCAGGAGCCATATGGTTGTCTTTAATTTTTGTTAAGACCCGCGTGTCTATTTAAAGTAGTTGTAATAGTTGAAGATGGTGGACGACAACCATGGAGCAGCATCATTGACCTTGATGCAATGCCGGTGATGATGGAGATCATGTTCGTGCTTGAAGATGGAGATCGGAAGCACGAAGAAGAAAGGCCATATCATATCACATATTATGAATTGCATGTGATGTTAATCCTTTATGCATCTTGTATTGCTTAGTTAAACGATGGTAGCATTATAAGATGATCCCTCATGCACATAAATTTCAAGTTCTAAAGTGTTCATCCTTAGTAAGCACCGTTGCTAAAGCTTGTTGTTTCGAAGCACCACGTGATGATCGGGTGTGTTAGATTTTGCAAGTGTATACAATGTGAGCAAGCCAGATTTGCTCATGCGGAAGCTAAGGTTTGATCTTGACGAGCCTAGCATGTACAGACATGGTCTCGGAACACGGATCACCGAAAGGTAAAGCATGAATCATATAGTAGATATGATGAACATGTCGATTGTTCGCCATTGAAGCTACATCAACTCTCGTGATGATCGGTGTTGATGTGGTGGATTTGGTTCGTGTGATCACTAAAACAATGTGAGGGATATTGTTTTGAGTGGGAGTTCACCTAGATTAATTTAACTATTAATTAGAACTCAATTTGTCATAAACTTAGTCTAAACTATTGCAAATATGTTGTAGATCAATGGCGGCCCCTACCATCAATTTTAATGCGTTCCTAGAGAAAGAAAAGTTGAAAAACAATGGAAGCAACTTCGCGGATTGGTTCCGCAATTTGAGGATTGTCCTCAATGCTGGTAATTTGACCTATGTGCTGGATGCACCGCTGGGTGACCCGCCTGTAGCTGATGCTACCGATGAAGTAAAGAACGTTTACCTCGCTCGGAAGAATCAGTACTCCACAGTTCAGTGTGCTATCTGTATGGTTTATAATCGGAGCTTCAGAAAAGGTTTGAGAATTCAGACCCACATGATATTGTCCGTGGACTCAAATTGATTTTTGAGACTCACGCGGCAGTTGAGAGCTATGAGGCTTCTGAAAAGTTCTTTAACTGTAAGATGGAAGAGGGCAGCTCCGTCAGTGAACATGTGCTTAAGATGTCTGGGCAAGAAAACAAACTTCAAAGCTTGGGTATAGTGATTCCTAATGCTTTGGGGATTTACCGTGTCCTCCAATCACTACCACCAAGTTACAAGAACTTTGTGATGAACTACAATATGCAAAGCATGAACAAGCAGTTGCCAGAACTCTTCTCCATGTTAAAATCTGCAGAAGGAGATCAAGAAAGAGCACCAAGTGTTGATGGTCAATAAGACCACCAAATTCAAGAAAGGCAAGTCTAAGCAAAAGGGACACTTCAAGAAGGGTGGTAAGAAAGTTACCGCACCAACGAAGAAGACCAAAGCTGGACCTAAGCCTGATACAGAGTGCTTTTACTGCAAGGGAGAAGGTCACTGGAAGCGGAATTGCCCAAAGTACTTGGCGGATTTGAAGAACGGCAACATCAAGAAGAAAGGTATATCCGATATACATGTTATTGATGTGTATCTCACTAGTACTCGTAGTAGTGCCTGGGTATTTGATACTGGTTCGGTTGCTCATATTTGTAACTCGAAACAGGTGCTGCAGAATAAAAGGAAGCTAGCGAAGAATGAGGTGAGGGAAACGGATCAAAGGTTGATGTGATCGCGGTCGGCACGCTACCTCTTCATCTACCATCGAGATTAGTTTTATACTTAAATAATTGTTATTTGGTGCCTGCGTTGAGCATGAACATTATATCGGGATCTTGTTTATTGCAAGACGGTTACTTGTTTAAGTCCGAGAATAATGGTTGTTAGATTTATATGAATAATATGTTTTATGCACATGCACCTTTGATAGATGGTCTATTCTTATTGAATCTCGATAGCGGAAATACACATATTAATAACATTGAGGCTAAACATTTGAAATTGAGCGATAAACTCGACCTATATGTGGCACTGTCGTCTTGGTCACATTGGAGTGAAGCGTATGAAGAAACTCCATTCCGATGGACTTCTTGAATCACTTCATTTTGAATCACTTGAAAGATGCGAAGCATGTCTGATGGGAAAAATTACTAAGACTCCATTTTCTGGTATGATGGAACGAGCTACGGACTTATTGGAAATCATACATACCGATGTGTGTGGCCCAATGAGTGTAGCATCGCGCGGTGGTTATCGTTATGTTCTTACCTTCACGGATGACTTGAGTAGATATGGGTATATCTATTTCATGAAACATAAGTCCGAAACTTTCGAGAAGGTTAAGGAATTTCAAAGTGAGGTTGAGAATCAACGTAACAAGAAGATTAAATTTCTACGTTCTGATCGTGGAGGTGAATATCTAAGTTACGAGTTTGGCGAGCATTTGAAGAAATGTGGAATACTTTCACAATTGACACCGCCGGGAACACCACAGCGTAATGGTGTATCCGAACGTCATAATCGAACTCTCTTAGATATGGTTCGTCCTATGATGTCACTTACAGATTTACCGCTATCATTTTGGGGTTATGCATTAGAAACAGCTGCATTCACTTTAAATAGGGCACCATCTAAATCCGTTGAAACGACACCGTATGAATTATGGTTTGGGAAGAAACCTAAATTGTCGTTCCTTAAAGTTTGGGGTTGCGAAGCCTATGTAAATAAGTTACAGCCGGACAAGCTTGAACCCAAAGCGGAAAAATGCGTCTTCATAGGATACCCGAAGGAAACTATTGGGTATACCTTCTATCATAGATCCGAAGGCAAAATCTTCGTTGCCAAGAATGGATCCTTTCTAGAGAAGGAATTTCTATCGAAAGAAGTGACTGGAAGGAAAGTAGAACTCGACGAGGTTGTCAAACCTTCTCTCGAACTTGCGAGTAGCGCAGCACCAGAAGAAGTTCCTGTGGTTCCTGCACCAATAAGAGAGGAAGCTAATGATGATGATCATGAAACTTCGGTTGTAGTTGCTACAGAACATCGCAGGTCAACGAGAACTCGTACCACTCCTGATTGGTATGATCCCGTTATGAGTGTCATGTTGGTGGACAACACTGATGACCCTGCGACGTATGAGGAAGCGATGATGATCCCAGATTCCAATAAATGGCAAGAAGCCATGAAATCCGAAATTGGATCCATGTACGAAAACCAAGTATGGACTTTGGTGGACTTACCGGATGGCCGGAAGGCTGTCGAGAACAAATGGATTTTCAAGAATAAAACAGATGCTGATGGTAATGTTACTGTCTATAAAGCTCAACTTGTCGCAAAAGGGTTTCGACAAATTCAAGGAGTTGACTACGATGAGACTTTCTCACCAGTAGCAAAGTTAAAGTCTGTGAGGATTATGTTAGCAATCGCTGCATATTACGATTATGAAATATGGTAGATGGATGTCAAAACAACGTTCCTCAATGGAGACATTGATGAAGAGTTGTATATGATGCAACCCAAAGGTTTTTTCGATCCTAAAGACGCTAACAAGGTATGCAAACTTCAACGGTCCATATATGGGTTGAAGCAAGCATCCCGAAGTTGGAATCAACGTTTTGATAAGGTAATCAAAAGTTTTGGTTTTATACAAACTTATGGAGAAGCTTGTATTTACAAGAAAGTGAGTGGGAGCTCTGTAGCATTCTTAATACTATATGTAGATGACATATTGTTTATTGGGAATGATGTAGACCTTCTTAATAGTGTCAAGGAATATTTGAATAATAGTTTTTCAATGAAAGATCTTGGCGAAGCAGCTTACATATTAGGCATAAAGATTTATAGAGATAGATCGAGACGTCTAATATCATTGTCACAAAGTACATATTTGGACAAAGTTCTAAAGAGGTTTGGAATGGAAGATAGCAAGAAAGGGTTCTTGCCCATGTTGCCCAATACGACGTTGAGTAAAACTCAAAGTCCAACAACGGCATAAGATAGAGAAAGGATGAGTAAACCTCCCTATGCCTCAGCCATAGGATCTCTAATGTATGCCATGCTATGTACTAGACCCGACATTGCATATGCTGTTAGTTTGACTAGCAGATATCAAAGTGATCCAGGAGTGGATCATTGGACAGCGGTCAAAAACATCCTTAAGTACTTGAGAAGAACTAAGGATATGGTTCTTTCTTATGGAGGTGATGAACAGCTCGTTGTTAATGGTTACACCGATGCTAGTTGGAACACTGATCCGGATGATTCTAAATCACAATCTGGATACGTATTTACTTTGAATGGTGCAACAGTTAGCTGGAGGAGTGCAAAGCAAAGCGATGTGGCGAGATCTTCAACTGAATCGGAATACATGGCTGCTTCGGAAGCTTCACAAGAAGCGATATGGATGAAAGATTTCATTACAGAGCTCGGTGTGGTTCCAAGTGCGTTGGACCCAATGTCTATCTACTGTGATAACATGGGAGCCATAGCCAATGCGCAAGAACCAAGGTCACACAAGAAGCTGAAGCACATCAAGCTACGTTTTCACGCTATTCGAGAACATGTCCAAGATGGTGACATAAAGATTTGTAAAGTACACACAGATCTGAATGTGGCGGATCCGTTGACTAAACCTCTCCCGAGGGCAAAACATGACCAACACCAAACTGCCATGGGTGTTCGGTATATTACCATGTAATCTAGATTAGTTGACTCTAGTGCAAGTGGGAGACTGTTGGAGATATGCCCTAGAGGCAATAATAAATGTAGTTATTATTATATCTTTGTGTTTATGATAAATGTTTACATTCATGCTATAATGGTATTAACAAGGAAACATTAATACTTGTGTGATTTGTAAACTTAAATTGAAGTCCCTAGTAAAGCCTCTTCATAATACTAGCTTGTTGGTTAATAAATGACTGTGGTTTCCCTATCATGAACATTGAGATGTTATTAACAACAAGATCATATCGTTAGGAGAATGATATGATGGACATACTCTTATAGATAAGCGTAGCATAAAGATCAAGTGATTTTAATAGTTCAATTGCTATATGCTTTCTGATACATAGTAACCTAATTCCTTCGACCATTAGATCATGCATATCACCATCACCAGAAGGATGCTTTGATGACATCAAACACCACACCGTAACTGGGTGGCTATAAAGGTGGCATTGAGTGTTCGGAAAGTATTGGTTGAGACACATGGATCAAGAGTGGGATTTGTCCATCCATATGATGGATAGATATACTCTAGGCCCTCTCGGTGGAATGTCATCCAATTAGCTTGCAATCATGTGACTAGCTCACAAGGGATCACATATCACGGGAACAAGAAAAGAGTACTTATCAGTAACGAGGTTGAACTAGGTATGCAGAGATACCGACGATCAAAACCTCGGATAAGTAAACTATCGTGAGACAAAGGGAAATTGGTATCGTATGTAAGTGGTTCATTCGATCGCAAAGTAATCATAGAAATATGTGGGATCCATATGAATTTCCAGATTCCTCTATTGTTTATTGTTTGGAGAGATGTCTGGATCATGTCCGCATAATTCACGAACCGTAGGGAGACACACTTAAGGATTCGACGTTGTTGAGTAGTTATAGAATGATGAGTAAGAGACCGAATGTTCTTCGGAGTCTCGGATGGGATCCGGGATATCACGAGGAGATCCGGAATGGTCCGGAGAATAAGATTCATATAAGGACAGTCCTGTTTCGGGGTTGGAGAATGGTTCCGGTGTTTTCATTGGGAATGTTCTAGAAGGTTCTGGAATGTCCGGCACTCCGGAGGGGAAGGGTACATGAATGTGTCATAACAAGTTAGAATGGTTGCATCATGTACTAGGTATCATCGCTGAACAAAATAAAGGGATAAATCAAATCCTAGTTTGAAAAGTCAAACGCCAATTTGAAAAGTCAAACGGCTATTTTGTTTGGTGGAGGGAGAGTAGGAAAACTACTTGGGGAGGAAGTCCCTCTCCCTCCACCGCCGGCCTTGGAAGCCGAGTTGGGGAGGGACTCCCCTCCCCTTGGCCGGCCCCCTCCACCTATATAAGGAGGGGCAGGGCTGCCCCTCCAAGCACACAACTTGCACCCTGCAAACCCTAGCCCCAAGCCGCCGTCGCCGCCACCTCCTGCTGCTGCCACCGCCGCCTAGGGCTAAACCCTAGCCGCTGAGTTGGGGCATCCCCTTTCCCTAGCCGTCGGCCTAGCCTCTCCTCCTTGGTGCGTCTAAACCCTAGATCATCGAGGCCCTCTCATAGTCCACCATACTCGCTCCGGCTTAAGGCGAAGCCCTGCGAGATCTCCCCTCTACTTCCGATACCACGCCGTCGTGCTACCGGAAACGCGAGGAGAGTGCTACAACCTCCGCTGCCTGCTGGAACAAGGGAGAGGAAGGTCTTCTTCGAGTACCAAACGCGTGACCGACTGCGGAAGCGCTGCCGGAACGCAGCGCCGGAAGGATCGTCTACACGATCTTGAGATCGGGAAGAGTACGACTACATCACCCACGAGAATCCTCTCTCGTTAAACACTTTGGAATCTTCGAGGGTGAGTTATTCTATCGACTCGTTGCTACAATCTAGTAGATAGATCTTGGCTTGTTTGTTTGTATGCGGTAGACATTTTTTTGTTTTCAATGCTACGAACCCCTACATCACAAGCATGCTAATTCTTCAATTCTCTATACTTAGCCAGACATTTGGAGCTGGGTTCATAAGAAAATACCTAAATAATCTCCTTGATGAACCTATTGATGTCCATGTTTGGCAAATGAAGAGAAAAAAGGCAAAGATGGTTAGGATGAAGATGGGAGTTGGGTAAAATGTAATCTTGACGACAGGATGGGAGAAGGTTGTGAGAAGCTTCAACCTAAAGCAGGGTAGCATTGTCCTTTTTTTCTTTGATGAAAAAGATAATGGAGAGGTACGTATACTGGTTCAACAACTTCCACGGGGTGGCCCATTATAAATGCAATGCCAGTTTCTTGGAGAGTACTAATTATGCTAGCTGATTGATTTATGTAATGCACTTTGTATGTACTGCCAGAATGTGTAATGGCTAAGTTTATATGGATTTCTCCAATTATATATATCTGGCTAATGTTTACCATGATCAAGCTGCTATATATATATATGTTCTTGAGTTAATCTGTCTATCTGGCTGGTGAATCATGATTATGTGTCATTTCAGCTATGGTCGAGTTTGAATTAGCATGCTACTATTTAAAATGGTTTACACACACTAGAGACAGTCAATTTAAAAATACGCTTCAAGCCACACTAGTTTTTGAGATGATATTTGTTAGAATCCGACTCAGGTCGCCTCACTATTGGAGACGGTCCCTAGTATAGGCCGTCTAAGGTTGAGGAGTTCTTGCAAGCAGTCAGAAATATTGGACGTCTCTAGCTCGTACATGTTAGAGGTGTTTCCTGTTTTCCACCATCTGAGGTCACGTATCTTAGAGCCGTAAATAAAAACTGGCTCAGGTGGTGTGATGTTAGAAGCTACGCACTTGAGACGGAGCAAGAAACCGTCTGAGGCCTATGAAAAATTGATGTATCTAAGTAACGAGTTTGTACTAGTATGTGTTGCATGCACTGATGGGTGGATGGGTGCATCGTGTTGTGTACGCGAGCGTGTGAGTGCGGCCGCGGTGGGGTGTGTGACTAGGTTTGGTAGGTTAGGATTTGGAGTGTGGCCGGATGTGGGGTTGTAGGTGGCCTCTAGTTGGGCCACTTAGGCCTAGCCGGTTGGCTGTCTCCCCTATTAATAAAAATATTTTTATTTTATTTGTTTATTTCGAGAGAGGCGTTTATAAATAGTTTGTAGGCAAATAAAATATCGAGAAAAGTACGGGATTTTAATTTGAAATAAAGGAGAGGAATAATTAGGAAACAAAAGGCTTTTAGAAAAAATATTTTAGAGGCAAAATATGCATGATAATGCAAAAAATAAAATAACAAGAAATTTTATTTTGGAACATTTTCTGATGCATTACATTATATCATTGTGTTTTTTCTCTCTTATGTGCGAGTAAATCCTCCTAGGCGTGGGAGATATAGGGGATTGGTGAGATGTGATGTGCCTATCATTGTGTTTTTTCTACTACCTCCATACCGGTTTATTGGGCTAACACGGAGTTCAAGAAAAAAATGACCATAAAATTTATCCATAAAATATGAGTTATATGTCACAAAATTATATCATTGGATTGATATTTACAAGCTCTTTCCAATGATATAATTTTTGTGATATATGAATCATATTTCATTGGTCAAATTGGTAGTCAAACATATTTCTTGGGCACCGTGTTATCCCAATAAACCGGTATGGAGGGAGTACATATTTTTGATTGTGGTTATTATTATTTTACGCAAGAATAATTATCTATGTTATGTGTAATACTTGTAGTCTAATATAAGGGCCCATGGAACATGATCCAGAGAACTAGATAGACAAGAACTTGTTTGCTAGTAAGTCCGTGACTAGAGAAACTATTATAAATCGAGGAGCATGACGAACCAGAGAGCTTTGATTCGGTCTAATGACCTTAAATTATGCGTTGACCATGGCTAGTGGTAAAAGTAAAAAGAATCATGTGATTCATACAAATACACCTAGAGGAGTTCTAACTAATAAAGGGTTGCTCGCCTACTTGCATACTTATATGGATAATTACTATTGCTTATCCCAGTTTATTCATTTGGCATATTCACTATCACTATGAACTGAATCTCTCCACGCATAATTTCTCATCTGAAGAAATGATAAATCTTCATACTTCACTTTTACTTTATGTTACTTACTTTCTATTTACTCCACACTACAAACTCAACCACACTCACGCTTTTTTCCATTCTCGACACTTGACATCAATTCACTCAGGACTTGTGATACCTTGGGTGCGACAGAGACATCACAGCTAAACATTTTAATAGGCTCCTCGTTGGGCTTGATATAAAAACATGAACTAATACTTCTATGAAAAGTGCTTTGAAAGAACATGTGCTCTTGCAAGCTTAAAGGCAATATATATATATATATATATATATATATATATATATGACAATGATCAATATAATCCCTCATAGGAGAATAATATTTGAGATAGAAAGCGTTATTTAGAAATTCCCAATCAAGATGATCTACTTTCTTCAATGATTTAAACCATATGCGAGCATCACCAAAGGGGGATAAATATAATAACTTCATTTTCACTTCTTGAGAAATAATAGAGAGTTTAAATAGAGAAAATCTCTCTTTAATCATTTGTAGATGGTCGAGAGCAGTTTTACTTCCATCCCATAAAAAGCTTCTTTCATAAATCATAACATATTTAATAGCACATGTAGGAATTTCATACTCCATCTCTGACTCAAGGTATTTATAAACATTTTTTTCAACAGATTAAACATAACTTAGTAGAGAGGCATCCATAGTTTCAGTACCCATAGTAGCAATAGTAAAGAAAATGGTAAATAGTAAAAAACAACTTTCAAGTTTCCTTACCAAAACAACTTATCAATATCTCTACGCTCCCCGGCTACAGCTTCAGAAAAGTATCTTGATGACTCCCAAGTGCAACAGATCTGTTAAAAGGTACAACTTAATCTTCCAATAAAATACTCTTTCTTGGAAAATATGGTAAAGGTAAACCGTTTCTCTTTTTCTCTATATCTATATTTATATCTATACTACCTATATACTACCTAAAATGAATTTTGTGTTCCATCATCCACCCATAAGTCGTTTCCCTTCATCAGCACAAAAATAGAACGCTCCATCAATGCAAGCCATCCCCACTTTGTCCACCAACCACCCTTCCTCACCCAAAGCCCATCTACTAATCTCCTCCTGCTCTAAAGTCCCTCTCAATTCCCCGCCTCCATCGGCACCCTCCTAACTCGCCACCGGTGGTGACCTCCCATCCCCTACATCAAGATCACCCAGCAATGCCTTGTTATCCTTGCATCGAGTTCAATGGCAGAGCCTTGCCACTCCTATGATGATTTTCACCGGAGGTGCTTCCCCCTCCTGCCTCCTGACCCCCTCCATGCCCTATGTCGAGTTTATCGGAGGCTCCTTCTCACTCCTACCTCTATCTCCACTGGAGGTTCCCTCCCCTCTGCATTTTGTGTACCCTGCATCCTATGACATAGCAGCCCACCATGGCACACGGATGCATGTAAAATGACTACATGAACTTTATAATTTATTGTGTTAAAATCCTTATTATTTAGCAACTTTATTATATTTACTTGGACTAACCTACTAATAGTTGCAAAAGTGCACAGTTTCTTATTTTACATTTTTGTAGAAATTGCACAAATATGGAAGGAGATCATTTATTATGGTGAAATTCGAAGTTTCTTAAAACCTGTCTCTAAAGAATAGTTTTCATAGATGCCAAGATTGCATCCTGAAGATGACGTCTAATGGAGAAACATTCGACATTAAAGTTGTTTCAGTTTTGTGCTAATGCTGGTCGATATAAAATGTGTCCAAAATGGAGTTCGTATGCTACTTACATACCCGTTTTATCCAAGGGTACCGAAGCAGTTTCAGAAGTACGAAAGTTTGTGAACGTGATTGACACAAACTCCTTCCATACTTGATTGATTCGGCCAAGATACGACTATATGGACTCATGAGGGATAGAGGGAAAGCCTAGAAAGATTATATAGGTGCTCAAGAGCTCTTGGATCAAAGGAGCATCAATCTCATGGCCAAGATGTATTGCAAAAGTCCATATAAAGAGAGGAAACCCTAATTTTGTCCAATCCACCAATTTTACTCCCATTGGATCCCATATAAAATGAGGAGGGGTCCTCTATAGCACCAAGAAGGTCCAATTAAGAAGGGGTCCAAGGGCCGCCATCCCCAAGGGAAGCCACTGCCATAGGAGGTCGTTGACGCCTCCCTGCTGCAGGCTGCTGCCCCAGCACCACTTATTCTCATCGTGGATGTCTCTCCTACATGGGGAGGCACCTCTCCATCACCATCTAGACACATCTCCATCACCATCTATTATTTTCTTCTGATATATCACTACGATAAATATCTCCATCCGCAATGATTTTGTCCATCGATTGTCGTAGAAGGCGCGTCTTCCGCGACGATTTTCTTCCCTCAACTTTGGCCGATGGAAAACTTTTTTTGTTTACGTGGCCCTCTACTACGACGAAATCTCGAAAAACATGGAAGAAGCTCGATCGACGCATGGCAGAAGCAAGATTTTCATTCCTCCCACGATATTGACTCGTCGAAGTATTTTGAGGCTTGTGGGTCCCGGACGTCAGTGTCTCTAGCAGACCATACTTTTTGGTTGAGCCTCCCTAATTTGAACTCAATAATGTTGCTGAATGCATGTGCCGTTTAGTCAGGTGCTGGGTCCCCCATGTTAGCCTCTCATTAGAATAATCGTGTGTATGATGGAATTTTTTTCTTTGCTCGTGCTATAATATTTCGAACTTGATAGCATTGCTCGATGCATCCAATGTTTAATCATGCTAATAGGTCCCACATGTCATGCTCTTATTATAAGAAACATGTGTATGATGGAATTTTTTCCTTAGCCATGCCTCTGTGTTCCGAACTTCATAATGTTGTTCGATGAATCGGCCGTTTATTCAGGCTGTTGGGTCTCTCATGTCAGCCTCTCATTAGAAGAAATGTGTGCATGCCGAAAAAAATTCTTCGCTCGCGCCTCCCTGTTTTGAACTTCGCATGTAGCACCTATATAAGATCTCGCTGATGGGTGCAACATGTCAGTCTCCCTATAACTAAAACGTGTGTATGATGAACTTTTTTTTGGCCGCGTCCGCTATTTGACCTTGGCAACGTTGCTCGATGTGGCAATCGTGTATGGTCTTGTTCCAGGGCCCCCTTGTAAGCCTCTCTGGACAAGAAAATGTGTCTATCTTGGTCTTATTTTTTTGGCCGTGACCATCATTGTGCCCTTACCAACATTGTTCGATGCAATATGCATGTATGTTCTGACTAATGGGTCCCTAATATCAGCCTCTCTGTACATGAAACGTGGCGATGTTGGACTTTTCTTTCGGTTGTGTCCATTACTTTGACATTCTAAACATATCTCGATGTAGCCGTGTATGTTCTAATTGGTGGGTCCCTGATGCCAGCCTCTTTGTACAAGTACTTAGATTTTTTAAACCCGCCCATTAAACTCGAGGGATGCTGAAGGCTGGTGGGTCCGTGATTTCAGCCTCTACATAAATCAATATTGCTACAAGCAAAAAATAAAAACCCAAGATAAATATATGTGCGCATAGAGGATTAGAACTCAAGACTTCCAATAGATGTAAACTGAGTGCGTTTCCACTACGCCAAAAAATTTACTACAAAACTTATCATTAAACATTTTTAGTACATATAACTTATGTGTTGCCATGTTTATCTCTTCTAAAATAAAAGGGCAGCACTCCTGGCATCTCAATCTATAAAAATGCCACATAATGGAGTAGTTTCTTAAAAACATGGGTAGGCCAAGATTTTTTAAGAGGTGGGGGAATGCAAAAAAAGCCGAATTAAAAATATTTTGAGCAATGAAGGCTACGAAAATAGCCATCTTTCTTTGTGTTTAAATCGCAATTTTAGTCAAACAAATGACCAAGAATCTCTCTAGTCTTGCTACTACTGACTAATTATTGCCATGATGTGCAATCCTTTGTTTTAAATTATGTTGTGTAGTAAATCATACTTATAAGGGGAAATCAGGAGCAATTAATAAAGATTATGAGGTTGCCTACACAGCCAAGCAAACCAGGGTAAAAAACTAGCCTCTAGTATCCTTAATGACCAATGGTACGGGCAAGGTCCACCTGTATCGCCCACCCGTACCAGGTGGTGATGGCTCCATCAAGTCAAATACTACAACTTTTGTGAACGCGCCTATATATTTTGATGTCTCTCCTGCCGCGCAAGGGCCCGCCATTATCAGATTGCATCACAACACCACCAAAGGAGATCCACCACCATAGTTCATCATCTCCATCCTCCATCCTCTCCATAGCCATAGCCATTAGCTTGTACTTGAGATATCCTTGTGGTTCGGCGACCATTGTAAGAATATTTGATTTTAACCTAAGTATTTTGCACAATGTTTTCTATCCTTAATATTATTGTTATGAGTGAGTAGTCCTCATGGGCTGCGGGTTGGGATGAAACCTCGCAGCGATTATGTGCATCTAATTCATGGGAGCATTGTGTATTAATTGAATAGAGATTTGTATCTTTGTTTCTTTGTCTCTTGTCTCGATCTATGGACTTGTAGGTACCCAAGATCCCATAGATTGATAAATGTTGGAGGTGAGATGAATGGTAAGCGGCTATCTCGTAGGAAACCCAGTGACAAAAAGTGGAGTACGGTCTTTGTTTAGTGATCCATATG
This sequence comes from Avena sativa, assembly GCA_916181665.1. Classification (NCBI taxonomy): domain Eukaryota; kingdom Viridiplantae; phylum Streptophyta; class Magnoliopsida; order Poales; family Poaceae; genus Avena; species Avena sativa. Next base: position 339,350,814 of record OV702281.1, read on the forward strand.
GGACCAACAACAACACCACTTCTTACAGCTTTGATCTATGTTTCATTTAATAGTTGTTATAGCTCGGTGCTTCGTGGTATAATGGTTGGATCAAAAGACTATTGCTATGCCTGTGACTCGCAGGGTCTCTAGTATATTAGGATATGCTTCCCTCAAATTTTATCATGGTTAAATCATTACACATGAATATGCTTATTACTATATTTATCCCATATGATGTGCAGCTAGAGGTGAATCTTCAACCCTGGCCTATCTCCATCCATTGCAACAAACAACGTTCTAAAGTAAACTAGAAAGGTTCGGTTAACGAAGGTAAAATGAACAAACAAGTCTTGTAGACATGTCTCATTTAATTTCCATTCAATATTGTTTTCCAAGTTTCGATTAAACCTAGGTCTACTAGGGAAATGCTATTATACTGCATCCGTAAATCTAGATCCAAGGTATCAACCCTTTTTCTGGCGCCGTTGCCGGGGGTGCAATTCGGTATCCTGGTGAGGTCACTAGAGACCTTGTTTTAATTTCTATTTTTGTTTGTAGTTTATTTCTTGTTATTAGTTTACTTTTTGTTATCTATTGAAAATTCAAAAAAAAGTAGTTACTTGTTTATTTGTTCCTCTTATTCCAAAACACCAAATATAAAAGAGCCATGGATCAGAACAAACTGGGGGAGTATGCTACTCCCACTAATGATTTTATTTGTGCACCTATTACTTAACCCGCTGTTGATGCGGAAACTTATGAAATTAAGTCTAACCGTTTGAGTTTGGTTCAATATAACCAATTTGGAGCCTCATCTACTAAGGACTTAGGTTTGCACTTAAATATTTTTACTAAAATTTGCGACATGATGCACATTAAATATATTGACCCTAATGCTGTCAAATTACATTTATTTCCTTTATCTTTAAGAGGGAAGGCTAAGGAATGGTTGTTGGCTTTTCCTAAAGGCACTATTACATCTTGGGAGGAATGCAGTGCTATTTTATGACTAAATTTTTCCCTCCATCTAAGACTATGCAACTAAGATCTAACATTACCATCTTTAGACAAGAAGACCGCGAGCCACTAGGGTGTTCTTGGGAGAGAATGAAAGAACCCATAATGAACTGTCCTGGTCATGGGATGGAATAATGACTTATATTATATTTTGTTTTATAATGGTCTTAACCCAATGTCGTAAGTCTATGCTTCATACCGCAGCAGGAGGAACCATCATGGGAAAGCAAGTGAATGTTGCAAAATAATTATTTGATGATATGAAAAATAACCATGCCCAATGACATCTAGAGAGATCCTCAAAAAGGGTGAATTCAATCACCGAGGAACATAATGAAAAGCTTATTGCAAAGGTATATGAGTTACTTAATATTGTGAAGGATAAGAAAGATACCCAAATTAATTCTATCACTATTGATGCTAACGAAGTAAATTTTATAGCTCACAATCCTTATAATCCTTCTTGGAAGAGTCAAAAGTTTGGCTCAAATTTTCAAAAACAATATTCTAATCCTACAGGTGCTCCACATAATAACAATTATGATAATCTTAGTGGAGCAAATCATGGCAATCTCTCTTTTGAAAATATTGTGAGAACCTTTATGCAAGCTCAAACCAAGCAAAATAATATGCTTATTAAAATCACAGAGAATCATGAAATTAGTATTGAAAAATTATCTAACCAGGACATTGCAATTAGAAATGATGTGCAGGCTCTGCAGAAAAGAACCAATACTGTGGAGGCACAATTGGGCAAGGTAGTTGAGAGTTAATCTCTCATACTTGCAAAATTCGCTAGAAAGCCCAAGCCAAACTCGGTGGAAGACTTCAAGATGATGAGGGCAAAAAATAAAGATGAGAAGCCCTAAAAGCTAGATTATAGAAATACGCCATCACCAGATTATATCGTGGAAAGATCTACTAAGGATGATCACCAAAAAGAATCCAGGTATAGAATAAGATAACGATACTACATACCAATAATTTATAAAAGAAGTAGCATCTAAGGTACGTGATCTAGAGATAGAATACGAGAAGCTCGTTGATAAACTTCCAGCTAAGCTACATGATATTTTTGATCCCAGTATTAAAATTAAAATAGAAGTTAATGAGATAGCTGCTCTTTGTGCTCTTGGTGCAAGCGTTTCAACAATTTCTAAGAGTTTATTTGATAAACTAAACTTAGCACCATTCACAACTATTGAAATGATACTTCATATTACTAATTCAACTTATAAACAAGTTGTTGGGATAAAAGAAAACATAGTTGTTGAAAGAGTTATGATTTCATAGACTGCCAAACTCCGAAAAGTTATAAACTTCCCGAAGGATAGAATCGCCCCCGTGCGTATTAGAGGAGGGCGCGCGAGGGTAGCCGCCAAAGCCCATGTCTAGGACTATATTCCCAGATATCCTAAAAGAACCTCTATTGGAGTCCTCCTACTATCACAGCCATATTTCATATCTTTTCATGAATACTCTCTTAGGGTGGTTTGCGAGTACATTCAAACATACTTACTGGAGTTGTCCCTGACAATTTACTTGGTCAGACTTCAAGAAGGGTGAAGCAGAAGAAGGACCGACGTTGACAACTATGCGAGCTAGGACGTTTTCCCCTAGTCAGATGCCTGTAGGTCAAGGCATGACTCGGACTCTACACTTAAAAAAGTTCCGCTAATGATGATTGAAGTAGCCCGACAGGGATCATGTAAGGTAGTCATAATGACATTATTGTAAGTCTTGCTCGTTATGTTTCGAATATTGTAATGATACTTGTAGGTTATGTGCCACGACAGAGTGATCACGGGATCATGGCTATATGCATAATAGGGATTCTCGAACTTCTGATCTGCGGGCCCTACACATGTTATCTATTATACTTCAGGATGCCAATTTTCTTATTCTCCTTTTAATTCATATATAGATTCATAATAGAAGTCCTATGTATTAAAAGAAAATGAACGCTATGCTATCTTTATTCTTAGAAAAGAAGCAAATACTTTTAATGACTTTATTTTACAAAACATAGGAAAAGATACCGCTTTCCTACTATGGGTACTGTTTTTGACTTACTTTTCAACTTGTGTCTTGGGTCAGATTTGGCGAATGCTAAGAATACAGTTATCATATATTATCCTTTCCAAAAAAAAAAAATGTTTCAAGATGGTGTGTAAATATGCAACCCAAAAATCGTCTTACCGGAAAGTAAAGCTATGCTGTCTTTTGCATATAATATTTTGCAAATAGTTAACTAGCAGACTGGGTTTTACACAATCTGCAATTTCAGACTTCTTTTTCTTAAAAGCAAAGTGTCCATTTTATTTCTGAAAATAATCATGGACCTCCTGAATTCCATGGTCAATACGCATATGTTGAACATTTTTCTTTGGCTCATGTTATGTGTAGCTGTGGGGCATCTCTACTCGACGGCGATGCAACATCTTGACCCGACGGCGACGCCACATCTTGACCTGACGGCGAGGGGTCTGAGTACGAATGGCCTTGAAGTGTGAGGACATATGGTCCTGAACACGTGGGGTCTCCGCTATCCAAGGTCGCTGACCGGCGGTGGCCGATACGCTGTGTCTCTCCTTCCATAGTTCCATCTGCTGTCTTTCCTCCTATCTATCTCTCTGTTTTCTTTGGCTATAATATAGCATGAGGGTGCAGGACAAGCTGCCAGGACATGAGCACTCCGGAGAACTCCAGGCGGTCCTGCTCGCATTTGGTGACCTCCAATTCGTCAAAATCTTTGCTTGTAACTGATTGCCAAGATAGAAAGACATTATGCACTATCAACTTTTACCTTCTTGCAAAAACTTTACTTTTCTGAATAGTTTTAGTAGTTACCGTTTGCTTTTCAGGAGTTGTGGTAGCCCTGTGATTTAATCATATCTTGTGCAAATTGTTGTAGAGAAAGCAGAGGAGGGCTGGTCAAGAAAAAAAATTGAATCATCAAATGGATCAAAAAATCTGAAGCATAGCTAAAATTGTAATTTCTCCTAAATTATTAACAGTCTTTCCAGTTAGATAATGTGCATGCGCTACCACAATCTACTCTCTTGTATCGCAAATTCATTATGAAAAACACGACTGACTCAAAAGGTGCATCGCTTTTATACTTAATTGGGTTGAAATGATGGTTGCATAAGTTGATGATTACTAGATCCACGTTCGGTCAGGTTGATGCCATTTTTCAGTGATTAAAACGATAATTAAATGATGTTAGTCAAGTATGTTTCTCTTCCATTCAGCGTATTGTAAGGTCCAGTTCTTTTTGGGGCTTCTCCGAGAAGCCTCCCTCCTCCCAGCTTCCTGGAGAAGCCGGTCTAAAAAATTTGCGAGGCTTCCAAGATAGTTAAGTTTAAACAAATTTGGAAGCCTCGCAATTTTTTTAAACCGGCTTCCCCAGGAAGGTGGGGGTAAGGCAGCTTCTGGGAGAAGCCGCCAAAAAAACTGGGTCTAAGTACAGTTTCTTATTTTGTCTCTGCTTCCAATTCTGTTATGTACATTCTATCTTGGAGCATGCTATTATGCAGCTTGCTCTAGAACAGTATAAGCACAATAATCGTTGCTTGTGTGCAGGTTATATGTACGTGCCACAAACATGCTATCATAATGTCTATGAGCTACTATTTTAGTGATGCAAATGTATCGAATTTTGTGGGTGCTACTATGCCTGTGAGTGAAGTTTCTAGAGTGTTTAATAAGGGTGCAACTTTTTAGGATTTAATTTGGGGTTTTATGAAGTTCCTCAGTTATATTAATATACATTTATTTACCTTTATGTGTGACATGCCCCAGTTTTATTATTTTATCTCATAGAGAAAGCAGAATGGACGCCTCCATGAGGTTATGCGTAGTGATGGGATTAGGTCAAATCCTTCGAGTCCTTAACTGACTCGGTTATGCGTAGTGATGGGACGCCTCCAGACTGGAATAAGGCTGAAGATGAATCATGACAACTGAAGATGAAAGCCCAAAAGATAGATAGGCTTAGTCGGATTAGGTCAAATCCTTCAAGTCCTTAACTGACTCGGTTGTATATCTGTAAACCCTAGTGAGTTACCCCTATATAAACCTCCCAATGGTACTCTCTGTACTCACGTTCCATCATACCCCCCATTGTACTCAAGCAATAATACAATCTAGCAGGAATAGGTCTTTACCCTACGGGGGATGAACCTGGGTAAACCACTGTGACTTTGCCCTCATCTCGCTCCGCAGATGGCTGATCGCTCTTGCCCCAAATCCTACTACTCGCTACCCCTGGTAGCATATGCCGTGGTCATTCCCACGATAGTGGCGCCCACCATGGGGCATGGCCGATCCGGCCTAAGTTCTACGGCGAGACCCAATTCGCCAATCAACCGGTAGATCGCCACCAGCCGCGTGATCGTGTGCGGAGAGATCCTCCAGATCTTGCCCAGTAGCTACGTCCCGGCGTCGCGGTTCGTAGCACGAAAAACAAAAAAATTCTACCGCATGCAAACAAACAAGCCAAGATCTATCTACTAGATTGTAGCAACGAGTCGATAGAGGAACTCACCCTCGAAGATTCCAAAGTGTTTAACGAGAGCATATTCTCGTGGGTGATGTAGTCGTACTCTGGCCGATCTCAAGATCGCGTAGACGATCCTTCCGGCGCTGCGTTCTGGCAGCGCTTCCGCAGTCGGTCACATGTTCGGTACTCGATGAAGACCTTCCTCTCCCTTGTTCCAGCAGGCAGCGGAGGTTGTAGCACTCTCCTCGCGATTCCGGCAGCACGACGGCGTGGTACCGGAAGTAGAGGGGAGATCTCGCAAGGCTTCGCCTTAAGCCGGAGCGAGTATGGTGGACTATGAGAGAGGCCTTGATGATCTAGGGTTTAGAGGCACCAAGGGAGGAGGCTAGGCCGGCGGCTAGGGCTTGGGGAGAACCCCAACTCAGAGGCTAGGGCAAACCTGTGGCATCCCGCAAAAACCACTATTAGAAAATCGCGTTGATTTTGCGCATTGCATCATCATGACATCATCATGCATATTATTTTTACTTGAAACTATGTTGCGAAAGACTATTGTTTTCTAAAACTAGCCCTCCTTCTATTTCAAATTAAACCCCCGGATGTTTCCGGATATTTTGTTTGTCTAAAACTAATTACAAAAGTTATTTTAAATTAAATAAAAACCGATATTATTTTTAGGGGGCAGCCGAACCGGGCCGATCCGACCCAGTCGGCCACCCCCAGTTCAAATCGGTCCACCCAAAATCCCTAACCTACCCAGTCCTATTCCCACCCAATCCTAGTCTACCCACCAACCAGTACCCGCCACCTCACCGTGCCCTCCACCTCATCACACACCCCGCCACCTCACCAATCCCCTTCTTTCCTCCACTCCCTCTCTCACACAGCCCCCCCACCTACACCTCTCTCTCTCTCTCCCTTACACCCCGGCCCCACCTCCTGCACTCGGTCCCACCCCGCAGCACCCCACTTCCTCTCTCACCCCAACCGACCCCACCCCCAGGCCCTACCACCCGCCCCTGGACCCCACCACACCCACACACGCGACACACGCCTCCGACCCGCCTCTCTCGCACACTCCCACCCCGCACCCACCAACCCTCCTGCTCGTCCCCGAGCCGTGCCCGTCCCCGCCGCCAAGTCCGGCCGGTCTCGCCGCCCGCGGAGCTCCGCCGTTCCCCTGGCCTCCTCCTTCCTCTCTCCTCTGGCCGCCACGCCACCGCCCTCCTTCCTCCCTGGCGCCGCCGCGCGCGTCCCCGAGCAGCCGCCACCTCCCCGTCGGCCTCCTGCAGCCCTCGCGCCGGCCTCTCTCCTGCGCCCCGCCGCCCTCTGCGGCTTCCTCCTCCTCGCCGCGGCAGGCCCCTCCCCGAGCCGCTGGCGTCCCCTCCGCGGCCGCCTCCTCCGACGCGCCCGGCCCTCCCGCTTGCCTCCTTCTCCCTCCTCTGGGCCTCCTCGGCCGCGTGAGCCTCCATCCTCGCCGCCGGCGTCTCCTCCACCGCGTCGGCTTGGTCTTCGCCCTGCTCGCTGTGAGCCCATGCGCGGCCGACCTCGCCGGCCGTCGGGCCTCCTCCTTCCCGCGAGCTTCCCAGCGTCCTCCTGCGAGCCCCCCTCGCCGCCGCCGGCGAGCCCGCCTCCGGCCGCGTCTCCTGCTGCATCGGTGCTCCACCTCAGGCCGCGCCTGCCGTCGCCCTGCCCTTCGCCTCGCCTCAGCGCTGCGTGAGCTCCACCCCTGCGTGGCCCTGACCACCCCTACAAGCTCGTGACGCTACCATGTTCCTCCTGCACATCGCCACCTCCTGGGAGCTTCACCTCGACCTCGCTGTGCCGGTATCTGCACCGTGTTGTAAGGCCTCGACAAGATCGACATTGATCAAGATAAAACCCGATGGGTCCCCGGTATCGAGCCCAAGTTCGCCATCGACATCGAAGACGGAACGCTAAGACCCGTTACCGGTTCCGAAGACCGATCCCGGCGCCCGAACCCCGAACCCCTCGCCAAGATCTTCATCGAAACCCCGAGAACTCCGCCGCGGTACCCAGGGATCTCCTACGTGGAACCATCGGGCCACATAAGACCATCGACGCCACACCCGGATACGAAGACCGGACCCGATAACCGCCAAGGCCGCCGACACGGATACACCGAGTTCTCCATCAAGGACACCAAGACCGTCGACATGGAACCAAATGACGCCAAGCACTTCATCGCGGAACGCCAAGTTCTTCATCCCGGACGCCAAGACCGACCTGATACGCGGGCCCGACAAGATCGGCACCGACCAGGGCGGATCCGATGTGACCCCGACGCCAACCAAGTCCTCCTTTTCGGTTGCGACAAGTTCGACTTCCCGTTGTCCGAGAACGATCCCGTCGAACCCTAAACCCTGAGACCCGACCCCGAACCCCGGAACCCCAAGATCGCCGGACCCTAATGTGTGACCCCTTTTCTCGAGCCCTATTTTATAAATGTAATAACAAATTGATGCATATTAAATTGTCATACTCGCATGCACATTTGTGTGGTTTGGGGGCCTTATGCCGATTCACCTTATAATTAAATATGGGGCCCATATGCGGGCAAATCTAGTCTTATATTGGCCCCATTTAAATTTGTGTAGCGAACCGGTGCTATCTTTTGCCATGTTAAGACAACATTTAAATTGCGGGGTATCTAAACAACTAGAACCATATATTTAATTGTTGGAACCCCGGTTCCGCTTAACATTGCCTAATTGCATCGCATCTTTGCCATGTCATGCATCATACATGCATCATGCTCGATCTTCTGCCGTAGTATTAAATAGTGCATCCGGTGTTTCTTCTAGTGTTTTGCTTCTTCGCGGATAAGGCCGTTGAGTTGATGCGAGTGACGACCCGATCTTCGGTTGAACCTTCGGCAATGTTTTCAGGCGAGCATCTCCCCCTTTCTACCTATCTTACTTTTATAGTATTTATTCCCTCCTGTTGATCTATTGCTATCTGTGTTGCGATGCTCTAGTTTCCGTATCCGTGATATCCCTTGCAGCCTTATATTGCCTTGGACACACCCTATTACCTGTTGTTTGGTAGATAGTTGGACTTGCTCGTCGTAGTCGCTTGCTCAAGTGCTGTTGCGTGTCGTCCAGTACCACAGTTGTTGGGGTATTGCCGCATGTTTAAGGTTGGAGATGATCATGGCTTTAATTATCGTTCACTTTAATTATTGTTTAACAACTAAAATTGGAGTAAGTAAGCAGAGGCACAGGTGGGCAATAGATGGTATTTGGTTGTTAACCGTCCACTTGTGTCCCGTAGGACCCCGAGTACTTGATACCTGTTCCTTGAATATTCGCGCTATCCACATACGGGGAATTATGGGACCCCCCTGAGCCAGAGCTTGATTCATTCTTATTTCTTGGGGCCACAAACTAGTTTGCGGTTTTATTTACTATCCTATACTTATGGCATGCTTTACTGCTTTATTTACGATTGTGCGAGGAGCACACTGTACTGTTTAGGACCGTGACCCGTTTACGCGGTATCGACAAGCCCAGTTTTGGGTTCCCAGTCGTTTATAGCCAGCCCCACAAACCTTGAGTCCGTCTCGAAGTCAGCTAACTTCGTTGCGGGTATACTTAATGGGGTGGCCCCCTGAAATATTTCTGAATCCTGTGATTGCTTTGTCGTGAAGGCCTCGTTGGGTTTTGATTTGGTTTTTCCGAGGTTGATCGAGTGTGTGTTGCTATTTGTGCACCCCTGCAGGGTAAAACTTTCTGAAAGCCGTGTCCGCTGTTATGGACGACTTGGAGCATAGTATCTCGATCATAGACAACTATAACTAAAGTAGTGCTATAAATTTGACTTTATAATGACTAGTAATCAGCTTCACTATAATGGAATGGCTAAATAAAACTGCCCACAATTGCTTGATTGGGTTGTCGCTTGCGACCATCGTATCTGACTAGTAAGTATTGCAACTACAACGGAATGGCTAAGTAAAAGTACCAACAACTGCTGGGTTTTGGGGTTATCTCATGCTAATTGTATTTGACTAGTAAGTGCCGCAACTACAACGGAATGGTTAACTAAAATTGCCCACTGCTTATTATATCAGGATGATTATCTATACTTGACTAGTAATTGCTGCCACGATAACTGAATAAATAAAACTGCCAACGGTGTGAGTTCCTCGGTTGACTTCCTCGTTTTGACTCGAGGGGGAAACACCAGGATGGGTTTGTCTGATGGTAGAATCAGGTTGGTTCCGAATAGTTCTTTCTTATCCCTCTCTGATAGCCGCCAGTTGTATCGAGTCTCTATAGGTTGTTTAGTGCATGCTGCCGCTGCCGCTTCAGTCCACCATACCTATGTAGGCGAGGACCGCCGAATTCTAGCCTCGCCGTGTACTGGCCTCAGTACTGACGCTCCTCTTTTTTCCTTTGCCCTTTTTTGGCACCCCTTTTGTTTAAGCAGGTTTTGAGATCGACGTCGTTAGCAGGGTTACCCTTCCGGCTTGGCCTGGGCAGGGTTATGGACGCCATTGGTTATTCTTCAGGGCTCTTAGCCCCATTTGCATCTTGTCCGTAGCTGGACGCTCTATCGTTTTCAAGGTGATTTGAATCTTTGTACTGTATATCTGTATTCTTGACTCATGGAGTCATGTTGAATATATATCTGTTCTGTGGGTCCCATCGAGGACTGTTGTGTAATGTTATTACTTCGTTTTCCACCCGCACGCAAGTGCCTGGTGGGCACCTTTGAATCGTTTCTATGCGGGTTTGGCGGGAAGCGCTGAAACTTGCATAGGGTCGATTCTGAGGGTGTTACAAAATTGGTATCAGAGCCGACCCTCGCGGTTAAACGGGCGTGTGCGGGTCAGTGGCGGACATGTGGCGCATGGCGCGTGTGGCCCGGAGTGGACACGGCATGGCACATGTGCCGGCACTGGACGCACAGACGTGTGCCAAGAGGGGACGTTCCTGGCTTGTGGTTGATCGACGAGGACGTCGATCTTCTAAGGGTGGGTGTATTTGAGACCCTGGCGCATGGCTCAATAGGATTGATAGGAAAACCCATACCAACAAGTTGCAACTTCTTTTCCGGAAGCTCATTTGAAAAGAACTCTAAGGTTAAGCGTGCTTGGCCTAGAGCAATTCTAGGATGGGTGACCGACCGGGAAGTGGGTAACCGGGTGCGCATGAGTGAGGACAAAGTGCGCAGAAAAGACTAGTGTTGGTCTGTGGGGTTAGTCTAGAGATCCTATTAAGCTGCCAGAAGTGACAGCCGTCGGTCCGGAGTGACCGAGGGTGTTACAAATTGGTATCAGAGCCCAGTAGTTGCGATACCCCACAAGTCCAGCCTGTAGGATAACCTAGCTAACGGCCGAAGTAGAGTGTCAAAGCTATTTTTGCAAAATCGGTTGGATAGTTCTGATTAGGTCTGATTTTTACTCCTTACCCCTCTGCTGCTCTCCTCTCACCTCTGCGTGTTCTGAATCCGCTCTCTTCTCTCTCTTCGAGTCCAGGATTTCTCGTGGTTGGGTTCCATCGTACCTTCAGGGTTTCGCTTCCTCTTCGGGTAACGATGCTTCTACATCTGGTCTTCATGCTATCCGAGGAATCCTTCGTCTGGTGGACTTCTCTTTGATCCTTCTCGTGCCTTCCGGTGTTTTCCGACGCGACGACATCATCTACGCCAGATCCGATGCAGAGTCTGCATCACTCCTTTGTTTCTGAACCTCGTTTGTCGAGATCTTCAGTCTGAATTCCGAGAGTTGGTTGCATAATCCACCTATTCGGGTGCAGAGTAATGGTTTGGGTGAGCGATGGACTGATCACCATCCGACTACTCTTATCATTCGCTCTTGTACGTCGGATCAGTGGATCCAGCAATTTTACTCCGTCCACGGAAGCTAGAGGTGGCTTTATTGGTTGATACCTCTACCTTCGCCTTTGTTTCCCGGAGTGTTCTCTCGACGATCACGGACAACGACCTCTTGTTAGTGGTGTCGCGAGGATCTACACGAAGCGAGAAGACGCAGACCGCCGACCTCCCTTCCGGTACCATGAGGCGGATCTCGAGGGCGAGATCCATTGTTAGTGGTGTCGAATTGTGGCATCCCGCAAAAACCACTATTAGAAAATCGCGTTGATTTTGCGCATTGCATCATCATGACATCATCATGCATATTATTTTTACTTGAAACTATGTTGCGAAAGACTATTGTTTTCTAAAACTAGCCCTCCTTCTATTTCAAATTAAACCCCCGGATGTTTCCGGATATTTTGTTTGTCTAAAACTAATTACAAAAGTTATTTTAAATTAAATAAAAACCGATATTATTTTTAGGGGGCAGCCGAATCGGGCCGATCCGACCCAGTCGGCCACCCCCAGTTCAAATCGGTCCACCCAAAATCCCTAACCTACCCAGTCCTATTCCCACCCAATCCTAGTCTACCCACCAACCAGTACCCGCCACCTCACCGTGCCCTCCACCTCATCACACACCCCGCCACCTCACCAATCCCCTTCTTTCCTCCACTCCCTCTCTCACACAGCCCCCCACCTACACCTCTCTCTCTCTCTCCCTTACACCCCGGACCCACCTCCTGCACTCGGTCCCACCCCGCAGCACCCCACTCCCTCTCTCACCCCAACCGATCCCACCCCCAGGCCCTACCACCCGCCTCTCTCGCACGCTCCCACCCCGCACCGCCTCTCTCGCACGCTCCCACCCCGCACCCACCAACCCCCCTGCTCGTCCCCGAGGCGTGCCCGTCCCCGCCGCCAAGTCCGGCCGGTCTCGCCGCCCGCGGAGCTCCGCCGTTCCCCTGGCCTCCTCCTTCCTCTCTCCTCTGGCCGCCACGCCACCGCCCTCCTTCCTCCCTGGCGCCGCCGCGCGCGTCCCCGAGCCGCCGCCACCTCCCCGTCGGCCTCCTGCCGCCCTCGCGCCGGCCTCTCTCCTGCGCCCCGCCGCCCTCTGCGGCTTCCTCCTCCTCGCCGCGGCAGGCCCCGCCCCGAGCCGCCGGCGTCCCCTCCGCGGCCGCCTCCTCCGACGCGTCCGACCCTCCCGCTTGCCTCCTTCTCCCTCCTCTGGGCCTCCTCGGCCGCGCGCGCCTCCATCCTCGCCGCCGGCGTCTCCTCCACCACGTCGGCCCGGTCTTCGCCCTGCTCGCTGTGAGCCCGTGCGCGGCCGACCTCGCCGGCCGTCGGGCCTCCTCCTTCCCGCGAGCTCCCCGGCGTCCTCCTGCGAGCCCCCCTCGCCGCCGCCGGCGAGCCCGCCTCCGGCCGCGTCTCCTGCTGCCTCGGTGCTCCACCTCAGGCCGCGCCTGCCGTCGCCCTGCCCTTCGCCTCGCCTCAGCGCTGCGTGAGCTCCACCCCTGCGTGGCCCTGACCACCCCTACAAGCTCGTGACGCTACCATGTTCCTCCTGCACATCGCCACCTCCTGGGAGCTTCACCTCGACCTCGCTGTGCCGGTATCTGCACCGTGTTGTAAGGCCTCGACAAGATCGACATTGATCAAGATAAAACCCGATGGGTCCCCGGTATCGAGCCCAAGTTCGCCATCGACATCGAAGACGGAACTCTAAGACCCGTTCCCGGTTCCGAAGACCGATCCCGGCGCCCGAACCCCGAACCCCTCGCCAAGATCTTCATCGAAACCCCGAGAACTCCGCCGCGGTACCCAGGGATCTCCTACGTGGAACCATCGGGCCACATAAGACCATCGACGCCACACCCGGATCCGAAGACTGGACCCGATAACCGCCAAGGCCGCCGACACGGATACACCGAGTTCTCCATCAAGGACACCAAGACCGTCGACATGGAACCAAATGACGCCAAGCACTTCGCCGCGGAACGCCAAGTTCTTCATCCCGGACGCCAAGACCGACCTGATACGCGGGCCCGACAAGATCGGCACCGACCAGGGCGGATCCGATGTGACCCCGATGCCAACCAAGTCCTCCTTTTCAGTTGCGACAAGTTCGACTTCCCGTTGTCCGAGAACGATCCCGTCGAACCCTAAACCCTGAGACCCGACCCCGAACCCCGGAACCCCAAGATCGTCGGACCCTAATGTGTGACCCCTTTTCTCGAGCCCTATTTTATAAATGTAATAACAAATTGATGCATATTAAATTGTCATACTCGCATGCACATTTGTGTGGTTCGGGGGCCTTATGCCGATTCACCTTATAATTAAATATGGGGCTCATATGCGGGCAAATCTAGTCTTATATTGGCCCCATTTAAATTTGTGTAGCGAACCGGTGCTATATTTTGCCATGTTAAGACAACATTTAAATTGCGGGGTATCTAAACAACTAGAACCATATATTTAATTGTCGGAACCCCGGTTCCGCTTAACATTGCCTAATTGCATCGCATCTTTGCCATGTCATGCATCATACATGCATCATGCTCGATCTTCTGCCGTAGTATTAAATAGTGCATCTGGTGTTTCTTCTAGTGTTTTGCTTCTTCGCGGATAAGGCCGTTGAGTTGATGCGAGTGACGACCCGATCTTCGGTTGAACCTTCGGCAATGTTTTCAGGCGAGCATCTCCCCCTTTCTACCTATCTTACTTTTATAGTATTTATTCCCTCCTGTTGATCTATTGCTATCTGTGTTGCGATGCTCTAGTTTCCGTATCCGTGATATCCCTTGCAGCCTTATATTGCCTTGGACACACCCTATTACCTGTTGTTTGGTAGATAGTTGGACTTGCGCGTCGTAGTCGCTTGCTCAAGTGCTGTTGCGTGTAACTACCTCGGTGAATTACGCTCCTAGTTACAAGCCTGGATGAGCGGAAATGGTTAAAATAGTACGGTGGGGCCCAAATGCCACTCACAGGTAGACCTTTCGGCCGTCTTAACCATTTCCAAACAACGGGACAAGAACGGGCGGCGTAATCGGCAGGCGAAGGGATCAACTACATACACAAATGAGTATGTATGCAAGCCACCATACAACAGTACTCAGAGCCATTCCATCTAAAAGAAATAGAAATATTGCAACGCCATACGGCAAGATCCAAATATCCTAGATAGATATAATAGTTTAGGATATCTCCTCATACATCAAACATCAGAGTATCAGGCGGAAGCGGAAAACAAGATCCGAGTACGGATAAGAAGCAAATCGGCATAAGATGCCCCATAGATAAACACATCCCGCCCACAGATCTCACGGATCCCCGTTCCCGGAATCTCTACACCGAATGATCGTTGTCCACATCGTCCGTCTCCTCCACCCAGTATCCATCTTGCGAGCTTACCTGTCCATCTGAATCAAATAATTTATCGTGTGAGACCCTAGGGGTACTCAGCAAGTCTTTATGCCTCTAAAGGGGACACAACCTGGGGTGACGCAATTGCAGCAAAAGATAAACCCTAGCAGTTCTATAGAAACTCGCTAACCATCCGCCTAACCAAAGATAGACGGATGTCTGTGAATTAATGACAAAAGTTATAACAGTAATATCACCAGATCCATCCTCCTCCTCGCTTACCAACGAGGAAGCGGACGAACAACCCCCCATCCGTTGGCAGTTTTATTATCCATTCCATGAGTGTTGCACTATTTACTAGTCAGTTACTTAGTCAAATTGAAAACGGTACTTTAGTTATGCTTGTCTATGATCGAGAAACTGTGCTCCAAGTCGTCCATAACCGCGGACACGGCTTTCAGAAAGTTTTACCCTGCAGGGGTGCACAAATAGCAACACACACTCGATAAACCTCGGAAAAACCAAATCAAAACCCAACGAGGCCTTCACGACAAAGCAATCACATGATTCAGAAATATTTCAGGGGGCCACCCCATTGAGTACACCCGCAACGAAGTTAGCTGACTCCGAGACGGACTCAAGGTTTGCGTCAATGGCTGTAAACGACTGGGAACCCGAAAATGTGACTGGGCTTGTCGATACCGCGAAAACACTCCGCTTACCTAAACAGTACAGGTGCTCCTCGCACAATTGTAATAAAGCAGTAAAGCATGGCATAAGTACAGGATAGTAAATAAAACCTCAAACTAGTTTGTGGCCCCAAGAAATAAGAATGAATCAAGCTCTGGCTCAGGGGGGGTCCCATAAGCCTCCCGGATGTGGATAGCGCGAATATTCAAGGAACAGGAGTCAAGTACTCGGGGTCCTACGGGACACAAGTGAGCAGGAAAAACCAAATAGCAGATATTGCTCACCGGTGCCACTTTCTTTAGTTATCCCATTACTACTCAGGTTAAGTTGTTTAGGTACCTCGTTATCCATCAGACTCTCACATACCCTACACATGCTGTTCTACGACTCGCATGGCTCAAACAACTCCTGTAGTAATGGCTCATGGGATGGAGGAACAAGCTTCGGTGGGGTTTAAAAGTAAAGGCTATGCATTACTTGGGATTCAGTTTAATGCAATCGCGACTCAATGATGCAAGAATAAGATAGAGGCAATAGGTACTATATGTATTCAAGCATGTGGTAGTGCTTTCCTGGCAGCTCAGTTGAAGCGAGAGAAGGATCTGGGTAGTGCTCCTGGTTCTCTTGATATATCCCCTGCTCAGCGTCTATTCGAAGAAGAACCAAACAAACAAGGCCAATATAAATAAAGTGCGCAAGCATATGAATAAAATGCGACAAGCAAACAATCATGCCATGATGTATGATGCACAATTTGCATGGCAATAATGTAGCATGGCATGGGTGAGGTGTAGAATACGAGAAATAAACATTTTATTGAGTTTCGACCACATTTTATACTCATATTAGTTGCTGTTTACATTGTATTGATATGATGCATGCTGCAATTCAGAACATGGAATGCATAAACAGAAAGGTCTCGTCGGGCTGATCATTTTAGACATATCATTTGTCAAATTTGGAGTTATAAAACAAAAGTTATTAATTAAATAAGGCAAGGGCATTTTATTGTAATTTTAATCAACTTGGAATTTAAAGTGTTCAAATAATATTTTGAATGGCGTATTTGAAATCCTCACATTTTTCTGATTTGAAAACATATATTATTTGTAATATTTGGATTTGTATTTTAAAAGTTATTTTAAAACAGATTTGAATTTGAATTAATTTGAAAAAGATTTGAATTAAAACAGAAAGCAGAAATACTTTTGTTACACAGCCAGGTTCTAGCCACAGACTATGACCAGTGGGTCCAGTGCTGACTGGACGACACAGCGCGCAGAAACCGTCTGTCACCGCGGTCACGCCTAGCCGCGGTGGATGACAGGTGGGGCCAGCGGCCACGCGGTCCCATACGCCAGCGGACGCGTGCGGGTCTGCCACGCGGCGCAGCGGGGGGGGGGGGGGGGGGACTGCGGGTTGAGGGTTCGAAACTGCGGGAGCCTTTTTGCAAAAACGCCACGGGGACAGACATGTGGGCCTACAGGGGCGCGGGTTGAAGAAGCAAAAAGGGTGGGGGCTTTTCTGGAAAACGGCGCCGCGCACTGTGGATCTTCTCTCTACGTCTGGCGCGCGCGGTGCGCGGCGCAGCGAGGCGGGGCGTCGAACCCGCGACGTGGGCGCGTGCGCAGAGGGGTAGAACCAGTGCGGTAGGCTAACGGCTGGTGACAGAGAGGCGGCGGTTGGCTAGATGAGGCGTCTGCGAGGCGCAGCGGCGAGCAGACGACAGCGCCGCCGGCGCACGCAGCCTGCTCGACGAAACGAACGGCGGCACTAGGCGGCGACAGCGAGGCGGACCATGTCAGGGAGGTCAGGTAGCTCACCGTGGGGGCGTCGGTGGAGGTGGTTCGGGCTGGGGGGTCGCCGATCGTCGACGGGGCAGGGGTCGAGCGAGCTAGGGTTTCGCGGCGGGGCGCGTCGATGTTCAGCGGCCGGGGGCTCCTCCTCCTCGCTGCTGTGTACCGAGGCGACGCCGGGGATCTCCTGTCCTTCCTCGACATCCACAACACCACGCCCGCCTCCTCATACTGCAGGTGGACGCCGAAGCCGACGGTGGCCGGCAATGGTTAGCTGGCGGCGATGGAGAAGGGAGGGGAGCGGGCAGGGCGCCTCGGCCAGATCTGGAGAGGCGGAGAGGTGCCGTGTGGGAGGGGAAAGAAGGAGGGAGAGAGGAGGATGCCGTGGGGAGGTGGGGGAGATAAAGGTGGTCTCGGCCACCTTTGTCCTTCTCCCTCACGTGCTTGGGTCGGGCAGGAGCAGGGGAAGGGTGGTGGAGGCTGCCAGGTGGGGTCAGGGCGAGGCCAAGGAGGCAGGGGCAGGCTCGGGCTAGGGGTCCACAAGGCAGGGAGAGAAGAGAGGGAGTAGGAGGCATGGAGCTAGGGTAGGAGGGGGTGGCTCGGCCTAGGGTAGGATAGAGAGGAGCTGGTGGGGTCTTGCTGGCCGAGAGAGAGAGGGAGGAGGGTCGGGTGTAGCTAGGTTTGGAGGGAGGGTGGTAGCTAGGTTTGGAGGGAGGGGTAGCTCGGGTTAGGTTAGAGAGGAACTAGGGTTAGCTAGAGAGGTAAAGAGAGAGGGAGGGAGAGAAGAGGGGTCTTAGGGTTTTTGGCAAAAACAAACAAGATCAAGCAAAGGGGGAAGAGAGAGAAGAGAGATGATCCACCCAAAAACCAAAGAAAAACAAAGGAGATCAAAGGGTGATGATGGTTGCATGGCCCATGCAAGCATTTAATGCCATGTGTCATCCTTGTGAAAACAAAGTAATAGACATGGCATTATTCTCATGCATCCCCAAAATGTGGAGTAAAGGCCAAGCAAAAGAATTTATAGGATTGGACCCACCCTATCTCTCATGAGCTAGATTAAACACCAAAAGAAAAATAATTACAAGCTCATGGATAATGGGATGGTGGAATTGTAAGGTGGTGAAAGAAAGGTGGTGGAGTTGATTAAAAGATATGCCCCCAACTCAACTTGGGCATTTAAACAATATATCAAGAACCAAATACAATATCAAGAGGCAAATACAATTTACAATGCATATGAGAGAAGAACCAACACAAAAGGGTTTTATATGATGCTCAAATGCAAGGTGGCATGATGACATGAGCATGATATAATCATGATGCAACAATAATATGTATGAAGTAGCATATATATAGACTAGGCTAGTAGCATTACAATTTTTAGACAATTGGGATGCTACAACTCTCCCCCACTAAACAAGAATCTCGCCCCGAGATTCCTAGGAAAAAGAAACAACACAAGGAGAGGCGGGTGTTTGAACGAAGGTGACCCTCACGTTCCCAAGTTGATGAACAGCGGAATGGTGCGACCACTACACCTTGCAACACTTGCTAGACTTGTTGCGAGTCTTGCGTTTTGCTTCAAGAACAACAGATAGAAGAGTTGAAGGATTGTCGTGAGACAAGAAGGATAGGATGAACATAGCTCCGGTTTTCTCAAGAAACATGATAACGGAATAGAACCACTTGAGAAAGGAAGGACAAGATGATGGATCATGGATAAAGAAAGACACACCATTAAGATTAAAGATTTACCGATACTAGAGAGGATGAAACTTTATCTCGCCGGAAGAAAAAGAGCTAGATTGGAGAGGTTTGAAC
Source organism: Avena sativa (assembly GCA_916181665.1). Taxonomy (NCBI): domain Eukaryota; kingdom Viridiplantae; phylum Streptophyta; class Magnoliopsida; order Poales; family Poaceae; genus Avena; species Avena sativa. Next base: position 339,369,840 of record OV702281.1, read on the forward strand.
CACTATGACAATAGCATCGTATCTTCTCTCGGATTTGAGATATGAAGTTCGGAAACAATATTGCCTTCAAACAATAGAGTCCCTTGATATGAACAGAAAGATCTAGTTAGACAACGTCGGATTAGATTCTTCTTGCGCCGGTAAGAACCCAAGAATCACGCAATTGAGGTGCGCGGATATAACTTCTCGAGACGGATGTGAAGCCAGATCATGGTGGAATCCCGAGAAGCAAAGAATGTGGATGATCTGGAGTTTATTGTAGAGATACTTATTGCTTTCTTTAGCCTTGAGGCTAACGCAAAAGATTTGCGGCTGATGGCATCAACCATAATTGGCTTTACCACAGAAAAAGAATTGATGAAATAAAGAGAGAGATAGTTTCCTTTAATCTTGTTTGGGGATGTCGAGCATCGGTAGAAAGACGAGGATAGAAAAGGTTTGCGTTTGTTTCCACCAGATAATTGAGGATTTTTCTCAGTGTAGAAAGGGCGAGATCACCAACAAGAGATTATTGATTACTTTCTTCGAAAGAGCACTCCGGAAAAAAAAAACAAGGACGGAAGTAAAAGTATCAAGGGATAAAGGCCACTTCTAACTTCCGTGGAATGAGTGAAATCACATTAATTCACCAATTCAATGTACAAGAGCGAATGATAAGAGTAGTGGTATGGTAGCTACTCCATCCCGCACTCAAAGCATTACTCCGCACATGAATAAGAAAATCATGCAACCCAACTACCGAAACAGACTGAAGGTGTTGGCAAAAACTCATAGAACTCCGTTAGAAAACAAGGATAGATGCAAACGATTCGCCGGATTCATAGATAGATAAAGATGATGATGTTGTCGTCATGTCTAAAGTACCAAGCCACCGGAAAGATATAAAGGAAGATCACGGAGACAACTGCAAAATTTCACAGATATAGAAAAAGATAGCACCACTTGAACAGAAGGAATACAAGATCTGGAAGGTCTTCATGGCCTCCGGTGGATTGAGCATAGACGATAGAGTGAGAGGGTTTTACGAGATTACTTAACGAGATTGAGGTGAAAGAACTCCATGTTCTTCTTGAAATGATTGAGAGAGATTTAGCAGCCTTGAGGAAAACTTCAGCGGAACGACGATGATAACTTGCCAACAAGGAACAACTCCGGATTGGTTGAAGATGGAGGATGGAATCAACAATGGACTTGCTGATTCCAGAATTGAAGAAATGTATTTAGCAGAAGGACGTGGTCGAGATAGGTGACTTCAAAAAGTCAGAATTCTCACTTTGAGACTTTGCACGCATGCAGTGCTCACGAAGCTCGAGAGAAAGAGACACAGATGATCTTCCATGTTCTTCCATAGATATCGAATAGGCAAGCATATTATCAACATATACCACCATGGATTAACAAGATATTCCCAGAATACCAAGTTCAAGAGGCGGGAGAACGAACAAATGCTCGAAACACTTTCTGAGCTCAACGCTCTTAGAAAGATCAATATTAAGAGCACGGGTTCGTGTTGAAGAAGATGCACTGATAGAATAGGTTAACTGGTCCTTCGGAAGAAAAAGAGATGTCACCTGGTTCACATTGTCGATCGGAGCACCGGTTACAAAGATAAAGAGAACTTGGATAAGAACCGATGATAGCTCATACCTCAAGCAAAGCTATCAGAGACGAAAAGATGCAATTCCCTCGTCTCAAAGAGAATTTTGCAGATATGGAGTTCAAAAAGATGTGCAGCATGATGGACAGATGATAGACCGCCGTAGTGCTTGGAGAAACTCTGGATTGACAAAGATGCTTGAATATGCATAGATATGATCGCGGTGTACTCAAAATCACAGGAGATAACCGTCACCATTTGGAGGATAGAGTTGATAGCATTTTCCATATTCCCATCGACACTTATCATGAGTGGAATATAGCTATGCCGAGAGCCAAATTACAATCACCAGCATCGGATCGACACATGTTATGTAATTAGCCCAAGAGAATTGGGGATGAAAAGAAACTCCAGGGTTAAGCGCCGGTGACAAAAGAATGAGTTAGCATGGACATGCTGATAAAAGCGAGATAGATAATGTTTCACACACGACTGAAAAGGAGTGTGGAAGCACAGATGTATCAAAGAAAAAAATTTCCGCATTTTTCGGCATTAAAATACCAATAGATGCGCAAAAACACTTATCAGGTAGCGATTAGCAACTGATGGTTTCACAGAATGTCGAGTTGCTAGAAGGAAGGACACCCTTAAGAAGATGGCACCGGTTAACAAGGAGTCAGATAGATCGCGCCGGTTTGCAAAAGCCTGTCGGTACGGAATGTACCAACAGTTGATAACCAAAGGCAGATTGTGATAACAACTTGGATGCAACATATAGACAAGGAATTACACACACACACACACACACAACCTATGGTACTACGGAAACCCAGAACACGTGAATCCTAGTTTGAATTTTAAGAAGAGGATTGAAAACGTTACACTTCCTTACCAGAAAAGGGTGGGTGGGTGGGTAAGAAGAAAAGTGGAAGCAGTCCTACTCTCGCGTTTTGTTTTTCCCTAATATACATAACTACCAAAATATTTGCTAGACTGACAACGACCATTTGGCTGAGACCCTGAAGGACGGGATGGCTCTGATACCAATTGTAACTACCTCGGTGAATTACGCTCCTAGTTACAAGCCTGGATGAGGAAATGGTTAAAATAGTACGGTGGGGCCCAAATGCCACTCACAGGTAGACCTTTCGGCCGCCCTAACCATTTCCAAACAACAGGACAAGAATGGGCGGCGTAATCGGCAGGCGAAGGGATCAACTACATACACAAATGAGTATGTATGCAAGCCACCATACAACAGTCCTTAGAGACATTCCATCTAAAAGAAATAGAAATATTGCAATGCCATACGGCAAGATCCAAATGTCCTAGATAGATATAATAGTTTAGGATATCTCCTCATACATCAAACATCAGAGTATCAGGCGGAAGCGGAAAACAAGATCCGAGTACGGATAAGAAGCAAATAGGCATAAGATGCCCCATAAATAAACACATCCCGCCCACAGATCTCACGGATCCCCGTTCCCGGAATCTCTACACCGAATGATCGTTGTCCACATCGTCCGTCTCCTCCACCCAATATCCATCTTGCGAGCTTACCTGTCCATCTGAATCAAATAATTTATCGTGTGAGACCCTAGGGGTACTCAGCAAGTCTTTATGCCTCTAAAGGGGACACAACCTGGGGTGACGCAATTGCAGCAAAAGATAAACCCTAGCAGTTCTATAGAAACTCGCTAACCATCCGCCTAACCAAAGATAGACGGATGTCCGTGAATTAATGACAACAGTTATAACAGTAATATCACTAGATCCATCCTCCTCCTCGCTTACCAACGAGGAAGCGGACGAACAACCCCCCATCCGTTGGCAGTTTTATTATCCATTCCATGAGTGTTGCACTATTTACTAGTCAGTTACTTAGTCAAATTGAAAATGGTACTTTAGTTATGCTTGTCTATGATCGAGAAACTGTGCTCCAAGTCGTCCATAACCGCGGACACGGCTTTCAGAAAGTTTTACCCTGCAGGGGTGCACAAATAGCAACACACACTCGATCAACCTCGGAAAAACCAAATCAAAACCCAACGAGGCCTTCACGACAAAGCAATCACATGATTCAGAAATATTTCAAGGGGCCACCCCATTGAGTACACCCGCAACGAAGTTAGCTGACTCCGAGACGGACTCAAGGTTTGCGTCAATGGCTGTAAACGACTGGGAACTCGAAAATGTGACTGGGCTTGTCGATACCGCGAAAACACTCCACTTACCTAAACAGTACAGGTGCTCCTCGCACAATCGTAATAAAGCAGTAAAGCATGGCATAAGTACAGGATAGTAAATAAAACCTCAAACTAGTTTGTGGCCCCAAGAAATAAGAATGAATCAAGCTCTGGCTCAGGGGGGGTCCCATAAGCCTCCCGGATGTGGATAGCGCGAATATTCAAGGAACAGGAGTCAAGTACTCGGGGTCCTACGGGACACAAGTGAGCAGGAAAAACCAAATAGCAGATATTGCTCACCGGTGCCACTTTCTTTAGTTATCCCATTACTACTCAGGTTAAGTTGTTTAGGTACCTCGTTATCCATCAGACTCTCACATACCCTACACATGCTGTTCTACGACTCGCATGGCTCAAACAACTCCTGTAGTAATGGCTCATGGGATGGAGGAACAAGCTTCGGTGGGGTTTAAAAGTAAAGGCTATGCATTACTTGGGATTCAGTTTAATGCAATCGCGACTCAATGATGCAAGAATAAGATAGAGGCAATAGGTACTATATGTATTCAAGCATGTGGTAGTGCTTGCCTGGCAGCTCAGTTGAAGCGAGAGAAGGATCTGGGTAGTGCTCCTGGTTCTCTTGATATATCCCCTGCTCAGCGTCTATTCGAAGAAGAACCAAACAAACAAGGCCAACATAAATAAAGTGCGCAAGCATATGAATAAAATGCGACAAGCAAACAATCATGCCATGATGTATGATGCACAATTTGCATGGCAATAATGTACCATGGCATGGGTGAGGTGTAGAATACGAGAAATAAACATTTTATTGAGTTTCGACCACATTTTATACTCATATTAGTTGCTGTTTACATTGTATTGATATGATGCATGCTGCAATTCAGAACATGGAATGCATAAACAGAAAGGTCTCGTCGGGCTGATCATTTTAGACATATCATTTGTCAAATTTGGAGTTATAAAACAAAAGTTATTAATTAAATAAGGCAAGGGCATTTTATTATAATTTTAATCAACTTGGAATTTAAAGTGTTCAAATAATATTTTGAATGGCGTATTTGAAATCCTCACATTTTTCTGATTTGAAAACATATATTATTTGTAATATTTGGATTTGTATTTTAAAAGTTATTTTAAAACAGATTTGAATTTGAATTAATTTGAAAAAGATTTGAATTAAAACAGAAAGCAGAAATACTTTTGTTACACAGCCAGGTTCTAGCCACAGACTATGACCAGTGGGTCCAGTGCTGACTGGACGCCACAGCACGCAGAAACCGTCTGTCACCGCGGGCACGCCTAGCCGCGGTGGATGACAGGTGGGGCCAGCGGCCCCGCGGTCCCATACGCCAGCGGACGCGTGCGGGTCTGCCACGCGGCGCAGCGGGGGGGGACTGCGGGTTGAGGGTTCGAAACTGCGGGAGCCTTTTTGCAAAAACGCCACGGGGACAGACATGTGGGCCTAGAGGGGCGCGGGTCGAAGAAGCAAAAAGGGTGGGGGCTTTTCTGGAAAACGGCGCTGCGCACTGTGGATCTTCTCTCTGCGTCTGGCGCGCGCGGTGCGCGGCGCAGCGAGGCGGGGCGTCGAACCCGCGACGTGGGCGCGTGCGCAGAGGGGTAGAACCAGTGCGGTAGGCTAACGGCTGGTGACAGAGAGGCGGCGGTTGGCTAGATGAGGCGTCTGCGAGGCGCAGCGGCGAGCAGACGACAGCGCCGCCGGCGCACGCAGCCTGCTCGACGAAACGAACGACGGCACTAGGCGGCGACAGCGAGGCGGACCATGTCAGGGAGGTCAGGTAGCTCACCGTGGGGGCGTCGGTGGAGGTGGTTCGGGCTGGGGGGTCGCCGATCGTCGACGGGGCAGGGGCCGAGCGAGCTAGGGTTTCGCGGCGGGGAGCGTCAGTGTTCAGCGGCCGGGGGCTCCTCCTCCTCGCTGCTGTGTACCGAGGCGACGCCGGGGATCTCCTGTCCTTCCTAGACGTCCACAACACCACGCCCGCCTCCTCGTACTGCAGGTGGACGCCGAAGCCGACGGTGGCCAGCGATGGTTAGCTGGCGGCGATGCAGAAGGGAGGGGAGCGGGCAAGGCGCCTCGGCCAGATCTGGAGAGGCAGAGAGGTGCCGTGTGGGAGGGGAAAGAAGGAGGGAGAGAGGAGGATGCCGTGGGGAGGTGGGGGAGATAAAGGTGGTCTCGTCCACCTTTGTCCTTCTCCCTCACGTGCTTGGGTCGGGCAGGAGCAGGGGAAGGGTGGTGGAGGCTGCCAGGTGGGGTCAGGGCGAGGCCAAGGAGGCAGGGGCAGGCTCGGGCTAGGGGGCCACAAGGCAGGGAGAGAAGAGAGGGAGTAGGAGGCATGGAGCTAGGGTAGGAGGGGGTGGCTCGGCCTAGGGTAGGAGAGAGAGGAGCTGGTGGGGTCTTGCTGGCCGAGAGAGAGAGGGAGGAGGGTCGGGTGTATCTAGGTTTGGAGGGAGGGTGGTAGCTAGGTTTGGAGGGAGGGGTAGCTCGGGTTAGGTTAGAGAGGAACTAGGGTTAGCTAGAGAGGTAAAGAGAGAGGGTGGGAGAGAAGAGGGGTCTTAGGGTTTTTGGCAAAAACAAACAAGATCAAGCAAAGGGGAAGAGAGAGAAGAGAGATGATCCACCCAAAAACCAAAGAAAAACAAAGGAGATCAAAGGGTGATGATGGTTGCATGGCCCATGCAAGCATTTAATGCCATGTGTCATCCTTGTGAAAACAAAGTAATAGACATGGCATTATTCTCATGCATCCCCAAAATGTGGAGTAAAGGCCAAGCAAAAGAATTTATAGGATTGGACCCACCCTATCTCTCATGAGCTATATTAAACACCAAAAGAAAAATAATTACAAGCTCATGGATAATGGGATGGTGGAATTGTAAGGTGGTGAAAGAAAGGTGGTGGAGTTGATTAAAAGATATGCCCCCAACTCAACTTGGGCATTTAAACAATATATCAAGAACCAAATACAATATCAAGAGGCAAATACAATTTACAATGCATATGAGAGAAGAACCAACACAAAAGGGTTTTATATGATGCTCAAATGCAAGGTGGCATGATGACATGAGCATGATATAATCATGATGCAACAATAATATGTATGAAGTAGCATATATATAGACTAGGCTAGTAGCATTACAATTGTTAGACAATTGGGATGCTACATTGCGTGTCGTCCAGTACCACAGTTGTTGGGGTATTGCCGCATGTTTAAGGTTGGAGATGATCATGGCTTTAATTATCGTTCACTTTAATTATTGTTTAACAACTAAAATTGGAGTAAGTAAGCAGAGGCACAGGTGGGCAATAGATGGTATTTGGTTGTTAACCGTCCACTTGTGTCCCGTAGGACCCCGAGTACTTGATACCTGTTCCTTGAATATTCGCGCTATCCACATACGGGGAATTATGGGACCCCCCTGAGCCAGAGCTTGATTCATTCTTATTTCTTGGGGCCACAAACTAGTTTGAGGTTTTATTTACTATCCTGTACCTATGCCATGCTTTACTGCTTTATTACGATTGTGCGAGGAGCACACTGTACTGTTTAGGATCGGGACACGTTTTCGCGGTGTCGACAAGCCTAGTTTTGGGTTCCCAGTCGTTCACAGCCGTCCACCCAAACCTCGGGTCCGTCTCGGAGTCAGCTAACTTCGTTGCGGGTGTACTCCAAGGGGTGGCCCCCTGAAATATTTCTGAATCCTGTGATTGCTTTGTCGTGAAAGCCTCGTTGGGTTTTGATTTGGTTTTTCCGAGGTTGATCGAGTGTGTGTTGCTATTTGTGCACCCCTGTAGGGTAAAACTTTCTGAAAGCCGTGTCCGCGGTTATGGACGACTTGGAGCACAGTATCTCGATCATAGACAACTATAACTAAAGTAGTGCTATAAATTTGACTTTATAATGACTAGTAATCAGCTTCACTATAATGGAATGGCTAAATAAAACTGCCCACAATTGCTTGATTGGGTTGTCGCTTGCGACCATCGTATCTGACTAGTAAGTATTGCAACTACAACGGAATGGCTAAGTAAAAGTACCAACAACTGCTGGGTTTTGGGGTTATCTCATGCTAATTGTATTTGACTAGTAAGTGCCGCAACTACAACGGAATGGTTAACTAAAATTGCCCATTGCTTATTTTATCAGGATGATTATCTATACTTGACTAGTAATTGCTGCCACGATAACTGAATAAATAAAACTGCCAACGGTGTGAGTTCCTCGGTTGACTTCCTCGTTTTGACTCGAGGGGGAAACACCAGGATGGGTTTGTCTGATGGTAGAATCAGGTTGGTTCCGAATAGTTCTTTCTTATCCCTCTCTGATAGCCGCCAGTTGTATCGAGTCTCTATAGGTTGTTTAGTGCATGCTGCCGCTGCCGCTTCAGTCCACCATACCTATGTAGGCGAGGACCGCCGAATTCTAGCCTCGCCGTGTACTGGCCTCAGTACTGACGCTCCTCTTTTTCCTTTGCCCCTTGTCGGCACCCCTTTTGTTTAAGCAGGTTTTGAGATCGACGTCGTTAGCAGGGTTACCCTTCCGGCTTGGCCTGGGCAGGGTTATGGACGCCATTGGTTATTCTTCAGGGCTCTTAGCCCCATTTGCATCTTGTCCGTAGCTGGACGCTCTATCGTTTTCAAGGTGATTTGAATCTTTGTACTGTATATCTGTATTCTTGACTCATGGAGTCGTGTTGAATATATATCTGTTCTGTGGGTCCCATCGAGGACTGTTGTGTAATGTTATTACTTCGTTTTCCACCCGCACGCAAGTGCCTGGTGGGCACCTTTGAATCGTTTCTATGCGGGTTTGGCGGGAAGCGCTGAAACTTGCATAGGGTCGATTCTGAGGGTGTTACAAAACCCTAGGGCGACGACGACTTGTGGTGGCCGGCGGCTAGGGCTAGGGTTTTGGTGGCGAGAGGTGTAGGGAAGAGGGGCACCCCTGCCCCTCCTTTTATAGGTCAGAGGGCGCCGGACAAGGGGAGGGATCCCTCCCCCAAGTCGGCCTCCTTGGCCGGCGGGTGGAGGGAGAGGAACTCCTCCCCAAGTAGGTTTCCTACTCTCCCTCCACCAAGCAAAACTGCCGTTTGAATTTTAAAATTGGCGTTTGACTTTTCAAACTAGGATTTGATTTCTCCCTTTATTTTGCCCAACCATGATACCTAGTACATGATGCAACCATTCCACATTGTCATGACACATTCATGTACCCTTCCCCTCCGGAGTGCCGGACCTTCCGGAACCTTCTAGAACATTCCCGATGAAAACACCGGAATCATTCCCCAACTCCGAAACAAGACTTTCCTTATATGAATCTTATTCTCCGGACCATTCTGGATCTCCTCGTGATATCCCGGATCCCATCCGAGACTCCGAAAAACATTCAGTCTCTTACTCATCGTTCCATAACTACTCAACAACATCGAATCCTTAAGTGTGTCTCCCTACGGTTCGTGAATTATGCGGACATGATCGAGACACTTCTCCGAACAATAACCAATAGAGGAATCTGGAAATTCATATGGCTCCCACATATTTCAACGGTTACTTTGCGATCGAATGAACCACTTACATACGATACCAATTTCCCTTTGTCTCACGATAGTTTACTTATCCGAGGTTTTGATCGTCGGTATCTCTGCATACCTAGTTCAACCTCGTTACCGATAAGTACTCTTTTCTCGTTCCCGTGATATGTGATCCCTTGTGAGACAGTCACATGCTTGCAAGCTAATTGGATGACATTCCACCGAGAGGGCCCAGAGTATATCTATCTGTCATATGGATGGACAAATCCCACTCTTGATCCATGTGTCTCAACCCATACTTTCCGAATACTCAATGCCACCTTTATAGCCACCCAGTTACGGTGTGGTGTTTGATGTCATCAAAGCATCCTTCTGGTGATGGTGATAAGCATGATCTCATGGTCGAAGGAATTAGGTTACTATGTATCAGAAAGCTTATAGCAATTGAACTATTAAAATGACTTGATCTTTATGATACGCTTATCTATAGGAGTATGTCCACCATACCATTATCCTAATGATATGATCTTGTTATTAACAACATGTCAAATGTTCATGATCAAGAAACCATGATCATCTATTAATCAACAAGCTAGTATAAAGAAGAGGGTTTACTAGGGACTCTAATTTAGTTTACAAATCACACAAGTATTAATGTTTCTTGTTAATACCATTATAGCATGAATGTAAACATTTATCATAAACACAAAGATATAATAATAAATACATTTATTATTGCCTCTAGGGCATATCTCCAACAGTCTCCCACTTGCACTAGAGTCAACTAATCTAGATTACATGGTAATATACCGAATACCCACAGTTTAGTGTTGGTCATATTTTTCCCTCGGGAGAGGTTTAGTCAACGGATCTGCCACATTCAGATCTGTGTGTACTTTGCAAATCTTTATGTCACCATCTTGGACATGTTCTCGAATAGTGTGAAAACGTAGCTTGATGTGCTTCATCTTCTTGTGTGACCTTGGTTCTTGCGCATTGGCTATGGCGCCCATGTTATCACAGTAGATAGACATTGGGTCCAGCGCACTTGGAACCACACCGAGCTCTGTAATGAACTCCTTCATCCATATCGCTTCTTGTGAAGCCTTCGAAGCAGCTATGTATTCCGATTCAGTTGAAGATCTCGCCACAACGCTTTTCTTTACACTCCTCCAGCTAACTGCTCCACCATTCAAAGTAAATACGTATCCATATTGTGATTTAGAATCATCTGGATCGGTGTTCCAACTAGCATCGGTGTAACCATTAACAATGAGTTGTTCATAACCTCCATAAGAAAGAACCATATCCTTAGTTCTTCTCAAGTACTTAAGGATGTTTTTGACCGCTATCCAATGATCCACTCCTGGATCACTTTGATATCTGCTAGTTAAACTAACAGCATATGCAATGTCGGGTCTAGTACATAGCATGACATACATTAGAGATCCTATGACTGAGGCATATGGAGTCTTACTCATCCTTTCTCTATCTTCTACCGTTGCTGGACTTTGAGTTTTACTCAACGTCGTATTGGGCAACATGGGCAAGAACCCTTTCTTGCTATCTTCCATTCCAAACCTTTTTAGAACTTTGTCCAAATATGTACTTTGTGACAATGATATTAGGCGTCTCGATCTATCTCTATAAATCTTTATGCCTAATATGTAAGCTGCTTCGCCAAGATCTTTCATCGAAAAACTATTATTCAAATATTCCTTGACACTATTAAGAAGGTCTACATCATTCCCAATCAACAATATGGCATCTACATATAGTATTAAGAATGCTACAGAGCTCCCACTCACTTTCTTGTAAATACAAGCTTCTCCATAAGTTTGTATAAAACCAAAACTTTTGATTACCTTATCAAAACGTTGATTCCAACTTCGGGATGCTTTCTTCAACCCATATATGGACCGTTGAAGTTTGCACACCTTGTTAGCATCTTTAGGTTCGACAAAACCTTTGGGTTGCATCATATACAACTCTTCATCAATGTCTCCATTGTGGAACGTTGTTTTGACATCCATCTGCCATATCTCATAATCATAATATGCAGCGATTGCTAACATAATCCTCACAGGCTTTAGCTTCATTACTGGTGAGAAAGTCTCATCATAGTCAACTCCTTGAATTTGTTGAAACCCTTTTGCGACAAGTAGAGCTTTATAGACAGTAACATTACCATCAACATCTGTTTTCTTCTTGAAAATCCATTTGTTTTCGACAGCCTTCCGGCCATCTGGTAAGTCCACCAAAGTCCATACTTGGTTTTCGTACATGGATCCAATTTCGGATTTCATGGCATCTTACCATTTATTGGAATCTGGGCTCATCATCGGTTCCTCATATGTTGCAGCGTCATCGGTGTTGTCCACCAACATGACACTCATAATGGGATCATACCAATCAGGAGTGGTACGAGTTCTCGTTGACCTGCGAGGCTCTGTAGCAACTTCAACTGAAGTTTCATGATTATTAGCATTAGCTTCCTCTCTTATTGGTGTAGGCACCACAGGAACTTCTTCCGGTGCTGCGCTACTCGCAAGTTCGAGAGAATGTTCAACAACCTCATCGAGTTCTACTTTCCTTCCAGTCACTTCTTTCGAGATAAATTCCTTCTCTAGAAAGGATCCATCCTTGGCAACGAAAATTTTGCCTTCGGATCTATGATAGAAGGTATACCCAATAGTTTCCTTCGGGTATCCTATGAAGACGCATTTTTCCGCCTTGGGTTCAAGCTTGTCCGGTTGTAACTTCTTTACATAGGCTTCACAACCCCAAACTTTAAGGAACGACAATTTAGGTTTCTTCCCAAACCATAATTCATACGGTGTCGTTTCAACGGATTTAGATGGTGCCCTATTTAAAGTGAATGCGGTTGTTTCTAATGCATAACCCCAAAATGATAGCGGTAAATCTGTAAGTGACATCATAGAACGAACCATATCTAAGAGAGTTCGATTACGACGTTCGGACACACCATTACGCTGTGGTGTTCCCGGCGGTGTCAATTGTGAAAGTATTCCGCATTTCTTCAAATGCTCGCCAAACTCGTAACTTAGATATTCACCTCCACGATCAGAACGTAGAAATTTAATCTTCTTGTTATGTTGATTCTCTACCTCACTTTGAAATTCCTTAAACTTCTCGAAAGTTTCGGACTTATGTTTCATGAAATAGATATACCCATATCTACTCAAGTCATCCGTGAAGGTAAGAACATAACGATAACCACCGCGCGATGCTACACTCATTGGACCACACACATCGGTATGCATGATTTCCAATAAGTCCGTTGCTCGCTCCATCATACCAGAAAATGGAGTCTTAGTCATTTTACCCATCAGACATGCTTCGCATCTTTCAAGTGATTCGAAATCAAGTGATTCAAGAAGTCCATCGAAATGGAGTTTCTTCATACGCTTCACTCCAATATGACTAAGACGACAGTGCCACATATAGGTCGAGTTATCGCTCAATTTCAAACGTTTAGCTTCAATGTTATTAAAATGTGTATTTCCACTATCGAGATTCAATAAGAATAGACCATCTATCAAAGGTGCATGTGCATAAAACATATTACTCATATAAATCGAACAACCATTATTCTCGGACTTAAACAAGTAACCGTCTCGCAACAAACATGATCCAGATATAATGTTCATGCTCAACGCAGGCACCAAATAGCAATTATTTAAGTATAAAACTAATCTCGATGGTAGATGAAGAGGTAGCGTGCCGACCATGATCACATCAACCTTTGATCCATTTCCAACGCGCATCGTCACCTCGTTCTTCGCTAGCTTCCGTTTATTCTGCAGCACCTATTTCGAGTTACAAATATGAGCAATCGAACCAGTATCAAATACCCAGGCACTACTACGAGTACTAGTGAGATACACATCAATAACATGTATATCGGATATACCTTTCTTCTTGATGTTACCGTTCTTCAAATCCACCAAGTACTTTGGGAAATTCCGCTTCCAGTGACCCTCTCCCTTGCAGTAAAAGCATTCAATATCAGGCTTAGGTCCAGCTTTTGTCTTATTCGCCGGTGCGGCAACTTTCTTACCACCCTTCTTGAAGCTTCCCTTTTGCTTAGACTTGACTTTCTTGAATTTGGTGGTCTTATTGACCAACAACACTTGATGCTCTTTCTTGATCTCCACTTCTGCAGATTTCAACATGGAGAAGAGTTCTGGCAACGTTTTGTTCATGCTTTGCATATTGTAGTTCATCACAAAGTTCTTGTAACTTGGTGGCAGTGATTGGAGGACACGGTAAATCCCCAAAGCATTAGGAATCACTATACCCAAGCTTTGGAGTTTGTTTGCGTGCCCAGACATCTTAAGCACATGCTCACTGACGGAGCTGCCCTCTTCCATCTTGCAGTTAAAGAACTTTTCAGAAGCCTCATAACTCTCAACTACCGCGTGAGTCTCAAATATCAATTTGAGTTCACGGACAATATCATGTGGGTCATAGTTCTCAAAACTTTTCAAAAGCTCCAATTCCAAACCATACAAGATAGCACACTGAACTATGGAGTACTGATTCTTCCGAGCGAGGTAAACATTCTTTACTTCATCGGTAGCATCAGCTGCAGGCGGGTGACCCAGCGGTGCATCCAGCACATAGGTCAAATTACCAACATTGAGGACAATCCTCAAATTGCGGAACCAATCCGCGAAGTTGCTTCCATTGTTTTTCAACATTTCTTTCTCTAGGAACGCATTAAAATTGATGGTAGGGGCCGCCATTGATCTACAACATATTTGCAATAGTTTAGACTAAGTTTATGACAAATTGAGTTCTAATTAATAGTTAAATTAATCTAGGTGAACTCCCACTCAAAAACAATATACTTCACATTGTTTTAGTGATCACACGAACCAAATCCACCACATCAAAACCGATCATCACGTGAGTTGATGTAGCTTCAATGGCGAAAAATCAACATGTTCATCATATCTACTATATGATTCATGCTTTACCTTTCGGTGATCCGTGTTCCGAGACCATGTCTGTACATGCTAGGCTCGTCAAGATCAAACCTTAGATTCAGCATGAGAAAATCTGGCTTGCTCACGTTGTATACACTTGCAAAATCTAACACACCCAATCATAACGTGGTGCTTCGAAACAACAAGCTTTAGCAACGGTGCTTACTAAGGATGAACACTTAAAAACTTGAAATTAATGTGTATGAGGGATCATATTATAATGCTACCGTCGCTAACTAAGCAATACAAGATGTATAAAGGATTAAAATCACATGCAATTCATAATATGTGATATGATATGGCCTTTCTTCTTGTTCTTCCGATCTCCATCTTCAAGCACGAACATGATTCCATCATCAAAGGTATGTCGTCAAGGTCAATGGCGCCGCTTCATGGTTGTCGTCCACCAGCTTCAACTATTACAACTACTTTGAATAGACACGCGGGTCTTAACAGAAATTAAAGACAACCATATGTCTCCTGCCGGTTGCCAACTTACAATAAGGATCATTGCATACATCAAATATAATCACAATCATGGCCATATCACATCACAGCACACCCCTGCAAAACAAAGTTAGACGCCTCTAATTTTCTTTGCATATTTTACGTGGTTTGGGGCTTTCAATAAGTGTCGATCTAACTTACGAACAAGAACCACAACATTGATGTTTGAACTATCAAGTGCCCGTTGTAAATTGGATCTTTACAATAATGGGAGAGACATACACCCGCAAAGCCACTTATGCAATTGTAAGATCCCTCCTTTACAAAGGAGGGATCTTACAGATGGTATCAGAGCACTGTGTTGCCTGTAGGATTATGACCCTAGGATTGGAAAACCACTAAGGAAAAATTTTCAACTACTTCTACACTTGTCTATTCTTCTCGTAAACTTTTCTAATCTTCTCATTCTCATCTCTATTGTAGATGAACTCCATCAACGAAGCCGTGAAGAAAGGACCACTCATGACCATGACCTTGGAGTGTGAAACTGAGTTTCCCAAAATTCTCAAGGACCTCATGGTGGCAATGGAAGCACATGGTGCAGCTATGTACAAAGGCTTTCCAGTGATGGATGAAGGAGTGGAGTACTGGTGGGTGCAACTTCACTTGTACAAAAACAAGGAAGACAACCACAAAGAAAGAGGATTCTGCATGTACACCAACACTGTGATGCACACCACATTCTTTGAGTCAGCAAGAGAAGTAGCTTGGAGGACTATCAAAGAACTAAGTGCTAGAGTCAAGTGCAGAATGCTCAACCTCCAAAAAGACTTAGAGAAAGAGAAGGAACATACCCAAGAGTTGGAAGCCACCAACCAAACCTTAAGGGGAGATATTATAGACTTAGTGATGGAATCATGTGAACAAGATAGGCTGATTGCCTCTAGGAACATTGTGTTAGCCAACAGATCCAGTGAGATAGGATTGTAAACATACTTCGTTAGTTGGACCACCACCTGTCACCTTATTTTCCAAAATGATACCTTAAATAAGTTTGGACCTTGATTGATGTAATGGATTCATGTATGCATGACTTGTGTGATGTTTGTCTTTGTTTTATCTTAAATAGTGTTGTTCTAACTTTTCTATCTTATAAATAGATGCCTATTACCATCAGCACTGTTGAGGAGTTCCAGGTTACCCGCTTTGGTCCTCGTATCGTTGAGCTTACCACTTTGCTCAATCTCCCTCTTCCCACCATCATGGTGCATCCACTCACCAAGTTCGAGAGGAAGGACCTCTGGGGCTTCAAGGTGAACCAGCCCGGACGCCAGACAGATCCTACTACAGAGGCCATCGTCTTCAAGCTTATGCACGATGACAGGGAGAGAGGCATGGAGGTAGTCATGCAGGACCTGATAGGACGTCTGCTAGGCCGTCACTCCCGACAGGTTAGAGGCACCCACTTCCACGTCTTCGGAAGACGTGATGAGGATGGAGAGTCCATCGACTTCGAGGACGACTCGAGGGACGCAGCAGAGCCGATACGCCTCTACCTCCAGGACTTAGAGTCTCTCATTAGGCACGTGGACACGGACAGGACCAATGTCATGCTCAGTAATGACGAGCTCCAGGTGCAGCTTCGCGAGAAGGACAAGCTTTTCGCACAGCAGGACGAGATATTCAAGGAAATGGAGGCGAAGTTCGAGACCCAGGACCGGAAGTTCAAGAGTCAGGAGAAACGCGTCCAGGATAGGAACAAGAAGATCTGGGACATGACTGAAGAACTGAAGTCCAAGGATTTCGAGCTAGAGCAGCAGCAGATGGTGATCGAGAGGCTTCGCTCCCAGAAGAGGGCTCTCAAGACCAAGATTGAGTCCTTGACCACTACTATTGAGGAGAACAAGACCGCGATGGAGAACGCAGGTCTTACCTTCGTCGAGGAGGAGATTGATGCTGATGAGTAGACTTGACTACTCGTTTATCTTTTATTATCGTACTTGCTATTTGTGAACTTTTTATTGGACCATCCGACATGTGGATGGCTTGCCACTTGTGTGTTTTACTTTGAGACTTTGTTATCTTGTTGTTGAGCTTTTATCTTTGTGTTGCATGTTGTGTTTGCTTATGTGATGTAATGTGCATAAAAACATCTATGGGTATCTCATTCTTATCTCTATTTGAACAAACCACAGATGCCTCCCCGTCGCGCAAACCCCAACCCCAACAACATCACTCCAGAAATGCAGCAAATGATGAATGCTCAAACACAGCTTATGCAAATTATGACAACATTCATCCAGAACCAGAATAATAACAACAACAACAACCCCAATAACAACAACAATAACAACAACAACAACAACAACAACAACAACCCTCCTGGCTTTGATATGCTCACCAGATTTCTGCGTATGAGGCCAGCTAAGTTCTCGGGGACGACTGATCCCATGGTGGCCAATGATTGGCTACGTTCTGTAAACAAGGACTTAGTGATCGTGGGCTGCACGGACGCTGAAAAGGTCAGATTTGCAGCACATCTGCTGGAAGGGCCAGCCGCCACATGGTGGGACAACTTCCAAATCACCACTCCTATAGATGAGGTGACTTGGGCTATCTTTGAGGATGGCTTTTGCACTGCTCATATCTCATCAGGAATAATGAGCCTGAAAAAGAAAGAGTTCCACAATCTGAAGCAGCGCCACCGCAGCGTGGCTGAATACATTGAAGAGTTCAACAATCTGGCGCGTTATGCACCGGATGAGGTTGACACAGATGCCAAAAGAAAGGAAAAATTTCTGGAAGGCTTGAATGATGAACTGAATCTGCAGCTGGCTGTAGCATATGTTCCCACTTATCAGTCGCTCTGTGACAAGGCTGCTATATTGGAGAACAAAATGAAGCAAGTCGAGAGTAGGAAGAGGAAACACTCCGACAAGCACAGCTCGGGATCGTCTCACAAACGATCTCACTATGATGACAGTGGAATCTCAGGATCCCACAAGCATGGGAAATTCAACAAGCACCACAACCACAACCGTCATGACAACAAGCATCATCGCAGTCATGACAATGACAAGTACAAGAACCACAAGAGTGGACATAAGATCCACCACGGTGGTAATGGTAGTGGAAGTGGAAGTCAGCCTGCTAAAAGGGACATCAGTCAGGTTGAGTGCTTCAAATGCAAGAAGATGGGACACTATGCAAATGAGTTCCCCGAAAAGAAAGTTGAAGGACCTGTCAAGCCCAATCCTTTCCAGAAAGGTCAGGTGAACAACATTAATGTGGAGGAGGTCTATGAGGAGCCTGACGCTGTTGCCGGTAAGTTCAGACTCAATTCCATTCCAGCATTTGTACTCTTTGATACTGGTGCATCGCATTCATTCATATCAAAGGCATTTGTTGATAGAAATGGGTTTCCAACTGAAAACATTGGGTGTCCAATAAAAGTTAGTTCTCCGGGTGGAGATATGATAGTAAGTCTTGGATGCCGGGATCTAGTAATAGAGTTTGGAAAACATAAGTTTCCGGTGAGTCTGATAATCCTGGATTCCCAAGGACTGGACGTAATATTGGGAATGGATTGGATGGCTAAGTATGAAGGAGTACTAGATTGTGCTAATCGTACTGTTGCACTCACAACCCCGGAAAGAAAAAGAATAAAATTCAAGTCAAACTTTGAGTCCAAAGGGAGTAAGCTAAATTCTCTTAAGGGGGTTAGCATGGACAGTGTGCCAATTGTATGTGAGTATCCGGATGTATTTCCGGAAGAATTACCAGGAATGCCACCAGATAGAGATGTGGAGTTTCTCATAGATTTGGTACCAGGTTCTGGACCAATAGCAAAGAGACCATACAAAATGTCAGTTGATGAACTGAAGGAGCTCAAGAAGCAACTAGGAGAACAGTTGCAGAAAGGATTTATTCAACCAAGTTCTTCATCTTGGGGAGCCCCAGTTTTGTTTATGGAGAAGAAGGATAGGAGCCAAAGGTTATGCATAGATTAATGTTCCCTCAACGAAGTAACTATCAAGAACAAATATCCTTTGCCTAGAATCAATGACTTGTTTGATCAGCTAGAGGGAGCAAGTGTGTTCTCGAAGATTGATCTCCGGTCAGGCTATTTTCAACTCAAGATAAGGGAGCAAGACATACCTAAAACAGCATTCACCACAAGGTATGGATTATATGAGTATACCGTAATGCCTTTTGGCTTGACCAACGCTCCAGCATACTTCATGAATATGATGAACAAGGTGTTCATGGAATTTCTTGACAAGTTTGTTGTCATATTCATCGATGACATCTTAGTCTACTCCAAGAGCAAAGAAGAGCATGAAGGACACTGGCGTTTGATACTTGAGAAGTTGAGAGAGCATAAGCTTTATGCCAAATTCAGCAAGTGTGACTTCTGGTTAGAAGAAGTTGGTTTTCTTGGTCATGTTATGACAAAGGATGGTGTAGAAGTTGATCCTGCTAAAGTTTCGGCTGTGACTGAATGGGAATCTCCCAAGAATGTTAAAGAAGTTCGCAGTTTCCTTGGCTTAGCAGGTTACTACAGAAGGTTCATCGAGAATTTCTCAAAGGTTGCTAAGCCAATGACTGAATTGTTAAAGAAAGACAAGAAGTTTGCTTGGTCTGAAGGTTGTGAAGTCAGCTTTCAAGAATTGAAGAAGAGACTAGTGACAGCACCAGTTCTATGTCTGCCTGACTTGGAAAAAGATTTCCAAGTGTATTGCGATGCGTCTCATCAAGGTTTGGGAGCCGTACTTATGCAAGACGGTAAAGTTGTGGCCTATGCCTCGAGACAACTCAAAACTCATGAGGTGAACTATCCTACTCATGATTTAGAGTTAGCCTCTGTCGTCCACGCACTCAAAACATGGAGACATTACCTTTTGGGAAAGCGTTGTGAAGTGTTCACGGACCACAAAAGTTTGAAGTATATCTGCACCCAAAAGGAAATCAATATGAGACAAAGAAGATGGTTAGAGCTTATCAAGGATTATGACTTAAGTTTGCAATACCACCCCGGTAAAGCAAACGTTGTAGCAGATGCTCTAAGTCGTAAGATATTTGTAAATGGCCTTACCAAAGGAGAATTGCCAGATGATTTGTGTACTCAATTCAAAGAACTCAGATTGGAGATTGTGCCTGAAGGACATATTATGTCTTTGGATGTTCAACCCACTTTGTTGGACAAGATCCGAGAAGCTCAGAAGACCGATAAGGAAATTGAAAGGATTAAGGAAAATATTGGCCTAGGGAAAGCTAAGAATTTCCATGAAGACGAACAGGGTACTTTATGGCATGGGAAACGTATCTGTGTTCCACAAAATCCGGAGTTACGGAAACTGATTTTGCAGGAAGCACACAACTCTCCGTATTCTATTCATCTGGGTAACACCAAAATGTACATGGACATGAAAGAAAGGTTTTGGTGGAACAATCTCAAGAGAGACATCGCCGAACATATTGCCTTGTGTGATGTGTGTAGTAGAGTAAAAGCGGAGCATCAGAAACCAGCGGGTTTACTTCAATCACTACCTATTCCTGATTGGAAATGGGACAAAATTGGTATGGATTTCATCACCGGATTACCAAGGACCAGATCAGGTTATGATTCCATATGGGTAGTAGTGGATCGCCTAACTAAAGTGGCTCATTTCATACCCGTGAAGACAACCTATACAAGTGCCAAGTTAGCCAAAATCTACATGAGTAGAAATGTATGTCTTCATGGTGTACCTAAGAGTATTGTGTCTGATAGGGGAACCCAATTCACTTCCCATTTTTGGAGACAGCTACATGAGTCATTGGGAACGAGGTTGGTGTAGGGGTTCGTAGCATGGAAAACAAAATTTTCTATCGCATACAAACAAACAAGCCAAGATCTATCTACTAGATTGTAGCAACGAGTCGATGGAATAACTTACCCTCGAAGATTCCAAAGCGGTTAACGAGAGCAGATTCTCGTGGGTGATGTAGTCGTACACTTCCGATCTCAAGATCGCGTAGACGATCCTTCCGGCGCTGCGTTCCGGCAGCGCTCCCGCAGTCGGTCACACGTTCGGTACTCGACGAAGACCTTCCTCTCCCTTGTTCCAGCAGGCAGCGGAGGTTGTAGCACTCTCCTCGCGATTCCGGCAGCACAACGGCGTGGTACCGGAAGTAGAGGGGAAATCCCGCAGGGCTTCGCCTTAAGCCGAAGCGAGTATGGTGGATAATGAGAGAGAGCTATTAGTGGTCTAGAGATTAGACACACCAATTAGAAGGCTCTAAACCGCAGGCTAAAGCAATTAGAAGCTCTAAACCAAAACGGCTCTAAACCGGAGATTAGAGGTAGAAACTTGTGTGTCTCAAGGAGGAGCCCTGCCCCTCCTTTTATAGGTGGAGGGGCTAGGCGCGCCAGGGAGGGAGGGAGTCCCTCCCCAACTCGGCCTAGGGCTGGGCGCCGGCTTGGAGGAGAGGAACTCCTCCTCCAAGTTGGTTTCAACCTCCTCTTGCTTGTTTCCCACAGTTTCCTGTTTCCCACAGTTTCCTGTTTTCCACAGTTTCCTGTTTTAGCCGTTTGACTTTCAAACTGGCAATTTGACTTTCATGTTTTTGGAACAGCAAGAACACTTAGTACATGATGCAATCATTCAATGACACATTCATGTACCTTCCCCCCCGGAGTGCCGGACAATCCGGAACCTTCTAGAACATTCCCGATGAAAACACCGGAATCATTCCCGAACTCCGAAACGGGACTTTCCTTATATGAATCTTATTCTCCGGACCATTCTGGATCACCTCGTGATATCCCGGATCCCATCCGAGACTCCGAACAACATTCGGTCTCTTTCTCATAATACCATAACTACTCAAAACAACGTCGAATCCTTAAGTGTGTCTCCCTACGGTTCGTGAATTATGCGGACATGATCGAGACACTTCTCCGAACAATAACCAATAGAGGAATCTGGAAATTCATATGGCTCCCACATATTTCTACGATTACTTTGCGATCGAATGAACCACTTACATACGATACCAATTTCCCTTTGTCTCATGATAGTTTACTTATCCGAGGTTATGATCGTCGGTATCTCTGCATACCTAGTTTAACCTCGTTACTGATAAGTACTCTTTTCTCGTTCCCGTGATATGTGATCCCTTGTGAGCCAGTCACATGCTTGCAATCTAATTGGATGACATTCCACCGAGAGGGCCCAGAGTATATCTATTCGTCATATGGATGGACAAATCCCACTCTTGATCCATGTGTTTCAACCAATACTTTCCGAACACTCAATGCCACCTTTATAGCCACCCTGTTATGGTGTGGTGTTTGATGACATCAAAGCATCCATCCGGTAAAGGTGATATGCATGATCTCATGGTCGAAGGAATTAGGTTACTATGTATCAGAAAGCATATAGCAATTGAACTATTGAAATGACTTGATCTTTATGCTACGCTTATCTATAGGAGTATGTCCATCACATCATTCTCCTAATGATATGATCCTGTTGTTAATAACATCTCTATGTTCATGATCAGGAAACCATGATCATATATTAACCAACAAGCTAGTTTAACAAGAGGCTTTACTAGGGACTCTTATTTTAGTTTACAAATCACACAAGTATTAATGTTTCCGGTTAATACTAGCATGGTATGTAAACATTTATCATAAGTGTGAAGATATGATAATAACCACTTTATTATTGCCTCTTGGGCATATCTCCAACAGTTGGAATTCAGTACTGCTTTTCATCCTCAAACCGATGGACAAACAGAAAGGACTAATAAAATTCTGGAAGACATGTTGAGGGAATGTGCCCTAGATTATGGGGAAAGTTGGGATGAAGGTCTGCCTTACGCAGAATTTTCTTATAACAACAGCTATCAAGCCAGCATTGAAATGGCACCGTTTGAGTTTCTCTATGGAAGAAAATGTACCACCCCATTGTTATGGAATGGTGTGGGAGAAAGAAGTTTATTTGGGCCAGATCTTATCAAAGAAGCCGAAGAGAAGGTCAAATTGGTTAAGGACAGGTTGAAGATAGCTCAGTCTCGACAGAAAAGCTACGCAGATCCTAAGCGTAGAGAAGTCACCTACGAGGTTGGTGATAGAGCCTATCTTAGAGTATCACCACTTCGTGGAGTGAAAAGATTCGGAGTCAAAGGGAAGTTGGCACCAAGATATGTTGGGCCATTCAAGATTCTGAGTCGCAAAGGAGAAGTTGCTTATGAAATTGAACTGCCAGCATCTCTATCAGCAGTCCATAATGTGTTTCATGTGAGTCAGCTTAAGAAATGTCACCCATAAATGGAAGAAACTTCTTTGAAGGATACCATACCTTTCGAAGAAGTTCAATTAGAAAGTGATCTCACTTATGAAGAAAAGCCTATCAAGATTCTTGAGACTGCAGAAAGAGTCACAAGGACAAAGACTATCAAGTTTTGCAAAGTGTAATGGAATCATCATTCCGAAGAAGAAGCAACATGGGAAAGAGAAGATTGATCTTTGGAAAGACCACCCACACCTATTTGCTAGCCAATCCGAATCTCGAGGGCGAGATTCACCTTAAGGGGGTTAGATTTGTAACATCCCTAAAATCATAATTTCAAAGTTTGCATATCATTCATGCATGCATATAGATTTGAGATCAATTTCAAACTCATTTCAGAAAAACAGAAGCACATAGTGCTATGATTTTATGTGAACAAACTTTAAATCAAATGGCCATCCCCATTTGAAAGTTTGATTATTTTGAACCAAGTTTGTTGCCTTCTATGAGAAAAGGTTTGAGTGTAGAATTTAAACCAAGATTTACAAATTGGGAATAGTTTCAAAAACCCTTTTTTCAAATTTTTGCAAACCAAGTGCCAAGTCTCTGATATTTTGTTCTCCAAGCTTGACCAAGCCTTTGCAAAGCAACCACTTGATCTTATGCCTATATTTGAGACTACTGCTCACTGCAAAAATACCAAGAAGTTTTGAATTCAAATGAAACTTGAATTCATTTGAAAATCAATCCAGAAAATTGAAACAGAAAAAGAAAAAGGAGAAAGAATTAGAAAAGGGCCGGCGCTAGGATTCCAGCCCAGCAACAGAACAGGCCCAGCTAGCCCACCCGGGCCATTTCTTTCTCTCTCGCACGCGTGAGCGCACCCACACAGCCGCTGACAGCCAAACCCCACCTCCCCTTCGCGTGCTTCGCTGACAAGCGGGCCCCCTCCATGTCGCCCTCGTCTTCCCCAAACCGCGCCCGCGACCACGTCGCCGCTGCTGTCAAGGCCGGTAATGGCGCGGTGTAATTAGCCTTAATTCCGCAGGCGTTTCCTGTCACGCCTGGGCCTATTTAATCCCCTCTGCCCCGCGAGCATTTCCCCCCACTCTCCTCGCTCACTCCGCCACCAGGCTGCGCGCATTTGCTCTCGAAGCCCCGCAGTACCGACGAATCCGGCGATCGATTCCGGTGAGCCTCGACCGCCCCCTCTCTCTGGTTCAAACGATGATGCCCAGCTTGATATTGCGCATACGCTGACGCCTTCCTTTTGCCTGCTCGTGACCCAGGTTGTCGTCTCCGTTCACGACCGAAACCACCTGCGCCGCCGACAGACTCCGGCGACCAATTAAGGTAAAATCCGAGCGCCCCTTGCCCCCTCCTTCACGCGAGATTGTTCGCCTGCGTCTTGCGCAACTCCTGACCCCTCTGGTTCGTGCTAGGGCGATGCCAAACCTCGCCAGTGACCACGTCTGCAAGCAACCGACGCCGCCCGCAACTCCGATGAGCTCCAGAGACCATTCCCATGCGCCCCTTCGCAAACCAGCGCCACGTTGAGTTCCAGCACGCCACCGCGGTTCTGGTAAGATCCTTCTCCCTCTCGCGCATGACCTAGAACGCCAGCGCCGCCGCTGACTGAGCGCTCCGCCGCGCGCCGCCAGAACATGGTCGCATGCTCGAGCGCCGTTGGATCTAGATCCAACGCTTACGATAGAATCACTAATCGAACCGTTATGCTAGATCTGGACCGTGCGTTTTAAATAGATCCTACGGCTCGCGAGTGTGATACGGAGCGAACCGGTACGCGCCAATAGAATCATGACGCGTGGCTAGGGTTTGAATTAAAACAGAATTTCAAATCAGATTTAGATCCAAATTTCAAATGGCTATAACTTTTGTTTCCCACGTTAGATTTTTGAAAATTTTATACCGTTGGAATCAGTGAGACAAGCCCTTTCTGAATCTGCAATGTGTTTAACAAAAAGTTTCTGTTAAAATAACTTTTTATGCAGAAACATATTTAGGACCATTTTGAATTTAGATTTTGTTTAGCAAATGGTTTTAGTGCTAAATAAGTTTAGTTAGCAATCTTTTTGACTTGGCTATGTTTCTGTATCATGCACTTGCTTGGTGGAGTTTTCAAAAAAATCACCACTTAGCATTTTCTTGCATGCATGCATTCATATTTTTGTTTGTATATGAATTGTGTGTAATTTTGTGCTACAAATTTTTATGTAGATTTTGCTAGTGACTGTGATTGTGAAGAGTGCTACTCTCCCCATTACCAAGGCAAGTGGTACTTCATGAATATTTCCATCCCTATATTTTTCAAGTATTAGAAATATTTTGCTAAGTCTTGCATGTTGTTACTATTTTGCCAAATGCTATGTTGGGAAATCCTAAGTAGTTGTAGAATGGTAGAATTGCTAGGGAATTTCCTAAGTTAAGTTACTATGCCATGCTTAGCCTAGCTAGTAGAAAACAAGGGTTGGTAAAGTATATACATGCTATGATGAAAATATTTCTAAGTCTTTTGGACTTATGTTTTTCTTATTAAAACAACTAAGTCAATGAACCTCCTGAGTGGAATGGGACTTGAATGGTGGTTTTTGGTTGAGTGGTTACACAAGGCCCATGGACATGGTTTACCTTGTGTATCACACTTGTGGTATGCCACCCAGGCACAAAGGGATTTGGAGGCCAAGTGTTGAGAAGCTTATAGTGCAACCACTTGGCAATATGGGCTCTGCCTTGATCATATAGGTTGCTAGAACTTAGCCTTTTGGACAGTTGGTGGTAGTGGGAATGATAGGTTGGAGCGCGTCCATTTGGCTAAGGAAAGGCTTCTGAAAGGTCCTGTCTTGGGAAACCAAGTCTGGTGGGGAAAGTGCACAACCTCTGCAGATGGAAAATCTAAGTACTTAGCCAAGTCCATGGAAATGGACAACTTGAGCATCAAGACATGGAAGCTACAAGAATCTCATCACTCCAACTTCTAAGTAAAAATTGGTGGGTGAACAAGGGTGAAGGACCCCAATGTCTATTGGTGGTTTCTTGGGAAAGTTTTGACAAAGAAAAACCTAGTGATTTCAACTAATAGGAAAAACCTATTTTCAAGCAAAGCAAGCCAAGCTACACTTAGCCAAAATGCATATAGTAATATAGTCCACTTAAAAATTTACTAAGGTATCACTTGCCAATACTATTCCAAAGTATTGACCCACTGTGGCTGTAACTTGTGATGTTGCAGGTTACTCCGATGATGATTAGGTGTCATGAGTCTACACTCAACATGCTTGCCTGTGGCACATGAAGATGAAGACTTATGTTTATTTACTTATTCCAAAACTCTTGTATTAGGCCTGTGGCCCTGAGTTGTAAAATACTATGTTTTATCTCTGGAATGGATGTAATAAATGACCTTTGTATCTGTGTACTTCATCTTAAACTGTGGATGCTAGCAATGATCCAGGGACTAGCATTGCAATCACATGGATCCTTTTCCTTTACAAAGGAGGGATCTTACATCAATAAAAGTTGCATGTTGAGCGTGGAGCAAGTCTCATGAACGATGTCATGTAAGGTTAGCCCGGGCCGCTTCATCCCATCATACCGCAAGATGCAAAGTACACAAGAAGCAATTGATAATAAAAGCACCACCGCCCACAATGACCATTGTGTTCTACTCGTGCAACAGATCTACATATAGACACGGCACTGATACCACTTTAGGGGTTCGTAGAATGGAACACAAAATTTTTCTACCGCATGCAAACAAACAAGCCAAGATCTATCTACTAGATTGTAGCAACGAGTCGATAGAGGAACTCACCCTCGAAGATTTGATTAGCGTTTGACTTTTCAAACTAGGATTTGATTTCTCCCTTTATTTTCCCAGCCATGATACCTAGTACATGGTGCAACCATTCCACATTGTCATGACACATTCATGTACCCTTCCCCTCCGGAGTGCCGGACCTTCCGGAACCTTCTAGAACATTCCCAATGAAAACACCGGAATCATTCCCCAACTCCGAAACAGGACTTTCCTTATATGAATCTTATTCTCCGGACCATTACGGATCACCTCGTGATATCCCGGATCCCATACGAGACTCCGAACAACATTCAGTGTCTTACTCATCATTCCATAACTACTCAACAACATCTAATCCTTAAGTGTGTCTCCCTACGGTTCGTGAATTATGCGGACATGACCGAGACACTTCTCCGAACAATAACCAATAGAGGAATCTAGAAATTCATATGGCTCCCACATATTTCAACGATTACTTTGCGATCGAATGAACCACTTACATACGATACCAATTTCCCTTTGTCTCACGATAGTTTACTTATCCGAGGTTTTGATCATCGGTATCTCTGCATACCTAGTTCAACCTCGTTACCGATAAGTACTCTTTTCTCGTTCCCATGATATGGGATCCCTTGTGAGTCTGTCACATGCTTGCAAGCTAATTGGATGACATTCCACCGGGAGGGCCGAGAGTATATCTATCCGTCATATGGATGGACAAATCCCACTCTTGATCCATGTGTCTCAACCCATACTTTCCGAATACTCAATGCCACCTTTATAGCCACCCAGTTACGGTGTGGTGTTTGATGTCATCAAAGCATCATTCCGGTGATGGTGATAAGCATGATCTCATGGTCGAAGGAATTAGGTTACTATGTATCAGAAAGCTTATAGGAATTGAACTATTAAAATGACTTGATCTTTATGCTACGCTTATCTATAGGAGTATGTCCACCATACCATTCTCCTAATGATATGATCTTGTTATTAACAACATGTCAAATGTTCATGATCAAGAAACCATGATCATCTATTAATCAACAAGCTAGCATAAAGAAGAGGCTTTACTGGGGACTCTAATTTAGTTTTCAAATCACACAAGTATTAATGTTTCTTGTTAGTACCATTATAGCATGAATGTAAACATTTATCATAAACACAAAGATATAATAATAACTACATTTATTATTGCCTCTAGGGCATATCTCCAACAATAATGCCGATCTGCACCATCAACATGTCCGTCGGCTTCACGGACGTCGGCGCCCCAGTGGAGATGGCGATCATCAGCGGTTCGCCGCCACATCGCGATCTGCTCTCGGAAGGCCAGATCCGCACCATCTCCCGCCTCGCCTCCGAGTATGACTCGGCCACCAGCAATGCAGCCGGGACTGATGCGGCCATGGACGATGCAGCTCTCCATGACGACGCCGACTCGGCATCCCCTGCCTCGATCGCCAGATCCATCACCGCCGCGTCACCTGAGGGCTCCATCACGTGAGTCTCCAACGCCGGGGATTTCGAGGGATCATCCATCCTCGAGATCTTCGACTCCGACTTAGGTCCAAGTCCTCTGGCGACCTCCGCGCCAGATCCAGTAGCTTCGTCGCGACCTCCAGGCAGGTAGCACGAACGCCTCGCCAGATCCCTTCTCCACACCGATCCCGTTGACCGCAACAACGACGGAGGTCGAGGAAGCCCGCCTGCGACTGGAGGAGGCGGTGTGCAAGGAGCAAGCCGAGCACGAGAAATTTCGCCTCGAGTAGGAAACGGCGCAGGAGCTGTCGCTCTACCACCAACGCCGCATCAGGAGCCGCCTGAACTCCAACGTTCAGGGCCGCTCCCTGAACTTCAGCGATGGCAACGACCCCGCCCGCGCGGCCGATCGTGAGTTCTACGAGAATGCGCCACCGGGAGGCAGTAGTCGCCCCCCCACCCGGATCACCAGCGACTAGGGCTCCTGCGCCACCCTCGGGTCATGCACCCCCTCCTGACCAACAAAGGGTCATTATCTCTCCACAAGCCCACGCAAATGGGCTCCCTCTATACTCCACCCCGATGGACAATGTCATCGCGGGACAGGCAACAGTCGCCAACCTCAACATCAAGGGAGAGGGTGCACTGCAGGTCAAGTATGCCCAGGCCCTACTTTCCAGGGTTGTCGAGCAGCAAGTTACGGGAGTCGAGACGCAGGGGCAGATGTACTCCCGCTCGTCCGGAAGTAGCGCGGCCTTGAGCAGCCACCCAACGATTGCCAATACCCTCAACTTCCCACCACCCGAGCCCCCGCAGCACCATCCACGGGGCGCACACCCTGCACTGTCCAGCAATGAGCCGCGACTGGCAAACAATACGGTCGCCACTAACGGTCAGCCGATCGACGCGCGAACGCACATGATCAACAACCAAACCTGGCGGGCACGCCAGCCCAACGACTTGAGGCACACCCTCACCAACCGCGGCGACCCCGATCCAAGAGGCTCCCTCAACCGAATCGGCCCACAATGCTTCGGACCAATGATATGAGGCGAGAAGTACCCCGCCAACTTCAAGGCGCCAAAGGAGATCGAAAAGTACGAACCAACATATGTTCCAGCGTTGTGGCTCGACACATACCTCATGGTGATGGGCATCGCAGGCCACACCGACCTGCTCGCTGCTCGCTACCTTCCCCTGATGATGGAGGGAGCCACCAGGCAATGGATCAACACCCTCCCTGTGGATAGCATCGACTCGTGGGAGGACATGCACGAGGGCTTCGTCAGGCTCTTCGAGGGTTCCTTCACCCGCGCCACCACCATCGAAGACCTGGAGCGTTGCATCCAGGGACCGCGTGAGTCGACCCATCGCTGTGTGCAACAGTGGCAGGAACTATTGATCAACGCTTTTGGCATCCACCCCCGAACGGTGATCCCCTACTTCAAGAACGTGTGCCGGTGTGAGCCTCTAGTTTCCAATATCAAGAGGGTCTACCGGTCGCTCGATAACATCCCCGACCTCCTCGACATCGCCAAGCGCTACATGGAGGAGGGCCCCAACCAAGACTCTGATCACGAATCCGGAGGAAGACGCCACACAAGTGACAACGATAACGGGAGACAACGCGAGATGTGCTACATCAATAGTCGCCTCACTGGCAAACGCCGCGGTGACGGGTGAGTCGACTTCGTCGCCAATGCCGGCTATGCTCCACGCGATCCGAAGAACCTCCACCGCGACGGAGGAAACTACCGCGATAGCGTAAATTACCGCGCAAGGCCGAAATTTGACCTCGCAGCTCTGCTCAACCAGCCCTGTGTCTACCACAGCAGGGAGGGGAAACCCGCCACTCACACTACCGCCGAATACGACTCCCTGAAGGAGATCGAAAAGGCATGACGGTCAAGGGAAGGCCCCAACAACAACCCATCAAATGGCAATGCTGGCGGGTTCAGCAACGACATCGGCTCGCTACACACATTCACCAAGCTCAGCACCAAGCGCGAGAAGAAGGTGCTCGCCCGCGCAGTCGCTGTGAATGTGGTGACCCAAGACGACATCCCCCGCTTCCTCAACTGGTTCGAGCAGCGCATGACATGGAGCCGCGAGGACCACGCACCACAGATCGAGTACCCTGGGCAAGTCGCCCTGGTGGTCAAGACCAAAGTGGCTGACTACTGGCTCCCCAAGACACTAATGGATGGCGGGAGATCCATCAACATCCTCTACCTGGACACATTCAGACGGCTGCGGCTCCCACAGTCAATGGTCGAATCAACCCTCACCACCTTCAATGGCATCGTCCCTGGTCAGAAGGCATACCCGATCAGCAAGGTGGCTCTACCCATCACCTTCGGCACGCCCTCCAACTTCCGCACCGAGTGGATCGTCTTTGACCTGGTGAACTTCCGCAGTCCCTATCACTGTGTCCTAGGGCGACAAGCATTCGCCAAATTCATGGCGGCACCGCAGTACACGTACAACATGATGAAGCTCCTAGGGCCATGCGGCATCATCATCATCCACGGTGACCCCAACATGGCCGTGGAGTGCGAGGAGAAATACATTGAACTCGAGGGCGTCATCATCGCCGTGGAAACCAACCACGCCGACAAACTCGCCAAATATGCAAGTGTCCTCGACAAGGATGACCCCACAATAATGAAGAAACCCAACGCAGAAAATGTTGGGCCGACGGCGTTCAAAGCTTCGGCGTACACACACACAGTCGAGCTGGTCCCGAGCGACTCCAACCAGACGGTCACTATTGGGACAGGCATGAGCCCCGCATAGGAAAGCGCGCTCATCGAGTTTCTCCATGAGAATCGCGACATCTTCGCATGGAAGCCATATGATATGACAGGTGTCCCGAGGGAACTTGCTGAGCACAAGCTTAATGTCGACCCCAAAGCACGACCTGTAAAGCAGTCACTACGTCCCTTCAATGAAGAGCGCCAATAATCAATCGCCGAAGAAGTTCAGCGTCTACTCGCCGCAGGCTTCATCCGGCCTATCAAGTACTTGAAGTGGCTGGCAAACCCAGTCCTACTCATGAAAAAGAACAAGACCCAGAGAATGTGCATCGACTACACCAACCTCAATAGCGCCTGCCCACGGAGGAATTCGTCCTCCCGTGCATCGACCAGATCATCAACTCCATCGCAGGATCGGAGTTGCTGTGCTTCCTCGATGCTTACTCTGGTTACAACTAGATCAAGATGGCGGTCAAGGATGAGGAGAAGACGGCGTTCATCACGCCATTCGGCGCCTACTGCTACACCGCCATGACGTTTGGCCTCAAAAACGCTGGCGTGACTTACTAGCGGTGTATGTAGGAGTGCCTTGCGAGCCAAATTGGCCGCAACATCCACGTCTACATCAACGACGTGGTGGTAAAGTCCACTTGCCAAATCAACTTGCTCGCCGACCTGGCTGAAACATTCGCAAATCTTCGGAGGTACAAGATAAAGCTCAACCCAGGGAAGTGCACCTTCGGTGTGCCCACCAGACAACTCCTCGGGTACGTGGTCTCCAAGCGAGGCATCGAATGAAACCCCACCAAGTTCGACACCATCACATGACTCGGCAAAACCGAGTGCCTCCGTGATGTCAAAAAACTGGCCGGTCGAGTCGCGGCCCTCAGCCGCTTCATCCCCTGGCTCGGCGAGAAGGCAGTGCCTCTCTACCGGCTGATGTGCAAGAACACCATGTTCCAATGGGACAAAGAAGCAGACAACGCATGCAAAGCACTCAAAGAAGTTCTACTCGTGGCACCACTACTTGCAGCCCCCGTCGACAAGGAGCCAATGCTCATCTACGTCGCGGCCACCACACGAGTCGTCAACACTGTGATGGTCGTCGAGTGGACAGAGGAGGGCACAGAACGCCTTGTGCAGCGTCCGGTCTATTACATCAGCGATGTCTTAGCAGACTCACGACAGCACTACCCGCAATCCCAGAAACTGGTATATGCGGTATTCAGAGCCCAGCGACGGATCCCACACTACTTTTAGGAGCACCCCATCACGTTCGTCTCCTTCATGCCACTGCAAGACATCATCCGCAATCGCGACGTGACTGGGCAAGTCGCCAAGTGGGCCGTCGAAATCGGCGTCCACAACATAAGGTACGAGTCACGAAAAGCGATCAAGTCACAAGCCTTGGCAGATTTCCGGGCCGACTGGGAAGAAGCACAGCAGCCGGAGAAGCTACCATATCTCCATTACTGGTCGCTCTACTTTGACGGGTCCAAGAATGTGGACAACGCAGGGGCTAGGATCGTACTCACCTCCCCCAAGGGCAACAAGCTCCGCTACGTAGTGCACCTCGGCTTCACGCCCTGCACCAACAACATGGCCGAATACGAGCCCCTCCTCCATGGCATGCGGGCCTCCAAGGAGATGAACGTCAACCGCCTATGGTGCTACAGCGACTCCGACCTCGTCACCACACAAGTCGCTGGTACCTTCGGTACCATCTCCCCCACCATGGCAGCATAGCGCCAAGCGGTGGACCAGCTAGGGGGCACTTCGATAGCTACTCTGTCGAATGGATCTACAAGCGCAAGAACAAGGAGGCTGACGCCCTCTCCCGCATAGGATCGGATCGGCAAACCCCACCCGCGGGCGTCTTCCTCGACGCCATCCACAAGCCTTCTGTGTCCATGCCGAAGGAGATCGTCGTCGGAAGACCTATACAACCCGAACCCGCCCTGGTCGCCATGTTTCGGAACCTAGCAACTGGACCGCACCATACCTTGCCTACGTCAAGAGCAGGACTCTGCCTTCGGATGAAACAGAGGCAGGCATGATAGTGCAACGCTGTAAATCCTTCGCCATCATCAACGGCGAACTCTACAAGTGTGGCCGGCGTGTTCCAACGCTGTGTGCAACCACGGGAAGGACGAAGATCCTCCAGGACATCCACGCCGGTGATTGCGGCCACCACGTTGGTGCCCGGTCTCTAGTCACCAAAGCCATGCGACATGGCTTCTATAGGCTCACCGCGAGCGCTGACGCTGTCGACATCGTCCAACGCTGCGTCGGGTCCCAGAAATACGCCAACCAGACACACATGCCTGGTTCCGCACTCAAGACAATCCCCATCACCTGGAAATTCGCCGTATGGGGCATGGACATGGTGGGCCCCTTCAAAAAGGCTCCTTCTGGTTACACCCACTTCCTGGTCGCCGCCGAAAAATTCACCAAGTGGGTCGAGGCCAAGCCGGTCAGGAAGTGCGATGGGAAGAGCGCCACCAAGTTCCTCCACGAGATCATCTATCGGTACGGGTACCTACACAACATCATCACGGAAAATGGCACCAACTTCGCAAAAGGCGCCATGGAGTTGCAAGCATCTAATTGCCCAAGATAGCTACTAACAACGGAGAGCATGCAAGATCACAAATAACATAGACATGATAGAATCAATAATCAATCTGACATAGTATCTCAATATCCATCGAATCCCCGCAAACACAACTTGTATGATTACAAATAGATGATCATGCTCATGAACGGAGATCACAAGATCTAAACATGATAGCACAAAGGAGGAGAAACAACCATCTAGCTACTATATGGACCCATAGTCCAAGGGTGAACTACTCACGCATCACTCTGGAGGCTGACATGGTGATGAAGAAGGCCTCCGGGATGATCTCACCCCTCCGGCAGGGTGCCGAGAAGAGCTTCAGATCCCCCTGATCTAGGGACGATGGTGGCAGCGGTTGCAGACTGTTTCGTGGAGATTTTATCTGGTACTTAGGGTTTCTACATCGGGGTGCTCATATAGGCAAAGGGGCAAGGTAGGTGGGCGCCTGAGGGACCCACACCTAGGGCTGGTGCTCCCTGGACGTGTCGCCCTAGTGTGTGGCCACCTCGTGGCCCCCCTTCGGCTGCCCTTCGGACTCCGTGTTTCTTCTGGTAAAATATTGACTTTGGCTTTTGTCCTGTCCAATTTCGAGAATATTTCCTTACTATCTTTTCTGAAACCAAAAACAGCAGAAAACAGGCAACTGGCACTACGGCATCTTGTTAATAAGTTAGTTCCAGAAAATGTATAAAAATACCTCAAAGTGTCGACAAAACATAACAAAGTTGATACAAAACAAGCATGGAGCATCAAAAATTATATATACGTTTACGATGTATCAAGCATCCCTAAGCTTAACTCCTGCTCGTCCTCGAGTAGGTAAGTGATGAAAAGAATAATTTTTGAGGTGACATGCACCATCACAATCTTGATCAAAATATTTGTAAAGCATTGATGGCTAGGATCAAAGTACTCTAAACATAAGCATGAAAGATGTAGTTCTAACAATAAGACATAGCAACTATGTTGTAACATGAAAAGGTACAAACAAAGATCATGAATAACAATGCATTGAAAGACGTTTGTTTGTTTCACATATAGGAAACATAGCAAGAGTGGTATTTATCTTGTCCTTCATGGAATAGAAAAACATAAATGCATAGGAAACCTTCAAAGTTCATAAGGGTGACTAGATACAAATAATTTAAGAACAAGTAATATCAACATTATGAATCAATCAATAAGTTTTGGGACAATGCACATTAAACTAAGAATGACAATATGCTCTCTTAATTGGTGCATAATGATAGAGGATGGAGACTCAACGTAAAATTGAAGAGGAAGGACCTTCACAGGGAAGCAGGGATTTCAAGTTTCATAAAGAGCTTCCAAAAATTATGGTACTTATTAGCTTTCATCTCTCATTGCCCCTATCGTAAGAATCTTGAAGTGATTAAGGTTAAAGTGAAACAAATATGAAGTATATCCTTGACAAAGCATAAGTTGGCAATCTCATGTCCCTTGAGTACGAGAGTCTTTCCTCATGTTACTCAACTTTAGTCACAAGCAAGTTCTTGTCATTGTAAGTATATGTGTATCATAGAGAACCGCCAATGGTGTACCCCTTTCCCCATGAAACATGAGCTATCCCATATAAAAATGACAAGGCAATAGACAATGAGCATCTCAGCGATCCTTTTATTTACCATGAGCATGGTGCATATTTTTTCTCTTCTCTTTTTTTCTATATATTTTTTTCTAAGGATGCTTCATAGATTGGTGATGTCTACTCACGCTTCTATTCTTGTAGACAGTGTTGGGCCTCCAAGTGCAGAGGTTTGTAGAAGAGCAGCAAGTTTCCCTTAAGTGGATCACCCAAGGTTTATCGAACTCAGGGAGGAAGTGGTCAAAGGTATCCCTCTCAAGCAACCCTGCAATCAAGATACAAGAAGTCTCTTGTGTCCCCAACACACCCAATACACTTGTCAGGTGTATAGGTGCACTAGTTCGGCGAAGAGATAGTGAAATACAAGTGATATGGATGATTATAAGTGGTAATTGCAATCTGAAATAAAAGTGCCAGCAAGCAAACATGTAACAAGACTGATTGTAACGGTGTTTCAATGCTTAGAAACAAGGCCTAGAGATCATACTTTCACTAGTGGACACTCTCATATAAATATCCTCTCTTCATGATGCTACCCTAAACTACTCTCCGGTTGGACAGCTCCAATCCATGGTACGGCTACAAAAGCTCTCCTTAAAGTTTGTATTCCCCATCTAGGTAACCCCAACCCTGTCACTTTGAGCGCTAGATGGTTCCAACAAACACCACAATTTCATAAAGACATCCAACTCAAAATATAACTCATGATAAGTATTTATGTAATCTTTAGCCTAAGTGCCACACGGTGTGCACACTGTCAACTTCACACACGTGGGGATAACCGGACATTACAATTAAAGCACTTGAGTAGCAGAGTAGATCTACTTGATTACAAAGCTCATGACCACAATATGATCATGCATAGAGAGAGATGAACACATAGCTACTGGTAGAGCCCTTAGCCTCGAGGGAGAACTACTCCCTCCTCATCATGAGAATCAGCAACGATGATGGAGATGGTGGTGGAGATCGATGGAGATGGCTCCGGGGGCAATTCCCCATCCCGATAGGGTGCCAGAACAGAGACTTCTATCCCCCGAATCTCCTCTTCGGTGGCGGCGGCGCTGCGGAACTTTTTGTGGAGATCTGCTCCGCGTAGGGTTTACGTCTCGGAGAGATATATATGTAGGCGAAAGGGCAAGGTCGGTGGAGCCTCGAGGGTCCCACACCACCTGGTGGCATGGACAGGGGGCCCACGCCAGCATATGGTGTGGCCACCTCGTTTCCCTCCTCCGTCTCTCCTTTGGGCTCCGTGTCGTGTCGGGCAAAATAGGAACTTTGGCTTTTGTTTCATCCAATTCCGAGAATATTTCTTTACTAACTTTTCTGAAACCAAAAACAGCAGAAAACAGGCAACTGGCACTACGACATCTTGTCAATAGGTTAGTTCCAGAAAATGTATAAAAATACCTCAAAGTCTAGACAAAACATAACAAAGTTGATACAAAACAAGCATGGAGCATCAAAAATTATAGATACGTTTACGACGTATCAAGCATCCCCAAGCTTAACTCATGCTCGTCCTCGAGTAGGTAAGTGATAAAATGAATAATTTTTGAGGTGACATGCAGCATCACAATCTTGATCCAGGTATTTGTAAAGCATTGATAGCTGGGATCAAAGTACTGTAAACATGAGCATGAAAGATGTAGTTCTAACAATAAGACATAGCAACTATGTTGTAACATGAAAAGGTACAAACAAAGATCATGAATAACAATGCATTGAAAGACGTTTGTTTGTTTCACATATAGAAAACATAGCAAGAGTGGTATTCAGCTTGTACTTCATGGTATAGCAAAACATAAATGCATATGACACCTTCAATGTTCATAAGGGTGAGTAGATACAAATAATTTCAGAACAAGCAATACCAAGATTATGAATCAATCAATAAGTTTTGGGACAATGCAAATAAAACTAAGAATGACAACTATGCTCTATTAATTGGTGCATAAAGATATAAGGTGGAGACTTAACATAAAAGTAAGAAGAAAGGCCCTACATAGAGGGAAGCAGGGATTTCAAGTTTCATAAAGAGCTTCCAAAAATTATGGTACTTATTAGCTTTCATCTCTCATTGCCCCTATCATAAGCACCTTGAAGTGATTAAGGTTAAAGTGAAACAAATATGGAGTATATGCTTGACAAATCATAAGTTGGCAATCTCATGTCCCTTGAGTACGAGGGCCGTTCCTCATGCTACTCACCTTTAGTCACAAGCAAGTTCTTGTCATTGTAAGTATATGTGTATCATAGAGAACCGCCAACGGGGTACCCCATGCGCCATGACACAGAAGCTATCACTTATGAAAATGACAAGGTAACAGACAGTGAGCATCTCAGCAATCTTCTTATTTACCATGGGTATGGTTCTAATTTTTTCTTTCTCTATTTTTTTCTATATTTTTTCTAAAGATGCTTCATGGATTTCTCATTATGGTGATGCTGCAAGTTTCCACCATGATTAGGCATGGATTAGGCTAGTCGCCCAGGCGTTTCTCTAACACATATATAATACTCCATGAACTTACAAGCTCCCCTTTTATTTCACACCGCCGACATCCATAAACAAAAGATCATGATTTCAATTGGGTAATATGTACAGGTTTTGAAAGCGTTCCCCATGACAACATGGTTCTGCTAATTCCCAACTTATAAGTGCAAGCATATACAACATAGATGATGTTGTGGATATACTAAATAGGTATACCTACGGCATAGTCTCATACCGGCAAGCCCGGGTGGCCCACAGTTGGTGGTTAGTCCTATGGCATAACCGGGCGGCCTAGTTGCTGATAGATAAGATGGAAGTCCAGCAGGGATAAAGGAAGGCGACGTGCCACCACCTATGATGGAAGCTGGAGCCTTGGAGGACACGAAGACTAGTTAGTGTTAGTCTAGGACTCTGTAACCCTATCCGGCTGGGACTCTCCTTATAACCCTAGGTCCTGGGGTCCTTATAAGCCGGCCTACGGAAGCCTTTAGGGCATAACATCAACAATAGACAAGTGCATAGCACTACTCGCGCACAACGAAACCCACAATCCTGTAACTCGGCGTATTGCCATTATAGTGATTTATAGCAGGAGTAGGATCTCGCCACCGTCATGAGATATGAACCTGGGTAAACTGTGTTAAGCCGCCCCGGACGCTCTCCGTCTTTCCTCACGTCTCTAAACATGCACTATGAGGACCCCTTCATGGCGTACTCATCGGCAATACCACGACAGATGACACAATGGTTCAAATTTATTAGGTGCAAGAAATAAAGTGTGCCATCAAGTTTGTGAGAGATTAAATCACTAATTTTCACATAACAAGTTTAATTTGGAAGATACATAAAACAATAATATACGTGGAATGGTGTAACACACCATGCATAGGAGTTTATAGTGGACTCTTTGGAATAACTTGGTTTCTTGGGAGTTGGATGCATGAGTAGAGTTTACTCAGTACAAGTGGAGGCTAGCAAAGGACTAGGAGCGACCAACTAAGAGAGCAATAATGGCCATAATCATGCAAAGCGACAAAACATTATCAACTAAAGCATAAAGTGGTATCACAAGTCAAAAACTAAATGATCATTGAGGCTAAGGTGACTAGTTCATAGTCTTAACATTGTGTAAGCATGTGTCAAGTCAACCCAAACAAAGCATCAAAGGAGAATACCATAATATTATGCTTTTGTATGCTAAAACAATGCATGATTCTTTCAAGTAATGGTGCGTGCACCCAATGTTGACGTGGGACACTTCGTTGGAACCCCAAGAGCAAGGTGTGATGAGCACACCAACAAGTTTCCCTTAGTAGAGACCGAGGTTATCGAACTAGGAGGAAGGAAACGTCACACAGGTGTTGCAAACAACGTGGAGGCCCGCACAACACAAACTCAAGACTTTGTCCCAACAAATCAGTGAGGTTGTCAAGCTCACCGGTTTGCTGTAACAAAGGATTTACTGTATGTTGTGGAAGGTAATGGTGGTTTGTAGCAAGTAAACAGTAACAGTGGAAGATGTATCAATGGTAAAGATTGGACCGGGGTCCATAGTTCACTAGAGGTGCTCTCCTTGGATAAACAACATGGCATGAAGGGTAAACAAATTATAGCAGGGCAATTGACAGGAACTAAGCAAGGAATAACAATGCAATACTAGTCAGAAAGATCCTATGAGATTCGATTGGGCAATACGAAAAGATACATAGACCGCCATCCAACTGCATCTATGACTAGAATTCCACCTTCAGGTTATCATCCGAACCCCCTCCAGTATTAAGTTGCAAGCAACAGACAACTGCTTTAAGCAAAGTGTGTAAGGTAAACAATCCACTTGTTCCATGAAAAAGAGACCATTGTTTTCTCCCTAGTAGCAACAGCACATCTACAACCGAAGAGATTTTTGTCACTTCCCTTGGAAACTAGAGGCATGAACCCACTATCGAGCATAAATACCCCCTCTTGGAGTCACTAGCAACTAATTGGCCAAGATAGCTACTAACAACGGAGAGCATGCAAGATCACAAACAACACAGACATGATAGAATCATAAATAAAAAACAATTAATCATACTAACATAATAATCTCAATATCCATCGGATCCCCGCAAACACAACATGCATGATTACAAATAGATTAGACCTTGATGATGAATGGAGCTCACAAGATCTATACATGAAAGCATAAGAAGGAGATACAACCATCTAGCTACTACATGGACCCATAGTCCAAGGTGGAACTAATCACGCATCATACCGGAGAGAAGGCCTCTAGGATGATCTCCCCTCCAGCAGGGTGCCGGGAAGAACTTCAGATCCCCCTGACCTAGGGACGATGGTGGCGGCGGCTACAGAAGGTTTCATGGAGTTTTGATCGGGTACTTAGGTTTTCTGCATCGGGGGCTTCTTATAGGCGAAGGGGCAAGGCTGAGAGGCGACCAGGGGGGCCACACCCTTCCTAGGCGCGGGCCCACCCCTGGCCGTGCCTAGGGGGGTTTGGCCACCCTGGTTCGCGTCTTCGTCTCGTCTTCTGGATTCGTGTCCCTAACGGTAAAATATTGACTTTGGCCTTTGTCCCGTCCAATTCCGAGAATATTGATTTTCTACCTTTCCGAAACCAAAAACAGAAGAAAACAGGCAACTGGTACTGTTGCAACTTGTTAATAGGTTAGTTCTAGAAAAGATATAAAAACAACTCAAAGTGTAGAGAAAGCAAAGCAAAGTAGATACTAAACAACCATGGTGCATCAAAAATTATAGATACGTTTCTGACGTATCAAGCATCCCCAAGCTTAACTCCTGCTCGTCCTCGAGTAGGTAAGTTATAAAAAGAATAATTTTTTAGGTGACATGCACCATCAAAACCAAGACCAAACCATTTGCAAACATTGAAAGTTGGGATCAAAGAACTCTAAACATGTGCATGAAAGATGGAGTTCTAACAATAAGACTAAGTAAATATGCATGCAACATGCCATGCTACAAACAAAGATCATGAATAACATGCATTAAAAAACGTTTGATTGTTTCACATACAGAAAACATAGCATAGTGGCAATCAGCTTGTCCCTCACAGAGTAGAAAATAAATGCATAGGACACCTTCAAAGTTCACTAGGGTGACTACAAACAAATAGCACAAAAACTAGTAATATCACAATATGCATCAATCAATAAGCGTTGAGACACTGCACACAGAATGAAAACTATGCTCTCTTAATGGTGCCTAAAGGTAGAAGGTGGAGACTCAATAAAATAGTGGAAGAAAGGACCTTCATAAAGGGAAGCACGGATTTGAAGTTTCAAAAAGAGCTTCCAAAAATTATGGTACTTGTTAGCTTTCATCCCTCATTGCCCCTATCATAAGCATCTTGAAGTGATTAAGGTTAAGGTGAACAAACTATGGAGTATATGCTTGACAAAGTATAAGTTGGCAATCTCAAGTCCCTTGAATACGAGGGCCACACCTCATGCTACTCAACTTCAGTCACCTGTAAGTTCTTGTCATTGTAAGTATTTGCATATCATAGAGAACCGCCAACGGGGTACCCCTTCCACATGGTACAGGAGCTATCCCATAACCAAAATGACAAGGCAAGCAGCCAATGAGCATCTCTGCGATCTTTTTATTTACTATATGCATAGATTTTTATCGAGGATGCTTCATAGATAGCTCACTATGGTGATGCTGCAAGTTTCCACCATGATTAGGCATGGCTTAGGCTAGCGGCTCAGGCGTTTCTCTAACACAAAATACAAACTCCATGCACTTACAAGTTTGTAACATCCCAAAAATCATGATTTATAAAGTTTGCACATCATTCATGCATCCTCATGCATTTTGATTATTTTCAAATAAGATTGCAAAACAGAAGCAAATTGTTTGCCTATTATTTTATGTAAGAAAGGCAATGGATTTATTTACACTTTAAAATCATGAGAATACATTGTTTCAACCAGAAAAGGTTTGAATGTTGAGTTCAAAGCTTGCTCAAGTCATGGTTTTATTTTATTTTCAATGGGCCAAGGTATTTGTGAGCAAACACCAATGTTTTATACACAAAAATAAGCATGGTTCACTTTACAAAAATCCAGAAGTGGTTAGAATTCAAACTCATTTGAAATTCATTTGAATTTGATTTCTGAAAATCAAAATAGAAATAGAAAAGGAGAAAAGAAAATAGAAAAGGCCAGCGCTGCCAATCTGGCCCAGTACAGGATCCAGCCCACTAAGCCCACCCGGGCCAATTTCCCTCTGCTTCTCTCTCATGCGCACAACTCCACCCACAGTCGCTGACCCGTGGACCCCCACTGCCACCTCAGCCTTTCTTCCCCAAATCTCGCCCGCGGACCACGTCGTCTCTACCGTTGCTTCCGATAATGGCGTGGTGTAGTTAGCCATGAATCCGCAGGTGTTTCCTGTCGCGTTGCTACCTACTTAAGCCCCTACACCCACGGTCATTTCCCCCCACACATCACACTCGCTCCGGATGAAGTTGATACAAATGCAAAGAGGAAGGAGACATTCCTCGAAGGACTTAATGATGAGTTAAACCTGCAGCTGTCTGTTGCCTATGTTCCAACCTATCAATCACTTTGTGATAAGGCTACCATCTTGGAAAACAAGATGAAACAGGTTGAGAGCAGAAAGAGGAAGCATAGCTTTGATAATCACAGCTCGGGATCGTCTCACAAGCGTTCCCATCATGATGATAGTGGGAGTTCTGGATCCCACAAACATGGGAAGTACAACAACCACCACAACCACAACCATCACCATGACAGCAAGCATCATCGTAGTCATCATAATGACAAGTACAAGAATCACAAGAGTGGACACAAGAGCCACCACAGTGGGAGTGGAAGTGGAAGTCAGCCTATAAAGAAAGATCTCAGTCAGGTTGAATGTTTCAAGTGTAAGAAGATGGGGCACTATGCTAATGAGTGCCCAGAAAAGAAAGTTGAAGGTGCCAACAAGCCCAATCCCTTCCAAAAGGGACAAGTAAACCACATCAATGTGGAAGAAATATATGAAGTGTCTGATGTCGTGGCTGGTATGTTCAAGCTCAATTCTATTTCAGCACTTGTTCTTTTTTATACTGTTGCATCGCATTCATTCATATCAAGAGCATTTGTTGATA
This sequence comes from Avena sativa, assembly GCA_916181665.1. Lineage (NCBI taxonomy): Eukaryota > Viridiplantae > Streptophyta > Magnoliopsida > Poales > Poaceae > Avena > Avena sativa. Next base: position 339,412,853 of record OV702281.1, read on the forward strand.
AAAGTGGATTTCCAACTGAAAACATTGGGTGTCCTATAAAAGTAAGTTCTCCCGGTGGAGATATGATAGTAAGTCTTGGATGTCGTGATCTAGTAATAGAATTTGGAAAGCATAAGTTTCCACTTAGTCTGATAATTCTTGATTCCCATGGATTGGATGTCATTCTAGGAATGGATTGGATGACTAAGGATGAAGGAGTACTAGATTGTGCCAATCGTACTGTCACACTCACAACCCCAGATAATAGAAGGATTAGATTCAAGTCTAACTTTGAATCAAAAGGGAGTAAGCTAAATGCTCTTAAGGGGGTTAACATAGCCAGTGTGCTAATTGTGAGAGAGTATCCGGATGTGTTTCCGGAGGAATTGCCTGGAATGCCCCTAGATAGGGATGTTAAGTTTTTGATTGACTTGCTGCCAGGATCAGGACCAATAGCAAAGAGACCCTACAAGATGTCAGTTGATGAGTTGAAAGAACTCAAGAAACAGCTTGGGGAACAGTTGCAGAAAGGATTTATTCAACCAAGTTCTTCGTCTTGGGGTGCACCAGTTTTGTTTGTTGAAAATAAAGATAGAAGTCAAAGGTTACGCATAGATTATCGTTCACTCAATGAGGTAACTATCAAGAACAAATAACCTTTGCCAAGAATCAATGACTTGTTTGTGTTAGAGTATTGTATGTATACGATTGTTATGGTAGTTTAGGATAGTTAGGACTCTAGCCTAACTTGACTTGTACTCCAAGATGATCCCTGTACGTCTATATATACTCGCCCATGAGGCTCAATAATACATCCAACATATTACGCCAATCTCATAATCTTACATGGTATCAGCCTAAACCGATCCAAAACCTAGCCGCCGCCGGCACGCTTCCGCCGCGCCGCCCCCGGGGAGGTTGATCTCCATGATCTCCGCCGGGGGCCGTGCAACCCGTACGCAGGGTTCGTCCGCCGATCCGTGATCGGCTGCCCTGCAAGTTTTTTTTCCGATCTCTTGATCGGTTTTCTTTTTTTGGTTTACCGATCTTAGATCGTATTGCGTCGCCCATTGCCGTCGTCATCGCCGCGCGTCTACTCCGACCATCGGCACCGATGATCTACCGCGGACGGCTGCTACGCCTTCCTTGGAAGGCTGTCGCGGCTGCCCCCCTCGGATCGTCTTCGTCGTCATCGTCCGGGACTTCACCGACAACACCGCCATCGACTCCGATCTACGCATCGTCCACGCCATGGCGCATACGGCGCATCGTCGGTCTGATCAACCGATCCCGCGTCTGTCTATGCCAAGCATGTCCCCGAGCACGCGTCTACCACTGATCGAGCTACGGGCTGCTGCTGCGCCGCCCGTGGTTTGGTCCATGCTACCAAGCTTCCAACACGCCTTCCTTGGCGTGTACGTCGCTGGTGGTCTCCCAGCCGCTGCACCGACATGCGCCCTGCAGCTATGCCGCCCCCTCGGGTCATAGCATCGCTGCACGCAGTCTACTTCGCCGTCCCAGTGCATCGACGTCCTCAGCTTTTACCGCGCCTACTCCTACAGGCGTGGATCACCGCCGTCTGCACATGGTCTTCGTCACGTCGCCGGGTTCTTCTTCGCCTACTTCGAGTACCGCCGTCGCGCCTCTCTAGGCGTCCAGCATGACCACTTCAGGTCGCCGTTGGTTTCGCCGCCTTCTATGTCTTCTCCACATCGAACTCGTCAGCATTGTCTTATGATACTGGCGCTCAGGTTCATGATGGCAACTACCCCTGCACGCCTGGTACTGGCAACACCGGTGCGTGCCTTCATCCCCGACGCGTTCCCGAGTCTGGCAAACTCGCGTCGGACGCCTCGTCTTTGTCGGCATGATAACGTCTTCTTCGGCATCGACACCTTCCTCTACGACTTCCTCGACCGCATCAGCGACGCATTCTTCTTGGCATACTAGGTTCTGGCAGAACCAAGATGTGCCTTCATCCCCAACGTGCGCCTAGTTCTGGCAAAACTTTGGCGCCGATCGTACCCGACGGCTCGAACTGCATCGACTCCGGCATTGATCGACACCTTCGACCTGCCTCGACGCATCTCCGTCATCCTCTTCGTGTACTATGCGCTTGCGGATTCATGTGCGGATACATCGAAACCAGCAACCCCGACCACGATATCGACCACGGCGACCCTTCGCACGGCTACATCGACCTCGGCACCGCTCCACGCTCTCTGCTCCCTCGACATCGGCACAAGGGCTTCCACCTCGCTTGAGCATCATCAGCCTCCTCTACAGTCCAAGCATCCGTGCCACGACATCGTCTACGACACTCCCGCTGCGACTACGGGGGGATGTCAGCCTTCTGGTCTACTTTGGCACTCCAGTCTGACCGTTTGCGACATTCTTGTTGTTCATGACGCTACCACTACGACTACGGGGGAGTGTTAGAGTATTGTACATATACGATTGTTATGGTAGTTTAGGATAGTTAGGACTCTAGCCTAACTTGACTTGTACTCCAAGATGATCCCTGTACGTCTATATATACTTGCCCATGAGGCTCAATAATACATCCAACATATTACGCCAATCTCATAATCTTACAGTTTGATTAGTTGGAAGGAGCCCGAGTGTTCCCAAAGATTGATCTTCAATTAGGCTACTTTCAGCTAAAGATAAGGGAACAGGACATACCTAAGACAACTTTCACCACTAGGTATGGATTGTATGAGTACACCGTGATGCCATTTGGTTTGACAAATGTGTAGGGGTTCGTAGCATGGAAAACAAAAATTTTCTATCGCATACAAACAAACAAGCCAAGATCTATCTACTAGATTGTAGCAACGAGTCGATGGAATAACTTACCCTCGAAGATTCCAAAGCGTTTAACGAGAGCGGATTCTCGTGGGTGATGTAGTCGTACTCTTCCCGATCTCAAGATCGTGTAGACGATCCTTCCGGCGCCACGTTCTGGCAGCGCTCCCGCAGTCGGTCACACGTTCGGTACTCGACGAAGACCTTCCTCTCCCTTGTTCCAGCAGGCAGCGGAGGTTGTAGCACTCTCCTCGCGATTCTGGCAGCACAACGGCGTGGTACCGGAAGTAGAGGGGAAATCCCGCAGGGCTTCGCCTTAAGCCGGTGCGAGTATGGTGGAGCTTATGAGAGAGGCTATTAGTGGTCTAGTAATTAGACACACCAATTAGAAGGCTCTAAACCAATTAGAAGGTTCTAAACCGCAGGCTAAAGCAATTAGAAGCTCTAAACCAAAACGGCTCTAAACCGGAGATTTAGAGGTAGAAAGTTGTGTGTCTAGGAGGGGAGCCCTGCCCCTCCTTTTATGGGTGGGGAGGCGCGGCCAGGGGAGGGGAGTCCCTCCCCAAGTCGGCCTTGGGTGGCGCGCCGGCTTGGGGAGGAGACTCCTCCCTCAAGTCGGTTCCCAACTCCTCTTTCTTGTTTCCCACAGTTTCTTGTTTTAGCCGTTTGACTTTCAAACTGGACATTTGACTTTTCTGTTTTAGGATTCAATTTAATCCTTTATTTGGGACAGCAAGAACACTTAGTACATGATGCAATCATTCCAATATGTAATGACACATTCATGTACCCCTCCCCCCCCCCCCCCCCCGGAGTGCCGGACAATCCGGAACCTTCCAGAACATTCCCGATGAAAACACCGGAATCATTCCCGAACTCCGAAACGGGACTTTCCTTATATGAATCTTATTCTCCGGACCATTACGGATCACCTCGTGATATCCTGGATCCCATCCGAGACTCCGAACAACATTCGGTCTCTTTCTCATAATACCATAACTACTCAAACAACGTCGAATCCTTAAGTGTGTCTCCCTACGGTTCGTGAATTATGCAGACATGATCGAGACACTTCTCCGAACAATAACCAATAGAGGAATCTGGAAATTCATATGGCTCCCACATATTTCTACGATTACTTTGCGATCGAATGAACCACTTACATACGATACCAATTTCCCTTTGTCTCACGATATGTTACTTATCCGAGGTTATGATCGTCGGTATCTCTGCATACCTAGTTCAACCTCGTTACTGATAAGTACTATTTTCTCGTTCCCGTGATATGTGATCCCTTGTGACCAAGTCACATGCTTGCAAGCTAATTGGATGACATTCCACCGAGAGGGCCCAGAGTATATCTATCCGTCATGTGGATGGACAAATCCCACTTTTGATCCATGTGTCTCAACCAATACTTTCCGAACACTCAATGCCACCTTTATAACCACCCAGTTACGGTGTGGTGTTTGATGTCATCAAAGCATCCATCCGGTAAAGGTGATATGCATGATCTCATGGTCGAAGGAATTAGGTTACTATGTATCAGAAAGCATATAGCAATTGAACTATTGAAATGACTTGATCTTTATGCTACGCTTGTCTATAGGAGTATGTCCACCATATCATTCTCCTAACGATATGGTCTTGTTGTTGATAACATCTCAATGTTCATGATAGGGAAACCACAATCATTAATCAACCAACAAGCTAGTGAAGTATAGAGGCTATACTAGGGACTTCAAATTAAGTTTACAAATCACACAAGTATTAATGGTTTCCTTGTTAATACTATTATAGCATGAATGTAAACATTTATCATAAACACAAAGATATAATAATAACTACATTTATTATTGCCTCTAGGGCATATCTCCAACAGTCTCCCACTTGCACTAGAGTCATCTAATCTAGATTACATGGTAATATACCGAACACCCATGGAAGTTTGGTGTTGGTCATGTTTTGCCCTCGGGAGAGGTTTAGTCAACGGATCCGCCACATTCAGATCTGTGTGTACTTTGCAAATCTTTATATCCCCATCCTGGATATGTTCTCGAATAGCGTGAAAACGTAGCTTGATATGCTTCAGCTTCTTGTGTGACCTTGGTTCTTGCGCATTGGCTATGGCGCCCATGTTATCACAGTAGATAGACATTGGGTCCAGCGCACTAGGAACCACACCCAGCTCTGTAATGAACTCTTTCATCCATATCGCTTCTTGTGAAGCCTCCGAAGCAGCCATGTATTCCGATTCAGTTGAAGATCTCGCCACAACGCTTTGCTTTGCACTCCTCCAGCTAACTGCTGCAGCATTCAAAATAAACACGTATCCAGATTGTGATTTAGAATCATCCGGATCGGTGTTCCAACTAGCATCGGTGTAACCATTAACAACGAGCTGTTCATCACCTCCATAAGAAAGAACCATATCCTTAGTTCTTCTCAAGTACTTAAGGATGTTTTTGACCGCTGTCCAATGATCCACTCCTGGATCACTTTGATATCTGCTAGTTAAACTAACAGCATATGCGATGTCGGGTCTAGTACATAGCATGGCATACATTAGAGATCCTATGGCTGAGGCATAGGGAGTCTTACTCATCCTTTCTCTATCTTCTGCCGATGTCGGACTATGAGTTTTACTCAAGGTCGTATTGGGCAACATGGGCAAGAACCCTTTCTTGCTCTCTTCCATTCCAAACCTCTTTAGAACTTTGTCCAAATATGTACTCTATGACAATGATATTTGGCGTTTCGATCTATCTCTATAAATCTTTATGCCTAATATGTAAGCTGCTTCGCCAAGATCCTTCATTGAAAAACTATTATTCAAATATTCCTTGACACTATTAAGAAGGTCTACATCATTCCCAATCAACAATATGTCATCCACATATAGTATTAAGAATGCTACAGAGCTCCCACTCACTTTCTTGTAAATACAAGCTTCTCCATAAGTTTGTATAAAACCAAAACTTTTGATTACCTTATCAAAACGTTGATTCCAACTTCGGGATGCTTGCTTCAATCCATAGATGGACCGTTGAAGTTTGCATACCTTGTTAGCATCTTTAGGATCGACAAAACCTTTGGGTTGCATCATATACAACTCTTCATCAATGTCTCCATTGAGGAATGCTGTTTTGACATCCATCTGCCATATCTCATAATCATAATATGCAGCGATTGCTAACATAATCCTCACAGACTTTAGCTTCGCTACCGGTGAGAAAGTCTCATCGTAGTCAACTCCTTGAATTTGTCGAAACCCTTTTGCGACAAGTCGAGCTTTATAGACAGTAACATTACCATCAGCATCTGTTTTCTTCTTGAAAATCCATTTGTTCTCGACAGCCTTCCGGCCATCCGGTAAGTCCACCAAAGTCCATACTTGGTTTTCGTACATGGATCCAATCTCGGATTTCATGGCTTCTTGCCATTTATTGGAATCTGGGCTCATCATTGCTTCCTCATATGTCTCGGGGTCATCGGTGTTGTCCACCACCATGACATTCATAACGGAATCATACCAATCTGGAGTGGTACGAGTTCTCGTTGACCTCCGAGGCTCTGTAGCAACTTCAACCGAAGTTTCATGATCACCATCATTAGCTTCCTCTCTTATTGGTGCAGGCACCACAGGAACTTCTTCCGGTGCTGCGCTACTCGCAATTTCGAGAGAAGGTTCGACAACCTCGTCGAGTTCTACTTTCCTTCCAGTCAATTCTTTCGAGAGAAATTCCTTCTCTAGAAAGGATCCATTCTTGGCAACGAATGTTTTGCCTTCGGATCTATGATAGAAGGTATACCCAATAGTTTCCTTCGGGTATCCTATGAAGACGCATTTTTCCGCTTTGGGTTCAAGCTTGTCCGGCTGTAACTTCTTTACATAGGCTTCGCATCCCCAAACTTTAAGGAACGACAATTTAGGTTTCTTCCCAAACCATAATTCATACGGTGTCTGTGGCATTCCGCAAAACCACTACTAGAAAATCGCGTTGAATTTGTGCATTGCATCGTCATCATCATATGTTGTTTGTCTAAAACTATTTTCGCAAAGCCCGTTTTGTTTTCTAAAACGCCCCATCTTTATTCAAATATCAAAACCGGGTCGCCGGAATATTTTACTTTGTCTGCTATTAGTTTGCAAAAGGCTTGTTGGAAATAAATAAAACATTTAATTGTTTTGTGGGGGCAGTCGAACGGGCCGAATGACCCGAACGACCACCCCAGAAAAATATAATCGGTCCACCTAACCGCCCTTCTAAATCCTACAGCTACCCACCTATCTACCCACACCCCCCCTCCACCTCACCCCACCCTATAGACCGCTGACACCTCACCCTCTTCCCCCCCTCTACCAATCCAAAACCGCCACTTGGCCCAGCCACTCCCTCTCTCTCTCCCCTCTGACACCGGGCCCGCTCCCCACCTCCCCACGCGCTGCCCCATCTTCCTCTTCCTCACGCGACCCCCGACCCCCGCGCGCTCGCTCCTCCCCTTCCTCTCCTCTGCGCCGCCGCAGCCGGCGATCTCCTCCTCCTCGCTGCGGGCTCCCCTCCGTCCAGCCGTCGCCCACCCCTCCGCTCGCCTCGCCCCGCACCACCCCGCTAGCCCGCATCCCCTCCCAGGCTACCGTCGGCCGCCGCCCCGCTCGTCGTCGAGACCCCCTCTCCGTCGCCCTCCGGCTCCCCTCCGCCCGCGCCTCCTCTCCCCGTCCTCGCTGCTCGCTCCCCGACGAGCTCTGCAGCCGCTCAGCCGCGACCCCGCGCCGGCGCCCCCGTCGCGCACGCCCGCCTCGACCTCCCTCTGCCGCCCGTCCGCCTCGCCGGCCCGCCAGAGCGCCGCCGCCCGAGCTCCTCCGTCCGCGTCGCCGGCCGCCTCCCGCGCTTCCGCCGCCTCGCGCGCTCCCCGTCGCCCCGTATGTGGCCGCGCCGCCGGCAGCCTCCACCGCCCAGCTGGCCTCCTCCGCTGCAGTGGGCCACCGTCGGCCGCCTCCCTGGAACCCCCGGACCGCCGCCGTCCCCTCCGTCGCAGAGCCGCACACCGACCCCGCCCGGACGCATCCCTCCTTCTCTCGGGCTCCTCCCCAAGCGCCGGCCGCGAGCGTCGCTGTCCCGAGCTCCTCCTGGCGCCTGGGCTCGTGTCCTCCACCCCGCAGCAGGCCTGCGCCCTTGGTGCTACCCCCTTCGTCGCTCGGCCTCTCCGGTGCGTGTCCATGACCGCCTCGCGCGTGCGCACAAGAGCAGCGTGTTGAGGATCACCGTCGTTGACACCTGTGGCCATGTGCTACCGCAACATCTACTTCTGCTCTGGTGTCGACAAGTTGAAGAGCCATCTGCATGGAAGCTAAAAGATCATCTACACCGAACCCCTCGGGTTGACAAGATCTTCATCATCGTACCGATGGCCGTAACCGAAGATCGATCCCGGCGCTTGGAACCCGAACCCCTCGCCAAGATCTTCATCGGAACCCCGAATCAAGATCGCCACACGAACCCTGGACATGGAACGCCATAAACTCCTTCACGGCACCGCAACCGGAGACCGAACCCTCGACACGCCAAGATCTACCCTCGGACCCCAAGAACCGAACCGGAAGGGCGCAAAGATCGCCACGAGAACGACAAGCACTTCACCCCGAACGGCAAGACCGACCCCGTGGGACCCGACAAGACCTTCGCGACAACAAGGACGACACCGACCCAAGTCCCGCACCCGAACGCGCCAAGATCTACGCCCGATATCCGAGAACGATCCCGGAGTCCGAGGACGTTTCCGTCGAACCCTGGACCCCGAGACCCGACCCCGAACCCTGGAATCCCAAGTTCGTCGAGACCCTAATGTGTGAACCCTCCCCGAAACCCTAATTTTATAATATAATACAATTGTTGCATATCAAATCATTCATCTCGCATGCATATCATGTGGTTTGGGGGCCTTATGCCGATTCACTTTAATTAAATATGGGGCCCATATGCGGGCAAATCTAGTCTCATATTGGCCTCATTTAAATCTGTGCATCGAACCGGTATTATATTTTGCCATGTTAGTACAACATTTAAATTGCGGGGTAGCTAAACAACATGAACCACCTAATTAATTGTCGGGACCCCGGTTCCGCTTAATATTGACCTAATTGCATCGCACCTTGCCATGTCATGCATCATACATGCATCATGCCGATCTTTTGCCGTAGCATTAAATATTGCATCCGGTGTTTCTTCTAGTGTTTTGGTTCTTCGCGGATAAGGCCGTTGAGTTGATGTGAGCTTCGCCCCGATCTCCGGTTGAACCTTCGACAATGTTTTCAGGCGAGCATCTCCCCCTTTCTACCTATCTTACTTTTATAGTATTTATTCCCTCCTGTTGATCTATTGCTACCTGTGTTGCGATGCTCTAGTTTCCGTACCCTTGATATTACTTGCAGCCTTATATTGCCTTGGACACATCCTATTACCTGTTGTTTGGTAGATAGTTGGACTTGCGCATCGTAGTCGCTTGCTCAAGTGCTGTTGCGTGTCGTCAAGTAACACAGTTGTTGGAGTGATGCCGCCTGTTCAATGTTGGAGATGATCATAGTTTTACTTATCGTTCACTTTAATTCCTGTTTAACAACTAAAATTGAAATAAGCAGAGGCATCGGTGGGTGATAGAAAATATTTGGTTTCCGAACGCCCACTTGTGTCCCGTAGGACCCCGAGTACTTGATTTATCGCGCTATCCACATCCGGGAGGTATATGGGACCCCCCTGAGCCAGAGCTTGATTCAGTCTTATTTCTTGGGGCCACAAACTAGTTTGAGGTTTTATTTACGATCCTGTACTTATGCCATGCTACTGCTTTATTTACGATTGTGCGAGGAGCACACTGTACTATTTAGGATCGGGACACGTTTACGCGGTGTCGACAAGCCCAGCCACACTTTCGGGTTCCCAGTCGCTCACAGCCGTCCACCCAAACCTTGAGTCCGTCTCGGAGCTAGCTTACTTCGTTGCGGGTTCTACTTAAGGGGTGGCCCCCTGAAATAATTCTGAATCCTGTGATTGCTTTGTCGTGAAAGCCTCGTTGGGTTTTGATTTGGTTTTTCCGAGGTTGATCGAGTGTGTGTTGCTATTGGTGCACCCCGGCCGGGTAAAACTTTCTGAAAGCCGTGTCCGCGGTTATGGACGACTTGGAGCACAGTATCTCGACCATAGACAAGCATAACTAAAGTTTATTGCTATAAATTTGATTTTATAATGACTAGTAATCAGCTTCACTATAATGGCATGGCTAAATAAAACTGCCAACAATTGCTTGTTTGGGTTGTCGCTTGCGACCATTGTACCTGACTAGTAAGTATTGCAACTACAACGGAATGGCTGAATAAAAGTACCAACAACTGCTGGGTTTGGGTTTATCTCATGCTATCTGTATCTGATTAGTAATTGTTGCAACTATAACGGAATGATTAACTAAAAGTGCCCACTGTTTATTTTATCAAGATGATTATCTATACCTGACTAGTAATTGCTGCAACGAAAACTGAATAAATAAAACTGCCAACTGTGTGAGTTCCTCGGTTGACTTCCTCGTTTGGTCTCGAGGGGGAAACACCAGGACGTGTATGTATGGTGTTAGCTTCAGGTTGGATCCGTATAGGTCATTCTTACCCCTCTCTGATTGCCGTCAGCTGTATCGAGTCTCTATAGGTTGTTCAGTGCATGCTGCGGCTGCCGCTTCAGTCCACCATACCTATGTAGGCGAGGACCGCCGAATTCTAGCCTCGCCGTGTACTGGCCTCAGTACTGACGCTCCTCTTTTTCCTTTGCCCTTTGTCGGCACCCCTTTTGTTTTAGCAGGTTTTGAGATCGACGCCGTTAGCAGGGTTACCCTTCCGGCTTGGCCTGGGCAGGGTTATGGACGCCATTGGTTATTCTTCAGGGCTCTTAGCCCCATTTGCATCTTGTCCGTAGTCGGACGCTCTATCATTTTCAAGGTGATTTGGATCTTGTATATTATATCTGTATTCTTGACTCTTTGAGTCGCTGTTGTATATATCTGTTCTGTGGGTACCATCGAGGATTGTTGTGTAATGTTATTACTTCGTTTTCCACCCGCACGAAAGTGCCTGGTGGGCACCTTTGAATCGTTTCTATGCGGGTTTGGCGGGTTTCGCTTAAACTTGCATAGGTCCGATTCTGAGGGTGTTACAGAGTGGTATCAGAGCTCAGCAGTTGCGATACCCCACAAGTCCAGCCTGTAGGATAACCTAGCTAACGGCCGTAGTAGAGTGTCAAAAACTATTTTTGCAAAATCGGTTGGATAGTTCTGATTAGGTCTGATTTTACTCCTTACCCCTCTGCTGTTCTCCTCTTACCTCTACGTGTTTTGAATCCGCTCTCGTCCCTTTCTTCGAGTCCAGGAATTCTCGTGGTTGGGTTTCCGTCGTACCTTTAGGGTTTCGCTTCCTCCTTTGATAACGGTGTTCTACTATCCGGTGTTCATGCTGCCCGAGGAATCCGTCTACTATGGTACCATTCTTTGTTCCGTGTTTGTGCCTTCCGGTGTTTTCCGACGCGACGACATCCTCTATGCCAGATCAGATGCAGAGTCTGCATCACTCCTTTGTTCCGAACCTCGCTTGTCGAGATCTTCAGTCTGATTCCGAGAATGGTTGCACTCCTTTCTACTGATTGTGCAGAGTAATAGTTTGGGTGCGTGATGGATTGGCCCCCATACCGACTACTCACTCTATTCGCTTGTGTACATTGAAGTGGATGAGAATGCATCGGTTCCCTCTTTCCATCGAAGCTAGAGGTGGCTTTATTTGTTGATACCTCTACCTTCGACATTTTGTTCCTGGAGTGTTCTCTCGACGATCACGGACAACGACCTCTTGTTAGTGGTGTCGCGAGGATCTACACGAAGCGAGAAGACGCAGATCGCCGATCTTCCTTCCGGTACCATGAGGCGGATCTCGAGGGCGAGATCCATTGTTAGTGGTGTCGAATTGTGGCATTCCGCAAAACCACTACTAGAAAATCGCGTTGAATTTGTGCATTGCATCGTCATCATCATATGTTGTTTGTCTAAAACTATTTTCGCAAAGCCCGTTTTGTTTTCTAAAACGCCCCATCTTTATTCAAATATAAAAACCGGGTCGCCGGAATATTTTACTTTGTCTGCTATTAGTTTGCAAAAGGCTTGTTGGAAATAAATAAAACATTTAATTGTTTTGTGGGGGCAGTCGAACGGGCCGAATGACCCGAACGACCACCCCAGAAAAATATAATCGGTCCACCTAACCGCCCTTCTAAATCCTACAGCTACCCACCTATCTACCCACACCCCCCCTCCACCTCACCCCACCCTATAGACCGCTGACACCTCACCCTCTTCCCCCCCTCTACCAATCCAAAACCGCCACTTGGCCCAGCCACTCCCTCTCTCTCTCTCCCCTCTGACACCGGGCCCGCTCCCCACCTCCCCACGCGCTGCCCCATCTTCCTCTTCCTCACGCGACCCCCGACCCCCGCGCGCTCGCTCCTCCCCTTCCTCTCCTCTGCGCCGCCGCAGCCGGCGATCTCCTCCTCCTCGCTGCGGGCTCCCCTCCGGCCAGCCGTCGCCCACCCCTCCGCTCGCCTCGCCCCGCACCACCCCGCTAGCCCGCATCCCCTCCCAGGCTACCGTCGGCCGCCGCCCCGCTCGTCGTCGAGACCCCCTCTCCGTCGCCCTCCGGTTCCCCTTCGCCCGCGCCTCCTCTCCCCGTCCTCGCTGCTCGCTCCCCGACGAGCTCTGCAGCCGCTCAGCCGCGACCCCGCGCCCCCGTCGCGCACGCCCGCCTCGACCTCCCTCTGCCGCCCGTCCGCCTCGCCGGCCCGCCAGAGCGCCGCCGCCCGAGCTCCTCCGTCCGCGTCGCCGGCCGCCTCCCGCGCTTCCTCCGCCTCGCGCGCTCCCCGTCGCCCCGTCTGTGGCCGCGCCGCCGGCAGCCTCCACCGCCCAGCTGGCCTCCTCCGCTGCAGCGGGCCACCGTCGGCCGCCTCCCTGGAACCCCCGGACCGCCGCCGTCCCCTCCGTCGCAGAGCCGCACACCGACCCCGCCCGGATGCATCCCTCCTTCTCTCGGGCTCCTCCCCAAGCGCCGGCCGCGAGCTTCGCTGTCCCGAGCTCCTCCTGGCGCCTGGGCTCGTGTCCTCCACCCCGCAGCAGGCCTGCGCCCTTGGTGCTACCCCCTTCGTCGCTCGGCCTATCCGGTGCGTGTCCACGACCGCCTCGCGCGTGCGCACAAGAGCAGCGTGTTGAGGATCACCGTCGTTGACACCTGTGGCCATGTGCTACCGCAACATCTACTTCTGCTCTAGTGTCGACAAGTTGAAGAGCCATCTGCATGGAAGCTAAAAGATCATCTACACCGAACCCCTCGGGTTGACAAGATCTTCATTATCGTACCGATGGCCGTAACCGAAGATCGATCCCGGCGCTCGGAACCCGAACCCCTCGCCAAGATCTTCATCGGAACCCCGAATCAAGATCGCCACACGAACCCTGGACATGGAACGCCATAAACTCCTTCACGGCACCGCAACCGGAGACCGAACCCTCGACACGCCAAGATCTACCCTCGGACCCCAAGAACCGAACCGGAAGGGCGCAAAGATCGCCACGAGAACGACAAGCACTTCACCCCGAACGGCAAGACCGACCCCGTGGGACCCGACAAGACCTTCGCGACAACAAGGACGACACCGACCCAAGTCCCGCACCCGAACGCGCCAAGATCTACCCCTGATATCCGAGAACGATCCCGGAGTCCGAGGACGTTTCCGTCGAACCCTGGACCCCGAGACCCGACCCCGAACCCTGGAATCCCAAGTTCGTCGAGACCCTAATGTGTGAACCCTCCCCGAAACCCTAATTTTATAATATAATACAATGGTTGCATATCAAATCATTCATCTCGCATGCATATCATGTGGTTTGGGGGCCTTATGCCGATTCACTTTAATTAAATATGGGGCCCATATGCGGGAAAATCTAGTCTCATATTGGCCTCATTTAAATCTGTGCATCGAACCGGTATTATATTTTGCCATGTTAGTACAACATTTAAATTGCGGGGTAGCTAAACAACATGAACCACCTAATTAATTGTCGGGACCCCGGTTCCGCTTAATATTGACCTAATTGCATCGCACCTTGCCATGTCATGCATCATACATGCATCATGCCGATCTTTTGCCGTAGCATTAAATATTGCATCCGGTGTTTCTTCTGGTGTTTTGGTTCTTCGCGGATAAGGCCGTTGGGTTGATGTGAGCTTCACCCCGATCTCCGGTTGAACCTTCGACAATGTTTTCAGGCGAGCATCTCCCCCTTTCTACCTATCTTACTTTTATAGTATTTATTCCCTCCTGTTGATCTATTGCTACCTGTGTTGCGATGCTCTAGTTTCCGTACCCTTGATATTACTTGCAGCCTTATATTGCCTTGGACACATCCTATTACCTGTTGTTTGGTAGATAGTTGGACTTGCGCGTCGTAGTCGCTTGCTCAAGTGCTGTTGCGTGTCGTCAAGTAACACAGTTGTTGGAGTGATGCCGCCTGTTCAATGTTGGAGATGATCATAGTTTTACTTATCGTTCACTTTAATTCCTGTTTAACAACTAAAATTGAAATAAGCAGAGGCATCGGTGGGTGATAGAAAATATTTGGTTTCCGAACGCCCACTTGTGTCCCGTAGGACCCCGAGTACTTGATACCTGTTCCTTGATTTATCGCGCTATCCACATCCGGGAGGTATATGGGACCCCCCTGAGCCAGAGCTTGATTCAGTCTTATTTCTTGGGGCCACAAACTAGTTTGAGGTTTTATTTACGATCCTGTACTTATGCCATGCTACTGCTTTATTTACGATTGTGCGAGGAGCACACTGTACTATTTAGGATCGGGACACGTTTACGCGGTGTCGACAAGCCCAGCCACACTTTCGGGTTCCCAGTCGCTCACAGCCGTCCACCCAAACCTTGAGTCCGTCTCGGAGCTAGCTTACTTCGTTGCGGGTTCTACTTAAGGGGTGGCCCCCTGAAATAATTCTGAATCTTGTGATTGCTTTGTCGTGAAAGCCTCGTTGGGTTTTGATTTGGTTTTTCCGAGGTTGATCGAGTGTGTGTTGCTATTGGTGCACCCCGGCCGGGTAAAACTTTCTGAAAGCCGTGTCCGCGGTTATGGACGACTTGGAGAACAGTATCTCGACCATAGACAAGCATAAGTAAAGTTTATTGCTATAAATTTGATTTTATAATGACTAGTAATCAGCTTCACTATAATGGCATGGCTAAATAAAACTGCCAACAATTGCTTGTTTGGGTTGTCTCTTGCGACCATTGTACCTGACTAGTAAGTATTGCAACTACAACGGAATGGCTGAATAAAAGTACCAACAACTGCTGGGTTTGGGTTTATCTCATGCTATCTGTATCTGATTAGTAATTGTTGCAACTATAACGGAATGATTAACTAAAAGTGCCCACTGTTTATTTTATCAAGATGATTATCTATACCTGACTAGTAATTGCTGCAACGAAAACTGAATAAATAAAACTGCCAACTGTGTGAGTTCCTCGGTTGACTTCCTCGTTTGGTCTCGAGGGGGAAACACCAGGACGGGTATGTATGGTGTTAGCTTCAGGTTGGATCCGTATAGGTCATTCTTACCCCTCTCTGATTGCCGTCAGCTGTATCGAGTCTCTATAGGTTGTTCAGTGCATGCTGCGGCTGCCGCTTCAGTCCACCATACCTATGTAGGCGAGGACCGCCGAATTCTAGCCTCGCCGTGTACTGGCCTCAGTACTGACGCTCCTCTTTTTCCTTTGCCCTTTGTCGGCACCCCTTTTGGTTTAGCAGGTTTTGAGATCGACGCCGTTAGCAGGGTTACCCTTCCGGCTTGGCCTGGGCAGGGTTATGGACGCCATTGGTTATTCTTCAGGGCTCTTAGCCCCATTTGCATCTTGTCCGTAGTCGGACGCTCTATCATTTTCAAGGTGATTTGGATCTTGTATATTATATCTGTATTCTTGACTCTTTGAGTCGCTGTTGTATATATCTGTTCTGTGGGTACCATCAAGGACTGTTGTGTAATGTTATTACTTCATTTTCCACCCGCACGAAAGTGCCTGGTGGGCACCTTTGAATCGTTTCTATGCGGGTTTGGCGGGTTTCGCTAAAACTTTCATAGGTCCGATTCTGAGGGTGTTACAGTGTCGTTTCAACGGATTTAGACGGTGCCCTATTTAAAGTGAATGCGGCTGTTTCTAATGCATAACCCCAAAATGATAGCGGTAAATCTGTAAGTGACATCATAGAACGAACCATATCTAAGAGAGTTCGATTACGACGTTCGGACACACCATTACGCTGTGGTGTTCCCGGCGGTGTCAATTGTGAAAGTATTCCGCATTTCTTCAAATGCTCGCCAAACTCGTAACTTAGATATTCACCTCCACGATCAGAACGTAGAAACTTAATCTTCTTGTTACGTTGATTCTCTACCTCACTTTGAAACTCCTTAAACTTCTCGAATGTTTCGGACTTATGTTTCATGAAATAGATATACCCATATCTACTCAAGTCATCCGTGAAGGTAAGAACATAACGATAACCACCGCGCGATGCTACACTCATTGGACCACACACATCGGTATGTATAATTTCCAATAAGTCCGTAGCTCGCTCCATCATACCAGAAAATGGAGTCTTAGTCATTTTTCCCATCAGACATGCTTCGCATCTTTCAAGTGATTCAAAATCAAGTGATTCAAGAAGTCCATCGGAATGGAGTTTCTTCATACGCTTCACTCCAATGTGACCAAGACGACAGTGCCACATATAGGTCGAATTATCGCTTGATTTCAATCGTTTAGCCTCAATGTTGTTGATATGTGTATTTCCACTATCGAGATTCAATAAGAATAGACCATCTATCAAAGGTGCATGTGCATAAAACATATTACTCATATAAATCGAACAACCATTATTCTCTGATTTAAACAAGTAACCGTCTTGCAATAAACAAGATCCCGATATAATGTTCATGCTTAACACAGGCACTAAATAACAATTATTTAAGTATAAAACTAATCCCGATGGTAGATGAAGGGGTAGCGTGCCGACCGCGATCACATCAACCTTTGATCCGTTTCCCACGCGCATCGTCACCTCGTTCTTCGCTAGCTTCCGTTTATTCTGCAGCACCTGTTTCGAGTTACAAATATGAGCAACCGAACCAGTATCAAATACCCAGGCACTACTACGAGTACTAGTGAGATACACATCAATAACATGTATATCAGATATACCTTTCTTCTTGATGTTGCCGTTCTTCAAATCCGCCAAGTACTTTGGGCAATTCCGCTTCCAGTGACCTTCTCCCTTGCAGTAAAAGCACTCAGTATCAGGCTTAGGTCCAGCCTTGGTCTTCTTCGCCGGCGTGGTAACTTTCTTACCACCCTTCTTGAAGTGTCCCTTTTGCTTAGACTTGCCTTTCTTGAATTTGGTGGTCTTATTGACCAACAACACTTGGTGCTCTTTCTTAATCTCCACTTCTGCAGATTTCAACATGGCAAAGAGTTCTGGCAACGTCTTGTTCATGTTCTGCATGTTGTAGTTCATCACAAAGTTCTTGTAACTTGGTGGTAGTGATTGGATGACACGGTAAATCCCCAAAGCATTAGGAATCACAATACCCAAGCTTTGAAGTTTGTTTGCGTGCCCAGACATCTTAAGCACATGCTCACTGACGGAGCTGCCCTCTTCCATCTTGCAGTTAAAGAACTTTTCAGAAGCTTCATAACTTTCAATTGCCGCATGAGTCTCAAAAATCAATTTGAGATCCTCGACAATATCATATGGGTCTGAATCCTCAAACCTTTTCTGAAGCTCCGATTCCAAACCATACAAGATAGCACACTGAACTATGGAGTACTGATTCTTCCGAGCGAGGTAAACATTCTTTACTTCATCGGGAGCATCATCTGCAGGTGGGTCACCCAGCGGTGCATCCAGCACATAGGTCAAATTACCAGCTGTGAGGAGAATCCTCAAATTGCGGAACCAATCCGCGAAGTTGCTTCCATTGTTTTTCAACTTTTCTTTCTCTAGGAACGCATTAAAATTGATGGTAGGGGCTGCCATTGATCTACAACATATTTGCAATAGTTTATACTAAGTTTATGACAAATTGAGTTCAAATTAATAATGAAATTAAACTAGGTGAACTCCCACTCAAAACAATATCCCTCACATTGTTTTAGTGATCACACGAACCAAATCCACCATACCAACACCGATCATCACGAGAGTTGATATAGCTTCAATGGCGAACAATCGACATGTTCATCATATCTACTATATGATTCATGCTTTACCTTTCGGTGATCCGTGTTCCGAGACCATGTCTGTACATGCTAGGCTCGTCAAGATCAAACCTTAGTTTCCGCATGAGCAAATCTGGCTTGCTCACGTTGTATACACTTGCAGAATCTAACACACCCGATCATCACGTGGTGCTTCGAAACAACAAGCTTTAGCAACGGTGCTAACTAAGGGTGAACACTTTATGATTTGAAATTGATGTGCATGAGGGATCATCTTATAATGCTACCGTCGTCTACTAAGCAATACAAGATGCATAAAGGATTAACATCACATGCAATTCAATATATATGTGATATGATATGGCCTTTCTTCTTTGTGCTTCCGATCTCCATCTTCAAGCACGAACATGATCTCCATCATCACCGGCATTGCATCAAGGTCAATGACGCTTCTCCATGGTTGTCGTCCACCGGCTTCAACTATTACAACTACTTTGAATAGACACGCGGGTCTTAACATAAATTAAAGACAACCATATGGCTCCTGCCGGTTGCCAACTTACAATAAGGAACATTGCATACATCAAATATAATCACAATCATGGCCATATCACATCACTGCACACCCCTGCAAAACAAAGTTAGACGCCTCTACTTTCTTTGCATATTTTACGTGGTTTGGGGCTTTCAATAAGTGTCGTTCTAACTTACGAACAAGAACCACAACATTGGTACTAGCATTGTTGATCACCCGTTGTAAATTGGATCTTAACTATGCTAGGAGAAACAGGCACCCGCAAAGCCACTTATGCAAGTTGCATGTCAAGCGTGGAGCAAGTCTCATGAACGATGTCATGTAAAGTTATCCCGGGCCGCTTCATCCCAACATACCGCAAGATGCAAAGTACACAAGAAGTAATCGACAATAAAAGCATCAACACCCACAATGACCATTGTGTTCTACTCGTGCAACAGATCTACATATAGACACGGCTCTGATACCACTGTAGGGGTTCGTAGCATGGAAAACAAAAATTTTCTATCGCATACAAACAAACAAGCCAAGATCTATCTACTAGATTGTAGCAACGAGTCGATGGAATAACTTACCCTCGAAGATTCCAAAGCGTTTAACGAGAGCGGATTCTCGTGGGTGATGTAGTCGTACTCTTCCCGATCTCAAGATCGTGTAGACGATCCTTCCGGCGCCACGTTCTGGCAGCGCTCCCGCAGTCGGTCACACGTTCGGTACTCGATGAAGACCTTCCTCTCCCTTGTTCCAGCAGGCAGCGGAGGTTGTAGCACTCTCCTCGCGATTCCGGCAGCACAACGGCGTGGTACCGGAAGTAGAGGGGAAATCCCGCAGGGCTTCGCCTTAAGCCGGTGCGAGTATGGTGGAGCTTATGAGAGAGGCTATTAGTGGTCTAGTAATTAGACACACCAATTAGAAGGCTCTAAACCAATTAGAAGGTTCTAAACCGCAGGCTAAAGCAATTAGAAGCTCTAAACCAAAACGGCTCTAAACCGGAGATTTAGAGGTAGAAAGTTGTGTGTCTAGGAGGGGAGCCCTGCCCCTCCTTTTATGGGTGGGGAGGCGCGGCCAGGGGAGGGGAGTCCCTCCCCAAGTCGGCCTTGGGTGGCGCGCCGGCTTGGGGAGGAGACTCCTCCCTCAAGTCGGTTCCCAACTCCTCTTTCTTGTTTCCCACAGTTTCTTGTTTTAGCCGTTTGACTTTCAAACTGGACATTTGACTTTTCTGTTTTAGGATTCAATTTAATCCTTTATTTGGGACAGCAAGAACACTTAGTACATGATGCAATCATTCCAATATGTAATGACACATTCATGTACCCCTCCCCCCCCCGGAGTGCCGGACAATCCGGAACCTTCCAGAACATTCCCGATGAAAACACCGGAATCATTCCCGAACTCCGAAACGGGACTTTCCTTATATGAATCTTATTCTCCGGACCATTCCGGATCACCTCGTGATATCCCGGATCCCATCTGAGACTCCGAACAACATTCGGTCTCTTTCTCATAATACCATAACTACTCAAACAACGTCGAATCCTTAAGTGTGTCTCCCTACGGTTCGTGAATTATGCAGACATGATCGAGACACTTCTCCGAACAATAACCAATAGAGGAATCTGGAAATTCATATGGCTCCCACATATTTCTACGATTACTTTGCGATCGAATGAACCACTTACATACGATACCAATTTCCCTTTGTCTCACGATATGTTACTTATCCGAGGTTATGATCGTCGGTATCTCTGCATACCTAGTTCAACCTCGTTACTGATAAGTACTCTTTTCTCGTTCCCGTGATATGTGATCCCTTGTGACCAAGTCACATGCTTGCAAGCTAATTGGATGACATTCCACCGAGAGGGCCCAGAGTATATCTATCCGTCATGTGGATGGACAAATCCCACTCTTGATCCATGTGTCTCAACCAATACTTTCCGAACACTCAATGCCACCTTTATAACCACCCAGTTACGGTGTGGTGTTTGATTTCATCAAAGCATCCATCCGGTAAAGGTGATATGCATGATCTCATGGTCGAAGGAATTAGGTTACTATGTATCAGAAAGCATATAGCAATTGAACTATTGAAATGACTTGATCTTTATGCTACGCTTGTCTATAGGAGTATGTCCACCATATCATTCTCCTAACGATATGATCTTGTTGTTGATAACATCTCAATGTTCATGATAGGGAAACCACAATCATTAATCAACCAACAAGCTAGTGAAGTATAGAGGCTATACTAGGGACTTCAAATTAAGTTTACAAATCACACAAGTATTAATGGTTTCCTTGTTAATACTATTATAGCATGAATGTAAACATTTATCATAAACACAAAGATATAATAATAACTACATTTATTATTGCCTCTAGGGCATATCTCCAACAAAATGCACCAGCCTACTTCATGAATATGATGAACAAGGTGTTCATGGAATTTCTTGACAAATTTGTTGTCATTTTCATTGATGACATTTTGATCTATTCCAAGTGCAATGAAGAGCATGAAGAACATTTGCGATTGATACTTGAGAAGCTTAGGGAGCATAAGCTGTATGCCAAATTCAGCAAGTGTGAATTTTGGCTGAATGAAGTCGGATTTCTTGGACATATTGTGTCAGGAGATGGTGTAGCAGTTGATCCCGAAAAAGTGTCAACTGTAACTGAATGGGAATCTCCTAAGTCAGTGAAAGAAGTACGTAGTTTCCTTGGCTTGGCAGGATACTATAGAATATTCATTGAGATTTTCTCAAAGGTAGCTAAGCCAATGACAGAGTTACTTAAGAAAGACAAGAAATTTGATTGGACTGAAGGATGTGAACTCAGTTTCCAAGAGTTGAAGAAGAGACTAGTGACAGCACCAGTCTTATGTCTGCCAGATTTGGAGAAAGATTTCCAAGTATATTGTGATGCATCTCACCAAGGATTAGGTGCAGTTTTGATGCAAGAAGGGAAAGTTGTGGCTTATGCCTCGAGACAACTCAAAACTCATTGTTAGACCCCTCCTTTATAAAGGAAAGGATCCCTGTGATTGCAATGCTAGTCCCTGGATCAATGCTAGCATCCACAGTTTAAGATGAAGTACACAGATACAAAGGTCATTTATTACATTCATTCCAGAGATAAAACATAGTCTTTTACAACTCAGGGCCATAGGCCTAATACAAGAGTTCAAGGAATAAGTAAATAACATAAGTCTTCATCTTCATGTGCCACAGGCAAGCATGTTGAGTGTAGACTCATGACTCCTACTCATCATCGGAGTAACCTGCAACATCACAAGTTACAGCCACAGAGGGTCAATACTTTTGGAATAGTATTGGCAAGTTATACCTTAGTATATTTTAAGTGGACTATATTACTACATGCATTTTGGCTAAGTGTAGCTTGGCTTGCTTTGCTTGAAAATAGGTTTTACCTATTAGTTGAAATCACTAAGTTTTTCTTTATCAAAAACTTCCCAAGAAACCACCAATAGACATTGGGGTCCTTCACCCTTGTTCTCCCACAAATTTTACTTAGAAGTTGGAGTGATGAGATTCTTGTAGCTTCCATGTCTTGATGCTCAAGTTGTCCATTTTCTTGGACTAGGCTAAGTACTTAGGTTTTTCCATCTGCAGAGGTTGTGCACTTCCCCCACCAGACTTGGTTTCCCAAGACAGGACCTTTCAGAAGCCTTTCCTTAGTCATATGGACGCGTTCCATCCTATCATCCCAACTACCACCAACTGTCCAAATGACTAAGTTCTAGCAACCTATATGATCAAGGCAGAGCCCATATTGCCAAGTGGTTGCACTATAAGCTTTCTCAACACTTGGCCTCCAAATCCCTTTGTGCCTGGGTGGCATACCTCAAGTGAGATACACAACCCAAGTCCATGGCCTTGTGTAACCACTCAACATAACCCAATCCTTCCATTCCACCCAGGAGGTTCATTTGACTTAGTTGTTTTATTAGGAAAGCATAAGTCTCATGACTTAGAAATATTTTCATCATAGTAAGTATAGATTTTCACCAACCCTTGTTTGCTAAATAGCTAGGATAAGCATGGTAAGGTAACTTAACTTAGGAAAATTCCCTAGCAATTCTACAATTCTACACTACTTAGGATTTCCCAACTTAGCACTAGGCAAAAATAGCATGCAAGACTTAGCAAAATATCTAATGCTAGTACAAAACATAGGATAGAAATATTCATGAAAATATCACTTGCCTTGGTAGTGGGGAGAGTAGCACTCTTCACAATCACAATCACTAGCAAGATCTACACAAAAATTTTAGCATACAATTACACACAATTATATTCAATCAAAAATAATATGAATGCATGCATGCAAGAATTTACCAAGTGGTGATTTTGAAAATTCTACCAAGCATGCACATGTTTACAGAAACTTAACAAGTCACAAGTTTGCCAACTAAACTTATTTGGCACCAATACAATTTACCAAAATAAATCTATACTTAAAATAGTTTTAAACATGTTTCTACAAATAAAGTCATTTTAACTGTTACTATTTGTTAAACAAATTGGATATTCAGAAAGGTCTTGTTTCACTGAATCCAACGGTATAAAGTTTGCAAAATTCTAACGTGGCATTCAAAAGTTATAGCAGTTTAAAGTTTGGATCTAAATCTGATTCAAATTTCTGTTTTTGAATTACCCCTAGCCACGTGTCGCAGCCTCACTGGCGCGTACCGCTTCGCGCGGATCGGCAGTCGCAGGCCGTAGGATCTAACATAGATCTGGCGGCTCAGACGCGCGCGTACCTCTTCAATTAAGATCTATCCTAGCCCTACGATGCAGATCCAACGGACCAAACCATCAAGCCACAAACTGGCGGCGCTAGCCGCGTTGTCCGGCGGCGGCGCGTCTGACTACAGTGGCGCCGGTGCTCTAGGTCGTCCGGGGAAACAAGAAGGCGCTTACCAGGACCGCGGTGGCGTGCTGAAGCTCGAGGTGGTCCTGGTTTGTCAAGGGGTGTGCTGACGCGGTGACGATTCCTCGTCGGAGTTGAGTCCGGCGACAGGTGGTTCTGCTCGAGGTCGAAGGCGACGTTGTCGATCTCTAGGAGGCAAACGGAGAGTGTAGTCAGATGCAGAAGGTCACGGAGAACACGCGTGTGTGAAAGACGAGGCTTGGGGCGGTCTGGACTTACCACCGGAGGTCGTCGGAGTTGATGCCGAAGACGGTGGCGGCCAGTCGTCGACGTTGCTGGAGCTACAGGTCATGCGAAGGTAAGTGGGGTGTGTCAGTAGATGCGCCGAGACTCACTGGACAAGATAGCATGAATGAGAGGCAGAGGGGAACACGAGACTCACCGGAATTCGCCGGCGCAGTCGTCGGAGACGGCGGGGTTGCAGAGAGCAATGTGCGCAGCCTGGGGGCGTTCTATGCTTGGGGTTTGGGGGAGAAGAGAGAGGGGGCAGAGGGGGTTTATGTAGCCTGCTCGCGAGCGAGAATCACTCGTGCCTTAACGCGAATTTAAGCTGCGTAATCAACAGGAAACGGCCGCGTCAATTTGGGGACGAACAGGTCGTGGGGTGGAGACGACGATGCTCGGGTGGGCCGCGGTTGTCAGCGAGAGAGGGGGGGTGGAAGCGGGTCCCTTCTGTGAGTGAGCTGGTGGGTGCGAGAGTGGGTAAAGAAAACGATTCGCGGGGTGTGCACTACTGGGCTAGTCTAGGCCGTGTTGGGCTGGGTCGGCCAGATTGGCTGGTTGGCTATTTTTTTCTTCTTAATTCTTTTTCTTTTTCAGATTGAATTTCCAGAAATGGTTTTTAAACCTAAATTCAAATCTGTTTGAATCCAAAACTTTACAGGACTTTTTGTAAAATAAAACTTGCTCATAAATGAGTGTCAAACACATCTAAACATTTCAGACACTTGGGTCCTTTTGCAAATAAATTAAACTATGCCTTTATGAGAGGTGATAATAGGCATAGGATTTGTTTTAATTCATATTTTGCTTTTGATATTTTGTTCAAGCTTTTGAGACCACTTAAGTTTGAATTCAAAACATTCTGAATGAATAACAACATCTTTCCCAAAAGCATGTAGCACAAAGGCTAGGGTTTTCATACATAAAATAATGAGCCACAAATGCTCCTGTTTTTGAAATGATTTTGAGAAAACCCTAAATGATGATGAATGCAAGGATGATATGAATGAGTTTTGGAATATGAATTTAGGGATGTTACAAATCTAACCCCCTTAAGATGAATCTCGCCCTCGAGATTCGGATTGGCTAGCAAATAGGTGAGGGTGGTCTTTCCGAAGATTATCTTCTTTTTCCCATGTTGCTTCCTCTTCGGAGTGATGGTTCCATTGCACCTTGCAAAACTTGATAGTTTTTGTCCTTGTGACTCTTTCTGCAGTCTCAAGAATCTTGACAGGCTTTTCTTCATAGGTGAGGTCACTTTCTAGTTGAACTTCTTCCAATGGTATAGTATCCTTCAGAGAAGATTCTTCCATTTCTGGGTGACATTTCTTAAGCTGACGCACATGAAACACATTATGGACAGCTGACAGAGACTCTGGCAATTCAACTTCATATGCAACTTCTCCTTTGCGACTTAGAATCTTGAATGGCCCAACATATCTTGGTGCCAACTTTCCTTTGACTCCAAATCTTTTCACTCCACGAAGTGGTGATACTCTAAGATAAGCTCTATCCCCAATTTCGTAGGTGACTTCTCTACGCTTAGAATCCGCATAACTTTTCTGTCGGGACTGTGCTATCTTCAACCTGTCCTTAACCAATTTGACCTTCTCTTCGGCGTCTTTGATAAGATCAGGTCCAAATAAACTTTTTTCTCCTACACCATTCCATAGCAATGGGGTGGTACACTTTCTTCCGTAGAGAAACTCAAATGGTGCCATCCCAATAGTAGATTGATAACTGTTATTGTAAGAGAATTCTGCGTAAGGTAGGCTTTCATCCCAACTTGCTCCATAGTATAGGGCACATGCCCTCAACATGTCTTCAAGAATCTGATTAGTCCTTTCTGTTTTTCCATCAGTTTGAGGATGAAAAGCAGTGCTGAATTCCAACCTCGTTCCTAAGGATTCATGAAGCTGTCTCCAAAAGTGAGAAGTGAACTGAGTTCCTCTATCTGACACAATACTCTTAGGCACACCGTGAAGACATATAATTCTGCTCATGTAGATCTTTGCTAACTTGGCACTTGTATAAGTTGTCTTCACAGGTATAAAATGAGCCACTTTAGTTAGGCGATCCACTACTACCCATATGGAATCATACCCTGACCTGGTCCTTGGTAATCCGGTAATGAAATCCATACCGATATTTTCCCACTATCATTCAGGAATAGGCAGTGGTTGAAGCAAACCCGCTGGTTTCTGATGCTCCGCTTTTACTCTGCTACACACATCACACAAAGCAATATGTTCGGCGATGTCCCTTTTGAGATTGTTCCACCAAAATCTTTCTTTCATATCCATGTACATCTTGGTGTTTCCCGGGTGAATAGAATACGGAGAGTTGTGACCTTCTTGTAAGATCAGTTTTCGCAACTCCGGGTCTTGTGGAACACATATACGTTTCCCGTGCCATAAAGTACCTTGTTCGTCTATATGGAAACTCTTAGCTTTCCCTAGACTAATATTTTCCTTAATCTTTTCAATTTCCTTATCAGTCTTCTGAGCTTCTCGGATCTTGTCCAACAAAGTGGGTTGAACATCCAAAGACATGAGATGTCCCTCAGGCACAATTTCTAATCTGAGTTCTCTGAATTGCTTACACAAGTCATCCGGCAATTCTCCTTTGGTAAGGCCATTTACAAACGTCTTACGACTTAGAGCATCTGCTACTACATTCGCTTTACCGGGGTGGTATTGAAAACTTAAGTCGTAATCTTTGATAAGTTCTAGCCATCTCCTTTGTCTCATGTTGATTTCCTTCTGGGTGAAGATATACTTCAAACTCTTATGATCGGTGAATACTTCACAACGCTTTCCCAAAAGGTAATGTCTCCATGTTTTGAGTGCATGGACGACAGAGGCCAACTCCAAATCATGAGTAGGATAGTTTATTTCATGAGTTTTGAGTTGTCTCGAAGCATAGGCTATGACTTTACCGTCTTGCATAAGTACGGCACCCAAACCCTGATGAGAAGAATCACAATATACTTGGAAATCCTTTTCCAAATCTGGCAGACATAGAACTGGCGCTGTTACAAGTCTCTTCTTCAATTCTTGGAAGCAGACTTCACAACCTTCAGACCAAGCAAATTTCTTGTCCTTCTTTAACAATTCAGTCATTGGTTTAGCAACCTTTGAGAAATTCTCAATGAACCTTCTGTAGTAACCTGCTAAGCCGAGGAAACTACGAACTTCTTTCACATTCTTGGGAGATTCCCATTCTGTCACAGCTGAAACTTTAGCAGGATCAACTGCCACACCATCCTTTGTCATAACATGACCAAGAAAACCAACTTCCTCTAACCAGAACTCACACTTGCTGAATTTGGCATAAAGTTTATGCTCTCTTAACTTTTCTAGTATCAAGCGTAAGTGTCTTTCATGTTCTTCCTTACTCTTGGAGTAGACTAAGATGTCATCGATGAAAACGACAACAAACTTGTCAAGGAATTCCATGAACACCTTGTTCATCATATTCATGAAGTATGCTGGAGCGTTGGTTAACCCAAAAGGCATCATAGTGTACTCATACAATCCATACCTTGTGGTGAATGCTGTCTTAGGTATGTCTTGCTCTCTTATTTTGAGTTGAAAATAGCCTGACCGAAGATCAATCTTCGAGAACACACATGCTCCTTCTAACTGATCAAACAATTCGTTGATTCTTGGCAAAGGATATTTGTTCTTGATGGTTACCTCGTTGAGTGAACGATAGTCAATGCATAATCTTTGTGTTCTATCCTTCTTTTCCACGAATAAAACTGGAGCTCCCCAAGATGAAGAACTTGGTTGAATAAACCCTTTCTGCAACTGTTCTCCTAGTTGCTTCTTGAGCTCTTTCAGTTCATCAACTGACATTTTGTATGGTCTTTTAGCTATTGGTCCAGAACCTGGTACCAAATCTATCAGAAACTCCACATCTCTATCCGGTGGCATTCCTGGCAACTCTTCCGGAAACACATCCAGATACTCACACACAACTGGTACACTATCCATGCTAACCCCCTTAAGAGAATTCAGCTTACTTCCTTTGGATTCAAAGTTTGACCTGAATTTTATTCTTTTTCCTTCTGGGGTTGTGAGTGTAACTGTACGATTGGCACAATCTAGTACTCCCTCATACTTAGCCATCCAATCCATTCCCAAAATCACATCCAATCCTTGGGAATTCAGGATTATTAGGTTCACTGGAAACTTATGTTTTCCAAACTCTATGACTAAGTCATGACATCCTGAGTTTACTATCATTTCTCCACCTGGAGAACTTACTCTTATAGGACACCCAATGGTTTCTACCGGTAATTCATTTCTTTCAACAAATGCTTTTGATATGAATGAATGAGATGCACCGGTATCAAAGAGTACAAATGCTGAAATTGAATTGAGTCTGAACTTACCAGCAACGGCATCAGGCTCCTCATAGACCTCCTCCACATTGATGTGGTTAACCTGTCCTTTCTGAAAAGGATTTGGCTTGATAGGTCCTTCAACTTTCTTCTCAGGGCACTCATTAGCATAATGCCCCAGCTTCTTGCATTTGAAGCACTCAACCTGACTGATGTCCCTATTTGCAGGCTGACTTCCACTTCCACCACCATTCCCACTGTGGTGGCTCTTATGTCCACTCTTGTGGTTCTTGTACTTATCATTTTCATGACTGCGGTGATGCTTGTTGTCATGACGGTTGTGGTTGTGGTGCTTGCTGAATTTCCCATGCTTATGGGATCCTGAGCTGCCACTGTCATCATAGTGAGATCGTTTGTGAGACGATCCCGAGTTGTGCTTGTCGGAGTGTTTCCTCTTCCTACTCTCGACTTGCTTCATTTTACTCTCCAAAATTGCAGCCTTGTCACAGAAAGACTGATAAGTTGGAACATATGCCACAGACAGCTGCAGATTCAGCTCATCATTCAAGCCTTCCAGAAACTTTTCCTTTCTTTTGGCATCCGTGTCAACCTCATCCGGTGCATAGCGTGCCAGATTGTTGAACTCTTCTATGTATTCTGCCACGCTGCGGTGGCGCTGCTTCAGGTTGTGAAACTCCTTCTTTTTCAGACTCATCATTCCTGATGAGATATGAGCAGTGCGGAAGCCATCTTCAAAGATAGCCCAAGTCACCTCATCCAGAGGAGTGGTAATTTGGAAGTTGTCCCACCATGTGGCGGCTAGTCCTTCCAACAGATGTGCTGCGAACCTGACTTTTTCAGCATCCGTGCAGCCCACGGTCACTAAGTCCTTGTTCACGGAACGTAGCCAGTCATTGGCCACCATGGGATCAGTTGTTCCCGAAAACTTTGCTGGCCTCAATCGCAGAAATCTGGTGAGCATATCAAAACCCGGAGGGTTGTTGTTGTTGTTGTTGTTGTTGTTGTTGTTATTGTTGTTGTTATTGGGGTTGTTGTTGTTGTTATTCTGGTTTTGGATGAATGTTGTCATCATCTGCATAAGCTATGTTTGCGCATTCATCATTTGTTGCATTTCCGGGTGATGTTGTTGGGGTTGGGGTTTGCGCGACGGGGAGGCATCTGTGGTTTGTTCAAATAGATAAGAATGAGATACCCATAGATGTTTTATGCACAATACATCACAAGCAAATCACATAACATGCAACATAAGAATAGAAGTTCAACAACCAGATGATAAGTTCATGAAATAAAACACACAAGTGGCAAGCCATCCACATGTCGGATGGTCCAATAACGAGTTCATAGATAACGAGTACGAGTATAAAAGATAAACGAGTAGTCAAGTCTACTCATCAGCATCAATCTCCTCCTCGACGAAGGTAAGACCTGCGTTCTCCATCGCGGTCTTGTTCTCCTCAATCGTAGTGGTCAAGGAATCGACCTTGGCCTTGAGAGCCCTCTTCTGGGAGCGAAGCCTCTCAATAACCATCTGCTGCTGCTCTAGCTCGAAATCCTTGGACTTCAGTTCCTCGGTCATGTCCCGGATCTTCTTGTTCCTATCCTGGACGCGTTTCTCCTGACTCTTGAACTTGCGGTCCTGGGCCTCGAACTTTGTCTCCATTTCCTTGATCATCTCATCCTACTGCGCAAAAAGCTTGTCCTTCTCGCGAAGCTGCACCTGAAGCTCGTCATTGCCGAGCATGACGTTCGTCCTGTCCGTGTCTACGTGCCTGAGAAGAGTCTCTAAGTCCTGGAGGTAGATACGTATCGGCTCTGCCGCGTCCCTCGAGTTGTCCTCAAAGTCGATGGACTCTCCATCAACATCACGCCTTCCGAAGACGTGGAAGTGAGTGCCCCTAACCTGTCGGGAGTGACGGCCTAACAGACGTCCTATCAGGTCCTGCATGACTACCTCCATGCCTCTCTCCCTGTCATCGTATATCAGCTTGAAGACGATGGCCTCCGTAGTGGGCTCTGTCTGGCGTCCAGGCTGGTTCACCTTGAAGCCCCAGAGGTCCTTCCTCTCGAACTTGGTGAGTGGGTACACCGTGATGGTGGGAAGAGGAAGATCGAGCAAGGTGGTAAGCTCAATGATACGGGGACCAAAACGGGTAACCTGGAGCTCCTCAACGGTGCTGATGGTAATAGGCATCTATTTATAAGATTGAAAAAGTTAGATCAACACAATTTAAGATAAAACAAGTCAAACATTCATACATATCCATGGAACACAAACATCACACAAGTCATGCATACATAAGTCCATTACATCAATCAAGGTCCATACTTATTTAAGGTATCATTCTTGGAAAATAAGGTGATAGATGGTGGTCCAACTAACGAAGTGTGCTCACAATCCTATCTCACTGGATCGGGTGGCTATCACAATCTTCCTAGAGGCAACCCACCTATCTTGTTCACATGATTCCATCACTAAGTCTATTATATCTCCCCTTAACTCTTGGTTGGTGGCTTCCAACTCTTGAGTAAGTTCCTTCTCTTTCTCTAAGTCTTTTTGGAGGTTGAGCATCCTGCACTTGACTCTAGCACTTAGTTCTTTGATAGTCCTCCAAGCTGCATCTCTGGCTGACTCAACGAATGTGGTGTGCATTACAGTGTTGGTGTACATGCAGAATCCCCTTTCTTTGTGGTTGTCTTCCTTGTTTTTGTACAAGTGAAGTTGCACCCACCAATACTCCACTCCTTCATCCATCACTGGAAAGCCTTTGTAAATAGCTGCTCCATGTGCTTCCATTGCCACCATGAGGTCCTTGAGAATCTTGGGAAACTCAGTTTCACACTCCAAGGTCATGGTCATGAGTGGTCCTTTCTTCACGGCTTCGTTGATGGAGTTCATCTACAAATGGAGTTGAGAATGAAAAAGATTAGAAAAGTTTTACGAGAAGAATAGACAAGTGTAGAAGCAGTTGAAAACTTTTCCTTAGTGGTTTTCCAATCCTAGGGTCATAATCCTACAGGCAACACAGTGCTCTGATACCATCTGTTAGACCCCTCCTTTATAAAGGAAAGGATCCCTGTGATTGCAATGCTAGTCCCTGGATCAATGCTAGCATCCACAGTTTAAGATGAAGTACACAGATACAAAGGTCGTTTATTACATTCATTCCAGAGATAAAACATAGTCTTTTACAACTCAGGGCCATAGGCCTAATACAAGAGTTCAAGGAATAAGTAAATAACATAAGTCTTCATCTTCATGTGCCACAGGCAAGCATGTTGAGTGTAAACTCATGACTCCTACTCATCATCGGAGTAACCTGCAACATCACAAGTTACAGCCACAGAGGGTCAATACTTTTGGAATAGTATTGGCAAGTGATACCTTAGTATATTTTAAGTGGACTATATTACTACATGCATTTTGGCTAAGTGTAGCTTGGCTTGCTTTGCTTGAAAATAGGTTTTACCTATTAGTTGAAATCACTAAGTTTTTCTTTATCAAAAACTTCCCAAGAAACCACCAATAGACATTGGGGTCCTTCACCCTTGTTCTCCCACAAATTTTACTTAGAAGTTGGAGTGATGAGATTCTTGTAGCTTCCATGTCTTGATGCTCAAATTGTCCATTTCCTTGGACTAGGCTAAGTACTTAGGTTTTTCCATCTGCAGAGGTTGTGCACTTTCCCCACCGGACTTGGTTTCCCAAGACAGGACCTTTCAGAAGCCTTTCCTTAGTCATATGGACGCGTTCCATCCTATCATCCCAACTACCACCAACTGTCCAAATGACTAAGTTCTAGCAACCTATATGATCAAGGCAGAGCCCATATTGCCAAGTGGTTGCACTGTAAGCTTTCTCAACACTTGGCCTCCAAATCCCTTTGTGCCTGGGTGGCATACCTCAAGTGAGATACACAATCCAAGTCCATGGCCTTGTGTAACCACTCAACATAACCCAATCCTTCCATTCCACCCAGGAGGTTCATTTGACTTAGTTGTTTTATTAGGAAAGCATAAGTCTCATGACTTAGAAATATTTTCATCATAGTAAGTATAGATTTTCACCAACCCTTGTTTGCTAAATAGCTAGGCTAAGCATGGTAAGATAACTTAACTTAGGAAAATTCCCTAGCAATTCTACAATTCTACACTACTTAGGATTTCCCAACTTAGCACTAGGCAAAAATAGCATGCAAGACTTAGCAAAATATCTAATGCTAGTACAAAACATAGGATATAAATATTCATGAAAATATCACTTGCCTTGGTAGTGGGGAGAGTAGCACTCTTCACAATCACAATCACTAGCAAGATCTACACAAAAATTTTAGCATACAATTACACACAATTATATTCAATCAAAAATAATATGAATGCATGCATGCAAGAATTTACCAAGTGGTGATTTTGAAAATTCTACCAAGCATGCACATGTTTACAGAAACTTAACAAGTCACAAGTTTTCCAACTAAACTTATTTGGCACCAATACAATTTACCAAAATAAATCTATACTTAAAATAGTTTTAAACATGTTTCTACAAATAAAGTCATTTTAACTGTTACTATTTGTTAAACAAATTGGATATTCAGAAAGGTCTTGTTTCACTGAATCCAACGGTATAAAGTTTGCAAAATTCTAACGTGGCATTCAAAAGTTATAGCAGTTTAAAGTTTGGATCTAAATCTGATTCAAATTTCTGTTTTTGAATTACCCCTAGCCACGTGTCGCAGCCTCACTGGCGCGTACCGCTTCGCGCGGATCGGCAGTCGCAGGCCGTAGGATCTAACTTAGATCTGGCGGCTCAGACGCGCGCGTACCTCTTCGATTAAGATCTATCCTAGCCCTACGATGCAGATCCAACGGACCAAACCATCAAGCCACAAACTGGCGGCGCTAGCGGCGTTGTCCGGCGGCGGCGCGTCTGACTACGGTGGCGCCGGTGCTCTAGGTCGTCCGGGGAAACAAGAAGGCGCTTACCAGGACCGCGGTGGCGTGCTGAAGCTCGAGGTGGTCCTGGTTTGTCAAGGGGTGTGCTGACGCGGTGACGATTCCTCGTCGAAGTTGAGTCCGGCGACAGGTGGTTCTGCTCGAGGTCGAAGGCGACGTTGTCGATCTCTAGGAGGCAAACGGAGAGTGTAGTCAGATGCAGAAGGTCACGGAGAACACGCGTGTGTGAAAGACGAGGCTTGGGGCGGTCTGGACTTACCACCGGAGGTCGTCGGAGTTGATGCCGAAGACGGTGGCGGCCAGTCGTCGACGTTGCTGGAGCTACAGGTCATGCGAAGGTAAGTGGGGTGTGTCAGTAGATGCGCCGAGACTCACTGGACAAGATAGCATGAATGAGAGGCAGAGGGGAACACGAGACTCACCGGAATTCGCCGGCGCAGTCGTCGGAGACGGCGGGGTTGCAGAGAGCAATGTGCGCAGCCTGGGGGCGTTCTATGCTTGGGGTTTGGGGGAGAAGAGAGGGGGCAGAGGGTTTTATGTAGCCTGCTCGCGAGCGAGAATCACTCGTGCCTTAACGCGAATTTAAGCTGCGTAATCAATAGGAAACGACCGCGTCAATTTGGGGACGAACAGGTCGTGGGGTGGAGACGACGATGCTCGGGTGGGCCGCGGTTGTCAGCGAGAGAGGGGGGGTGGAAGCGGGTCCCTTCTGTGAGTGAGCTGGTGGGTGCGAGAGTGGGTAAAGAAAACGATTCGCGGGGTGTGCACTGCTGGGCTAGTCTGGGCCGTGTTGGGCTGGGTCGGCCAGATTGGCTGGTTGGCTATTTTTTTCTTCTTAATTCTTTTTCTTTTTCAGATTGAATTTCCAGAAATGGTTTTTAAACCTAAATTCAAATCTGTTTGAATCCAAAACTTTACAGGACTTTTTGTAAAATAAAACTTGCTCATAAATGAGTGTCAAACACATCTAAACATTTCAGACACTTGGGTCCTTTTGCAAATAAATTAAACTATGCCTTTATGAGAGGTGATAATAGGCATAGGATTTGTTTTAATTCATATTTTGCTTTTGATATTTTGTTCAAGCTTTTGAGACCACTTAAGTTTGAATTCAAAACATTCTGAATGAATAACAGCATCTTTCCCAAAAGCATGTAGCACAAAGGCTAGGGTTTTCATACATAAAATAATGAGCCACAAATGCTCCTGTTTTTGAAATGATTTTGAGAAAACCCTAAATGATGATGAATGCAAGGATGATATGAATGAGTTTTGGAATATGAATTTAGGGATGTTACACTCATGAAGTGAATTATCCTACTCATGATTTGGAGTTAGCCTCTGTTGTCCATGCACTCAAAACATGGAGACATTATATTTTGGGTAAGCGATGTGAAGTGTTCACAGATCAAAAAAGCTTAAAGTATATCTTCACTCAGAAACAAATCAACATGAGGCAAAGAAGATGGCTAGAACTCATCAAGGACAATGACTTGAGTTTGCAATACCACCCCGATAAAGCAAATGTTGTAGCGGATGCATTAAGCCATAAAGTTTATGTGAATGGCCTTACTAAGGGAGAATTGCCAGATGATCTGTGTACCCAATTCAAAGACCTCAGATTGGAGATAGTGCCTGAGGGACATCTCATGTCATTGGAAGTTCAACCCACATTGTTGGATAGGATCAAGGAAGCCCAAAAGTTGTACAAGGAAATTGAAGAGATTAAAGGAAAGATTAGCAAAGGGAAAGCCAAAGGATTCCATGAATACGAACAGGGTACTTTATGGTATGGAAAACGTATCTGCATTCCGCAAGATCCGGAACTTCGGAAAATGATTCTACAAGAAGCACACAACTCACCATATTCCATTCATCCGGGTAACACCAAAATGTACATGGATGTAAAGGAAAGATTTTGGTGGAATAATCTCAAGAAGGACATCGCCGAACATATTGCTTTGTGTGATGTATGTAGTAGAGTGAAAGCGGAACATCAGAAACCAGCAGGATTGTTACAACCCCTACCTATTCCTGATTGGAAGTGGGATAAGATTGGTATGGATTTCATCACTGGACTGCCAAGGACTAGATCGGGATATGATTCTATTTGGGTCTTGGTAGATCGCCAAGTAAAGTGGCTCATTTCATACCCGTGAAGACAACCTATACAAGTGAGAAGTTAGACAAGATTTATATGAATAGGATTGTGTGTCTGCATGGAGTACCAAAGAGTATTGTGTCTGATAGAGGAACTCAGTTCACTTCACATTTTTGGACGCAATTGCATGAGTCATGGGGAACAAGACAAGAATTCAGCACAGGTTTTCATCCCCAGACCGATGGGCAGACAGAAAGGACCAACCAGATTCTAGAGGATATGTTGAGGGCATGTGCCCTAGACTATGGTGCTAGTTGGGATGAAAGTCTGCCTTACGCAGAATTCTTTTACAACAACAGCTATCAAGCCAGTATTGAGATGGCACCGTTTGAATTTCTCTATGGAAGAAAGTGTACTACACCATTTCTGGAAGGAATGGTGCCGGAGAAAGAAATTTGTTCGGGCCAGAACTAATCAAGGAAGCTGAAGAGAAAGTCAAGTTGGTAAAGGACGGATTGAAGATAGCACAGTCCCGACAGAAGAGCTACGCAGATCCAAAGCGTAGGGAAATCACCTATGAGGTGGGTGATACAGCTTATCTTAGAGTATCACCACTTCGTGGAGTGAAGAGGTTTGGAGTCAAAGGAAAATTGGCACAAAGATATGTTGAGCCATTCAAGATTCTGAGTCATAAAGGAGAAGTGGCACATGAGATTGGATTGCGTGAATCATTGTCTGCAGTTCATAATGTGTTTCACGTGAGTCAGCTGAAGAAATGCCATCCAGAGATGGAAGAGACTTCTTTGAAGGATTGTATACCTTTGGAAGAGGTCCAGTTGGAAAGTGATCTCACTTATGAGGAGAAATCTATCAAGATTCTTGAGACCGCGGAAAGAGTTACTCGGACTAAGACTATCAAATTCTGCAAAGTTCAGTGGAACCACCATTCCGAAGAAGAAGCAACATGGGAAAGAGAAGATGATCTTCAGAAAGACCACCCTCACCTATTTGCTAGCCAATTCGAATCTCGAGGGCGAAATTCACCGTAAGGGGGTTAGATTTGTAACATCCCAAAAATCATGATTTATAAAGTTTGCACATCATTCATGCATCCTCATGCATTTTGATTATTTTCAAATAAGATTGCAAAACACAAGCCAATTGTTTGCCTATTATTTTATGTAAGAAAGGCAATGGCTTTATTTCCACTTTCAAATCATGAGAATACTTTGTTTCAACCAGAAAAGGTTTGAATGTTGAGTTCAAAGCTTGCTCAAGTTTCAAAACAAATAATCTAAATTAAAACCATTTTTAATGCCTAATATGAATAAATAGACAAGGCATGGTTTTATTTTATTTTCAATGGGCCAAGGTATTTGTGAACAAACAACAATGTTTTATACACAAAAATAAGCATGGTTCACTTTACAAAAATCCAGAAGTGGTTTGAATTCAAACTCATTTGGAATTAATTTGAATTTGATTTCTGAAAATCAAAATAGAAATAGAAAAGGAGAAAAGAAAATAGAAAAGGCCAGCGCTGCCAATCAGGCCCAGCACAGGATCCAGCCCACTAAGCCCACCCAGGCCAATTTCCCTCTGCTTCTCTCTCACGCGCACAACTCCACCCACAGTCGCTGACCCGCGGACCCCACTGCCACCTCAGCCTTTCTTCCCCAAATCTCGCCCGCGGACCACGTTGCCGCTGCCGTTGCTACCGATAATGGCGCGGCGTAATTAGCCATGTATCCGCAGGCGTTTCCTGTCGCGCTACTACCTACTTAAGCCCCTACACCCCACGGTCATTTCCCCCCACATGGCACACTCGCTCTGCCACCAGGCTGCCCACATTTTGAACCGCACCGCTGTTGCCCGACGAGCTCCGGCGAGTGATTACGGTGAGCTCCGACCTCCCCTTTGCTTCTGGTTCAAACAAGTGTGACCCCAGTGTCCTTGTGCACCTTCTGATGCCTTTAGTTTGCCTGCTCGTGACCCAGGTTGCCATCCCCGTCCACCCCTGCAAACAATCGAGCCGCCACTCAACTCCGTCGAGCAATCACGGTAATTACCGAGCGCCCCTTTGAACTCTCTTGCATACGATTAGGTTCGCCATGTTCTTGTGCAGCTACTGATTCTCTGGGTTTGTGCTAGGGCGATCCAGAATGTTGGAAACGTTTTCGTCCGCAAGAACCCGACGCCGCCCGCAACTCCGACGAGCCCTAGCCACCGCTACAGCACGCCCCCGCCCCAACCGCGACCACATTGAGCTTCCTCGCAATCGTGTGACGCTGGTAAGGACAACCTCAACCCCTATCCCCCTCTGAATTCGCGGACCATCACCGCCAGTAGCGCCGCCAGTTCTTGGCCAAGCCGTCGTGGGTCGTTAGATCTAGATCCAGCGCGTTAGATTAGATCACTTAACAAAGGGGCATGGTTAGATAGGGCCCGTGAGCTGTCACTTAAATCCAACGGCTCTGGATGATCGATCCAAATGAACCGGTATGGGCCAATCAGATGCGTCCACGTGTCTGGAGTTTTGTTTTAAAATCTGATTTTGAATCTATTAGTTATTTAAACTTGTAAAATTCATAACTTTTGTTCTGTTTGTCCAAAAAATACAAATAATATATCAATGGATTCACAAAATTAAATCCTACACATATGTAGGCTTGGTTTTTTATTTTGCCTCTGTTAAAATAGGATTTTGTGCAGAGACATTTGTAGGCTTATTTTGTATATAAAAATTATTTGGGAAATGTTTTAAAAGACAAATTAAGTTTATTTAGTGTATAATTGTTTAGTTTAGTGTTTCATTACTGTTATACTTGTCTTGATTAATTTAGAAAATCATCACATGGCATTTGCATGCATTCATATATTTTTGCTTGATTATTTGAAATATGAATTTGGTGCCTATCATTTTATGTGTAGATTTTGGTGCTAGTGGTGATTGTAATTGTGAGGATTATTGCTACTCCCCAAACTACCAAGGCAAGTGGTGCTTCATACTTTTGTCCCATTATTTTCACTATGCATTAGTGATATTTCTAACTAGGACTTGCATGAAATTTTTACTAGGTATGCTATGCCATGGGAAATCCTAGTAGATGATGCCTTAGTAGAATTTTCCTAAGTTAAGATCCCTACTACTATCATGCTTAGCTTAGCTAGTAGAAAACAAGGGTGGATTATCTTCATGCTATGAAATATTTCTAAGTCAATGACTTGTGTTTTGTTTAATAAAACAACTATGTGAATGAATCACCTGGGTGGAATGGGAATTGTATGGATTATGTTGAGTGGTTACACAGGGCCCCATATTTATGGCCTACCCTAGTGTATCTCACTTGTGGAAAGCCACCCAGGAACAAAGAGATTTGAGATGTCAAATGTTAAGAAGCTTCAAGTGCAGCCACATGGAAATATGGGCTCTGCCTGGATCATATAGGTTGCAATAACTTAGCCAAATGGACAGTTGGTGGTAGGGGTGAAAGGTTTGGAGCGCGTCCATTTTGGTCTAAGGGAAGGCTTCTAAAAGATCTTGTCTCGATGCATGTCGAGTCTTGTGGGGAAAGTTCACCACCTCTCGAGAGAGTAAAATCTAAGTACTTAGCCGTGTCCCTGACAATGGACAATTTGAGCATCAAGACATGGAAACTATCAAGAACCTCCTCATCCCAATTTCTAAGTTAAAAACTTATGGTTGAACAAGGGTAAAGGTTCATCAATGTCTATTGGTGGTTCCTTGGGAGTTTTTTTGTAGGGGTTCGTAGCATGGAAAACAAAAAATTTCTACCGCATGCAAACAAACAAGCCAAGATCTATCTACTAGATTGTAGCAACGAGTCGATAGAGGAACTCACCCTCGAAGATTCCAAAGCGGTTAACTAGAGCAGATTCTCGTGGGTGATGTAGTCGTACTCTTGCCGATCTCAAGATCGCGTAGACGATCCTTCCGGCGCTGCGTTTCGACAGCGCTTCCGCAGTCGGTCACACGTTCGTTACTCGTTGAAGACCTTCCTCTCCCTTGTTCCAGCAGGCAACGGAGGTTGTAGCACTCTCCTCACGATTCCGGCAGCACGACGGCGTGGTACCGGAAGTAGAGGGGAGATCTCGCAGGGCTTCGCCTTAAGCCGGAGCGAGTATGGTGGACTATGAGAGAGGCCTTGGCAATCTAGGGTTTAGAGGGCACCAAGGGGTGGAGCTTGGCCGGCGGATAGGGCTTGGGCAATCCCCAAGTCAGCGGCTGGGAGAAACCCTAGGGGCGGCGACGACTTGCAGGAGGCCGACGACTAGGGTTAGGGTTTTGGGGTGTATTGGGTGTGTGGGAGAGGGGCAGCCCTGCCCCTCCTTTTATAGGTGGGAGGGCACGGCTTGGGAGGAGGGAGTCTTCCCCCAAGTCGGCCTCCTTGGCCGGCGGGTGGAGGGAGGAGGACTTCCTCCCCATGTAGGTTTCCTACTCTCCCTCCACCAAGCAAACTTGTCGTTTGACTTTTCAAATTGGCGTTTGACTTTCAAACTAGGATTTGATTTCTCCCTTTATTTTGCCCAGCCATGTTACCTAGTACATGATGCAACCATTCCACATTGTCATGACACATTCATGTACCCTTCCCCTCCGGAGTGCCGGACCTTCCGGACCCTTCTAGAACATTCCCGGTGAAAACACCGGAATCTTTCCCCAACTCCGAAACAGGACTTTCCTTATATGAATCTTATTCTCCGGACCATTCTGGATCTCCTCGTGATATCCCGGATCCCATCCGAGACTCCGAACAACATTCGGTCTCTTACTCATCATTCCATAACTACTCAATAACATCGAATCTTTAAGTGTGTCTCCCTACGGTTCGTGAATTATGCGGACATGATCGAGACACTTCTCCGATCAATAACCAATAGAGGAATCTGGAAATTCATATGCATCACACATATTTCTACGATTACTTTGCGATCGAATGAACCACTTACATATGATACCAATTTCCCTTTGTCTCACGATAGTTTACTTATCCGAGGTTTTGATCGTCGGTATCTCTGCATACCTAGTTCAACCTCGTTACTCATAAGTACTCTTTTCTCGTTCCCATGGTATGTGATCCCTTGTGAGCCAGTCACATGCTTTCAAGCTAATTGGATGACATTCCACCAAGAGGGCCCAGAGTATATCTATCCGTCATATGGATGGACAAATCCCACTCTTGATCCATGTGTCTCAACCTATACTTTGCGAACACTCAATGCCACCTTTATAGCCACCCAGTTATAGTGTGGTGTTTGATGTCATCAAAGCATCCTTCCGGTGATGGTTATAAGCATGATCTCATGGTCGAAGGAATTAGGGTACTATGTATCAGAAAGCTTATAGCAATTGAACTATTTAAAATGACTTGATCTTTATGCTACGCTTATCTATAAGAGTATGTCCACCATACCATTCTCCTAATGATATGATCTTGTTGTTAACAACATCTCAATGTTCATGATAGGGAAACCACAATCATCTATTAACCAACAAGCTAGTATTATGAAGAGGCTTTACTAGGGACTCTAATTTAGTTTACAAATCACACAAGTATTAATGTTTCCTGGTTAATACTATTATAGCATGAATGTAAACCTTTATCATAAACATAAAGATATAATAATAACTACATTTATTATTGACTCTAGGGCATATCTCCAACAATCTCCCACTTGCACTATAGTCAACTAATCTAGATTACATGGTAATATACCGAACACCCATGGCGGTTTGGTGCTGGTCATGTTTTGCCCTCGGGAGAGGTTTAGTCAACGGATCCGCCACATTCAGATCTGTGTGTACTTTGCAAATCTTTATGTAACCATCTTGGACATGCTCTTGAATAGCGCAAAAACGTTCTTGATGTGCTTCAGCTTCTTGTGTGACCTTGGTTCTTGCGCATTGGCTATGGCGCCCATGTTATCACAGTAGACAGACATTGGGTCCAGCGCACTTGGAACCACACCGAGCTCTGTAATGAACTCCTTCATCCATATCGCTTCTTGTGAAGCCTCCGAAGCAGCTATGTATTCCGATTCAGTTGAAGATCTCGCCACAACGCTTTGCTTTGCACTCCTCCAGCTAACTGCTGCACCATTCAAAGTAAATATGTATCCAGATTGAGATTTAGAATCATCCGGATCGGTGTTCCAACTGGCATCGGTGTAACCATTAACAACGAGCTGTTCATAACCTCCGTAAGAAAGAACCATATCCTTAGTTCTTCTCAAGTACTTAAGGATGTTTTTGACCTCTATCCAATGATCCACTCCTGGATCACTTTGATATCTACTAGTCAAACTAACAACATATGCAATGTCGGGTCTAGTACATAGCATGGCATACATTAGAGATCCTATGGCTGAGGCATAGGGAGTCTTACTCATCCTTTCTCTATCTTCTGCCATTGCTGGACTTTGAGTTTTACTCAAGGTCGTATTGGGCAACATGGGCAAGAACCCTTTCTTGCTATATTCCATCCCAAACCTCTTTAGAACTTTGTCCTAATATGTACTTTGTGACAATGATATTAGGCATCTTGATCTATCTCTATAAATCTTTATGCCTAATATGTAAGCTGCTTCGCCAAGATCTTTCATTGAAAAACTATTATTCAAATATTCTTTGACACTATTAAGAAGGTCTACATCATTCCCAATCAACAATATGTCATCTACATATAGTATTAAGAATGCTACAGAGATCCCACTCACTTTCTTGTAAATACAAGCTTCTCCGTAAGTTTGTATAAAACCAAACCTTTTGATTACCTTATCAAAACGTTGATTCCAACTTCGGGATGCTTGCTTCAATCCATATATGGACCGTTGAAGTTTGCATACCTTGTTAGCATCTTTTGGATCGACAAAACCTTTGGGTTGCATCATATATAACTCTTCATCAATGTCTCCATTGAGGAACGCCGTTTTGACATCCATCTGCTATATCTCATAATCGTAATATGCAGCGATTGCTAACATAATCCTCACAGACTTTAGCTTTGCTACTGGTGAGAAAGTCTCATCGTAGTCAACTCGTTGAATTTGTCGAAACCCTTTTGCGACAAGTCGAGCTTTATAGACAGTAAAATTACCATCAGCATGTGTTTTCTTCTTGAAAATCCATTTGTTCTCGACAGCCTTCCGGCCATCCGGTAAGTCCACCAAAGTCCATACTTGGTTTTCGCACATGGATCCAATCTCGGATTTCATGGCATCTTGCCATTTATTGGAATCTAGGCTCATCATTGCTTCCTCATATGTCAGAGGGTCATCGTTGTTGTCCACCAACATGACACTCATAACGGGATCATACCAATCAGGAGTTTTACGAGTTCTCATTG
Source organism: Avena sativa (assembly GCA_916181665.1). NCBI lineage: Eukaryota > Viridiplantae > Streptophyta > Magnoliopsida > Poales > Poaceae > Avena > Avena sativa. The sequence goes on from OV702281.1 coordinate 339,455,493, forward strand.
ACCTGCGAGGCTCTGTAGCAACTTCAACCGAAGTTTCATGATCACCATCATTAGCTTCCTCTCTTATTGGTGTAGGCGCCACATGAAATACTTCCGGTGCTACGCTACTCGCAAGTTCGACAAAAGGTTCAACAACCTCGTCGAGTTCTACTTTCCTTCAGTCATTTCTTTCGAGAGAAAATCCTTCTCTATAAAGGATCCATTCTTAGCAACGAAGATTTTGCCTTCGGATCTATGATAGAAGGTATACCCAATAGTTTCCTTCGGGTATCCTCTGAAGACGCATTTTTCCGCTTTGGGTTCAAGCTTGTCCGGTTGTAACTTCTTTACATAGGCTTCGCAACCCCAAACTTTAAGGAACGACAATTTAGGTTTCTTCCCAAACCATAATTCATACGGTGTCGTTTCAACGGATTTAGATGGTGCCCTATTTAAAGTGAATGCGGCTGTTTCTAATGCATAACCCCAAAATGATAGCGGTAAATCTGTAAGTGACATCATAGAACGAACCATATCTAAGAGAGTTCGATTACGATGTTCGGACACACCATTACGCTGTGGTTTTCCCGGCGGTGTCAATTGTGAAAGTATTCCGCATTTCTTCAAATGCTCGCCAAACTCGTAACTTAGATATTCACCTCCACGATCAGAACGTAGAAATTTAATCTTCTTGTTACGTTGATTCTCTACCTCACTTTGAAATTCCTTAAACTTCTCGAAAGTTTCGGACTTATGTTTCACGAAATAGATATACCCATATCTACTCAAGTCATCCGTGAAGGTAAGAACATAACGATAACCACCGCGCGATGCTACACTCATTGGTACACACACATCGGTATGTATGATTTCCAATAAGTCTGTAGCTCGCTCCATCATACCAAAAAATGGAGTCTTAGTCATTTTACCCATCAGAAATGCTTCGCATCTTTCAAGTGATTCGAAATCAAGTGATTCAAGAAGTCCATCGGAATGGAGTTTCTTCATACGCTTCACTCCGATATGACCAAGACGATAGTGCCACATATAGGTCGAGTTATCCCTCAATTTCAAACGTTTAGCCTCAATGTTATTTATGTGTGTATTACTACAATCGAGATTCAATAAGAATAGACCATCTATCAAAGGTGCATGTGCATAAAACATATTACTCATATAAATTGAACAACCATTATTCTCGGACTTAAAGAAGTAACCGTCTCGCAATAAACAAGATCCCGATATAATGTTCATGCTCAACGTAGGCACCAAATAACAATTATTTAAGTATAAAACTAATCCCGATGGTAGATGAAGAGGTAGCTTGCCGACCGCGATCACATCAACCTTTGATCCATTTCCAACGCGCATCGTCACCTCGTTCTTCGCTAGCTTCCATTTATTCTGCAGCACCTGTTTCGAGTTACAAATATGAGCAACCGAACCAGTATTAAATACCGAGGCACTACTACGAGTACTAGTGAGATACACATTAATAACATGTATATCGGATATACCTTTCTTCTTGATGTTGTCGTTCTTCAAATCCGCCAAGTACTTTGGGCAATTCCGCTTCCAGTGACCTTCTCCCTTGCAGTAAAAGCACTCAGTATCAGGCTTAGGTCTAGCCCTAGTCTTCTTCGCCGGTGCGGCAACTTTCTTACCGCCCTTCTTGAAGTTTCCCTTTTGCTTAGACTTGCCTTTCTTGAATTTGGTGGTCTTATTGACCAACAACACTTGGTGCTCTTTCTTGATCTCCACTTCTGCAGATTTCAACATGGAGAAGAGTTCTGGCAACGTCTTGTCCATGTTTTGCATATTGTAGTTCATCACAAAGTTCTTGTAACTTGGTGGTAGTGATTGGAGGACACGGTGAATCCCCAAAGAATTAGGAATCACTATACCCAAACTTTGGAGTTTATTTGCGTGCCCAGACATCTTAAGCACATGCTCACTGACGGAGCTGCCCTCTTCCATCTTGCAGTTAAAGAACTTTTTAGAAGCCTCATAACTCTCAACTGCCGCGTGAGCCTCAAATATCATTTTGCGTTCACGGACAATGTCAACACCCGGATTTTTCAATCCTAGATGCCTGTTATGCCATACATTGCAATCCCAGGATTACCATTTTTGGGAGACATAACAGAATTGGATACCATAGTACTTCATCCATTACAAACTATACATAAGTTCTTACACAAATAGGGATCTCATGATCCAGTTCATAATACAACATCAAGCAGCGGAAAACGTAATAATAACGGTAGCGTAGGCGAAGCTCCATCTTCGGGGTCACAGGCAATGCTGACGATGGGAGATGATCCTAGTTGTCGTAACCTTCCTGGTGTCCATCTTCCAGGTACTCCTCTTCATAGTCTGGCCATGGGAATAGCCAGGGACAAAGCCATGAGTACTCTTTAAGTACTCGCAAACTAATACTAACAAGTAAAGGGGTTTTTTGGATAATAGGACACTAGGCTCTAGGGTTGTTTTGCAAAAAGCCAGGTTTATCTCTACTAATTTCCAAATCTAGTCACAATTTTATAACTCCTAAGTGGGATCTTGTAATTCAGGTCACAACTCTGTTGTGGTCAAGTCAAAGTCTCAAATCATTTCACAAGTCATTTTTAAAAGTCTGACGGGGGAACAGTATGGCCACTCCAACTGTCCATAACCGCGGACGCGGCTATTCGAATAGTTTGACACTCTGCAGAGATTGTACACTTTCACCACAACATTCGATAATCCGTCAGGAACAAATCCTGAATTCACCATACTCAGTATGCGCATAATCAATCCTAACCTTTCAATTACACGCCCTAGTATAAGCACCTCTCCTGTGAGTTTGGCCTCCCAACCATGACCACTGTTATCTTGGGTACTGCACAGGTGGACAATCTTCACAAGGTAGCCTCAGCTCAGACCTTGGCCGGGAGGAAACTAATACTAAGGTATATAAGTTTCCAGTCAAGCCCTACCCAATATTCGGGTATTGTGGTTGTACGCTAAAATTGGAATGGTATCGCATCCAGACAACCATCAGTTTTATAAAGGGCTAAGGCTCATGCCTCAACATTTTTATCACCAGAATCATCAAGTGTTTGGAAACACATGTCCAAAACATTTCAATAGAATGATCCATCATTCCAAGGTTTTCATAACCATTTTTCCACCAAGTATTCCCATCTCAAAGTTGATCAAGTTTTATGCTTAGCACTAGCATCTACAGGTGGGGGTAGTACTAATGAGGGGTGGTAACTAGTGGAGTTTCACTAAGTCCAACCTTATATCTTAGGCTGATATCAAGGTTTCTAGCTTAGGCCAAATTTTATGCTCTTTATGCAACCTTCAGCACAACTGTCTAGTATCTACCAAACTCTTAGGTAGACTCTAAGTAAGCTTTGATAAAGAAATAAAGTAAGAAGCTTGCACATAAAACTAGGATTTGGTTTATCAAGTGGGTATGATCACATATGCTTAAGGCATATAGTAGTCATATCACAAGGATGGGTTTGTGGCATTAGTAGGGTATCTGGCAAGGGTTAGCTTGCATCAATATCAGTATAAGCTTGCATACGTATAGTATCTTGCAAGTGTTATCTTGCACATTCACTAGTAGTGTTAGGCTTGCTAAAGTAGAGTGTCTTGCAAGTTTTATCTTGCCTTGTGCAGAGCAGTGGTTGAAGTTCTCCTCGGCTTCCTCTTCGTAGTATCCTCCTTCCTCCTCGTATCCTTGGTCGGTACTAGCGTCTATGAATAAATACGAGGTACACAATCACCAAACAATACTTATCTACTTGCAATCATCACACACAAGGGTCCTATAGATGATCTAGCATCATCTCTAACATTACAAGGTTAAGGCTTGGTTTAATCTTTTTATTTTTAGAAAAGTAATTTCTACTCATTGAAAAACTACTTAAGATTTAATATTCTCCAAACTAAACATGGGATCATGTTGACACATGTCATCACCACATATTGTAGTCCATGGGAATGTGATTTAAAGTGGTGTCACAATTTAATAAGGTTTTACCTTTTATTTTAATTAATTAAAGTGGCTAGAAATGCTTATGAAGCATTCTTTTATTACTTGAAGATTATTTCTGCAAGTAAACCTATATATTTTTATATATTCTGAAAGGTATGGTTAAATGTGATTTTTGAGAGTTGGAATCAACTCAAAAGCTTTTATGGTTTAAATTTGAAAAAATTTTGAATGCAGAAAAGCTTCTGCCTTGTTATTTTTACTATGGGTGATCTACAGATCCAAATGACTTGAATCCAACGGGCTTGGATTAAGCATTCACATACCTTTCCAACAAAATTGGTTTCATCCAATTTGGTGCACTGAATCGATCTGGGTTGATTTTTGAAGTTGGGTGCTGAAGTGTGTTTGAATTGAAATAGAAAAAGATTTAATTTGAATTGCTCGGCTGCGCGGGAAAAGTTACTGGGCCGGCCTGCTAAGCGCAGTGCTCCCACGGGCTGCTTAAGTGGGTGTCCCCACTCGTTAGTGACACGGGGCTGGGCGAAGCGGTATGGGGCAACGTGGATCGTTCGATCTAGTTCTAATCTAACGCCTGGGGGTCATCGTCGACGCGAGACAACTCCGGCGAGAACGAAACCTAGAGCGGCCAGTGAGGGGTGCTGGGGGCTCACCGGGGTACGGGCGAGGGTCGGCGAGGCGGGCAAACAACGAAGTCGACGATAGCGAACCTCCTGGTACCGGTGGCTTCTCCTGGGGCGGCTCCAATCGCTGGCTCCCTTCTTCTCTAGAGGCGGCGGGCTCCGGTAAAATTCCGGCGAGGTGGTGCTTGCCTTGCTCTGAGAACGGTGTGGCACGGTCAGTGGGGAGAGGGGAGTGAGATGGTGTGAATAAATCGTGCGGGGGTGGCCTCTATTTATAGTCGAGCGAGGGGACCGTCGGGGCGCACGGTGAGCTCGTCGGGGGCGACGTTACATGCGGCTAATGGCATGGGCAAGGGTAGGGGACGGTGATGTGTCTCCTAGCGATGCTCAACGACATAGTCGCGAGGCATGGGGCGGTGTGGTTTGGTCTGGAACGGCCAGTGCTCTGCGCGGCAGAGGCGGCATCTTCGACGGCGGGCGGTGGCTGTATGGCACGGGGCGGCAAACGGGGATGTGTGGCAGTCTCCTGGGTCGGTGGTGATCTTGTGTGCACGCGGTGAGGGCGACGCGCAGTCTGTGGACGCTGGTCGAGGGTGGCGCTCTGGCGCACGCTCGGCATGGTCTGGGCGTGGCTTGTGCGCGTGGTCCAGGTCTTGGCAACGCTCGCGGCTGGGACAGGGAGTGGCGGTGGACGGTGGGCTGCCTCCCAGACAAGGTTGGCACGGCTAGTTCTTCCTCTAGCCTGCTGTCCACAATGGGGTGACATGGGGGTGCTCGGCTGTTCACCATTAATGACAATGGCAAGCTCACAGGGGTGCTAGTGTTGGGCTAAACTTTCTAGATGATCTACTGAGTTGTGTGTGAGCTAACTAGGGAACAAGTTAGGCAAGAATCACTTCACACTATAGTGTTTGATGTTTTGTTTGATTTGTGTCTGCAACCTGTTTGATGAAATGGCCGCATGAAATCAAGTTTTGAATTTTGAAATGAATTTTGGTGGGTTTGCTAGATTGGTGCTGGTGAGTCTGCAGATGCTTGGGTTTTGAAAGTTGAGCTTGTTTGAGTGGTTTTTGAAAAAGTGGGATCTTCCCATATGAAGAAGATTCAATTTTGAATTGTCATTTAAACTATGCATTTGAAAGTTTCTGGATGATCACAAAGTGGGCCTTGATACTTTGTTATGAGTACATTCAAGGGGTGCAAAGATTCAGAAAAGTTTCTGTTAGGTTTTGAAAGTTTGAGACAGCCAAAGTAGGCATGGGAGTTAAATTGGTCAAAATGACCATTCACTTAATATATTTGTTTTGATTTACTTGTCTTTAGGAAAAGTGTGGGAAATGTTTTAGATGATGTTCATTTCACCTAAGAAACATTTTACAAGCAATGGATCACACAAACAAGGTGGTTTTTAAAGAAATTCAAAATCCATGCATACACATATACATGCATTCATGAGTTTATTTAGAAAAGTTTTTGTTAACCCTAATCTTGATGATTAGTGTTTGTTGATCTAAGTTTGGTATTTTTGGGATGTTACAAACCTTCCCCCCTTAAACAAAATCTCGTCCCGAGATTTGGAGAAGGACGAAAAGATTACCTAGGATTTAAGAGATCGAGAAACTCCGTCCTGATGTGATCTTCGCGTTCCCAGGTAGCTTCCTCTTCTGTGTGGTTGCTCCACTGAATCTTGAGAAACTTGATGCTTCGGGTTCTGGTAGTTCGAAAGGCTTCTTCCAATATACGGATGGGTACTTCGGGATAGGTTAGGTCATTGTTGATCTCTATGGTCCGGTGATCGATATTCTTGAACACTTCGGTCTTCTCGGGGACTTCGGGACACTTGCGAAGTAACGAGATATGGAATACATTGTGCACAGCTGACATCTCTTCAGGTAGTTCCAGTTGATAAGATACTTCTCCTCGACGGTTCAAAATTTTGAAAGGTCCGATATATCTAGGGGCTAACTTTCCTTTGAGTTGGAAACGCTGCATTCCCTTCAATGGCGACACTTTCAGATAAACAAAATCTCCGATGTTGAAGGCGAGGTCTTGATGTATCTTGTCGGCGTAACTCTTCTGTCGGGATTGAGCTGTCTTGAGGTGCTCATGAATCTTGTGAACCTTCTCTTCTGCTTCTCGTAGGATGTCGGGTCTGAAGATCTGACTCTCTCCTACTTCCGACCAGTTCAAAAGGGGTGCGACACTTTCTTCCATACATGCATTCAAATGGGGCCATTTGCAAACTGGCTTGGTAACTGTTGTTGTATGAAAATTCTGCAAACGGCAGACAGTCTTCCCACTTGGATCCATATTCTAGCACACATTCTCTAAGCATATCTTCGAGTATTTGGTTTACTCGCTCCGTTTGTCCATCGGTCTGAGGGTGATACGCGGTACTGAAATCTAGGCGGGTTCCTAAACCTTCTTGGACTTTCTTCCAGAATCTCGAGGTAAACTGAGTTCCTCGATCCGATACGATGTTCTTGGGGACTCCATGCAAACTAACGATCCTAGCGATGTACAACTCTGCTAGCTTCGAACTCTGATAGGTGGTTTTGACGGGCAAGAAATGGGCGACTTTGGACAATATGTCCACTATGACCCAAATAGAGTCATTTCCCCTACTAGAAGTAGGTAGTCCAGTGATAAAGTCCATTCCTACAGAATCCCATTTCCATTCCGGAATTTGCAAAGGTTGCAACAATCCAGCGGGTCTTTGATGTCCTGCCTTGACTCGCTGACATATATCACACTTGGCGATATAGCTTCCGATTTCTCTCTTCATCTTATGCCACCAGAATTGCTCTTTCAAATCTTGATACATCTGAGTTCCTCCGGGATGGACAGAATAAAGAGTATCATGAGCCTCCTTCAAGATAACTTCTTTCAACTCCAAATCTGCTGGTACACAAAGGTGTCCTTTGTACCACAGAACTCCTTCTTCGTCCTCGGTGAATCCGGGTACTTTGCCTGTACCGATATGACGCTTGATTCCGTCGATACTGTCATTTCCTTTCTGCGCCTCTTTAATATGACTGATCAAAGTGGGCTGAAGTTCTATGCTAGCCAAAAATACTTCACTAACTAATTCCATTCGAAAATCTTCCATCTCTTTGTGCAAGCTTGGTTGCTCCTTCAAAATCATGGAGTTCAAGAGGCACGGCAACCTGCTAAGGGCATCGGCTACCACATTGGCTTTACCAGGGTGATAGTGAATGTCCAGGTCGTAATCCTTGATTATCTCAATCCATCTTCTCTGCCTCATATTCAGCTCCTTCTGAGTGAATATATACTTTAGGCTCTTGTGATCCGAATAAATCTCACAACGGTTTCCCATCAGGTAATGTCTCCATGTCTTCAGGGCTAGAACTACGGCTGCGAGTTCGAGGTCATGGGTTGGGTAATTTTGTTCATGTTGCTTCAATTGTCGTGATAGATAAGATATAACTTTTCCTTCTTGCATTAGCACACATCCGAGACCAATCTTGGATGCTTCACAATACACATCGAAGGGCTTCGTGATATCCGGCATGATCAAGATTGGGGCTGAAATCAATCTCCTTTTGAGTTCTTAAAAACTCGCTTCACATTTGTCGGTCCATTCAAACTTCCTTTCCTTCTTCAGCAATTGGGTCATGGGTCGGGCGATACTAGAGAATCCTTCTACAAATTTGCGGTAATATCCCGCCAATACGAGAAAAGCACGAACTTGGGTTTGAGTGGTTGGGGCTTGCTAATCTTCTACATCTTTCACTTTGACAGGGTCAACGGCAATTCCTCCGGCTGATACAATTTGACCGAGGAATCCTACTTCCTGTACACAGAATTCACATTTTCTAAATTTTGCATACAGCTGATGCTCTCTAAGGGTTCCAAGAATGGTCTTTAGGTGTAGCTCATGTTCTTCTTCTGACTTGGAATAAATAAGAATGTCATCGATGAAAACAACAACAAACTTATCCAGGAAGTCCATAAAAATCTTATTCATGAGGTTCATGAAATAAGCGGGGGCATTGGTTAATCCAAAAGACATGACTGTATACTCATACAATCCATATCTGGTGGTAAAGGCAGTCTTTGGAATATCTTCTGCACGAATCTTGAGTTGATGATAGCCAGTCCTAAGATCAATCTTAGAAAACACCTGGGCACCGGTCAACTGATCAAACAAATCTTCTATCTTAAGCAAGGGGTACTTGTTCTTGATGGTGACATCATTCAACTTCCTATAATCCATACACAAACGGTTACCTCCATCCTTCTTGTCCACAAACAAGACAGGTGATCTCCATGGGGACGCACTCGGTTGAATCAATCTGATTTCTAACATGGAATCCAGTTGCTTCTTCAGTTCTTCTAGTTCTGACGGGTTCATACTATAGGGTCTCTGGGCTATGGGTCCTGTTCCGGGGATTAGTTCGATGATAAACTCGATATCCCGATCTGGGGGCATACCGGGCAAAACATTTGGAAATACATCGGGGTATTCACAGACTATCCGAACTTGATCAATGGTAGGTTGGGCTATACTCTTGTTACACTTGAATTGGCAAGGTAAGGTTTCAGATATATGCTCGACTGATATTCCGGCGGTACTGGTCATGGTGATGGCTTTCTTGGCACAGTCAATCAATCCTTTATGTTTGGACATCCAATCCATTCCTAGTACTACTTCCAAACCTTTAGTTCCGAGTACTATTAGGTTAGCATAAAAATCTATGCCATGGATTCGGATAGGGACGGCCTTGCAAATTTGCCTAGCCTTGGTGGTTGATCCGGGAATTTGTACAATCATCACATGCTTCAATTTGGTTGGTTGAATTTTACTAGTGCAGGCAAATTCTTCGGTGACAAATGAATGCGATGCACCAGAATCAAACAACACTCTTGCAAGTACTGAATTAACAAAAAACATACCCAGCACGACGTCTGGCGCTTCCTGCGCTTCTTCAGCATGCATGAGAAAAAGACGGCCATTGCGGTTGAGGGAATTCCCTGGGGCAAATATTCTCCCTGGCTGGACACGACGCTGCTGTTGAGCTGGGACATTGGCGTTGGGGGCTGTAGCATTCTTCTTGTTGGGGCACTCATTGGAATAGTGGCCTTTATTTCCACAGTCATAACAGGTCACTTGTGACTTGTCCTTGGCTGCGACAGGCACAGCATTGCTTCCAGTCCTCGGGGCAGTGTTGGGGTTGGCGGTAGCATTGTTGGTGTTGAACTTGGGTGGGGCACGGGTGAAATTGCTAGAGTTGCCGGGGTTGTTGTGGTTTCCTCCGGGTCTAGGGTTTCCACGGTTGGGATAGGTCGGACGGGTCATAGGGGGTCTGTTGGTTCTTGGGGCAAATCCTGAAGATGGGTTGGGGCGATATTTTGGGGTCTGATGGGTTCCTGGCTGATGCATCATACGACGCTTGCAGTTCTCATTGGCTTGGTTGATATTTCCTTCCATCTGGATAGCAGAGTTGACAAGGGCTTCAATATCCACAAAGGGGATATTGACTAACACCGTCTGCATCTCGTCATGCAGACCATTCAGAAATCTTTCTTTCTTCTTGGCTTCGGTGTCGATCTCATCCGGGGAATACCTAGCTAATGACAAAAAATATTCACGGTATTCCACTACAGTCATCCTTCCTTGCTTCAGTTCTCTGAACTCGTCTCTCATTCTCTTGATCAAACCTGGTGGCACATGGGTTCTGCTAAACTTGACCTTGAATTCCTCCCAGGTCATCATCTTGCCTCCGGTCATTGCACGAACACTGTTCCACCATGCCCTGGCATCTCCGGCTAGATAATGGGTGGCGAACAGGACTTTCTCGTTGGCTTCCACTCCGGCGACTTCTAGGTTGTTTTCCATGGTTTGCAGCCAATCATCGGCGTCTAGGGGTTCTTCTGACTTGGTGAAAACAGGTGGGTTGGTATTCTGGAAATTCTTGAGCTTAGATCTGTGGTTTTCCTGATTTCCATGGCCTTGGTTGTTGTGGGCTAGCTGGGCTATCTGTTGCAGAGTGGCTAGGTTGGCTTGACGTTCTGCTCTTTCAGCTTTGCGGTCAAAAGTCAACATTTGCAGGATCTGCAACATCGGGTCCGGGGCTGAACCACTTCCTCCACGTGGCATCTGAAGATTGATATAGATCATGAGAAAAGAGGGAAATTGCTAAGGTTTTGGGTTTTTGAAAAGTTTTTAGAGTTTGACTCAGGTTTTTCTAGCAACTTGCTTTTTCATTCATTCATTCACTCGATACAACGCACACCACAGCAAGGAAAAACAGATGGTTTTAAGAACCATTCTGGAAACTACGATACAGTGGGACCGACTACTACTCACTACGCTAGTGCTCAGTGCTACTACTCCTCGGAGTCTGTGGCTTCATCATCTTCAGCATCATCTATGAAGGCGAAATCATCCTCATCGGTGAAGAAGTCCATGGCCTGATCCTCCAGAAAATCATCATCATCGCTGAGATAGGAGTAAGGGTCTCCACGAAGATCCTCTCCGACATTCTCCCTTTCCTCTAACTGCATGTCTCTCTCGTGGATGGTCTCTTCCAGAGATGAGATGCGATGGCGAAGACGGGCAATAATGCGCTCCTTCTTTTCGAGCTGACGGCGGCGAGACTTGCGATCCTTTGCTAGCATGGCGATGGTCTGGTCCTTCGTCTTGATGATGGCAGACTTGTGGTTGCAATAGTCACGACAGTTGTCCAACTCCTGCTGACGATCATACATCATGAAGCTAAGGTGGTCCAATTGAGTCTTCAGCTCGGGGTGGTATGGGGCTTCCAGTGGTTGGCCATTTGCATCACGCCTTGGGAAAAACTCAAAGCGAGTACCCTTGATCTGATTGATGCTCTGCCCACACAGAAGGGAAAGAGCTTCCTGCATTGCTCTGGCAAGTCCATCGGGCCAGTTGTTTTCCCTCAAGGTAAACTGAATTCCCTCGGCAGTGGGAGGTTCAATCTTTCCTCGGAGACTTGCAACAATTAGCCACTGCAGATCTTCTCCTCCTTGATCATTGAGCTGAGCTCCGAAGAACTCGGGATGGGGACGCTCCAGAAGTTCCGAAAGCTGATCCAGATCCCTCTAAAGATAAGGTCTCCTCCATTCCCAAGTTGGTAAAACTTGCTGTACTTCACGTCCATCTATAAAAATAGAGGATGAGTAGATTAGCAGAGTGATCAAGTGTGTCAAAATTTTATCTATTTTGCCAGAGTTTTTGAGGAACATGAAGTTTAATTAAAGGATTAAAGAGGTAAGAATGAGAATAAGTTTTCGTAAATATTTGTGTTCTTTGGTTTTGAAACTAAGTTTTTGGTTCAACGTCCAATCTAACTAGGGTCTCCTATGGTCAGGATGGCTCTGATACCAACTTGTCAACACCCGGATTTTTCAATCCTAGATGCCTGTTATGCCATACATCGCAATCCCAGGATTACCAAGTTTGCGAGACATAACAGAATTGGATACCATAGTACTTCCTCCATTAAAAACGATACATAAGTTCTTACACAAATAGGGATCTCATGATCCAGTTCTTAATACAACATCAAGCAGCGGAAAACGTAAAGATAACGGTAGCGTAGGCGAAGCTCCATCTTCGAGGTCACAGGCAATGCTGACGATGGGAGATGATCCTAGTTGTCGTAACCTTCCTGGTGTCCATCTTCCAGGTACTCCTCTTCATAGTCTGGCCATGGGAATAGCCAGGGACAAAGCCATGAGTACTTTTTAAGTACTCGCAAACTAATACTAACAAGTAAAGGGGGTTTTTGGATAATAGGACACTAGGCTCTAGGGTTGTTTTGAAAAAAGCCAGGTTTATCTCTACTAATTTCCAAAGCTAGTCACAATTTTATAACTCCTAAGTGGGATCTTGTAATTCAGGTCACAACTCTGTTGTGGTCAAGTCAAAGTCTCAAATCATTTCACAAGTCATTTTGAAAAGTCTGACGGGGGAACAGTATGGCCACTCCAACTGTCCATAACCGCGGACGCGGCTATTAGAATAGTTTGACACTCTGCAGAGATTGTACACTTTCACCACAACATTCGATACATCCGTCAGGAACAAGTCCTGAATTCACCATACTCAGTATGCGGATAATCAATCCTAACCTTTCAATTACACGCCCTAGTATAAGCACCTCTCCTGTGAGTTTGGCCTCCCAACCATGACCACTGTCATCTTGGGTACTGCACAGGTGGACAATCTTCACAAGGTAGCCTCAGCTCAGACCTTGGCCGGGAGGGAACTAATACTAAGGTATATAAGTTTCCAGTCAAGCCCTACCCAATATTCGGGTATTGTGGTTGTACGCTAAAATTGGAATGGTGTCGCATCCAGACAACCATCAGTTTTATAAAGGGCTAAGGCTCATGCCTCAACATTTTTATCACCAGAATCATCAAGTGTTTGGAAACACATGTCCAAAACATTTCAATAGAATGATCCATCATTCCAAGGTTTTCATAACCATTTTTCCACCAAGTATTCCCATCTCAAAGTTGATCAAGTTTTATGCTTAGCACTAGCATCTACAGGTGGGGGTAGTACTAATGAGGGGTGGTAACTAGTGGAGTTTCACTAAGTCCAACCTTATATCTTAGGCTGATATCAAGGTTTCTAGCTTAGGCCAAATTTTATGCTCTTTATGCAACCTTCAGCACAACTGTCTAGTATCTACCAAACTCTTAGGTAGACTCTAAGTAAGCTTTGATAAAGAAATAAAGTAAGAAGCTTGCACATAAAACTAGGATTTGGTTTATCAAGTGGGTATGATCACATATGCTTAAGGCATATAGTAGTCATATCACAAGGATGGGTTTGTGGCATTAGTAGGGTATCTGGCAAGGGTTAGCTTGCATCAATATCAGTATAAGCTTGCATAGGTATAGTATCTTGCAAGTGTTAGCTTGCACATTCACTAGTAGTGTTAGGCTTGCTAAAGTAGAGTGTCTTGCAAGTTTTAGCTTGCCTTGTGCAGAGCAGTGGTTGAAGTTCTCCTCGGCTTCCTCTTCGTAGTATCCTCCTTCCTCCTCGTATACTTGGTCGGTACTAGCGTCTATGAATAAATACGAGGTACACAATCACCAAACAATACTTATCTACTTGCAATCATCACACACAAGGGTCCTATAGATGATCTAGCATCATCTCTAACATTACAAGGTTAAGGCTTGGTTTAAATCTTTTTATTTTTAGAAAAGTAATTTCTACTCATTGAAAAACTACTTAAGATTTAATATTCTCAAAACTAAACATGGGATCATGTTGACACATGTCATCACCACATATTGTAGTCCATGGGAATGTGATTTAAAGTGGTGTCACAATTTAATAAGGTTTTACCTTTTATTTTAATTAATTAAAGTGGCTAGAAATGCTTATGAAGCATTCTTTTATTACTTGAACATTATTTCTGCAAGTAAACCTATATATTTTTATATATTCTGAAAGGTATGGTTAAATGTGATTTTTGAGAGTTGGAATCAACTCAAAAGCTTTTATGGTTTAAATTTGAAAAAAATTTGAATGCAGAAAAGCTTCTGCCTTGTTATTTTTACTATGGCTGATCTACAGATCCAAATGACTTGAATCCAACGGGCTTGGATTAAGCATTTACAGGCCTTTCCAACAAAATTGGTTTCATCCAATTTGGTGCACTGAATCGATCTGGGTTGATTTTTGAAGTTGGGTGCTGAAGTGTGTTTGAATTGAAATAGAAAAAGATTTAATTTGAATTGCTAGGCTGCACGGGAAAAGTTACTGGGCCGGCCTGCTAAGCGCAGTGCTCCCGCGGGCTGCTTAAGTGGGTGTCCCCACTCGTCAGTGACACGGGGCTGGGCGAAGCGGTATGGGGCAACGTGGATCGTTCGATCTAGTTCTAATCTAATGGCTGGGGGTCATCGTCGACGCGAGACAACTCCGGCGAGAACAAAACCTAGCGCGGCTAGTGAGGGGTGCTGGGGGCTCACCGGGGTACGGGCGAGGGTCGGCGAGGCGGGCGAACGACGAAGTCGACGACGGTGAACCTCCTGGTACCGGTGGCTTCTCCTGGGGCGGCTCCGATCGCTGGCTCCCTTCTTCTCTAGAGGCGGCGGGCTCCGGTGAAATTCCGGCTAGGTGGTGCTCGCCTTGCTCTGAGAACGGTGTGGCACGGTCAGTGGGGAGAGGGGAGTGAGATGGTGTGAAGAAATCGTGCGGGGGTGGCCTCTATTTATAGTCGAGCGAGGGGACCGTCGGGGCGCACGGTGAGCTCGTCGGGGGCGACGTTACAGGCGGCTAATGGCATGGACAAGGGTAGGGGACGGTGCTGTGTCTCCTAGCGATGCTCAATGACATGGTCGCGAGGCATGGGGCGGTGTGGTTTGGTCTGGAACGGCCGGTGCTCTGCGCGGCAGAGGCGGCGTCTTCGACGGCGGGCGGTGGCTGTATGGCACGGGGCGGCAAACGGGGATGTCTGGCGGTCTCCTGGGTCGGTGGTGATCGTGTGTGCACGCGGTGAGGGCGGCACGCGGTCGTGGATGCCGGTCGAGGGTGGCGCTCTGGCGCACGCTCGGCATGGTCTGGGTGTGGCTTGTGCGCGTGGTCCAGGGCTTGGCAACGCTCGCGGCTGGGACAGGGAGTGGCGGTGGACGGTGGGCTGCCTCCCAGACAAGGTTGGCACGGCTAGTTCTTCCTCTAGCCTGCTGTCCACAATGGGGTGACATGGGGGTGCTCGGCTGTTCACCATTAATGACAATGGCAAGCTCACAGGGGTGCTAGTGTTGGGCTAAACTTTCTAGATGATCTACTGAGTTGTGTGTGAGCTAACTATGGAACAAGTTAGGCAAGAATCACTTCACACTATAGTGTTTGATGTTTTGTTTGATTTGTGTCTGCAACCTGTTTGATGAAATGGCCGCATGAAATCAAGTTTTGAATTTTGAAATGAATTTTGGTGGGTTTGCTAGATTGGTGCTTGTGAGTCTGCAGATGCTTGGGTTTTGAAAGTTGAGGTTGTTTGAGTGGTTTTTGAAAAAGTGGGATCTTCCCATATGAAGAAGATTCAATTTTGAATTGTCATTTAAACTATGCATTTGAAAGTTTCTGGATGATCACAAAGTGGGCCTTGATACTTTGTTATGAGTACATTCAAGGGGTGCAAAGATCCAGAAAAGTTTCTGTTAGGTTTTGAAAGTTTGAGACAGCCAAAGTAGGCATGGGTGTTAAATTGGTCAAAATGACCATTCACTTAATATATTTGTTTTGATTTACTTCTATTTAGGAAAAGTGTGGGAAATGTTTTAGATGATGTTCATTTCACCTAAGAAACATTTTACAAGCAATGGATCACACAAACAAGGTGGTTTTTAAAGAAATTCAAAATCCATGCATACACATATACATGCATTCATGAGTTTATTTAGAAAAGTTTTTGTTAACCCTAATCTTGATGATTAGTGTTTGTTGATCTAAGTTTGGTATTTTTGGGATGTTACAGACAATATCATGTGGGTCATGGTTCTCAAACCTTTTCTGAAGCTCCGATTCCAAACCATATAAGATAGCACACTGAACTGTGGAGTACTGATTCTTCCGAGTGAGGTAAACATTCTTTACTTCATCGGTAGCAGTAGCTGCAGGCGGGTCACCCAGCGGTGCATCCAGCACATAGGTCAAATTACCAGCATTGAGGACAATCCTCAAATTGCGGAACCAATCCGCGAAGTTGCTTCCATTATTTTTCAACTTTTCTTTCTCTAGGAACGCATTAAAATTGATGGTAGGGGCCTCCATTGATCTACAACATATTTGCAATAGTTTAGACTAAGTTTATGACAAATTGAGTTCTAATTAATAGTTAAATTAATCTAGGTGAACTCCCACTCAAAACAATATCCCTCACATTGTTTTAGTGATCACATGAACCAAATCCACCACATCAAAACCGATCATCACGAGAGTTGATGTAGCTTCAATGGCAAACAATCAACATGTTCATCATATCTACTGTATGACTCATGCTTTACCTTTCGGTGATCCGTGTTCCGAGACCATGTCTGTACATGCTAGGATCGTCAAGATCAAACCTTAACTTCCGCATGAGCAAATCTGGCTTGCTCACGTTGTATACACCCGCAGAATCTAACACACCCGATCATCACGTGGTGCTTCGAAACAACGAGCTTTAGCAATGGTGCTTACTAAGGATGAACACTTTGGAACTTGAAATTTGTGTGCATGAGGGATCATCTTATAATTCTACCGTCATTAACTAAGCAATACAAGATGCATAAAGGATTAACATCACATGCAATTCATAATATGTGATATGATATGGCCTTTCTTCTTGTGCCTCTGATCTCCATCTTCAAGCACGAACATGATCTCCATCATCACCGGCATTGCGTCAAGGTCAATGGCACTGTTCCATGGTTGTCGTCCACCAGCTTCAACTATTACAACTACTTTGAATAGACACGCGGGTCTTAACAGAATTTAAAGACAACCATATGGCTCCTGCCGGTTGCCAACTTACAATAAGGAACATTGCATACATCAAATATAATCACAATCATGGCCATATCACATCACAACACACCCCTGCAAAACAAAGTTAGACGCCTCTAATTTTCTTTGCATATTTTACGTGGCTTGGGGCTTTCAATAAGTGTTGCTCTAACTTACGAACAAGAACCACAACGTTGATGCTTGAACTATCAAGTGCCCATTGTAAATTGGATCTAAACTATGATGGGAGACACAGACACCCGCAAAGCCACTTATGGAATACAAGTTGCATGTTGAGCGTGGAGCAAGTCTCATGAACGATGTCATGTAAGGTTAGCCCGGGCCGCTTCATCCCATCATACCGCAAGATGCAAAGTACACAAGAAGCAATTGATAATAAAAGCACCACCGCCCACAATGACCATTGTGTTCTACTCGTGCAACAGATCTACATATAGACACGGCTCTGATACCACTTTAGGGGTTCGTAGCATGGAAAACAAAAAATTCTACCGCATGCAAACAAACAAGCCAAGATCTATCTACTAGATTTTAGCAACGTGTCGATAGAGGAACTCACCCTCGAAGATTCCAAAGCGGTTAACGAGAACAGATTCTCGTGGGTGATGTAGTCGTACTCTTGCCGATCTCAAGATCGCGTAGACGATCCTTCCGGCGCTGTGTTCCGGCAGTGCTTCCGTAGTAGGTCACACGTTCGGTACTCGATGAAGACCTTCCTCTCCCTTGTTCCAGCAGGCAGCGGAGGTTGTAGCACTCTCCTCGCGATTCCGGCAGCATGACGGCGTGGTACCGGAAGTAGAGGGGAGATCTCGCAGGGCTTCGCCTTAAGCCGGAGCGAGTATGGTGGACTATGAGAGAGGCCTTGGCGATCTAGGGTTTAGAGGGCACCAAGGGGCGGAGCTTGGCCGGCGGCTAGGGCTTGGGGAAGCCCCAAGTCGGCGGCTAGGAGAAACCCTAGGGGCGGCGGCGACTTGCAGGAGGCCGGCAGCTAGGGTTAGGGTTTTGGGGTGTATTGGGTGTGTGGGAGAGGGGCAGCCTTGCCCCTCCTTTTATAGGTGGGAGGGCATGGCTTGGGAGGAGGGAGTCCTCCCCCAAGTCGGCCTCCTTGGCCGGCGGGTGGAGGGAGGAGGACTTCCTCCCCAAGTAGGTTTCCTACTCTCCCTCCACCAAGCAAACTTGTTGTTTGACTTTTCAAATTGGCGTTTGACTTTCAAACTAGGATTTGATTTCTACCTTTATTTTGCCTAGCCATGTTACCTAGTACATGATGCAACCATTCTACATTGTCATGACACATTCATGTAACCTTCCCCTCCGGAGTGCCGGACCTTCCGGACCCTTCTAGAACATTCCCGGTGAAAACACCGGAATCATTCCCCAACTCCGAAACAGGACTTTCCTTATATGAATATTATTCTCCGGACCATTCCGGATCTCCTCGTGATATCCCGGATCCCATCCGAGACTCCGAACAACATTCGGTCTCTTACTCATCATTCCATAACTCTCAACAACATTGAATCCTTAAGTGTGTCTCCCTACGGTTCGTGAATTATGCGGACATGATCGAGACACTTCACCGATCAATAACCAATAGAGGAATCTGGAAATTCATATGGCTCCCACATATTTCTACGATTACTTTGCGATCGAATGAACCACTTACATACGATACCAATTTCCCTTTGTCTCACGATAGTTTACTTATCCGAGGTTTTGATCGTCGGTATCTCTGCATACCTAGTTCAACCTCGTTACTGATAAGTACTCTTTTCTCGTTCCCGTGGTATGTGATCCCTTGTGAGCCAGTCACATGCTTGCAAGCTAATTGGATGACATTCCACCAAGAGGGCCCAGAGTATATCTATCTGTCATATGGATGGACAAATCCCACTCTTGATCCATGTGTCTCAACCTATACTTTCCGAACACTCAATGCCACCTTTATAGCCACCCAGTTACGGTGTGGTGTTTTATGTCATCAAAGCATCCTTCCGGTGATGGTGATAAGCATGATATCATGGTCGAAGGAATTAGGTTACTATGTATCAGAAAGCTTATAGCAATTGAACTATTCAAAATGACTTGATCTTTATGCTACGCTTATCTATAGGAGTATGTCCACCATACCATTCTCTTAATGATATGATCTTGTTGTTAACATCTCAATGTTCATGATAGGGAAACCACAATCATCTATTAACCAACAAGCTAGTATTATGAAGAGGCTTTACTAGGGACTCTAATTTAGTTTACAAATCACACAAGTATTAATGTTTCCTGGTTAATACTATTATAGCATGAATGTAAACCTTTATCATAAACACAAAGTATAATAATAACTACATTTATTATTGCCTCTAGGGCATATCTCCAACATTTTTGTCAAACGAAAACTTAGTGTTTTCAACTTATAAGGAAAACCTTATTTTGAGCAAAGCAAGCCTAAGCTCCACTTAGCCAAATGCATATAGATGATAGATACCACTACTCTACCATAGTATCCCTTGTGGCTGTAACTTATTATGTTGCAGGTTTGTTTGATGTTAGTGAAGTGTGTTGAATAGGATTACAAGTCTACAACCAACATGATTGCCTGTGACACATTGAAGATGAAGGACTCCATGCTATATAGTTATTTCTGGTGCATTGTAATGGGATAGCCAAATGAGCTAAGTAAGATGTAATGAATTATTTTATTCCTGGTTATAAAGTTGTATTATGACCTTTGTTTCTTGATATTACATCTTAAACTGTGGATGCTAGCTATTGATCCAGGGACTAGCATTGTAAACACAGGGATCTCTACCTTATCAGGTTGGGACCTCTACAAAGTTCCCTCTTTATTTCACACCGGTGACATCCATAGACAAAAGAGCATGATATCAACTGAGTACAAAGTACAGGTGCAATGTTGAAAACGTTCCCCGTGACAACACGGTTCTGCTAATTCCAACGTATAAGTGCAAGCATATACAACATAGACGACACAATGGTTCAAGTTTATTAGGGGCAAAGAATATAAAGTGTGCCATCAAGTTTGTGAGGGATTTAATCACTAAGTTTTCACATAACAAAATAGTTTTTAATTGGAAGATAGCTGAAAACAAGAATATACTTGGAATGGTGTAACACACCATGCATAGGAGTTTATAGTGGACACTTTGGAATAACTTGGTTTCTTGGGAGTTGGAAGCATGAGAAGAGCTTACTCATACAAGTGGAGGCTAGAAAAAGACTGAGATCAACGAACTAAGAGAGCATAATGGCCATAATCATGCAGTGCAACAAAGCATTACTAATCAAAGCATAGAGTGGTACCACTGTTGGGCCACGCAGAGATAAAACAAAATCTTTTCCTCTAACGTGGAAATCCCAAGATCTAGCTAAGGTAGAAGGCCATGAGGTTTACCACTAGACGCGCGGTTGCGGATTACTGATGAAGCGCGTCAGTTGATGCAGTGCAGTCCTCACGATCCGATCGTCCTGGTTTCTGATCGCACAACACCTCTGCTGGTATCCACACGTACAAGGAGGAGCACCGGCGGCGAACTGCTAGGTTCGTTTCGGCGGCTAGACTGCTGTGGAGCTAGGGTTTCCAACATATGGAATGACCTAACCGAACAACGATTAACCTTTCTGGGTTAAGGTGCTCCACTATGTATAGGGAGTGAACTTGGGCTCTGCTCACGCGACCCATTCACTAAAGCCCATATAACACTAGTCACCGTGAGTGCAACTCACTAACTCAGTCCTAATCCGGTTTAGGTCCACCCCCACCAGATTACAGGTTCAGATCCAATCCGAACTTGCTCCCGCTCTTAAGTGTGTGACCCCGCAGGCTCATGGCTACTTGGACATGATTGGAGTCCGACTCTCAATCGATCAGTCGGTAGCGGCTCCTAGCAGAACGTGCCGACTCCCAAGTACCAAAGAGTCATGACGACTTGCCTTTCCAATGCGACTTCCGTCCGAGTCCCTATTGCCTCACGATATACCTTGTCAGACTATAGGCGAAATATTGTCATCCCTTAAATAGTCCGACTCTCTTCTCGATCCGAGATAAGTGATTCACCCGACTAACTCTTAGTCGATCGCCTCGGCTAACACTTACCCGAGTCATGCATGGCCATGCTTTCCGAATCATATCTCATGAGAGGGCCCAGAGAATATCTCTCCGAGTGGAGGGGCAAAATCCCATCTTGGTTATTCACATCACGCAGCTTGATTCTCAGTCGACCCGAACCCTGCCTTTATAACTACCCAGTTACGGATCAGCGTTTGAGAGAACCTAAGTCGGTGATCCTCAACTCGGACTATGCAACAACCTCAGGTCTAAGGATTACATTGATTGAGATATACAAATGACAACTTATTCGTTGTACCTCAATATGGGTCAATCCGACTCGCTAAACTCTTTAGCCAAATCTGTGTAAGTTGGAATAGCATCTCCATGCTCATGACAAGTGGAACCGAGTCATCAAGCCAACTTTCACATTGGTCTAAGTTGTGTGTCAAGCACAACCTCAATGGCCAAGGATATTTAGCACAAACAACATGAATGCATAGTTCCACAACCGAATCACATATTCAATGATACACATCAGATGTTTATACAAGGACTACTTAATATCTTTATGAATACAATGGGAAATATCATCATACATGATTGCCTCTAGGGCATATTCCCAACAACTACAAGTCAAGGACTAAATGATCATAGAGGCTATGGTGACTTGTCATAGTCATATCATGGTGTGAGCATGTGCCAAGTCAACCCAAACAAAGCATCAAAGGAGAATACCACAATACTATGCTTTTGTATTCTAAAACAAATCATAATTTCTTCAAGGCACACTAAGCAATCCCAAATGTTTGGAACAAGACATACTACAGAAATAATCACTAAGCATAAGGTCAAAATAACGCCTAGCATGTCATGCTAAAGTATAAGTCACAGTCAATGCAAGCTCCTCTTGCACTTACAAGCAAGAACTTGCTACTCCTTTCCAACACCAAGCAACTTATTTGCAACACAACACAGCGAGAACGGGGGTCCAAACTACTTTATTCAAGCAAAATAAACAAACCAAACGAAAACTAAGATGCTCCAAGAACAACACAACTATGCATGAACCAATAAAAACGAAGTGTCTAGATAGACCTGAGCTTTTTATTGATGAAGAAGGGGATGCCTTGGGCATCCCCAAGTTTTGACGCTTGTACCTCTTGTATATTTCTTGGGGTGACACCGGGGTGGCATCCACAAGCTTGAGCTTTTGTCCATTCTTCATCTCATTACATCATTCTCTCTCTACACCTGAAAATTTTCCTTCATACAAAACTTCACACAATCTTCATTAGCAACATTAGTATAATCAAAAGATAATATACCTTTGGGCTAAGCTTTGGAACAACAAAAGTTTCACTAAAAACACAAGCTACTGTAGTAACTCCTTCAAAAAGCTCAATTAGCCAAAATAGAACTCAAAAAGGAATCAATAAGAAGCAAATGCAAATAATGGCAGAAATCTGTCAAAACAGACCAGCAGGTAGAAACCCATTTTTTCGAAAATCTTCTGTTGCTCAAATCAAAAAGGGTTGAACTAACAAAAGTTAGCTAACATATTGGGGGATTTATCGTAAATTTTTAGCTCAATCAGAGATACAGAGACGCCTCACGAATATTTTTTGGTGGAGGACAGAAATCTGTTTCGGGACAGCAACTCCCCAAATCTTACTTCCCTCTCATTAGAGGTCATTCTTGGCACAAAAAAATCAAACAAAAAGGATAAGGAGAGGTCATTAATGAAGTAATAACTTCCAAGACTCAAGGAAACTCTTGGGTTATCTCCCAACAAGTACTTTTCTTTAACGCCTTTAAGTTAGGCTTGATAGCTTGAGAGGATGCTCACATAAGAAATATGAATTGAAGTAAAAGAGAGCATGAAGGAGCAAATCCAAAACACATTTAAGTCTAACCCACTTCCTATGTATAGGAATCTTGTATGCAAATAAATTCACAGAGAACAAAATGACAGGCATATGAAGATGAAACAAGAGCAACTTCAAAACTTTCAGCACATAGAGAGGTGTTTTAGTACCATGAAAACTTCTACAACCATATTTTCCTCCCTCATAATAATTTTCAGTAGCCTCATGAATAAACTCAACAATATAGCTATCACATAAAGCAGGCTTTTCATGATCTACACACATATAATTTCTATCAAGCTCAAAAATAGTGGGATTAAAACCTTCACAGGTTTTACCCAAAGTAGATATTTCAAAAGAATCCACAGGAACATAACATTCATCCTCCTTTGGTAAGCATGGGGGACAATCAAATAATTGACGATATAAAGAGTTACTCTCATTAGAAGGTAGGCATGGGTAGATAATCCATTCTTCATCCTTTTGTTCATCACTCTCCCCCTCTTTTTCATCTAATGAGCTTCCAGTTTCAACAATTTCATCTTCCATAGGCTCCTGCAAGGCATTAGTCTCTTCCATTTGTGGAAACGCCTATTAAAATATTCAAGAATATAGCCATTTTCTTCCTTGTAATTGTCAAAGCAAAATTTAAGTATCTCATAAACCTCATTTTCATAAGGTGCATCATCGATATTTTCAAACAAACTAGCAAGTTCAAATGCACCCTTTAAGGCAATGAATTCTTCAATTTGTTCCACATCATAAAAGTCATAATTTCCTTTAACATAAGAATATATGGTAACATTATCATTATACTCACATTGAAAAGACAGGTGTTTATATCTCCTACAGCAACAAGCTTTATCAAAGCAATAAGTAACATTATAAGTAGAGCACACCTCTCTAGCAATAGTATTCAACTTATCAATTTGTTCCCATAAGTGTTTCCATTTTTGTGACAAATGGTGTTCCTTATAATAATACTTTTGTTCTTCCGTGAACCCACCTTGCCAATAAGAACTAGTTTCAAAGAAACTATCCATTGATAGAAAGCATGACCAAGCAAGGCAATAACAGACCAGTAACAAGAGTGGGAACTAATTTTTTGTGTTTTTGAATAAAGGGAGCAAACCAAACTAAACTAATTTTTTTGGAGTTTTTGAAAAGAGGCAAACAAAACCAAGCAAAAGAAACTAAGAAAACTAAAAATAAAGTAAAGAGAAAAGAAGTGAAGGACTCCCCTTGTGAAGACGTCCTTAGCCTCCCCGGCAACAGCGCCAGAAATCTTTGGTGCGTGCACCCAATATTGACGTGGGACACTTCGTTGGAAGCCCAAGAGCAAGGTGTGATGAGCACAGCAGCAAGTTTCCCTCAGTAGAGACCGAGGTTATCGAACCAGAAGGAGGAAGGACACATCACACAGGTGTTGCAAACAACGTGGAGGCCTGCACAACACAAACTCAAGACTTTGTCCCAACGAATAAGTGAGGTTGTCAAGATCACCAGTTTGCTGTAACAAAGGATTAACTGTATGGTGTGGAAGGTAATGGTGGTTTGCAGCAAGTAAACAGTAACCGTGGAAGATGCATCAATGGTAAAGATTGGACTGGGGTCCATAGTTCACTAGAGGTGCTCTCGTTGGATAAACAACATGGCATGAAGGGTAAACAAATTATAGCAGGGGAATTGACAGAAACTGAGCAAGGCATAACAACGCAATACTAGTCAGAAAGATCCTATGAGATTCGATTGGGCAATACAACAAGATACATAGACCGCCATCCAACTGCATCTATGAATAGAAGTCCACCTTCAGGTTATCATCCGAACCCCCTCCAGTATTAAGTTGCAAGCAACAGACAACTGCTTTAAGAAAAGTGTGTAAGGTAAAAAATCCACTTGTTCCATGAACAAGAGACCGTTGTTTTATCCCTAGTAGCAACAGCACATCTACAACCGAAAAGATTTCTGTCACTTACCTTGGAAACTAGAGGCATGAACCCACTATCGAGCATAAATACCCCCTCTTGGAGTCACTAGCAATACTTGGCCAAGATAGCTACTAACAATGGAGAGCACGCAAGATCACAAATAACATAGACATGATAGAATCATAACGACAAAACCATTAATCAAACTGACATAATAATCTAAATATCCATCGGATCCCCGCAAACACAACATGCATGATTACAAATAGATTAGATCTTGATCATGAATGGAGCTCACAAGATCTATACATGAAAGCACAAGGAGGAGATACAACCATCTAGCTACTACATGGACCCATAGTCTAAGGTGAAACTACTCACACATCATACCGGAGAGAAGGCCTCCGGGATGATCTCCCCTCTCGCAAGGTGCCGGGAAGAACTTCATATCCCCCAATCTAGGGACGATGGTGGCGGCGGCTACAGAAGGTTTCGTGGAGTTTTGATCGGGTACTTAGGGTTTCTGCATCGGGGGCTTCTTATAGGCGAAGGGGGAGGACGAGGAGGCATCTAGGGGCCCCGCACCCTTCCTAGGCGTGGGGCAGGGCCCACCCGCGCCTAGGGGGGTCTGGCCGCCCTGGTTCGCGTCTCCATCTCATCTTCTGGATTCTTGCCCCCCACGGAAAGTTATTCGAGTAGGTAAGTGATAAAACAATAATTTTTGAGGTGACATGCACCCTCACAATAAAGATCTAACCATTTGCAAGCATTGAAAGCTGGGATCAAAGAACTCTAAACATGTGCATGAAAGATGGAGTTCTAACAATAGGACATAGTAACTACGCATGCAACATGACAGGCTACAAACAAATATCATGAATAACATGCATTGGAAAACGTTTGTTTGTTTCACATACAGAAAACATAGCATAGTGGCATTCAACTTGTCCCTCATAGAGTAGCAAATAGATGCATAGGACACCTTCAAAGTTCACAAGAGTGACTAGAAACAAATAGCACAAGAACAAGTAATATCACAATATGCATCAATCAATAAGTTTAGGGACACTTCCCATAGAATGACAACTATGCTCTATTAATGGTGCCTAAAGGTAGAAGGTGGATACTCAATAGTAGTGGAAGAAAGGCCCTTCATAAGGGAAGTAGGGATTTAAAGTTTCAAAAAGAGCTTCCAAAAATTATGGTACTTGTTAGTTTTGATCGGGTACTTAGGGTTTCTGCATCGGGGGCTTCTTATAGGGGAAGGGGCAAGGACGGGAGGCGACCAGGGGGGCCACACCCTGACCAGGCACGGGCCCACCCCTGGCCGTTCCTAGGGGGATTTGGCCGCCCTGGTTCGTGTCTCCATCTCTTCTTCTGGATTCGTGTCCCTCACGATAAAATATTGACTTTGGCTTTTGTCCCGTCCAATTCCGAGAATATTGATTTTCTGCCTTTCTGGAACCAAAAACAGAAGAAAATAGGCTACTGGCACCGTGGCAACTTGTTAATAGGTTTGTTCCAGAAAATATGTAAAAACACCTCAAAGTGTAGACAAAGCAAAGCAAAGTAGATACTAAATAAGCATGGAGCATCAAAAATTATAGATACGTTTCCGACGTATCAAGGCACATTAAGCAATCTCAATTGTTTGGAACTAGTCATGCTACATCAATAATCACTAAGCATAAGGTCAAAGCAACATCTAGCATGACATGATAAAGTCTAAGGCACAGTCAAAACAAGCTTCCTTTTGTACCACTATAAGCATGAAACTTCCTACTCTCTTCCAACAGCAATCAACTTATTTGAAACAACTCACAAAGATAATAATTAATAAAGATCAGTGAGAAAGTCTCACAGATCCACAAAGAAGAACTAAAAATTTCTAAGCAAAAAGCATAAGAAAACTAAGGCTAAACACAGTGCTAGCAAAAGAGAACACTCACAAAACAATAAGAATGAAAACTAGAGTGTTCTAGGCAATGAAAACAGAGTATGTATCTCTCCAAAGTAAGTGTGATGGGATCAAACCAACTTATTGCAGCAAACAAAGCAAAGGAAAACTAAAAACAAAAACAAAGACACTCCAAAAACAACACAAAGTGCATGAAGAGATAAAAATGTTTTGAAAGAAAACCTGAGATTTTTATTGATGAAGAAGGGCATGCCTTGGGCATGCCCAAGCTTTAACGCTTGTACCTCTTGAATATTTCTTGGGGTGACATGGGGTGGCATCCCCAATCTTGAGCTTTTGTCCATTCTTCATCTCATCACATCATTCTTCCCCTACACTTGAAAATTTCCTTCATACAAAACTTCACACAACCTTCATTAGCAACATTAGTGTATTCAAGATAATAAGCCTTTGGGTTCAGTTTCAACTCGAGTAAAACTTCCATTAAAATAAAATATACTGTATCAATTCCTTTTAAAATCTCAAGTGATCAAGGAGAACTCAAAAAGAAACCGATTAAGAGGCAAATGCAAATAATGGCAGAAATCTGTCAAAACAGACCAGCGGGTAGAAACCGATTTTTAGAAGACATTATGTTGCTCAAATTGAAAAGTGTTGAACTAATGAAAGTTAGATAATAACTTGGGGCATAAGCTCACAAAATTACAGCTCGGTCCAACGTACTGGGATTTTTCGTGATTTTTTATGGTGAAGCACAGAAATCTGTTTCGGGACAGCAACTTGCCCAAATCTTTCTTCTCTCTCATTAGAGGTTATTCTTGTCACAAAAACCACACAAAAAGGATAAGGAGAGGTTATTACAGATGTAATAACTTCCAATACTCAACAAAATAAAAACTTGCTGAAATAAAACAATGTGTTGTCTCCCATAAGCGCTTTTGTTTAGTGCCTTTTAGCTAGGATTGATAGTTTGAAAAGATGATCACATAAGAAATATGAATTGAAGTAAAAGAGAGCATAAAGAAGAAAATATAAAACAAATTTAAGTCTAAACCACTTCCTATGCATAGGAATCGTGTACGCAAATAAATTCACAAAGAACAAAGTGACAAGCATAGGAAGACAAAACAAGAGTAACTTCAAAATTTTGAACATAAAGAGGGGAAACTTAATATTGTTGAAATACTTAAAACCATGTTTACCTCTGTCATAATAACTTTCAGTAGCATCATGAATAAAATTAACAATATAACTATCACATAAAACATTCTTATCATGAGCTACATGCATAAAATGATTATTACTCTCCACATAAGCATAGTCATTCTTATTAATTGTAGTGGGAGAAAATTCAACAAAATATCTATCATTATTATTCTCATCACCATAATCATCAAATTTAGGAGGCATATTGTAATCATAATTAATTTTCTCCTCAATAGTAGGTGGACTGAAAATATCATATTCATCATTGTAATCATCCTATATTGGAGGTTTAGTATCATCATAGCAAATTTTCTCCTCTAAAGCTGGGGAACTAAAAAGATCACTTTCATAAAAACTAGCTTCCCCAAGCTTAGATGTTTCCATAGTATTAGCAACAATGGTTCAATTTTTTTTTAATTTCCTCTTTAAATACTTCATGTCCTAACTTTGGAAAAATACTATAAAGCTCTCTAGTTTTTTTTTTGTTTTCCATTAAGCCTAACTAGTGAAAACAAGAAACAAAAAGATATAATTGTAGAATCTAAAGGAAATAACTTCGAGCACTCACACACTAGCAATAATACTATAAGATAGCTTAGTAGCCAGAGGATGTGAGTACCTTTTACCTTACCTCCCTAGCAACGGCGCCAGAAAAGAGCTTGATGTCTACTCACGCTTCTATTCTTGTAGACAGTGTTGGGCCTCCAAGTGTAGAGGTTTGTAGAACAGCAGCAAGCTTCCCTTACGTGGATCGCCCAAGGTTTATCGAACTCAGGGAGGAAGTGGTCAAAGGTATCCCTCTCAAGCAACCCTGCAATCAAGATACAAGAAGTCTCTTGTGTCCCCAACACACCCAATACACTTGTTAGGTGTATAGGTGCACTAGTTCAGCGAAGAGATAGTGAAATACAAGTGATATGGATGAATATAAGTGGTAATTGCAATCTAAAATAAAAGTGGCAGCAAGCAAACATGTAACAGGACTAATTGTAATGGTGTTTCAATGCTTATAAGAAAGGCCTAGAGATCATACTTTCACTAGTGGACAGTCTCATATAAATATCCTCTCTTCATGATGCTACCCTGAACTACTCTCCGGTTGGACAACTCCAATCCATGGTTGGGCTACAAAATCTCTCCTTAAAGTTCCTATTCCCCATCTAGGTAACCCCAACCATGTCACTTTGAGTGCTAGATGGTTCCAACAAACACCACAATTTCATAGAGACATCCAACTCAAAATATAACTCATGATAAGTATTTCTGTAATCTTTACCCTAAGTGCCACAGGGTGTGCACACTATCAACTACACACACGTGGGGATAACCAGAGATTACAATTAAATCACTTGAGTAGCAGAGTAGATCTACTTGATTACAAAACTCATGACCACAATAAGATCACGAATAGAGAGAGAGAGATGAACACATAGATACCGGTAGAGCCCTTAGCATCGAGGGAGAACTACTCCCTCCTTATCATGGGAATCAGCAACGACGATGGAGATGGTGGTGGAGATCGATGGAGATGGCTCCGGGGGCAATTCCCTGTCCCGACATGGTGCCGAAACAGAGACTTCTATCCCCCAAATCTCCTCTTTGGTGGTGGCGGCGCTGCGGAACTTTTTATGGAGATCTGATCCATGTAGGGTTTATGTCTCGGGGAGACGTATATATAGGCATAAGGGCAAGGTCGGTGGAGCCTCGAGGGGCCCACACCACCTGGTGGCGCGGCCAGGGTGCCCGCGCCACCGTATGGTGTGGCCACCTTGTTTCCATCCTCCATCTCTCCTTCGGGATCCGTGTAGTGTTAGGAAAAATAGGAACTTTGGCTTTTGTTTCATCCAATTCCGAGAAATTTTCTTTACTGACTTTTCTGAAACTAAAAACAGCAAAAAACAGGCAACTGGCACTGCGACATCTTGTCAATAGGTTAGTTCCAGAAAATGTATAAAAATACCTCAAAGTGTAGACAAAACATAACAAAGTTGATACAAAACAAGCATGGAGCATCAAAAATTATAGATACGTTTATGACGTATCAATTGCTCACTATGGTTATGCTGCAAGTTTCCACCATGATTATGCATGGCTTAGGCTATCCGCTCAGGCATTTATCTAACACATATATAATACTCCATGAACTTACAATCTCCCCTTTTATTTCACACCCCCGACATCCATACACAAAAGATCATGATATCAACTAGATAATATTTACAAGTGTTGAAAGCGTTCCCCATGAAAGCATGGTTCTGCTAATTCCCAACTTATCAGTGCAAGCATGTAGAAACATAGATGACACAATGGTTCAAGTTTATTAGGTGCAAGAAAGTAAAGTGTGCCATCAAGTTTATGAGAGGTTTAATCACTAGTTTTCACATAACAAGTTTAATTTGGAAGATAGATAAAAACATGAATATACTTGAAATGTTGTAACACACCATACATAGGAATTTATAGTGGACCCTTTGGAATAACTTGGTTTCTTGGGAGTTGGATGCATGAGTAGAGCTTACTCAGTACAAGTGGAGGCTAGCAAAAGACTGAGAGCGACCAACTAAGAGAGCAATAATGGCCATAATCATGCAAAGCGACAAAACATTATTAACTAAAGCATAAAGTGATATCACAAGTCAAAAACTAAATGATCATAGAGGCTAAGGTGACTAGTTCATAGTCTTAACATGGTGTAAGAATGTGCCAAGTCAACCCAAACAAAGCATCAAAGGAGAGTACCACAATATTATGTGTTTGTATGCTAAAACAACGAATGATTCTTTCAAGGCACATTAATCAATCTCAATTGTTTGGAACAATTCATGCTATAGCATTAATCACTAAGAATAAGGTCAAAGCAAAATCTAGCATGACATGATAAAGTCTAAGGCACAGTCAAAACAAGCTCCTTTTGTACCACTTAAGCATGAAACTTTCTATTCTTTTCCAACACCAATAAACTTATTTGAAACAAAATATGAATGCGGGGATCCAAATAATTTATTCAAGCCAACCAAACAAATTAAAACTAAAAACAAAAACAAATACACTCCAAGAACAACACAACAGTGCATGAAACAATAAAAATGAAGTGTCTAGAAAGAGACCTGAGATTTTTATTGATGAAGAAGGGGATCCATTGGGCATACCCAAGATTTGATGCTTCTACCTCTTGAATATTTCTTGGGGTGAAATGGGTGGCATCCCCAAGCTTGAGCTTTTGTCCATTCTTCATCTCATCACATCATTCTTTCCCTACACTTGAAAATTTCCTTCATACAAAAACTTCACACAATCTTCATTAGCAACATTAGTGTATTCAAGATAATAAGCCTTTGGGTTTAGTTTCAACACAAGTAAAACTTTCATTAGAACACAAGGTACTGTAGCAATTCCTTTAAAAAGCTCAAGTGATAAAAGATAACTCAAAAAGAAACCGATAAGGGGCAAATACAAATAATGGCAGAAATCTGTCAAAACACACCAGCATGTAAAAACCGATTTTTCGAAGACCTTATGTTGCTCAAATGGAAAAGTGTTGAACTAACGAAAGTTATAAAATAACCTGGGGCATAATCTCAGAAAATTACAGCTCAATCCGATGTACTAGGATTTTTCACGAATTTTTACAGTGAGGCATAGAAATCTGTTTCGGGAAAGCAACTTTCCCAAATCTTACTTCTCTCTCATTTGAGGTTATTCTTGGCACAAAAACCACGCAAAAATAATAAGGAGAGGTTATTAAAGAGGTAACAACTTTCGAGACTCAACCAAAAGAAAAACTTACTAAAATTTGGGTTATCTCCCAATTAGTACTTTTCTTTAACGCCTTTAAGTTAGGCATAGGAAGCAAGAATAAAGTATTTTCGAATGAAGAAGCATTAACATCAAATTTTGCTTTAATAGGAGGAGAAAAAGGTATATTCTCTATATTTTTAGGGAATTTTTTTATACCTTTCTTGAGTGGGAATTGATATTTAATGGTGCCTTCCTTCATATCAATAATGGCACCAACAGTTCTAAGAAAAGGTCTTCCCAAAATAATAGGACAAGAAGCATTGCATTCAACATCCAAAACATAGAAATCAACAGGGCCAAATGCATTGCTAACCATTATAATAACATCATTAATGCTCCCCATAAGTTTCTTTTTAGCATTATCATCAAGATGGACATCCAAATAACAATCTTCCAATGGTGGTAAATCAAGCATTTCATTATTTTTTCTAGGAATAATAGACACACTAGAACCAAGGTCACATAGAGCTCTGAGATCAAAATCATTCACTTTCATATTAATGATGGGTTCCCAACCATCTTCTAATTTCCTAGTAATAGAAGCTTTATGTTTCGAGTTTTCTTCTTTAATTTTAATGAGAGCATCTGTAATGTGTTTTGTAAATGCCATATTCATAGCACTAGCATTAGGACTTCTAGAAAACTTTTGTAGGAACATAATTACTTTAGAAATATTGAAACCATCAAGATCAAAATCAAACTTAGCATCCAAGGTAGTATAGTTATTATTTCCCATATTTCGAAGAATTTTCAGCATTTTTATTGGAAAAGGTTCCATTGGGTTTAGGCATTATTGCAAAAGGAGTGGGGTCTTCATGTGGTTTGCTAGCATCAACATTGGTGGTGGTAATAGTACAAATACTATTATTCCTATCAATTTTATCTTATCTTTCCCACTTAGCATGCAATTTAGCTAACATTCAATCATTTTCATCAATTCTAACTTGTATGGCATTGGCAGTAGCAAAGATATTTTCCATGGTTTCAGGTTTAGCAACCATTTTATTAATCAAAGAGGATTGTGCTTCAGACAAAGATGAAATATTTTTTTAGCATTCAAAATTTTGGATTAAAACCAGCAATTTCCCTATTTAAATTCTCAAGTTGATGACTAATATTTTTCAAAATAGTAGATTGTTCCTCCATGGTTTTAGTGAATAATTTATTATGCTCATATTGCATTTGCATGAAGTTTTTAGTGGATCTACCAACTTCTAGAATCCTATCTTCACTAGGCATTCCAAGATTTACCATGATAAGTATTGCTATTTTTGGGAGGATATGGTGTGGCATCCCGCAAAACCACTACTAGAAAATCGCGTTGTTTTTGTGCATTGCATCGTCATGACCGCATGCTCATGTCATCATGCCACATTGCATTTGAGCATCGCCATCATCTTGTATTTGCTCGCATAAAACTATTTTCGGAAAAACCTATTTTTGTTTTCTAAATATTCCCCGTCTCAATTTCAAATTAAAGCACCGGGCTTTTCCGGGTCTTTTATTTGTCTAAAAACTATTTACAAAAGTTTATTTTTAAATTAAATAAAAATTTAGTTTATTTTTAGGGGGCAGCCAAACCGGGCCGATCCGACCCAGTCGGCCACCCCCAGTACAAAATCAGGCCACCTAAATCTTTTCCTACCCAGTCCTATTCTACCCACCCTTCAGCCACCTCACCCCACCCAATAGCCTGCCTCCACCTCACCCCTCCCTTCCCCCTAACCAATCCCAGCCCGCCACCTCCCTCACCCACACAGCCGGCTGCCACCTCACCTCCTGACCCACCCCTCTCCTTCTCTCCCTGCCACCACGGGCCCACGCCCCACCTGCTGCCCCACCCGGCCACGTCGCCCCACAACACACGCAACACCACACACGCCACACACCCGACGCACACCACCCGGCCCCCCCTCTGGCCCATCTCTCACCTGCCCCGCATCCCTCACGCGTCTCCCCGACCCCGCTCCTCCCTTTTTCCTCTCCACCAACCGCCCTCTGTTCCCCCGGTCGCCGTCGACCTCGGCCGCGAGACCCGCCGCCGGCGCGTCCTCCCGCGTCTGCCTTCCGCCGCCTCGGCCCTCTCCTTCCTCGGCTCCCCAACCTCCGGCCGGCCTCCTCCCACATCCCCGCCGCCGCAGGCCCGTGCCACCTCGCCTTCCTGCATCGTCGGCGTCCTCCGCCAGCACTGGCCCTCCCCTCCACCTCAACCGCGGCCTCCACCCCGCCTCGCCGTCGGCGCCTCCCTCCGCTCGGCCGCATCGCCTCCCCTTCCGGCCGCGCGCCGTCCGCCCGTCCTCCCTGGCCCGCACGTCCTCCTCGGTTTCCGTCGCCTCCCCGCCGCCTGCAAGGGCTGCCCGCCTGCGCCCTCCTCCTGAGCTCTCCGCCTGCGTGGCCGCCACGGCCTCCTGCCTTGCGTCGGACCGCCGGCCTGCTGGCCGCCCCTGGCGCCTGCATCCCGCGTCACGGCCGCCGTCGTCGCCGATGCCCACCTGCCTCCACCTGTGTTGGGTTCCTGTGTAGTACCAAGTTGGTGCTGTGTTTTGTTTTCTGTTTGTAACCTCATGGAAGTAGTAGCAGAGAAGTGACCAGATCCTGTCGTGCAGGCTTTTGTACTGCTCGACCAAGTGGGGTTCCAGTTCGAGTTGCTGTACCCAATAGGTGCTCCACATGATGTTTCTTCCAAGTCCAAGGTCTCCCGAGCTGCAAGGTCTCCATGATCTACAAGGATGCGACACCCTCTTCATCGACAAGACCATCGGTCAAGTTCGCCACCGACAAAAGACGGACGACAAGACTCCAACCGAAGATCGGATGTGATGGTGTCGGAACGACAAGTTCTACTTCACGGGCACCGCGCGTCAAGATCGCCTTCACGGGAAACCGCAAGACATCCTTCCCGGGATTTGAAGACCGAACCCTCGGCACGCCAAGATCTTCTCCTCGGAACGCCATGACCTCCTTCACAGATCCGAAGACCCTAAATCCCGGAGTCCGAACCTCGTTTCCCGTCGAACCCATCCCCGACGAACCCTGTCGAACCCCGAACTCCTCGAACCCCAAGATCGCCGAACCCTAATGTGTGAACCTTTTCCGAGCCCCTATTTTATGAATGCCATCTATATAAATTGTTGCATATTAAATTGTCATACTCGCATGCATATTGTCATGTGGTTTGGGGGCCTTATGCCGTTTCACCTGAATTAAATATGGGGCCCATATACGGGCAAATCTAGTCTAATATTGGCTCCATTTAAATTTGTGTAGCGAACCGGTAACTTATCTTGCCCTGTTATTACAACATTTAATTGCGGGGTATCTAAACAACATGAACCTATTAATTAATTGTCGGGACCCCCGGTTCCGCTTAATATTGCCTAATTGCATCGCATCTTGCCATGTCATACATCATACATGCATCATGCCCGATCTTTTGCGTAGTATTAAATAGTCCATCCGGTGTTTCTTCTAGTGCTTTGCTTCTTCGCGGACTAGGCCGATGAGTTGATGCGAGTGTCAACCCGATCTTCGGTTGAACCTTCGGCAATGTTTTCAGGCGAGCATCTCCCCCTTTCTACCTATCTTACTTTTATAGTATTTATTCCCTCCTGTTGATCTATTGCTATCTGTGTTGCGATGCTCTAGTTTTCGTACCCGTGATATCCCTTGCAGCCTTATATTGCCATTGGACACCTCCTATTACCTGTTGTTTGGTAGATAGTTGGACCTGCGCGTCGTAGTCGCTTGCTCAAGTGCTGTTGCGTGTCGTCAAGTACCACAGTTGTGGGAGTATTGCCGTGTGTTTATTGTTGGAGATGATCAAGACTTTAATTACTGTTTAACAACTAAAAATTGAAGTAGGTAAATGCAGAGGCACAGGTGGGCAATAGATGTTATTTGGTTGTTAACCGTCCACTTGTGTCCCGTAGGACCCCGAGTACTTGATACCTGTTCCTTGAATATTCGCGCTATCCACATCCGGGAGGATTGTGGGACCCCCCTGAGCCAGAGCTTGATTCATTCTTATTTCTTGGGGCCACAAACTAGTTTGAGGTTTTATTTACTATCCTGTACTTATGCCATGCTTTACTGCTTTATTACGTTTGTGCGAGGAGCACCTGTACTGTTTAGGTAAGCGGAGTGTTTTCGCGGTATCGACAAGCCCAGTTTTGGGTTCCCAGTCGTTTACAGCCACTGGCGCAAACCTTGAGTCCGTCTCAGAGTCAGCTAACTTCGTTGCGGGTGTACTCAATGGGGTGGCCCCCTGAAATATTTCTGAATCCTGTGATTGCTTTGTCGTGAAGGCCTCGTTGGGTTTTGATTTGGTTTTTCCGAGGTTGATCGAGTGTGTGTTGCTATTTGTGCACCCCTGCAGGGTAAAACTTTCTGAAAGCCGTGTCCGCGGTTATGGACGACTTGGAGCACAGTATCTCGATCATAGACAACTATAACTAAAGTAGTGCTATAAATTTGACTTTATAATGACTAATAATCAGCTTCACTATAATGGAATGGCTAAATAAAACTGCCAACAATTGCTTGTTTGGGTTGTCGCTTGCGACAATTGTATCTGACTAGTAAGTATCGCAACTACAACGGAATGGCTAAATAAAAGTACCAACAACTGCTGGGTTTTTGGGATATCTCATGCTAATTGTATTTGACTAGTAAGTGTCGCAACTACAACGGAATGGTTAACTAAAACTGCCCACTGCTTATTATATCAGGATGATTATCTATACCTGACTAGTAATTGCTGCAACGATAACTGAATAAATAAAACTGCCAACTGTGTGAGTTCCTCGGTTGACTTCCTCGTTTGGTCTCGAGGGGGAAACACCAGGATGGGTTTGTTTGATGGTAGCATCAGGTTGGTTCCGAATAGGTCTTTCTTATCCCTCTCTGATAGCCGACAGTTATCTCGAGTCTCTATAGGTTGTTTAGTGCATGCTGCGCTGCCGCTCAGTCCACTATACCTATGTAGGCGAGGACCGCTGAATTCTAGCCTCGCCGTGTACTGGCCTCAGTACCGACGCTCCTCTTTTTCCTTTGCCCTTTTGTCGGCACCCCTTTTGTTTAAGCAGGTTCTGAGATCGACGTCGTTAGCAGGGTTACCCTTCCGGCTTGGCCTGGGCAGGGTTATAGACGCCTTTGGTTATTCTTCAGGGCTCTTAGCCCCATTTGCATCTTGTCTGTAGTCGGACACTCTATCATTTTCAAGGTGATTTGGATCTTTGTATATTATATATGTATTCTTGACTCTTGGAGTCGCTGTTGTATATATCTGTTCTGTGGGTCCCATCGAGGACTGTTGTGTAATGTTATTACTTCGTTTTCCACCCGCACGAAAGTGCCTGGTGGGCACCTTTGAATCGTTTCTATGCGGGTTTGGCGGGAAGCGCTGAAACTTGCATAGGGTCGATTCTGAGGGTGTTACAGAGTGGTATCAGAGCTCAGCAGTTACGATACCCCACAAGTCCAGCCTGTAGGATAACCTAGCTAACGGCCGAAGTAGAGTGTCAAAACTATTTTTGCAAAATCGGTTGGATAGTTCTGATTAGGTCTGATTTTACTCCTTACCCCTCTACTATTCTCCTCTTACCTCTACGTGTTTTGAATCCGCTCTCTTCTCTCTCTTTGAGTCCAGGATTTCTCGTGGTTGGGTTCCGTCGTACCTTCAGGGTTTCGCTTCCTCCTTTGGTAACGGTGTTCTACCATCCGGTGTTCATGTTGTCTGAGGAATCCGTCTACTGTGGTACCATTCTTTGTTCCTTGTTTGTGCCTTCCGGTGTTTTCCAACGCGACGACATCATCTACGCCAGATCCGATGCAGAGTCTGCATCACTCCTTTGTTTCCGAACCTCGCTTGTCGAGATCTACAATCTGAATTCTGAGAGTTGGTTGCATAATTTCCTATTCATGTGCAGAGTAATGCTTTGGGTGCGCGATGGACTGATCACCATCCGACTACTCTTATCATTCGCCCTTGCACATTGAATGGTGAATCATTGCAGTTATACTCCTTCCGCGGAAGTTAGAGGTGGCTTTATTTGTTGATACCTCTACCATCGACCTTTTGTTTCTGGAGTGTTTCCCTCGACGGTCACGGACAATGACCTCTTGTTAGTGGTGTCGCGAGGATCTATACGATGCGAGAAGATTCAGATCGCCGCTCTTCTTCCCGATACCATGAGGCGGATCTCGAGGGCGAGATCCATTGTTAGTGGTGTCGAATTGTGGCATCCCGCAAAACCACTACTAGAAAATCGCGTTGTTTTTGTGCATTGGATCGTCATGACCGCATGCTCATGTCATCATGCCACATTGCATTTGAGCATCGCCATCATCTTGTATTTGTTCGCATAAAACTATTTTCGGAAAAACCTATTTTTGTTTTCTAAATATTCCCCGTCTCAATTTCAAATTAAAGCGCCGGGCTTTTCCGGGTCTTTTATTTGTCTAAAAACTATTTACAAAAGTTTATTTTTAAATTAAATAAAAATTTAGTTTATTTTTAGGGGGCAGCCAAACCGGGCCGATCCGACCCAGTCGGCCACCCCCAGTACAAAATCAGGCCACCTAAATCTTTTCCTACCCAGTCCTATTCTACCCACCCTTCAGCCACCTCACCCCACCCAATAGCCTGCCTCCACCTCACCCCTCCCTTCCCCCTAACCAATCCCAGCCTGCCACCTCCCTCACCCACACAGCCGGCTGCCACCTCACCTCCTGACCCACCCCTCTCCTTCTCTCCCTGCCACCACGGGCCCACGCCCCACCTGCTGCCCCACCCGGCCACGTCGCCCCACAACACACGCAACACCACACACGCCACACACCCGACGCACACCACCCGGCCCCCCCACTGGCCCACCTCTCACCTGCCCCGCGTCCCTCACGCGTCTCCCCGACCCCGCTCCTTCCTTTTTCCTCTCCACCAACCGCCCTCTATTCCCCCGGTCGCCGTCGACCTCGGCCGCGAGACCCCGCCGCCGGCGCGTCCTCCCGCGTCTGCCTTCCGCCGCCTCGGCCCTCTCCTTCCTCGGCTCCCCAACCTCCGGCCGGCCTCCTCCCGCATCCCCGCCGCCGCAGGCCCGTGCCACCTCGCCTTCCTGCATCGTCGGCGTCCTCCGCCAGCACTGGCCCTCCCCTCCACCTCACCCGCGGCCTCCACCCCGCCTCGCCGCCGGCGCCTCCCTCCGCTCGGCCGCATCGCCTCCCCTTCCGGCCGCGCGCCGTCCGCCCGTCCTCCCTGGCCCGCGCGTCCTCCTCGATTTCCGTCGCCTCCCCGCCGCCTGCAGGGGCTGCCCGCCTGCGCCCTCCTCCCGAGCTCTCCGCCTGCGTGGCCGCCACGGCCTCCTGCCTTGCGTCGGACCGCCGGCCTACTGGCCGCCCCTGGCGCCTGCATCCCGCGTCACGGCCGCCGTCGTCGCCAATGCCCATCTGCCTCCACCCATGTCGGGTTCCTGTGTAGTACCAAGTTAGTGCTGTGTTTTGTTTTCTGTTTGTAACCTCATGGAAGTTGTAGCAGAGCAGTGACCAGATCCTGTCGTGCAGGATTTTGTACTGCTCGACCAAGTGGGGTTCCAGTTCGAGTTGCTGTACCCAATAGGTGCTCCACATGATGTTTCTTCCAAGTCCAAGGTCTCCCGAGCTGCAAGGTCTCCATGATCTACAAGGATGCGACACCCTCTTCATCGACAAGACCATCGGTCAAGTTCGCCACCGACAAAAGATGGACGACAAGACTCCAACCGAAGATCGGATGTGATGGTGTCGGAACGACAAGTTCTACTTCACGGGCACCACGCGTCAAGATCGCCTTCACGGGAAACCGCAAGACATCCTTCCCGGGATTTGAAGACCGAACCCTCGGCACGCCAAGATCTTCTCCTCGGAACGCCATGACCTCCTTCACAGATCCGAAGACCCTAAATCCCGGAGTCCGAACCTCGTTTCCCGTCAAACCCATCCCCGACGAACCCTGTCGAACCCCGAACTCCTCGAACCCCAAGATCGCCGAACCCTAATGTGTGAACCTTTTCCGAGCCCCTATTTTATGAATGCCATGTATATAAATTGTTGCATATTAAATTGTCATACTCGCATGCATATTGTCATGTGGTTTGGGGGCCTTATGCCGTTTCACCTGAATTAAATATGGGGCCCAGTGCGGGCAAATCTAGTCTAATATTGGCTCCATTTAAATTTGTGTAGCGAACCGGTAACTTATCTTGCCCTGTTATTACAACATTTAATTGCGGGGTATCTAAACAACATGAACCTATTAATTAATTGTCGGGACCCCCGGTTCCGCTTAATATTGCCTAATTGCATCGCATCTTGCCATGTCATACATCATACATGCATCATGCCCGATCTTTTGTGTAGTATTAAATAGTCCATCCAGTGTTTCTTCTAGTGCTTTGCTTCTTCGCGGAC
Organism: Avena sativa; assembly: GCA_916181665.1. Lineage (NCBI taxonomy): Eukaryota > Viridiplantae > Streptophyta > Magnoliopsida > Poales > Poaceae > Avena > Avena sativa. The sequence continues at coordinate 339,495,850 of OV702281.1, forward strand.
TAGGCCGATGAGTTGATGCGAGTGTCGACCCGATCTTCGGTTGAACCTTCGGCAATGTTTTCAGGCGAGCATCTCCCCCTTTCTACCTATCTTACTTTTATAGTATTTATTCCCTCCTGTTGATCTATAGCTATCTGTGTTGCGATGCTCTAGTTTTCGTACCCGTGATATCCCTTGCAGCCTTATATTGCCATTGGACACCTCCTATTACCTGTTGTTTGGTAGATAGTTGGACCTGCGCGTCGTAGTCGCTTGCTCAAGTGCTGTTGCATGTCGTCAAGTACCACAGTTGTGGGAGTATTGCCGTGTGTTTATTGTTGGAGATGATCAAGACTTTAATTACTGTTTAACAACTAAAAATTGAAGTAGGTAAATGCAGAGGCACAGGTGGGCAATAGATGTTATTTGGTTGTTAACCGTCCACTTGTGTCCCGTAGGACCCCGAGTACTTGATACTTGTTCCTTGAATATTCGCGCTATCCACATCCGGGAGGATTATGGGACCCCCCTGAGCCAGAGCTTGATTCATTCTTATTTCTTGGGGCAACAAACTAGTTTGAGGTTTTATTTACTATCCTGTACTTATGCCATGCTTTACTGCTTTATTACGTTTGTGCGAGGAGCACCTGTACTGTTTAGGTAAGCGGAGTGTTTTCGCGGTATCGACAAGCCCAGTTTTGGGTTCCCAGTCGTTTACAGCCACTAGCGCAAACCTTGAGTCCGTCTCAGAGTCAGCTAACTTTGTTGCGGGTGTACTCAATGGGGTGGCCCCCTGAAATATTTCTGAATCCTGTGATTGCTTTGTCGTGAAGGCCTCGTTGGGTTTTGATTTGGTTTTTCCGAGGTTGATCGAGTGTGTGTTGCTATTTGTGCACCCCTGCAGGGTAAAACTTTCTGAAAGCCGTGTCCGCGGTTATGGACGACTTGGAGCACAGTATCTCGATCATAGACAACTATAACTAAAGTAGTGCTATAAATTTGACTTTATAATGACTAGTAATCAGCTTCACTATAATGGAATGGCTAAATAAAACTGCCAACAATTGCTTGTTTGGGTTGTCGCTTGCGACAATTGTATCTGCCTAGTAAGTATCGCAACTACAACGGAATGGCTAAATAAAAGTACCAACAACTACTGGGTTTTTGGGATATCTCATGCTAATTGTATTTTACTAGTAAGTGTCGCAACTACAACGGAATGGTTAACTAAAACTGCCCACTGCTTATTATATCAGGATGATTATCTATACCTGACTAGTAATTGCTGCAACGATAACTGAATAAATAAAACTGCCAACTGTGTGAGTTCCTCGGTTGACTTCCTCGTTTGGTCTCGAGGGGGAAACACCAGGATGGGTTTGTTTGATGGTAGCATCAGGTTGGTTCCGAATAGGTCTTTCTTATCCCTCTCTGATAGCCGACAGTTATCTCGAGTCTCTATAGGTTGTTTAGTGCATGTTGCGCTGCCGCTCTGTCCACCATACCTATGTAGGCGAGGACCGCCGAATTCTAGCCTCGCCGTGTACTGGCCTCAGTACTGACGCTCCTCTTTTTCCTTTGCCCTTTTGTCGGCACCCCTTTTGTTTAAGCAGGTTCTGAGATTGACGTCGTTAGCAGGGTTACCCTTCCGACTTGGCCTGGGCAGGGTTATGGACGCCATTGGTTATTCTTCAGGGCTCTTAGCCCCATTTGCATCTTGTCCGTAGTCGGACGCTCTATCATTTTCAAGGTGATTTGGATCTTTGTATATTATATCTGTATTCTTGACTCTTGGAGTCGCTGTTGTATATATCTGTTCTGTGGGTCCCATCGAGGACTGTTGTGTAATGTTATTACTTCGTTTTCCACCCGCACGAAAGTGCCTGGTGGGCTCCTTTGAATCGTTTCTATGCGGTTTTGGCGGGAAGCGCTGAAACTTGCATAGGGTCAATTCTGAGGGTGTTACATATGGCCTATAATTATTATTACGAAAATTATTCCTATAGGCATTGTTGCTAAAATTGTTATTTCTAATGAAGTTCACATCAACTTGTTCTTGAGCAACAAAGAATCTAAAGGAACATTATTTGGATCAATATAAGCTTTTCCATTAACAAGCATAGACATAATAACATCAATTTTATCACTCAAGGAGGAGATTTCTTCAATAGAATTTACCTTCTTACCTTGTGGAGCTCTCTATGTGTGCCATTCAGAATAGTTAACCATCATATTATCAAGGAGTTTTGTTGCAGCACCCAAAGTAATGGTCATAAAGGTACCTCTAGCAGTAGAATCCAACAGATTTCTTGAAGATAAATTCAGTCCTGCATAAAAAGTTTGGATAATCATCCAAGCAGTCAGTCCATGAGTGGGAAAATTCTTTACCAAAGATTTCATTCTTTCCAAAGCTTGAGCAACATGTTCATTATCAACTTGTTTAAATTTCATTCAGTTCTCATAGATATAATCTTAGCAGGAGGATAATATTTTCCAATAAAGGCATCTTTGCATTTTATCCAAGAATCAATACTATTTCTAGGCAAAGATAGCAACCATTCTTTAGCTTTTCCTCTCAAGGAGAAAGGAAACAATTTAAGCTTAATAATATCTCCATCTACATCCTTATATTTTTGCATCTCACAAAGTTCAACAAAATTATTAAGGTGAGCAGCAGCATCATCAAAACTAGCACCAGAAAATTGCTCTTTCATAACAAGATTTAGCAAAGCAGGTTTAATTTCATAAAAAGTAGCATCAGGAGCAAGTGGGGCAAGGTCGGTGGGAGCTAGAGGGACCCACACCTAGGGCTAGCACGCCCCCTGGCTGCGCGCCCCTAGGGTGTGGCCCCCCTTCGGCTACCCTTCGGACTCTGTGTTTCTTCTGGTAAAATATTGACTTTGGCTTTTGTCCCGCCCAATTCCAAGAATATTTCCTTATTAGCTTTTCTGAAACCAAAAATAGCAGAAAACAGACAACAAGAACTGCGGCATCTTGTTAATAGGTTAGTTTCGGAAAATGTATAAAAATACCTCAAAGTGTAGACAAAACATAACAAAGTTGATACAAAACAAGCATGGAGCATTAAAATTATAGATACATTTACGATGTATCAGGGTACCCCCCCCCGGTGACATTGTTGAGGTCGAAGTCATTGGGGAAGTGCGCGAGTCCAAGACTCAGCGTAGTTGTGGCTCTGCGGAAAAATGTTGACCGCATCATCCACTCAACCACACCTCGAGGTAGCACCACACCTCCGTCAACCCACTAGGGATCACCTCAATGGGCGAGATCCCTTGGAGGGCGGCCTGGACGCATGTCGCCGAGAGGGTTGCCGTATCCACCACTGCGGTCACGCACTGCTTGGCGTCGTATGTCTGCATATCCAGATCCCCCTGACAAATTGCGCCTGCAATGCCAGAAATTAAAATCGGTAAGGAAGTTCACCTATGGGACTCACGCACTCGGCGACTCACCCGCTCGGGGACTCGCCTGCCACTACCAAAAGAAAACATGGAAAGGGAACTCACCAAGAAGTAGACGACGGCGCTCCATGAAGAAATTCTCCAGGGCCGACTGCTGATATTGCAAACCGACAATGAGCGCATCGGAGAATTTCCGCTCACCCTCCGATGCGACGATCGCGGACTTGGCCCTCTCTTCCGACAAGGTCATTTCCTTCTTCGCCGTATCCAGCTCCTTCATTAATGAGGCGATCCGCCCCTCCGCGGTGGCCAGTGCTGACTTCACAGACTCTAGCTCAGCGACCGGAACATAAGCCTCACGGCCTTGGCGATCGCGGAGGTGCGATCCTCTAGCAGAATGAAGAATGCAGTAAAATACTCGCACAACAACAAGAATACAAGTTAACATAGGTGAAATCAACTCACTTGAAGTTGCATGCAACTGCCGATTAGCATCTTGCGTGTCCCACATGTCGCACTCCAGGCGTTCCTTTGTGGCCTGCCAATCGGCCGATTCATGCTAAAGACCCTGTACAAAGGAAACTACATGTAAGGGGCAATAAAAGTTCTAAGTATCTAGCCGCTGAAATTCAGCGACTAGACACTCGAAGACTGGACAACCAAAGTTCTAAGAATCTAGCCGCTGAAATTCAGCGACTAGATCCTCGGGGACTGGACATACCTGGATGTCGACGCCTAGCATGTTGTGAAGCTCGAAGGCGTCGGCCGACGGAAACACGAACGATGTACGCCCGTGTCGCTGCCCGGCACCACCATCAACGACTTCAGGAACTTGAGGCGACTGCGATCCAGCAGCCGTGGTGGATGCTCTCACCACAAAGAGAGGGAACATCATGGTCGTCGCCTCTAGAGCACTAGCCGTGGGCATCGACGCCCCCGCCAGTGTGGCCAACTCGCCCAGCTACGAGCTCGCGACCGCTTCACCTTCCAAGGCAACAGTGGCTCCAACTATCGCCTCGACCGGTGCATCGACTGGCCCTTCCGCCATAGCAGTGAAGCCGCCCTTCTTCTTATTCTTCGCACCTTCGACTGGCTCCTCGATTACGTCACCCTTCCTCTTCTTGGAAGGGTCGGCCTCCCCTGTTGGGGCGGCTGGAGGAACCTTGGCCACCAAAGGGTAACCGATCTTCTTAGCACCGATCCTACAAAACAACATGGTCAACGATCCACTAAGCGACCCCGAAAACTACTATGGACCACCCGGTGCAAACTTACTTGGCGACGGGAATGAAGTGCATGTCGGTGCTGATGTGAGCTGGCTTCTCCAACTCTGGTCCCAACTTGCGAGTGATCCCCCTCTTGAACATGCCCGCGGCCCATGACATTGCGGGCTTCTTCGACGATGAGGCCGCGGTCGTAGGCACTTTCGGCCCAGGCGACATAGGCGCCCCCCTCGGTGGTGAGTACTTCGACTCCATGGCCAAGGCAGCCCCTGGCCCCAGAACCACTGTAAGGTTCCCAACCTTTAATAAGGTAGAGATCCCTATGTTTACAATGCTAGTCCCTGGATCAATAGCTAGCATCCACAGTTAAGATGTAATATCAAGAAACAAAGGTCATAATACAACTTTATAACCAGGAATAAAATAATTTATTACATCTTACATAGCTCATTTGGCTATCTCATTACAATGCAGCAGAATATAACAATAGCATGGGGTCCTTCATCTTCAAAGTGCCACAGGCAGTCATGTTGGTTGTAGACTTGTAATCCTAATCAATAAACTTCACTAACATCAAACAAACCTGCAATATAATAAGTTGCAGCCACAAGGGTCAATACATTTGAATTGTATTGGCAAGTTTCACTACTATGTAGAAATAAGTGGATCCTATCATTACATGCATATTTGGCTAAGTAGGGTTTAGGGTCTTTTGCAGAAAGCAATATAGTTTTATCCTATCTTTTCAAAATAGTTTTGATCTTTTGTCAAAATCTTTCTGAACTTCTTGGAAAACTCCAAGTGCTTCTAATCCCTTGTTGTCACCATCAAGTTTTACTTTGAGAAATTGGAATGTCGGGATCTTCCATAGCTTCAGGCCTTAGTTGCTCAGAGTTGTCCATAACCGGGGACATGGCTAAGTACTTAGAATTTTGATCTTCTGCAGAAGTTGTACACTTTACGCACATGACACAATCTCATCTTGATGCCACCAATGGCCGCTGGATAAGTACTCACCAAGATGGAGTACTGGACAATTGAGAATGTGACAAAGTCTTTCCATAGAAGTCCTCCCAATACACAATGCTAGCTTGTCATCCAGGCACCAATGTAGTGTTTCAAGTTCCCTTACACAATTCTAGTTAACCTGAAGATGCCAATGCATGGGTCTTCCACTATGTAGTTGACTATGCCAGAGCCCATTTAGCATGTGGATGTACACGGAAGCCACTGTACGAGAAACATGTTAAATCACTAAGTCCCTATGTGGTTTTCTTCTAGTGCACATACAAAAAGATAGCCATATAAACACGGTTCCCTTTGTTGCCACCTTGTCCAAAACTTGAGTATCCTCTTTCCACCCAGGTGGTTCATTGAGTACTTGTTTTATTATATAAAACATATAGTTTTCCAACACATCATATAATCATGATATGATAATCCACCCCAAGTATATAGCAGGGCTAATCATACTACAACTACAATGTTTTCACTAAGGAAGATATAATGATATACTAATAGGACATAGCATAGCATAATAACATAATATCCCTAACATACATACTACAAAAATACCACTAAGTGTAGTGAAAATAGTAGGACATGGATGATAGTGCCACTTGACTTTTTAGTAGAGAATGTTGGTTCACTTCTTGATCTTGCAAATATCACACTCTTCTAATTCCACTACAATTTAATCAAGCAAACACAAATTCAACTAGCATTCCAACCAATTTATCACACATAAAATAATAGAAACAAGGTCATGCATGCAAGCATGCAAAAGATAGTTTTATTTACAAAAGTGGTTTCTACTAGGGTCTAAACATTTTCAAGCTCACATTGGTCATTTACAAAAGTGGTAAAACCATTTGTAAAAGGTTTTATCTATAAACCATTTTTAAATCAAATCAATATTTTATGTGGTTGAAAATGCTTTTAGCAAAGCAATATTCTTTTAAAGGGTTCAACAAATATATTTTTAATTCTCAAAACTTGGTGTTTAGGGTCAGAAGGTTTGAATCAAATCATTTCCCAAAGGTTTTACTCAAAAATCATTTCTAAATCATAATCAATATTTTTATTTGACTAGAAATGTGCTAACTCAAATATTTACTCCTTAACTTCACAAAATACATTTTTAAATCCATAAGTTGGTTCCTAGGGTCAGTAGGTTCACAACAATCCATTTTGCAAAGATTTCATACTAAAAATATGTCTAGAACAATTTTTATATTCAAAATAAGCCTACATAAGTTTCTGCAATTTCAACCAATTTTCCAGAAGCAAATCATTAAAAAAAGTGTATAGTTGCAAAGTACTTGTTCTGCTGAAACCATTGATATAAAATTTGCAAAATTTGGACGTGTAGAATTAAAGTTATGAATTTTACAAGTTTGCAAATCAAATAGATCATTTTCTAGTTTTATTCAAACAGACTGGCCACGTGGCTCTATCTTATTGGCCGGTACCGTTTAGTTTGGATCGAGCCGTTCTGACCGCAGGATTTAACTTAAAACGAATGGCTCAGATGAGCGCGTACCCCTTCGGTTAAGATCTAATCACAGCCCCTAGATTAAAATCTAACGGACACAATCGCTTGGCCAAAGACTGGTGGCGCACGCTCGGGCTACGGCGGATCCGGTGATTCAGGAAGCAAGTGGGTAACGGGGATGCTCACCGTGCTCTCAGGGTCCTGGTGAAGCTCAAGGCGCTGTTGGTTTTGCGAGGGGCGCACCGGAGAGGCGACAATTGCTCGTCGGAGTGTGCAGTGGCGTCGGGCGGCTCTGGAGGTCGTCGGGGGCGAGGCTGCAGGTCGCGCCGAGGCAAGATAGAGGCACGGTTACGCGGGCGAGTGTGGCGTTCACGTGAGCATGATCGAGAGGGCTCGGGGCGGTCTGGCTTACCAGGGAGACTTCGCCGGAGACAAGACAGACGGCGGCGATGCTCTGTGTCGTGCTTGTCGGCGCTAGGGAACGCGCGTGGGCGAGTGGAGCACACGGGCAGGTGCGCCTGGTTCTGGCGAGCAAGGTTGCGTGATCTGGAAGGAGAGGGGCGGCTGTGGTTCGCCGGAATTGGCCGGGGACGCCGTCGGAGACAGTGGGTTCGAGCTCGCGATTGACGCAGCCTGGTGGCTGAGAGGAGGCGGTGTTTGAGGGGAAAGAGAGAGGGGAGAGGGGCGCTTATACACGCGTGATCACTGGCGGTGTTGGAGGAATTATCGCCGCAATCAAAGCTTCAACGGCGAGGGAGACGTGGTCACGAGTGGAAACGAAGAACAGGCGTGTGGGGTCCGTTCGTCAGTGAGGTGGGAGAGAAAGAGTGGGGTCCACTTGTCTGCGTCTCAGCGGGTTCTTTTCCGGGTGAAAAACGTTTCACTGCGGGGGAGTTTAGTTGGGCTTGCTGGGCCTGTTAGCTGGGTTGGGTTTGATTCACTTTTTTTTACAGAAAGTTTTTCCTTTTTCTGTTTGAATATTCTGTTTTGATTTTTAAACAAACAATTCAAACACCAATTCAAATCAAACCACTACCAAAAATTTTATAATTTTTAGTTCTGTTTAACAACATAAATCCAAAGTCAAAATAAAATATTTTTTATTCTTTTTAGGATCCATTAATAATTAAATAAATATACCTTAGTCATTAATTCAAATAGGATTTAATTTATTTAAAAACTCTATTTGAAATCTAAATAATACCAAAATCATTTCAGTAGGTTTTATTTGAATAAATAAAACTCTTGGAAAACTTATTTAAAATAAATTAACAAGTTTTAGTGTTTATTTAAAATGAAAAAACCTTTGCTTTAATAAAATTGGAAATTAATAAATCCTCATTATTTTATTTAAATAAACCTTTACTCCTTTTATCAAATAAAAGAATATTTTATTTCAAAAGTTTGGCCAAGATTTAATTTGGCTCTATAAAATAATCCTTATTTATATTCCTACCTTTGCTTTATAAAAACCATATCTTTTTATTTAAAGATCCAAAAATAGAAATTCCAACTATCATAACTTTATTTATTAATTATATATCTTTTTAAATCTCTTTAGGAATTTATTTGATCAAAATAGGTTTTGATGTTTCCATTTGGAATCAAAAAGTTTCTTCTCACCCTAAATTTCAACAAAACTTTATTTTGTTTATTTATTTTTTCACAACCACTGAGAATGGCGGCGGGATCGCCACGAGTGGGATCACTCCCTCCACCATGGCCTCGACTCCCGATCCCTTCACCGGAGCTAGATCCTCCGGAATCTTTTCGAGGCCGAGTCTCCGCGTCATTAGGCTCTTCACCCGACTCAAAAACCATCGCGGATCTAGGTGGAGATGCCGCCTTCAGCAATGCCTTCTTCGCGGGCGACTTCGGCCCGCATGGTCTTCACTAGTGTAGCCACACGATATAAGCTGTGTTCCTACACATCTCCTTCATCGTTGTCATGCTCCTCGAGGCTCCGACTCGCCCCATTTTCGCGTTGCTTCTGCCCGTGGGTTTTCCGAGCCACGGGCGCAGGCGCGGCGACCTCCACCACCTCATCCTCACTATCGTAGGACTCGTCTAAATATTCTCCAAGATCCTTGGAGATCTCTTCATCAATAGGAGGGAGCCAGTTCTCCAAGACCTGAAACAACTGACAAAGACAAACAACATCAAGAAACTGTGACTGCACCTCTGCGACTGGGAAGTCAGGGAAGAAACTCACTATTGGCGCTTGGCACTTCCCCGTGGCGGTATACAGAGCGAGTCCGGCCTTCGGGTCGGTGTACTCTGCCTCCGTAATCTTCTTCAGTGCGGCGGCATACTCGTCGGCATCGCAGTTCACAAAGCACGCATTTCGTTGTCCCTGCCGGTGTACTGGTACATCCAGTGGGACAGACTATCCAACGGCACCAGTCGCCGCCCAAGCCAACAATTGTATAGATTGATGGTTTCCACACCCTCCTTCTTGAGCATCTGCATCTGTGTCAACATTTCACTCCTCTCGGTGGTATACCTTGGGACCGAAACCTCGCCGTCTGGCGTCGACTCGCTCAGATAGAACCAGCTCTTTTTCCACTTGCTGGCGGCTTTCTTCGGCAACTGAAGCTCCAATAATATGGCCTTGTGTCAACACCCAGATTTTTAATCCCAGAATTACCATTTTTGCGAGACATAACAGATTGGATATCATAGTACATCATCCAATACAAACCATACATAAGGTCTTACAACAAATAAAGGATCTCATGATCCAGTCTTAACACAATTCAAGCAGCGGAATAACGTAATAATAACGATAGCGTAGGCGATACTCCATCTTCATGGTCACAGGCAATGTTGACGATGGGAGATGATCCTAGTTGTCGTAACCTTCCTATTGTCCGTCTTCCTGATACTCCTCTTCATAGTCTGGCCACGGGAATAGCCAGGTACAAAGCCATGAGTACTCTTTAAGTACTCGCAAACTAATACTAATAAGTAAAGTGGTGTTGAGTAGGATACTAAGCTCTAGGGTTATTTTGAAAAATCCAGGTTTACCTCTACTAAGTTCAGAAGCAAAGAAAACTAGTTGAAAGTTTTATATCACCTAAGTGGGAACTTGAATTTCATATCACAACTCTGTTGTGGTCAAGTCAAACTCATGAATCATTTCACAAGTAATTTTGAAAACATCTGACGACAGAATAGTATGGCCACTCCAACTGTCCATAACCGCGAACGTGGCTATTTGAATAGTTTGACACTCTGCAGAGATTGTACACTTTCACCACAACATTCGATACATCCGTCAGGAACAATCCTAACCTTTCAATTACACGCCCTAGTATAGGCACCTCTCCTGTGAGTTTGGCCTCCCAACCATGACCAACTGTCATCTTGGGAACTGCACAGGTGGACAATCTTCACAAGGTAGCCTCAGATCAAACCTTGGCTGCAAGGGAACCCATACTAAGGTATATAAATTTCCAGTCAAGCCCTACCCAAATTTTGGGTATTGTGGTTGTACGGTAAAATTGGAATGGTATCGCATCCAGACAACCATCAGTTTTATAAAGGGCTAAGGCTCATGCCTTAACATTTTCATCATCAAAATCATCTGGTGTTTAAGAACACATGGCAAAACATTTTAGTAGAATGACTCATCATTCTAAGGTTTTCATAACCATTTGCACCAAGTATTCCCATCTAAAGTGATCAAGTTCTATGCTTAGCACTAGCAACTACAATGGGGATAAACACTAATGAGGGGTGGTAATCAGGTGTGAATGATCTAGGTTCAATCTCATGCCTCAAGATGACATCAATATTATCTAACTTAGGCCAAGTTTTATGATCTTTATGCTACCTTTAAATATCTTTCTAAAATATACCAATTATCATGTAACCTTAACTAGAAGCTTCGATAAAGAAATAAAATAACTAAGTTTGCAAATAGAACTAGGATTGGGTATAATCCAAATGATATAACCAAGCATGCTTAATGCATTTCATAGGCTATCTAACTTTCATAGTTGCAAGTTTTCGTTGCTTAGATAGTAGCTTGCTCAGTTAATACCTTGCTAAGTTGCAAGTGTTAGCTTGCCTTGTGCAGAGCAGTGGTTGAAATTCTCCTCGGCTTCTTCCTGGTAGTATCCTTCCTCCTCCTCGTATCCTTGGTCAGTACTAGCGTCTATAAATAAATACGAGGTACACAATCACCAAACAATACTAAACTATTTCTATTTATCACACCAAGGTTTTCACTAGATGATATTGGATCATCACAAGCATTACAATCATTAAGGCAAAAAGTTTTATTTCCTTTATTTGAGAAAAGTAATTTCTACTCATTGAAAAACTACTTAAGATTTAATATTCTCCAACTAAAACATGGGATCATGTTGACACATGTCATCACCACATATTTCAGTACATGGGAATGTGATTTAAAGTGGTGTCACAATTTAATAAGGTTTAACCTTTTATTTTAATTAATTAAAGTTTTATTTCCTTTATTTGAGGCATTCTTTTATTACTTTATTATTATTTCTGCAACTAAACCTATATATTTTTTTATATATTCTGAAAGGTATGGTTAAATGTGATTTTTGAGAGTTGGAAACAACTCAAAAGCTTTTGTGGTTGAATTTTGAAAAATGTTTGAATGCAGAAAAGCTTCTGCCTTGTTATTTTTACCATAGGTGATCTACAATTATAAATGGTTTGAATCCAACGGGCTTGGATTAAGCACTCTATTACCTTTCTAACAAAATTAGTCTCGTGCTTTTTGGTTTAGTGAATCGAGCTAGGTTGATTTTTGAATCTAGGTACAGAACTAGGTTTGAAACTAAAAGAATAAATCTAAATTTGAATTACTGGGTCGCGCGGGAGGTTTCACTGGGTCGTCCCACTACACATAGCGCGCGCGGGCTGGTTAAGTGGCTGTCCCCACTCGTCAATGAGACAGAGAGTGGCGAAGCGATACGGGGTGATTAGGGTCGTAGGATTAGAAGCTAGATCTACGGATGTGGTTCATCGTCCATGCCTAAACAGGACGCGACGAACACTAACCCTAACGCGGCCAGTGGGGATCGTGGAAGCTCACCGGGGCTCGGGCGATGGTCGGCGTCGGGGGCGAATGGCGAAGTCGATGACGACGATCCTCCTGGTACAGGCAGCTCCTCCTGGGGCGGCTCCAATCGACGGCGCCTCTCCTCCTCTGCAGCGGCGGACTCCGGTGAAATTCCGGCCACCTGGTGCTCGCCTTGCTCCGGGAGTGAGTGCGGATGATCAATGAGAGGTGTGAAGAATTCGTGCTGGGGTGGCCTTCTTTTATAGTGCCTGAAGGGGACCGACGGGCGTGGGTGGAGCTCATCGTGGTCGTCGGCACAGCGGGCTAATGGCATGGGTGACGATAGGGGGCGGTGATGTGCTCCCTGGCGAAGCTCAACGGTAAGGTCATGCGGCGTGGGGCGGTGCAAAGCGGTCGGAACATCGCGGCACTCTGGGCGGGTCCAACGGCAGTTTTAATGGCACACAGCGTCTACGTGCAGCGGTGAACGGGCATGTCTACGGTGTTGCTAGGGTGCTGGCGATCCTGCTTGCACGCGGCGAGGGCGGCGCGCGGTCTGTAGGCGTGTGTCGCGTTTGGCGCTCTGGTGCGCTCTCGGCTTGTTCGTAGAGAGGCTTGGCATGCTCGGGTTGTGTGTTCTAGGAGTTAGCTGCGTTCGTGGCTTGGACAGGGGGTGGCGATGGACGGTGGGGAGTGTCCCAGACAAGGTTGGCGAGGCTAGAGCTTATCCTAGCTCGCTGGCCACATGGGGGTGGCAAGTGTGATCTCGGCATGGTCACCATTGATGGCTATTGTCAACACCCGGATTTTTAATCACAGATGCCTGTTATGCCATACATCGCAATCCCAGAATTACCATTTTTGTGAGACATAACAGATTGAATATCACATTACATCATCCATTGCAAACCATACATAAGGTCTTACACAAATAAGGATCTCATGATCCAGTCTTAATACAATTCAAGCAGAAGAATAATGTAATAATAACGATAGCGTAGGCGAAGCTCCATCTTCATGGTCACAGGCAATGCTGGCGATGGGAGATGATCCTAGTTGTCGTAACCTTCCTGATGTCCATCTTCCTGATACTCCTCTTCATAGTCTGGCCACGGGAATAGCCAGGGACAAAGCCATGAGTACTCTTTAAGTACTCACAAACTAATACTAACAAGTGAAGTGGTTTTGATTAGGATATACTAAGCTCTAGCGTTGTTTTGCAAAAAGAAAAATTTACCTCTACTAAGTTCAAAAGTAAACAAAGCTAGTTGAAAGTTTTATAATACCGAAGTGGGAACTTGAATTTCATATCACAACTCTGTTGTGGTCAAGTCAAGTCATAAATCATTTCATAAGTCATTTTGAAAACATCTGACGATGGAACAGTATGGCCACTCCAACTGTCCATAACCGCGGACGCGGCTATTCAAATAGTTTGACACTCCGTAGATATTGTACACTTTCACCACAACATTCGATACATCTGTAAGGAACAATCCTGAATTCACCATACTTAGTATGCGGATAATCAATCCTAACCTTTCAATTACAAACCCAAGTATAGGCACCTCTCCTGTGAGTTTGGCCTCCCAACCATGACCAACTGTCAACTTGGGTACTGCACAGGTGGACAATCTTCACAAGGTAGCCTCAGATCAAACCTTGGTCGCAAGGGAACCCATACTAAGGTATATAAATTTCCAGTCAAGCCCTACCCAAATTTCGGGTATTGTGGTTGTATGGTAAAATTGGAATGGTATCGCATCCAGACAACCATCAGTTTTATAAAGGGATAAGGCTCATGCCTTAACATTTTCATCATCAAACTCATCTGGTGTTCGAGAACACATGTCCAAAGCATTTCAGTACAATGACTCATCATTCTAAGGTTTTCGTAACCATTTTCACCAAGTATTCCCATCTATAGTTGATCAAGTTTTATGCTTAGCACTAGCATCTATAAGTGGGGGTAAACACTAATGAGGGGTGGTAAACAAGCGTCAGTGATCTAATTTCAATCTCATGCCTCAAGATGACATCAAGATTATCTAACTTAGGCCAAGTTTTATGCTCTTTATGCTCCCTTCAATTATCTTTCTAGAATCTACAAGTCACTAAGTAAACTCAAATAAAAGCTTTGATAATGAAATAAAATACTAAGCTTGGAAGTAAAACCAGGATGGGGTGTCATCAAATGTATCTAACCAAGCATGCTTCATGCATTGCATAGGTGATCTAACTTTCATAGTTGCAAGTATTAGCTTGCATAATTGCAAGTATAAGCTTGCCAATTCAACTGGTAGTATTAGGCTTGCTTAGATAGTAGCTTGCTCAGTTAATAGCTTGCCTTGTGCAGAGCAATGGTTGAAGTTCTCCTCGGCTTCTTCCTTGTAGTATCCTCCTTCCTCCTCATATCCTTGGTCGGTTCTATCGTATAGAAATAAATATGAGGTACACAATCACCACACAATTCTTAACTACTCTATTTAGCACACAAAGGTTCACACTAGATGATCTAGCATCATCACTATTATCACAGAGACTAAAGAACTTGTCTTATTTATTTTATTTTAGAAAAGTAATTCTACTCATTGAAAAACTACTTAAGATTTAATATGCTCCAACTCAAACATGGGATCATGTTGACACATGTCATCACCACACATTTCAGTACATGGGAATGTGATTTAAAGTGGTGTCACAATTTAATAAGGTTTAACCTTTTTATTTTAATTAAATGAAAGTGACTAGAAATTCCTATGAGGCATTCTTTTATTGGTTGACCATTATTTCTGTAAGTAAACCTAGATATTTTTATATATTCGGAAAGGTATAGTCAAATGTTATTTTTGAGAGTTGGAATCAACTCAAAAGCTTTCATGGTTGAATTTTGAAAAACGTTTGAATGCGGAAAAGCTTCTTCCTTGTTATTTGTACCACGGGTGATCTACAACTCCAATTGGTTTGAATCCAATGGTCTTGGATTAAGCACTCCATTAACTTTCGAACAAAATTGGTTTCATGCATTTTGGTTCAGTGAATCGAGCTGGGTTGATTTTTTATTCTAGGTACAGAACTGATTTTGAAACTAAATGAATAAACCTAAGTTTGAATTGTTGGGTCGCGCGGGATGTTTAACTAGGCCGGCCCACTATGCACAGCGCGCACGGGCTGTTTAAGTGAGCGACCTCACTCGTCAGTGAGACAGCAAGTGGCGAAGCGGTATGGGCGATCTAGGTCGTGCGATATAACTCTAATCGAACGACTGAGGTTCATCATCCACGTCGGCCAACGCCGGCGAGACAAAACCCTAGCGCGCCCAGTGGGGGTCGACGGGGGCTCACCGGGGCTCCGGCGATGGTCGGTGATGGGGGCGAACGACGAAGTCGACAACGGCGATCCTCCTGGTACCAGCAGCTCCTCTTGGGGCGGCTCCAATCGACGACGCTTCTCCTCCTCTGCAGCGGCAAACTCTGATGAAATTCCGGCCACCTGGTGCTCGCCTTGCTCCGGGAGTGAGTGGGGGTATCAGTGAGAGGTGGGGAGTGAGATGGTGTGAAGAGTTTGAGCTGGGAGGGACTCTATTTATAGTGCGGCGGGGGGA
The DNA here is from genome assembly GCA_916181665.1 of Avena sativa. Lineage (NCBI taxonomy): Eukaryota > Viridiplantae > Streptophyta > Magnoliopsida > Poales > Poaceae > Avena > Avena sativa. The sequence goes on from OV702281.1 coordinate 339,511,616, forward strand.
CCGAATGGCGCGGGTGGAGCTCGTCGGTGTCGTTGGCACAGTGTGCTAATGGCATGGGCAAAGGTAGGGGACGGTGCGTTGCCTCCTGGCGAAGCTCAACGGCTTGATGGCATGGCGTGGGGCGGTGAGGAACGGTCGGAATGTCGCGGCGCTCTGGGTGGGTCCGATGGCAAGTTTAATGGTGCACAGCGTGCATGGTCCGTGCGGCGGCGAACGGGGATGTCTGGCGGTTTACTGGGATGCTGTCGATCACGTATGCAAGCGACGAGGGCGGCGCGCAGTCCTTGGGCTGATGTCGCGTGTGGCGCTCTGGCGCGCTCTCGGCTCGCACGCAGAGAGACTGGGCACGTTCTTGGCGTGTGGTCCAATGGCTGGCTGCGCTCGGGGCTTGGACAGGGAGTGGTGGTGGACGGCGCTGCATGTCCCAGACAAGGTTGGCGAAGCTAGAGCTTCCTCTATCTCACTGGCGACATGGGGGTGGCAATGGTTGCTCTCGGCATGGTCACCATTGATGACTAGGATTGCTCACAGTGGTGCTAAAGATTGTTAAAGAGGCTAGATGATCTACTAAGAGCTTGCTGCAACCAGAGAGGGAAAAAGGTTGGCCAAAATAACAGCTACAAATAGTGTTTGATGTTTTGTTGTTTGCTGCTGACAAGGTGTTTGATGAAATGGCCGCAAGAAATTCAAATTTGAATTTTGGATTCAAACTTGGTGGGTTTGCTAGGCACATACTAGGGAGTATCTGGTTAGTTGGATTGGTCAAGGGGCACTGGTTTGGTTGGGTTTTGAAAATGTGGGATCTTCACATATGCTAAAGATTCAATTTTCAATTGTGATTTGAATCAAGTTGTCAAATGTTTCTGCAAGTTTGAAAGGTGGCCTTTGATTCACTTTTCTTGGTATTGCAAGGGGTGAAAAGAAATAGAAAAGTTTCTGTCTGAAATCTTGGACTAGAAACACTCAAAGTGACCTAGTGAGCAAGATTGGCAACAATGACCATTTGCCTTATTTGTTTTGTTTTTGATTTTCTCTTGATTTGTTTCTGCTTGGAAATGTTTTAGGTGATGTTATTTTCATCTTTAAACTATTCCTTGATATTTAGGTTAATCACACAAATCTATTCATGCACTCACACAATCATCACATACACACATGCATTCATTTGGTTTTTATTTGATCAAAGTTTTTGTTAACCCTAATTTTAGTGATTAGAGTTTGATAAGCATGATCAATATTTTTGGGATGTTACAGCTATTGCATGCTCACAGTGGTGCTAAAGCTAGTTAACTTAGTTTGATCATCTACTGAGAGTGTAGGGTGAGCTAGAGAGGGAACAAGGTTGGCCAAAATCACTGATCCTAATAGTGTTTGATGTTTGTTTGTTTGCTTATTACAAGGTGTTTGATGAAATGGCTGAAAGAGATTCAAATTTCAATTTTGGATTTAAACTTGGTGGGTGTGTTGGTTACATACTAGGGACTCTCTGGTTAGTTGGATTGGTCAAGTGGCACTGGTTTGGTTGATTTTTGAAAATGTGTGATCTTCACATGTGAATCGGATTCAATTTTGAAATGTGATTTGAATCAAGTTGCCAAATGTTTCTGCAAGTTTGAAAGGTGGGCTTTGATTCACTTTTACTTGGTTCAGCAAGGGTGAAAAGAAATGGAAAAGTTTTTGTTTGAAATCTTGGACTAGAAACACTTAAAGTGGTCTAGTGAACAAGATTGGCAAAAATGACCATTTGCTTTATTTGTTTTGTTTTTATTTTATCTTGATTTTTTTCTGCTTGGAAATGTTTTAGATGATGGTGTTTTCATCTTTAAACCATTCCTTGCTATTTATATCAATCACACAAGTCCATTCATTCATGCAATCATCACATACACACATGCATTCATATTGATTTGAATTAACAAAAGTTTTTGTTAACCCTAATTTTGGTGATTAGAATTTGATAATCATTTTTCAACATTTTTGGGATGTTACAAACCTTCCCTCCTTAAACAAAATCTCGTCCCGATATTTGAAGAAGAATAAAACTAAGATGTAAAAAGATCAGGAAACTCTGTCTTGATGTAATCTTCTAGCTCCCAGATAGCTTCTTCTTCAGTATGGTTACTCCACTAAATCTTGAGAAACTTGATGCTTCAGGTTCTGGTGGTTCTGAAAGCTTCCTCCAAAATACGAATGGGTACTTCGGGATACGTCAGTTCATCGTTGATCTCTATGGTGCGTTGATCAATGTTCTTGAAAACTTCAGTCTTCTCTGTGACTTCAAGGCATTTGCGAAGTAACGATATATGGAACACATTATGCACGACTGACATCTCCTCTAGCAGTTCCAATTGATATGATACTTCTCCTCGACGATTCAAAATCTTTAAAGGTCCGATATATCTGGGGGCTAACTTTCCTTTGAGCTGGAAACGCTGCATTCCTTTCAAAGGCGACACTTTGAGATACACAAAATTTCCGATATTGAAAGCGAGATCTCAACGTCTCTTGTCAGCGTAACTCTTCTGTCTTGACTGGGCGGTCTTGAGGTGCTCACGGATCTTGTGAACTTTCTCTTCTGCTTCTCGTAGGATGTCAGGTCCGAAGATCTGACTCTCTCCTACTTTCGACCAATTCAAAGGGGTACGACACTTCCTTCCATACATGAATTAAAATGGGGCCATTTGCAAACTAGCTTGATAACTGTTGTTGTAAGAAAATTCCGTGAATGGCAAACGGTCTTCCCATTTAGATCCATACTCTAGCACACATGCTCTCAACATATCTTCGAGTATTTGATTTACTCGCTCCGTTTGTCCGTCGGTCTGAGGATGATAAGTTGTGCTGAAATCTAGTCGGGTTCCTAATCCTTCTTGGACTTTCTTCCAGAATCTCGAGGTAAACTAAGTTCCTCGATCCGATACAATGTTCTTGGGACTCCGTGCAAACTGACGATTCTAGCTATGTATAACTCCGCTAGCTTTGAACTTTGGTAGGTAGTCTTGACTGGTAAGAAGTGGGCTACTTTGGATAGTCTATCAATTATGACCCAAATAGAGTCATTTCCCCTACTAGAAGTAGGCAATCCGGTGATAAAGTCCATTCCAACAGAATCCCATTTCCATTCCGGAATCTGCAATGGTTGCAACAATCCTGCGGGTCTTTGATGTCCCGTCTTGACTCTTTGACAAATATCACACTTGGCGATATAACTGCTGATTTCTCTCTTCATTATGCCACCAAAATTGCTCCTTCAGATCCTGATACATCTTCGTTCCTTAGGGATGGATAGAATAAAGAGTATCATGGGCGTCCTTCAAAATAACTTCTTTCAACTTTGAATCTGCTGGTACACAAAGATTTCCTTTGTACCATAGCACTCCTTCTTCATCCTCGGTGAATCCGGGTACTTTGCCTGTACCGATACGTCGTTTGATTCTATCGATACTAGCATTTCCTTTCTGTGCCTCCTTGATGTGACTGGTCAAAGTTGTTTGAAGTTCTATGCTATCCAAAAATCCTTCACTTACTAATTCCATTCTGAAATCTTCCATCTCCTTGTGCAGACTTGGTTGCTCCTTCAGAATAATGAAGTTCAAGCGGCACGGCAATCTGTTAAGGGCATCTGCTACCACATTGGCTTTACTGGGGTGATAGTGAATGTCCAGATCATAATCCTTGAATAGCTCGATCCATCTTCTCTGCCTCATATTTAGCTCCTTCTGAGTGAATATATACTTCAGGCTCTAGTGATCCGAATAAATCTCACAACGGTTTCCCATAAGATAATGCCTCCATGTCTTCAGGGCTAGAACTACGGCTGCTAGTTCAAGGTCATGGGTAGGATAAAAAAATTCATGCTGCTTCAGTTGTCTAGATAGATAAGATATAACTTTGCCCTCTTACATTAGCACACATCCAATACCGATCTTGGATGCATCACAATACAAATCAAAAGGCTTCATGATATCCGGCATGATCAAGATTGGGGCTGAAATCAATCTCCTCTTGAGTTCTTGAAAACTTGCTTCACATTTTTCTGTCCATTCAAACTTCTTGTCCTTCTTCAACAATTGGGTCATGGGTCTTGCGATACTCGAGAATCCTTCTACGCACTTGCGGTAAAATCCCGCTAATCTGAGAAATGCACAAACTTGGGTTTGAGTGGTTGGAGCTTGCCAATCTTCAACATCCTTCACCTTTGCAGGGTGAACGGCAATTCCTCCGGCTGATATGATATGTCCGAGGAATCCTACCTCCTGTAACCAGAATTCACATTTGCTAAACTTGGCATACAGCTGATGCTCTCTAAGGGTTCCAAGGATGGTCCTTAGGTGTAGCTCATGTTCTTCTTCTGATTTGGAATAAATCAGAATGTCATCAATGAAAACAACGGAAAAATTATCCAGGAAGTCCATAAAAATCTTATTCATGAGGTTCATGAAATAAACGGTGGCATTGGTTAATCTAAAAGACATGACAGTATACTCATACAGTCCATATCTGGTGGTAAAAGAAGTCTTTGGAATATCCTCTACGCAGATCTTGAGTTGATGATAGCCAGTTCTAAGATCAATCTTAGAAAACACTTTGGCACCAGTCAACTGGTCAAACAGGTCTTATATCTTTGGCAATGGGTACTTGTTCTTGATGGTGACATCATTCAACTTCCAATAATCCGTACATAAACGGTTACCTCCATCCTTCTTGTCCACAAATAAAACAGGTGATCTCCATGGCGATGCACTTGGTTGGATCAATCCAATCTCTAGCATAGCATCCAGTTGCTTCTTCGGCTCCACTAGCTCAGACGGGTTCATACTATATGGTCTCTGGGCTATGGGTCTGGTTCTAGGAATTAGTTCAATGATAAAGTCGATATCCAGATCTGGGGGCATACCAAGCAAAACATCTGGAAATACATCGGGGTATTCATAGACTATCCGGACTTGGTAAATGGTGGGATGGGCTATACTCTTGTTGCATTTGAATTGGCGGGGCAAGGTTTCAGATACATGCTTGACTGATATTCCAGCTCTACTGGTCATGGTTATGGCTTTCTTGGCACAGTCGATTAATCCTTTATGTTTGGACATCCAATCCATTCCTAGTACTACTTCCAAACCTTTAGTTCCGAGTACTATTAGATTAGCATAAAAATATATGCCATGGATTTGGATAGGTATAGCTTTGCAAATTTGTCTAGTTTTGGTGGTTGAACTAGGTATTTGAACTATCATAACATGCTTCAATTTGGTTGGTTGAATCTTACTAGTGCATGCAAATTCTTCGGTAAAAAACGAGTGCGATGCTCCAGAATCAAACAACACTCTTGCAAGTACTGAGTTAATAGAGAACATACCCATCACGACATCTGGCGCTTCTTGGGCTTCTTCAGCATGCATGAGAAAGAGACGGAAGTTGCGGTTGAGCGAATTCCCTGGGGAAAACCTTCTTCTGGGTTGAACACGACGATGCTGCTGAGCTGGGGAATTTGCATTGGGGGCTGCGGCAATCTTCTTGGGGCACTCATTGGAGTAGTGACCCTTGGTTCCACATTCATAACAAGTCACTTGCGACTTGTCCTTTGCTGCAACAGGCACAGCATTGCTTCCAGTTCCTGGGGCAGTGTTGGTGTTGGTGGCGGCATTGTTGTTGTTGAACTTAGGCGGTGCACGGTTGAAATTGCTGGGGTTGTCGGGGTTGTTGTGGTTTCCTCCGGGCCTTGGGTTTCCTCCTCCACATGGGATAGGTCAGACGGTTCATCGGGGGTCTGTTGGTTCTTGGGGCAAATCCTGGAGATGGGTTGGGGTGATACTTTGGTGTATGATGGGTTCCTGGTTGATGCATCATGCGACGCTTGCGGTTCTCATTGGCTTGGTTGATCTTGCCTTCCATCTGAATGGCAGAGTCAACTAAAGCTTCAATATCAGCAAATGGGATATTGACCAACACTGTCTGCATCTCATCATGTAGACCATTCAAGAACCTTTCCTTCTTCTTGGCTTCGGTGTCTATCTCATCCGGTGCATACCTAGCCAATGACAAAAATTTGTCACGGTACTCAACTACGGTCATCCTTCCTTGCTTAAGTTCCCTGAATTCATCTCTCATCCTCTTGATCAAACCCGGTGGCACATGGGTTCTGCTGAACTTGATTTTGAACTCTTCCCAATTCATCATTTGAACTCCATTCATGGCATGAACGCTGTTCCACCATGCTCTTTCATCTCCGGACAGAGAGTGGTAGAAAACAGTACTTTCTCGTTAGCTTCCACTCCTGCAACGTCTAGGTTGTTTTCCATGGTTTGCAGCCAAACATCTGCATCTAGGGGCACTTCAGACTTACTGAAAATGGGTGGATTGGTGTTCTGAAAATTCTTGAGCTTGGATCCATGGTTGTCCTGATTTCCATAGCCTTGATTGTTGTTGGCCATCTGAGATATCTGTTGAAGGGTGGCTAAGTTGGCTTGACGTTCGGCTCTTTCGGCTTCGCGGTCAGAAACTAACATTTGCAAGATTTGCAACATTGGGTCCGGGGATGATTGCTTCCTCCGCGAGGCATCTGAAGATTGAGATCGATCATGAGAAAAGAGGGAAATTTCTAAGGTTCAGGGGTTTTGAAAAGTTTTTGAGGGTTGACTCAGATTTTTCTAGCAACTTGCTTTTCATTCATTCATTCACAACACACGATACAAACACACACCATAACAAAGGAAAACAGATGGTTTTAAGAACCATTCTGTGAAACTACGATACAGTGGGACCGAATACAACTCACTAACGCTAGTGCTCAAGTGCTACTACTCCTTGGAGTGGGTGTCCTCATCATCCTCATCATCATTGATGAAGGAGAAGTCATCCTCATCGGTGAAGAAGTCCATGGCTTGATCCTCCAGAAATTCATCATCGTCACTGAGATAGGAGTAGGGGTCTCCACGAAGGTCTTCCCCTGCACCTCTCCCTTTCCTCTAACTGCATATCTCTCTCGTGGATGGTCTCCTCCAAATCCGTGATTCGGTGGCGAAGACAGGCAATGATGCGCTCCTTCTTGTCGAGCTGATGGCAACGAGACTGGCGATCCTTCACTAGCATGGCAATAGTCTGATCCTTCTTGGCGGTGATGGCGTACTTGTGGTTGGCGTATGAGAGGGCATTGTCTAACTCCTTCTGACGGTCATACATCATGAAGCTGAGGTGGTTAAATTGACTCTTCAGCTCGTGGTGATATGGGGCCTCCAGTGGTTGTCCCATAACATCACGCCTTGGGTAAAACTCAAAGCGGGTACCCTTGATCTGATTGATACTCTTCCCACACAGACGGGCGAGAGCTTCCTTCATTCTCCTGGCAAGTCCATCGAGCCAGTTGTTCTCTCTCAAGGTGAACTGAATTCCCTCTAAGGTGGGGGCTTCAATCATTCCCCGGAGACTTGCACAAATAGCCACAGCAAATCCTCTCCTTCCTGATCATTGAGCTGAGCTCCGAAGAACCCGGGGTGCGGACGCTCCAGCATCTCCGAAAGCTGGTCCAAGTCACGCTCAAAGATGAGGTCTCCTCCATTCCCCAACTTGTAAAACTTGTTGTACTTTATGTCCATCTATAAGAATATAGGATGAGTAAGTTAGTAGAGTGATCAAGTGTGTCAAATTTTATGTAAGTTTGCAAGAATTTTTGAGGAACATGAAAAAAATTTATGAAAAGAGTCTAAGTGGTAAGAATGAGAATATGTTTTCATAAATACTCACTTTCTTTGGTTTTGAAACTAAGTTTTTGATTCAAACGTCCATTCTAAACTAGGGTCTCCTATAGTCAGGATGGCTCTGATACCAACTTGTCAACACCAGGATTTTTAATCCCAGGTGCCTGTTATGCCATACATTGCAATCCCAGGATTACTATTTTTGCGAGACATAACAGATTGGATATCATAGTACATCATCCATTACAAATCATATATAAGGTCTTACAACAAATAAAGGATCTCATGATCCAGTCTTAATACTTTTCAAGCAGCGGAATAACGTAATAATAACGATAGCGTAGGAGAGACTCCATATTCATGGTCACAGGCAATGCTGACGATGGGATATGATCCTAGTTGTCGTAACCTTCATGTTATCTGTCTTCCTGATACTCCTCTTCATAGTCTGGCCACGGGAATAGCCAGGGACAAAGCCATGAGTACTCTTTAAGTAATCGCAAACTAATACTAACAAGTAAAGTGGTTTTGAGTAGGATACTAAGCTCTAGGGTTATTTTGCAAAAAGACAGGTTTACCTCTACTAAGTTCAGAAGCAAATAAAACTAGTTGAAAGTTTTATAAACCTAAGTGGGAACTTGAATTTCATATCATAACTCTGTTGTGGTCAAGTCAAAGTCATGAATCATTTCACAAGTCATTTTGAAAACATCTGACGATAGAACAGTATGGACACTCCAACTTTCCATAATTTGACACTCTGCAGAGATTGTACACTTTCACCACAACATTCGATACATCCGTTAGGAACAATCCTGAATTCACCATACTCAGTATGCGGATAATCAATCCTAACCTTTCAATTACACGCCCTAGTATAGGCACCTCTCCTGTGAGTTTGGCCTCCCAACCATGACCAACTCTCATCTTGGGAACTACACAGGTGGACAATCTTCACAAGGTAGCCTCAGCTAAAACCTTGGCCGCAAGGGAACCCATACTAAGGTATATAAATTTCTAGTCAATCCCTACCCAAATTTCGGGTATTGTGGTTGTATGGTAAAATTGGAATGTCATTGTATCCAGACAACCATCAGTTTTATAAAGGGCTAAGGCTCATGCCTTAACATTTTCATCATCAAAATCATCTGGTGTTCAAGAACACATGGCAAAACATTTCAGTAGAATGACTCATCATTCTAAGATTTTCATAACCATTTTCACCAAGTATTCCCATCTAAAGTGATCAAGTTTTATTCTTAGCACCAGCAACTACAATGGGGGTAAAAACTAATGAGGGGTGGTAATCAGGTGTGAATGATCTAGGTTCAATCTCATGCCTCAGGATGACATCAAGATTATCTAAATTAGGCCAAGTTTTATGCTCTTTATGATACCTTTAAATATCTTTCTAAAATCTACCAATTATCATGTAACCTTAACTAGAAGCTTTGATAAAGAAATAAAATAACGAAGTTTGCAAATAAAACTGGGATTGGGTAGAATTCAAATGATATAACCCATCATGCTTAATGCATTGCATAGGCTATCTAACTTTCATAGTTGCAAGTGTTAGCTTGCTTAGATAGTAGCTTGCTCAGTTAATAGCTTGCTAAGTTGCAAGTGTTAGCTTGCCTTGTGCATAGCAGTGGTTGAAATTCTCCTCGGCTTCTTCCTCGTAGTATCCTTCCTCCTCCTAGTATCCTTGGTCGGTACTAGCGTCTATAAATAAATACTAGGTACACAATCACCAAACAATACTTAACTATTTCTATTTATCACACCAAGGTTTTCACTAGAAGATATAGGATAATCACAAACATTACAATCATTAAGGCAAAAAAATTTATTTCCTTTATTTGAGAAAAGTAATTTCTACTCATTGAAAAACTACTTAAGATTTAATATTCTCCAATTAAAACATGGGATCATGTTGAGACATTTCATCACCACATATTTCAGTACATGGGAATGTGATTTAAAGCGGTGTCACAATTTAATAAGGTTTAACCTTTTTATTTTAATTAATTAAAGTGATTAGGAATGCCTATGAGGCATTCTTTTATTACTTGATCATTATTTCTGCAAGTAAACCTATATTATTTTTATATTCTAAAAGGTATGGTTAAATGTGATTTTTGAGAGTTGGAATCAACTCAAAAGCTTTTGTGGTTGAATTTTTGAAAAATGTTTGAATGCAGAAAAACTTATGCCTTGTTATTTTTACCATAGGTGATCTACAATTCTAAATGGTTTGAATCCAATGGGCCTGGATTAAGCACTCCAGTACCTTTCTAACAAAATTGGTTTCATGCTTTTTGGTTCAGTGAATCGAGCTAGGTTGATTTTTGTATCTAGGTAAAGAACTAGGTTTGAAACTAAAAGAATAAATCTAAATTTGAATTACTGGGTCGCGCTGGAGGTTTAATTGGGCCGGCCCACTACGCACAGCGCGCGTGGGCTGGTTAAGTGGTTGTCCCCACTCGTTAGTGAGACAGAGAGTGGCGTAGGGGTATGGGGCGATTAGGGCCATCGGATTAGAAGCTAGATCTATGGCTATGGTTCATCGTCCAGGCCTGAACAGGACGCGACGAATACGAACCCTAGCGCGGCCAGTGGGGGTCGTGGGAGTCTCCCCGTGGCTCAGGCGATGGTCGGCGTCGGGGGCGAACGACGAAGTCGAAGACGGTGATCCTCCTGGCACCGGCAGCTCCTCCTGGGGCGGCTCTAATCGACGGCGCCTCTCCTCCTCTGCAGTGGCGGACTCCGGTGAAATTCCGGCCACCTGGTGCTCGCCTTGCTCCGGTAGTGAGTGGGGTTGATTAGTGAGAGGTGTGAAGAATTCATGCTAGGGTGGCCTCCTTTTATAGTGCCTGAAGGGGACCGACGGGTGCAGGTGGATCTCATCGTGGTCGTCAGCATAGCGGGCTAATGGCATGGGCGACGATAGGGGCGGTGCTATGCTCCCTGGCGAAGTTCAATGGTAAGGTCATGTGGCGTGGGGCGGTGCGAAGCGGTCGGAACACCGCGGCGCTCTGAGCGGGTCCGACGGCAGTTTTAATGGCGCACAGCGTCTACGGTCCACGCGGTCGCGAACGGGCATGTATGCGGTGTTGCTGGGGTGCTGGTGATCCTGCTTGCACGCAGCGAAGGCTGCGGGCGGTCTGTGGGCGTGTGTCGCGGTTGGCGCTCTGGCATGCTCTCGTCTCGCTCGCAGAGAGGCTTGGCATGCTTGGGCTATGTGGTCCAGGGGCTGGCTGCGCTCGAGGCTTGGACAGGGGGTGGCGGTGGATGGTGGGGAGTGTCCCAGACAAGGTTGGCGAGGCTAGAGCTTCTCTTAGCTCGCTGGCGACATGGGGGTGGCAAGTGTGCTCTCGGCATGGTCATCATTGATGGCTATTGCAGGCTCACAGTGGTGCTAAAGCTAGTTAACTTAGTTTGATCATCTACTAAGAGTGTAGGGTGATCTAGAGAGGGAACAAGGTTGGCCAAAATCACTGCTCCTAATAGTGTTTGATGTTTGTTTGCTTATTACAAGGTGTTTGATGAAATGGCCGAAAGAGATTCAAATTTGAATTTTGGATTCAAACTTGGTGGGTGTGTTGGTTACATACTAGGGAGTCTCTGGTTAGTTGGATTGGTCAAGTGGCACTGGTTTGGTTGGTTTTTGAAAATGTGTGATCTTCACATATGAATTAGATTCAATTTTGAAATGTGATTTGAATCAAGTTGCCAAATGTTTCTGCAAGTTTGAAAGGTGGGCTTTGATTCAATTTTACTTGGTTTAGCAAGGGGTGAAAAGAAATGGAAAATTTTATGTTTCAAATCTTGGACTAGAAACACTCAAAGTGGTCTAGTGAACAACATTGGCAAAAATGACCATTTGATTTATTTGTTTTGTTTTTGATTTTCTCTTGATTTGTTTCTGCTTGGAAATGTTTTAGATGATGTTGTTTTCATCTTTAAACCATTCCTTGCTATTTAGATCAATCACACAAGTCCATTCATTCATGCAATCATCACATACACACATGCATTCATATTGATTTGAATTAACAAAAGTTTTTGTTAACCCTAATTTTGGTGATTAGAATTTGATAATCATTGTTCAACACTTTTGGGATGTTACACCTTGGTATTCAACTGAAAGGTGACGCTGCCCGCTGCCAGGATCGGGCCGCCCGCCCCTTCGTGGCTGACGCGACCGTGGAACAGATCTAGCCACAGGGGGAAAATAGGGGGTCACCCCAAGTAGCACTCGCAGAATGCCACGAAAATGGCAAGTTGCTTGATGCTATGTGGCCCCAGATCTGATGGCTTAATCGCGTAATACGCGCAGAACTGTCAGAAGAGGATCGAAGTAGGGAAGTCGAGCCCCCTCTCTAGGTGGCTCAAGAAGCAGATGAACTCTGTGGGGAGGGCTTTGGGTTCCGTCTCTCCAGCCGCGGGAATTCGCCATTTCCCCTTGCAAAGAATCCCCACTTCCTCGAAGGATTTCAGCGAGGCCACAGTACATTTGGATTTGCCCCATAGATCCTTTGGAGGCGCCATCGACAAGATCAAGACTCGCTTGGTCTGGAAATTCTGGATTAGGAGAAGGCGGGAGACTAAGGGTGCACAGTGGTGGAGAAGTGCGAAGAAGATTTGCAGCTCCCCTTGTCACTCTCCTTATAAAGGGGCACTTCCCGCCCGTCACGGAGGATATGTTACCTCGCGGTAATTATGCTGATATTACATTTGGATTACCCAACGGCTAGTTTGACCAAGATAACGGTCCAACTTCACTCACTCAACTCGCCGACCTACTCGCCAAAGTTGCTACTGAATACACACATAGGAGATTCGTTCCTTCATTGAGGGAGTCCACCACCGATTTGACTAGGCGTCCAAATTGGACCTGCCTACTCCGACTGACAAAGAACACATGTGTCGAACCAACACTGGCCTCGGGGACTACTGATGGGGATATGCCGAATGGGATATACCCAGCAGGACGTTTCCTACTGGACCAAGCCCCTGAAGAGTGGGCATGCAGGACATCGACTGGTATATGGCTGAAGATGAAGCCTGGCGACTAGAAGATGAAGACCAGAAGCATAGATAGGCCTAGTCGGATTAGGTGAAATCCTTCGAGTCCTTAACTGACTCGGTTGTATATCTATAAACCCTAGCGAGGTACCCCTATATAAACCTCCCTAGGGTACTCTCTGTACTCACGTTCCATCATACCCCCCATCGACTCGCTTCCTAGCCGCCGAGCTCGCCACCATTATACTCAAGCAATAATACAATCTAGCAGGAGTAGGTCTTTACCCTATGGGGGGCCGAACCTGGGTAAACCCCTGTGTCTTCTCCCTCATCTCGCTCCGCAGATGGTTGATCGCTCTTGCCCCAAATCCTACTACTCGCTACCCCTGGTAGTGTCCGCCATGGCCATTCCCACGACACCTAGCATACTTCAGACATGTGTAAGGATATGTTCAACTTTTTTTCTTGTTCTTGATGAGGTTTGAGTTGTACGCATCCGATGAATCACAAAGGCATTTGTAGTAAAAATTTGGAAAAAGTGAACTGCATGAATTAAACCGCTCTATTGAACAACAAAAGAGTAACCTTATATTTTTTACTTTTTAGGTGGAGTGATCTTTTTGTCATCATTAGTAGAATTACTCCTCTTGGCATTACAAAAGGAGAACTCTTTGAAAAATATGATTGTCTGCACGGTCAAATATATGTTTGTGTGATGACATTATATTTGCTGAACATGTGGTTCCACTAGCATGCAAGGGAGTGTTAGTACAGGGTGTGCTTCTTATACCGATGGCTCTTTGCAAAAACTCACCGACAACAACGAGTATGATAGGTTGGTCTGCTATCCCCAACGCTGGTAAATCCTAATGCTATTTGTTTCCTTTTCATATGTATTAAACAATAGATGTGGATTCATAAATTAGAGCACTACATGTGGCTTAATCAAAGGGGATTTCATTTATGATGAGTGGCAGCAAGATCCATGTCATGGTATGGAAGACTTGCAAGGGGTGATTCATATAGTCACCAGTATAATCATTTTTTGTCTTATCGGTAAGAAAAAATTTCTCGATATAGATAATCTAATTGGTAGTGTAGCCACTCACATAATCCTTTTTCCTTGTCATGCTTAATACAAATATTTTTGATTAATTATCCTCCAATGAGGAAATATAGTGAACAACTCAACAGTAGTTATTTGAGTACGGCCCTTAACCTCATCATAGGTCGATATGAGCAAAGGAGAAAATTAGTCACAAACCTCTTGTCTAAAATAATCAATGTCTTTCTGCAGAATACATCATGTTTTTAAATCTTCTCTGTTTTAACATTTTTTAAACTATTGCTCCATGCAAGATCCAACATTCAAAGGAATGGTGAAGCAAAATAATATGTGTCTGCTCAACCTTATGATGGAATTTGCTTCTCTATTGATTAGCATGCCATGAATGCTTTAATCAGAATAAGAGGTATTAATACCCTTAGTCCCACATCTTGCATGTTGCGTGCAGATTAGTTCCAGAAGTTGTCTAACACGACTCCACCATCCCAGAACTCGCTACTCCATGACGAACCGTGATGACCCAAGCTAGACCACACTGGTCATTAGGAAAATAACGAACTTGGAGAGATTGCGCCGGTACTTTGCACTTAGGCCATCCACGCGTCTTGCAGGTGTGCGTCGGGAGAAAGTTTCAGCAACCTCTTAGCGGGCGTGCAGCACAATTATTTGCACCTTCCCTGTTTTTTGTGCTTCTCCCTGCCATCTGTGGTGGAAGCAGACTGCGCCGCCTCCTTCTCCCTGCCATCTGTGGCCCCGCCTCCTTCTCCCTGCCATTCGTGGCACCATTCACCGAGAGATGCCGCCAGACCTGACATACTGCGAGTGGAACGAAGATCCGCCCGAGTATGGTACTCTCCAAATTTTCTCTCTCGAGCTCCACAAGATCGATTCAATGGTTGTTGGTAGGGTTTCCCCATATGATCTAGATGATTTCATGTATTTTGAGTCGTGGGGAAGTCGTAGAGTAGTGCGGGATCGGAAATTCTTCGAGTACCTGCAGGATTATGAGCAGTTTATGCTCTGGCTGTGACGGCTCCATGTCACAGTTTAGGATCGGTTTAGTGATTATTTTTAATTTACATTGAATTAATCGATCAAATCCCATTCATTTAGACATTTGATTGTCGTTGTTAAAGATGGATATATGATGATTAGAAGAATTGAGAAATATTGTTCTGTTTCACTTTGAATTATCTCTGAATTTTTAACTGAACTTGCTATTCATGGACACTGTTATGTTGAACAATCTGCAGGTAGCCATTCACATAACTTGGCTCATACATGTTGGAGGCTTAAATTACTGAGATGCATTTCAGTTATCATGTAGATATTTTTTCATTCATCACATAATACCGTAGCAAGTTATTAGGTTCCAGGAACAAGTTTTAGTCACCATTACATGTATTTAAGCATACATCTTGCACGAGATGGAAGTCATACTAGTAACTAAAGCTAATGAGTGTCGGTTGTATTTAGAAGTAAGTACGGAGTTCTGTTCATGGGATTCAGATACATGTCATTTGGATAATCTATCATGAATATTACCTTATTTTCTTCTCCGTAGAGCTGGAAAAGTATGTTCTGATGCTTATATTTTAATGTCTGCATAATTGTAGAAGAAAGCATAAGTAGGAATGCAGGAGGCAATTCTGAAATAGTGCAACATTAAATTATATAACCATTCCCTGCAATATTTTTACCACATATGGATTCATTAATATGTCATCTGAACTTCTATTTCAACTTGATGTTCAGATTAGGTAGTTTATGTGACCATTTACATGAATGTTTCCATGTATGAATTTTGTGCAAGTTAATTCCATGTTCTCTCCTTACATATTACAGTTATAATGTGCATTGCATCTCAATGATGTCTGAATTGGTGGTATTTTATCAGTGTTCAATGCAGGAGGCAATTCTGATCCTTTTCAGTGGAAGTATGCCACAATGGTTTCTTTTGTGGATTAAAATAGAACTTGTCCTATATGTGTGCATCTAATTCTGTATTTGACAATTGCAGTGCTCATAATTGGTCAACTACAAGTATTGATGAAATACTCAGATATTTTGGCTATCGGAGGGATGGAATACTCCAGGTGTATTGGTGTTTACAGGGGAAAGGCATTCCTGATGGTTTGGTACCAGTTGACAAGGATGTGCACTTCGCTGAGATGGTTACACTTAGGAGGTCTCATAAGACACTTGTCTTATTCATTGATCACAAGAATTTTCTCAAAAACTTTGTAGATGATGTGATCCTCACTGAAGGGACTTTCATTCCTGGAATCATAAGCCCAAGGATGGTGCCATGTACATCTAACCTTGTAGCAGATCAAGTGCAGCCAAATGAGGTTTTGGAACACCATGTGCAACCAGATGGAGGTTTAGCAGGTCAAGTGCAGCCCATTGTTGATGAGGTTTTAGAAGACCAAGTGCAGCTAGATGGTGGTTTGATCAAATGCATCCCATTGTTGATGAGGTTTTAGAAGACCAAGTGCAACTAGATGGTGGTTTAGTTGATCAAGTGTAGCCAAATATTGATGTGGTTTCAGAACAGCAAGTGTAGGTACACTGCTTCAATACAGACAACTTACTACCACGTTCCCTCCTTAAATATTAATCACATAGTGTGCATTCTACTAACAAATTCCTTGTATTATTACAGCAAGTGCAGGTTGATGACAGTGATAGTGACACTGATTGCAGTATCTATGATAGTGACTACGATGCTGAAGATGGGGATGATGACCTATTTGCAGACAATGTAGACACAGAAGCGAATGATCATAATGACAAAGAAATAATACAAGAAAATGAAGATGAAGAGGATCTAGAGGATGAAGACCTGAATCTGTTTGGGGTAGAAAGAGAGAAGTTGTAGCACAATATTAGGGCATTCAATCCAGAGGTGGACATGGATAATCCAATCTTCAAAACATGGATGGTTTTTAGTGGTGTTGAGGAGGAAAGGAAAGCTCTGGAAGCATATACTATTAGAAACAGAGTAAGAATCAGGAAGATCAAGAATGACAAGAGAAGGTTGGAAGCTGTGTGTGATGGTGATTGTAATGGAGGATGTACTTGGTACTTTAGAGCTGCAAAGGATAGTAGGTATGGTGGCTTTACTAAATGCATATGAAGGGAATCATAGATGTGAGAGTGTGTGGGAATTGAGAGCACTCACTATAAATGTGCTCAAAGATAAATTTATTAATGAATTCAGAGATAATCAAAATCTTGATTTGAAGGGTTTTACAACAAAGGTGACAAGGGAGTACAATATGAACCCCGAGAGGTGGAAGTTGGGGAGAGCCAAGAAAGCAGCCTTGTTGGAAATTCATGGAGATGAGGAGGAACAATTCAGGCTGCTGCATGATTATGGGCTGGAGCTTAAGAGGAGTAATCATGGATATACATTCTTTCTGTCAACAAAGTCTGTGAATGATCCTGGTAGTCCAGAACACAAGGATCATTTGGCCACTTGCTACTGGAGTTATGGTGCTTGCAAAAGAGGGTTTCTAGCAGGTTGTAGACCATTAATATGTATTGATTTTTTTTTGGAAAAGGGTATATATTAATATCACAAGGACACCAATTACACCCAGCCTCTGCAACAACGCATGCCCTATCGGCTCTACGGATGCACACAGCTCAGAAAAAAGAAAGAGAAATTACAAAAAAGAAAAGTCCCGCTACAGAGAACTAATCCTCAAAGAAACGACAGTGACACCATCAGAACAACACCACTAGTCCTCCACTCCAATAACAACGCCTTCAAGAAGGAAACAGTGCCCAAGCGCCGTCGTTGCCTGACCAAAGGTCATAGGTTTTCACCCTGAAGAAAGTCCTTACTCACAAAACAATGCCTTCAACAAGGTCATTGCCAGGCACAACCAGCTAAGGCAAGACATTGGATTTTCACCCTGCAAGATAAGACTGGGGACTTCCCTGTGTTGTCTTCCCGCACCAACAGTCGCTGCAATGAGTCCCAAATCACGCAGCCAGATCTCCGTCGCCACAAGAACAAAAATCACCATCGCTACCCTCAAATTTCTGCTTTCCTGACATTCTCCGCATCTGACATCACCATGGCTCAAAGCATGGCACTTGGTGGGAACAAATAACAGAGCTTCGCAACGCTCCCGCTGAAACCAAACGGCCAGAAAAACAGGGTGCGCGCGACCGAATACCTTCCGATCCAGCAATCTCGAGGCATGAAACGCCCATGGGAGTTCGCCGGCAGAGCCTTCCGAAACCCGCCTCTCCAGACCAGATCAGGGAGGGCAGACATCAAGCAGATCTTCGTCTTCGCGCGAAAGAAACCAAAGGACCACCTCCTTTATTAGATCCAACGCAGCGATCCCCACACCGCCGGCCGGTTTCTGGAGAACGGATCGAGCAGGGTTAGAGAACCGATCTAGGTCTTCCAGCGGAATCCCATCACCGGCACCTCCTCCACCAGATCGCCACCACAAGGAACCGCTGCCTCCACCCTGACCAAGGGATGCCGCCCAGGTCCGCGCTTCAGCCTCCGCCGCCGCCGCCCCAGCATCTCCGGCTTCCGCCTCCGACGCACCGCCCCCCAGCCACCTTCGGCAGCTAGGCCCCGCCGCCACCGCGGCGAGGGCCGACGGCAGCGACGGCAATTGGATCTGGATGGGGGCTCTGGCGGCGGCTGAAGTCCCCCCGGCGGCGCCCATCGGGAGCGTCGCGAGGGGAGGGGGTCAGAGCCACTTCCTCCCTTTTTCATTAGTATGTATTGATGGTTGCCACATAAAAACCAGATACAAAGGATGTCTGCTTAGATCTATAGGGATTGACCCAAATGATTTCATTTATCTAGTTGCATTTGGTTTAGTTGAAGTGAAATGTACAAGCTCCTGGGAGTGGTTCCTCACTAACCTAAAGGATGACTTGAACATTACCAACACCTCACCATGGACCATAATGAGTGACAAACAGAAGGTTGTGTTCTATTTCCTTATTTATTTGAGTCCATGAAAATATTAGTGAAATGTCCAAAAATTCCTCCTAATTTCTTTGTCGGCATGATTGCAGGGTCTCATAAATGTTGTAACTAAAGTGTGGCCTGATGTAGAGCATAGGTTTTATGTCAGGAACTTCCTCCAGAACTTCCAAAAGGTGGGTCATAAGGGGGCAACCTTAAAGAATGACTTGTGGGCAATAGCTAGGTCAACTAGTGTTGTAAAATGGGAGAAAAATATGGAAAAACTGAAGGCTGATAAATCAGAAGTTTATGAGTGGGTGAGAAGCTAGTGCCAAGTACATGGATAAAGGCATTTTTTCAGGAATTTCCCAAGTGTGAAATGTTAGTGAAAAATCATTTAGAGGTGTTCAACATGTGATTTGTTCTGTTTCACATGTAGTTCTTTATTTCACCTATATTTAACAACTATGGCTTCTGATTCTTCTTTTACCAATAGATTGTTCCATAGCTACATCAATGAAGCCAAGGAGCTTCCTTTCTTGTCCATGCAAGAATCTATCTTCCACAAGATACTTCAAAGAGTGTATGGAAAATATAAAGATGGAATAAAATGGACTGGAAGAATCTGTCCAAAAATAAAGAAAAATTAGACAAATTTTACTGAATGGTGTACTCAATGTAGATTCACACCTGCTAACAACAAGGTATTTCATGTCATATCACTAGAGTTAGAGCAAGGGTACACTGTCGACTTCAACACAAAAACATGTGACTGTAAGAGGTGGCAACTAACTGGGATTCCATATCATCATGCAATAGCCTGTTATAGGAATGACAGGATTAACCCTGAATCCCTAGTCCATAGTTGCTATACAATTCATACCTACTTGAAAGCTTATAAGTTCAAGTTGGCTCCACTTAGAGGTAGACCATTTTGGAAAAATATGAATGGTGTGGTCATTCATCCACCTTTGTTTACCAAAGTTATGGGTAAACCCAAAAAGAACAGGAAAAAAACACCTGAGGAAAAAATAAAGAAAGGTATCAAAATACTTACAAAGTCTGGAGTCACTATGCATTACTCTGTTTGTGGCAAACCTGATCACAATAAAAAAGGTCACAACAAATTTTTTGAAATACAGTTAAAGGAGCAGAGAGAGCTCATTCCTCAGAAACATGATGATTTAGATATCCCTTACATTGTAGAGGTACATTGCTTCCATAATGACAAATTCCTTATAATATTAGAGCACCATTATGCCTTATATTATGCCCTTTTAAATGTGCATCATGTAATTCCACACAGAGCCAACCCTATTATGGATCCTACACATCAACATGAAAGCATGGTCTATAGTTTAGGGCAAGAAGTAATGATTTCCTCTCTTTTCACATATATGTTTTGCTATTTGCATTTTCTCATTACATGATTATTTGCACATAAATTTTCCCGGAGCAGAATCTTGTGCCAATTAGTAGGGTACTTGGCCCTTTGCCTGAAAATGCCTTTGTGGCAGATGCTAGAGACACTATTCATGAAACCAGAGTAAGGATCACAATAGCTTCAACTAGATGAAGTTTGGGGAGAAGATCTAGAGATAGATATACAATAAATAGACAAGCACACAAAGGTAAAGCACCAGCAGAGCAACAAGAAAGCAACAACAGGGGCAGAGGAAGAGGAAGAGGAAATGGTAAGAAAAGAGATGTTGATGCAACTACAGGTGCTAGTGCACAAGGTACTGAAACTATTTGTCAACACCCAGATTTTTAATCCCAAATGCCTATTATGCCATACATCGCAATCAAAGGATTACCATTTTTGCGAGACATAACATATTTGGATATCACAGTACATCATCCATTACAAACCATACATAAGGTCTTACACAAATAAGGATCTCATGATCTAGTTCTTAATACAATTCAAGCAGCGGAATAACGTAATAGTAACGATAGCATAGGCGAAACTCCATCTTCAAGGTCACAGGCAATGCTGACGATGGGAGATGATCCTAGTTTTCGTAACCTTCCTGCGGTCCATCATCCTGGTACTCCTCTTCATAGTCTGGCCACGGGAATAGCCAGGGACAAAGCCAGGAGTACACTTTAAGTACTCGCAAACTAATACTAACAAGTGAAGTGGTTTGAATAGGATATACTAAGCTCTAGGGTTGTTTTGCAAAAATCCAGATTTACCTCTACTAAGTTCGGAAGCAAGAAATTTAGTTGAAAGTTGTATAACACCTAAGTGGGAACTTCAATTTTATATCACAACTCTGTTGTGGTCAAGTCAAACTCACAAATCATTTCACAAGTCATTTTGAAAACATCTGACGAGGGAACAGTATGGCCACTCCAACTGTCCATAAACGTGGACGCGGCTATTTGAATAGTTTGACACTCTGCAGAGATTGTACACTTTCACCACAACATTCTATACATCCGTCAGGAACAATCCTGAATTCACCATACTCAGTATGCGGATAATCAATCCTAATCTTTCAATTACACGCCCTAGTATAGGAACCTCTCCTGTGAGTTTGGCCTCCCAACCATGACTAAATGTCATCTTGGGTACTGCACAGGTGGACAATCTTCACAAGGTAGCCTCAACTCAGACCTTGGATGCGAGGGAACCCATACTAAGGTATATAAATTTCCAGTCAAGCCCTACCCAATTTTCGGGTATTGTGGTTGTACGGTAAAATTGGAATGTCATTGTATCCAGACAACCATCAGTTTTATAAAGGGCTAAGGCTCATGCCTCAACATTTACATCATCAAAATCATCTAATGTTCGGAAACACATGTCAAAACATTTCAGTAGAATGACTCATCATTCTAAGGTTTTCATAACCATTTTTACCAAGTATTCCCATCTAAGTTGATCAAGTTTTATGCTTAGCACTAGCATCTACAAGTGGGGGTAAATACTAATGAGGGGTGGTAAACAAGTGGAAATTTGCTAAGTTCAATCTCATGCCTTAGGTTGACATCAAGATTATCTAACTTAGGCCAAATTTTTTGCTCTTTATGCTACCTTTAGTTATATTTCTAGAATCTACAAGTCACCACGTAAACTCTACGAGAAAGCTTTGATGAAGAAAAATAAAGTATTAAGCTTGCAAGTAAAACTAGGATTAGGGTATCAAGTGGGTATGATCACATATGCTTAAGGCATATAGTTGGCATAGTAACAAGCAAGTATTGGCTTGCATAATTTGCAAGGGTTAGCTTGCTAAGTTAATAGCTTGCTAAGATATTGGTATAAGCTTGCCTTGTGTAGAGAAGTGGTCGAAGTTCTCCTTGGCTTCTTCTTCGTAGTATCCTCCTTCCTCCTCGTATCCTTGGTCGGTACTAGCGTCTATAAATAAATACGAGGTACACAATCACCAAACAATACTTAACTATTTCCAATCATCACACAATGGTTCACACTAGATGATCTAGCATCATCACTTAATATTACAAGATTAAAGCACTTGTCTTATTTGTTTTATTTTTAGAAAAGTAATTTCTACTCATTAAAAAACTACTTAAGATTTAATATTCTCCAACTCAAACATGGGATCATGTTGACACATGTCATCACCACATATTTCAGTACATGGGAATGTGATTTAAAGTGGTGTCACAATTTAATAAGGTTTAATTTTTTTATTTTAGTTAAATAAAGTGACTAGAAATTCCTATGTAGCATTCTTTTATTACTTGAACATTATCTCTGTAAGTAAACCCATACGTTTTTACATATTCTGAAAGGTATGATCAAATGTGATTTTTGAGAGTTGGAATCAACTCAAAAGCTTTTGTGGTTGAATTTTGAAAAATGTTTGAATGTAGAAAAGCTTCTGCCTTGTTATTTTTACCATGTGTGATCTATAATTCCAAATGGTTTGAATCCAACAGGTAAGCATTTCAGTACCTTTCTAGCAAAATTGGTTTCATGCATTTTGGTTCAGTGAATCGAGCTGGGTTGATTTTTTAATATAGGTACAGAACTATGTTTGAAATTAAATGAATAAATATTAATTTGAATTTTTGCACAGCGCGTACGCGGGCTGGTTAAGTGACTGTCCCCACGCGTCAGTGAGACGGGAAGGGGCGAAGCGGTACCGAGCAATGTGAACCACACGATCTTACTCTAATCGAACGGATATGGTTCATCATCCACGTCGGGCAGCGTCGGCGAGACAGAACCCTAACGCGGCAGGTGGGGGTCGTGGGAGGCTCACTGGGGCTCAGACGAGGGTTGGCGACGGGGGCGAATGACGAAGTCAACGACGGCGGTTCTCCTGGTACCGGCAGCTCCTCCTGGGGCAGCTCCAATTGATGGCTTCCTTCTTCTCCAGCAGCGGTGGGCTCCGGCCAAATTCCGGCGATGTGCTGCTCGTCTTGCTCCGGGAGTGAGGTGGGGTGATTCTGGGTGAGAGGGGAGTGAACTGGTGTGGCAAAAACGAGCGTTGGAGGACTCTATTTATAGTGGCGGAAGGGGACCGACTGGCGCGGGCTGAGCTCGTCGTGGTCGATAGCACATGCAGCTACTGGCATGGGCGACGGTAGGGGACGGTGCTATGCTCCCTGGCGAAGCTCAACGGCGCAGTGGCGAGGCGTGGGGCGGTGCTGATCGGTCAGAACAGGCTGATGCTCTGGGCGGGTCCGACGGCGGTTTTAATGTCGCACAACGCGCGTGGTTCGCACGGTGGCGAACGGGCATGTCTGGCGGGGTGCTGGGGTGCTGGTGATCATCCCTCAAGCGGCAAGGGCGGCGCGCGGTCTATGCGTGCTGGTCGAGCGTGGTGTTCTGGCGTGCTTTCGGCATGGTCGCAGAGGAGTTTGGCATGGGCATGTCATGTGGTCCAGGGGCTGGAATTGCTCGGGGCTGGGACAGAGAGTGGCGGTGGACGGTGCTGCATGTCCCAGACAAGGTTGGCGAGGCTAGTGCGACCTCTAGCTTGCTGGCGATAATGGGGTGGCAATGGTGCTCTCGGCATGCTTGACATTAATGGCTAGACTTGCTCACAGTGGTGCTAAAGCTAGTTAGATTACTTTGATCATCTACTAGGAGTGTAGAGTGAGCTATAGAGGGAACAAGTTAGGCCAATTTTACTGCACACTGTAGTGTTTGATGTTTGTTTGATTTGAATCTGCAAGGTGTTTGATGAAATGGCCGCAAGAACTTTAAATTTAAATTTTGAATTCAAACTTGGTGGGTTTGCTAGGCACATACTAGGGAGTGTCTGGTTAGTTGGATTAGTCAAGGGGCATTGGTTTGGTTGGGTTTTGAAAATGGATGATCTTCACATATGAATAACATTCAATTTTGAATTGTGATTTGAATGGGGTTGCCAAATGTTTCTGCAAGTTTGAAAGGTGGGCCTTGATTCACTTTTACTAGTTCTATCAAGGGGTGAAAAGAATTGGGAAAGTTTCTGTTTGAAATCTTGGACTAGAAACACTCAAAGTGACCTAGTGAGCAAGATTGGCAAAAATGACCATTTGCTTTGTTTTTTATTTTATTTTGATTTGTTTCTGCATGGAAATGTTTTATATGATGTTATTTTCATCTTTAAACATTTCTTGCTATTTAGATTAATCACACAAGTCCATTCATGCATTTGTCAAATCATTTTATTCACACATGCATTCATATGATTTTAATTAATCAAAGTTTTTGTTAACCCTAATTTTAGTGATTAGAGTTTGATGATCCTTGTTTTATATTTTTGGGATGTTACAAACCTTCCCCCCTTAAACAAAATCTCGTCCCGAGATTTGAAAAAGGACGAAAAAGATTACCTAGGATTTAAAGAGATCGGGAAACTCCGTCCTGATGTGATCTTCGCGCTCCCAGGTACCTTCTTCTATAGTGTGGTTGCTCCACTGAATCTTGAGAAACTTGATGCTTCGGGTCCCGGTGGTCCTGAAAGCTTCTTCCAAAATACGGATGGGTACTTCGGGATAGGTCAGGTCATCGTTGATCTCTATGGTCCGGTTATCAATGTTCTTGAACACTTCAGTCTTCTCCGGAACTTCAAGGCATTTGCGAAGTAACGATATATGGAACACATTGTGCACTGCTGCCATCTCCTCTAGCAGTTCCAATTGATATGATACCTCTCCTCGACGATTCAAAATCTTGAAGGATTCGATATATCTGGGGGCTAACTTTCCTTTCAGCTGGAAACGCTGCATTCCCTTCAAAGGCGACACTTTAAGGTACACGAAATCTCTGATATTGAAAGCGAGGTATCGACGTCTCTTGTCGGCATAACTCTTCTGTCTTGACTGGGCGGTCTTGAGGTGCTCACGAATCTTGTGAACTTTCTCTTCTGCTTCTCGTAGGATGTCGGGTCCGAAAATCTGACTCTCTCCTACTTCCGACCAATTCAAAGGGGTGCGACATTTCCTTCCATACATAAACTCAAATGGGGCCATTTGCAGACTAGCTTGATAACTGTTGTTGTAAGAAAATTCCGTGAATGGCAAACGGTCTTCCCATTTAGATCCATACTCTAGCACACATGCTTTAAACATTTCTTCGAGTATTTGATTTACTCGCTTTGTTT
Organism: Avena sativa; assembly: GCA_916181665.1. Classification (NCBI taxonomy): domain Eukaryota; kingdom Viridiplantae; phylum Streptophyta; class Magnoliopsida; order Poales; family Poaceae; genus Avena; species Avena sativa. The sequence goes on from OV702281.1 coordinate 339,536,927, forward strand.
GTCCATCGGTCTGAGGGTGATAAGCTGTGCTGAAATCTAGTCGGGTTCCTAAACCTTCTTGGACTTTCTTCCAGAATCTTGAGGTAAACTGAGTTCCTCAATCCGATATGATGTTCTTGGGGACTCCGTGCAAACTGACGATTCTAGCGATGTATAACTCCGCTAGCTTCGAACTCTGGTATGTTGTCTTGACGGGTAATAAATGGGCGACTTTGGACAATCGGTCCACTATGACCCAGATAGAGTCACTTCCCCTACTAGAAGTAGGCAATCCGGTGATAAAGTCCATTCCAACTGAATCCCATTTCAATTCCGGAATCTGTAGAGGTTGCAACAGTCCGGCGGGTCTTTGATGTCCTGCCTTGACTCTATGACAGATATCACACTTGGCAATATAGCTTCCGATTTCTCTCTTCATCTTATGCCACCAAAATTGTTCCTTCAAATCCTGATACATCTTCGTTCCTCCGGGGTGGATAGAATAAAGGGTATCATGGGCCTCTTTCAAAATCACTTCTTTTAATTCCAAATCTGCTGGTACACAAAGGCGTCCTTTGTACCACAGAACTCCTTCTTCATCTTCCGGTAATCCGGTTACTTTGCCTGTACCGATACGATGCTAGATTCCGTCAATACTAACATTTCCTTTCTGCGCCTCTTTGATCTGGCTGATCAAAGTGGGTTGAAGTTCAATGCTAGCCAAAAATCCTTTACTCACTAATTCCATTTGGAAATCTTCCATCTCTTTGTGCAAACTTGGTTGCTCCTTCAAAATCATGGAGTTCAAGCGGCACGGCAATCTGCTAAGGGCATCTGCTACCACATTGGCATAACCGGGGTGATAGTGAATGTCCAGATCATAGTCCTTGATTAGCTCAATCCATCTTCTCTGACTCATATTCAGATCCTTCTGAGTGCATATATACTTCCGGCTCTTGTGATCCGAATAAATCTTACAACGGTTTCCCATCAGGTAATGCCTCCATGTCTTCAGGGCTAGAACTACGGCTGTGAGTTCGAGGTCATTGGTTGGATAATTCTGTTCATGCTGCTTCAGTTGTCGGGATAGATAAGATATAACTTTGCCTTCTTGCATTAGCACACATCCTAGGCCGATCTTGGATGCGTCACAATGCACGTCAAAGGGCTTCGTGATATCCGGCATGATCAAGATGGGGGCTGAAATCAATCTTCTCTTGAGTTCTTGAAAACTCGCTTCACATTTGTCCGTCCATTCAAACTTCTTGTCCTTCTTCAGCAATTGGGTCATGGGTCTGGCGATACTCGAGAATCCTTCTACGAACTTGTGGTAGTATCCCGCTAATCCGAGAAATGCACGAACTTGGGTTTGAGTGGTTGGGGCTTGCCAATCTTCGACATCTTTCACCTTTGCAGGGTCAACGGCAATTCCTCTGGCTGATACGATATGTCCGAGGAATCCTACCTCCTTTAACCAGAATTCACATTTGCTAAACTTGGCATACAACTGATGCTCTCTAAGGGTTCCAAGAATGGTCCTTAGGTGTAGCTCATGTTCTTCTTCTGATTTGGAATAAATCAGAATGTTATCAATGAAAACAACGACAAACTTATCCAGGAAGTCCATAAAAATCTTATTCATGAGATTCATGAAATAAGCGGGGGCATTGGTTAATCCAAAACACATGACAGTATACTCGTATAATCCATATCTGGTGGTAAAGGAAGTCTTTGGAATATCCTCTACGCGAATCTTGAGTTGATGATAGCCAGTTCTAAGATCAATCTTATAAAACACTTTGGCACCAGTCAACTGATCAAAGAAATCTTCAATCTTCAGCAACGGGTACTTGTTTTCGATAGTGACATCATTCAACTTACGATAATCCGTACACAGATGGTTACTCCATCCTTCTTGTCCACGAACAAAATACGTGATCTCCATGGTGACGCACTTGGTTGAATCAATCCAATTTCCAGCATGGCATCCTGTTGCTTCTTCAGTTCTGCTAGTTCAGACGGGTTCATACTATAGGGTCGCTGGGCTATGGGTCCGGTTCCAGGTATCAGTTCAATGATGAACTCGATATCCCGATCTGGGGGCATACTGGGCAAAACATCTGGAAACACATCGGGGTATTCATAGACTATCCGGACTTGGTCAATGGTGGGCTGGGCTATACTCTTGTTGCACTTGAATTGACGACGCAACGTTTCAGATACATGCTCGACTGATATTCTGGCTGTACTAGTCATGGTTAGGCTTTCTTGGCACAGTCAATTAATCCTTTATGTTTGGACATCCAATCCATTCATAGTACTACTTCCAAACCTTTATTTCCGAGTACTATTAGATTAGCATAAAAATCTATGCCATAGATTCGGATAGGGACAGCTTTGCAAATTTTCCTAGCTTTGGTGGTTGAACCGGATATTTGAACAATCATAACATGCTTCAATTTGGTTGGTTGAATCTTACTAGTGCATGCAAATTCTTCAGTAACAAATGAGTCCGATACTACAGAATAAAACAATACTCTTGCTAGTACCGAGTTAACAGAAAACATACCCACAACGACGTTTGGCGCTTCCTGGGCTTCTTCAGCATGCATGAGAAAGAGACGGCCGTTGCGGTTGAGTGAATTCCATGGGGCAAACCTTCTTCCGGGCTGAACACGACGCTGTTGCTGAGCTAGGGCGTTTGCATTGGGGGCTACAGCATTCTTCTTGGGGCACTCATTGGAGTACTGACCCTTGGTTCCACATTCATAACACGTCACTTGCGACTTTTCCTTCGCTGCAACAGGCACAGCGTTGCTTCCGGTCCTTGGGGCAGTGTTGGTGTTGGTGGCGGCATTGTTGTGGTTGAACTTGGGTGGGGCATGGTTTAAATTGCTAGAGTTGCCGGGGTTGTTGTGGTTTCCTCCGGGCCTTATATTTCCACAGTTGGGATAGGTCGGACGGTTCATCGGGGGTCTGTTGCTTCTCGGGGCAAATCCTGGAGATGGGTTGGGGCGATACTTTGGTGTGTGGTAGGTTCTTGGTTGATGCATCATGAGGCGCTTGCGGTTCTCATTGGCTTGGTTGATCTTTCCTTCCATCTGAATGGCAGAGTCGACTAGGGCTTCAATATCAGCAAAGGGGATATTGACTAACACCGTCTGCATCTCATCGTGCAGACCGTTCAGGAATCTCTCTTTCTTCTTGGCTTCAGTGTCGATCTCATCCGGTGCATACCTAGCTAGTGACAAGAATTTGTCATGGTATTCCAATACTGTCATTCTTCCTTGCTTCAGTTCTCTGAATTCATCCCTCATCCTCTTGATTAAACCCGGTGGCACATGGGTTCTGCTGAACTTGACCTTGAATTTATCCCAAGTCATCATCTGACCTACGGTCATTGCACGAACGTTGTTCCACCATGCTCTTGCATCTCCGGCTAGATAGTGGGTGGCGAATAGAACTTTCTCGTTAGCTTCTACTTTCCTGCAATTTCCAGATTGTTCTCCATCGTTTGCAGCCAATCATCTACATCTAGGGGTTCTTCTGACTTAGTGAAACCAGGTGGATTGGTGTTCTGGAAATTCTTGAGCTTAGATCCATGGTTGTCCTGATTTCCGTGGCCTTGATTGTTGTTGGCCATCTGAGCTATCTGTTGAAGTGTGGATAAGTTGGCTTGACGTTCGACTCTTTTGGCTTCACGGTCAGAAACCAACATTTGCAAGAGTTGCAACATCGGTTCCGGGGATGAGTTGCTTCCTCCGCGAGGCATCTGAAGATAGAGATAGATCATGAGAAAAGAGGGAAATTTCTAAGGTTCAGGGTTGTTTCGTAAAGTTGTTAAAGTGTGACTCAGATTTTGCTAGGAACTTGCTTTTCATTCATTCATAGCACACAATACAACACACACCACAATAAATAAAAATAGATGGTTTTAAGAACCATTCTGTGAAGCTACAATATAGTGGGGCCGACTACAACTCACTAACGCTAGTGCTCAAGTGCTACTACTACTCGGAGTTAGTGTACTCATCATCCTCATCATCATCGTCATCGATGAAGGCAAAATCATCCTCATCGGTGAAGATGTCCATGGCCTGATCCTCCAGAAATTCATCATCATCGCTGAGATAGGAGTAGGGGTCTCCACGAATGTCTTCTCTGGCATTATCCCTCTCCTCCAACTGCATGTCTCTCTCGTGGATGGTCTCCTCCAAATCCGTGATCCGATGGCGAAGACGGGCAATGATGCGCTCCTTCTTGTCGAGCTGGCGGCGACGAGACTTGCGATCCTTCACTAGCATGGCGAGGGTCTGATCCTTCTTCTTGGTGATGGTGTACTTGTGGTTGGCGTAGGCACGGGCATTGTCCAACTCCTTCTGACGGTCGTACATCATGAAGCTGAGGTGGTCCAACTGACACTTCAGCTCGGGATGATATGGGGCCTCCAGTGGCTGTCCCATAACATCACGCCTTGGGTAGAACTCAAAACGGGTACCCTTGATCTGATTGATACTCTGCCCGCACAGATGGGCAAGAGCTTCCTGCATTGCCTTGGCCAGTCCATCGAGCCAGTTGTTCTCTCTTAAGGTGAACTGAATTCCCTCGGCAGTGGGAGGTTCAATCTTTCCTCGGAGACTTGCAATAACTAGGCACTTCAGATCTTCTCCTTCCTGATCATTGAGCTAAGCTCCGAAGAACTCGAGGTGCGGACGCTCCAGCAACTCTGACAGCTGGTCCAAGTCACGCTCAAAGATGAGGTCTCCTCCATTCCCCAACTGGTAAAACTTGTTGTACTTCACGTCCATCTATAAGAATATAGGATCAGTAAGTTAGTAGAGTGATCAAGTGTGTCAAATTTTATGTATTTTGCAAGAATTTTTGAGGAGCATGTATTTTCATGAAAGAATCCAAGTGATAAGAATGGGAATAAGTTTTTGTAAATACTCACCTCTATTGGTTTTGAAACTAAGTTTTTGATTCAAACGTCCATTCTAACTAGGGTCTCCTATGGTTAGGATGGATCTGATACCAACTTGTCAACACCCGGATTTTTAATCCCAGATGCCTGTTATGCCATACATCGCAATTCCAGGATTACCATTTTTGCGAGACATAACAGATTTGGATATCACAGTACATCATCCATTACATACCATACATAAGTTCTTACACAAATAAGGATCTCATGATCCAGTTCTTAATACAATTCAAGCAGCGGAATAACATAATAGTAACGATAGTGTAGGCGAATCTCCATCTTCAAGGTCACAGGCAATGCTGACGATAGGAGATGATCCTAGTTGTCGTAACCTTCCTGCGGTCCATCATCCTGGTACTCCTCTTCATAGTCTGGCCACGGGAATATCCAGGGATAAAGCCATGAGTACTCTTTAAGTACTCGCAAACTAATACTAACAAGTGAAGTGGTTTTGAATAGGATATACTAAGCTCTAGGGTTGTTTTGCAAAAAGCCAGATTTACCTCTACTAAGTACAGAAGCAAGAAATTTAGTTGAAAGTTATATAACACCTAAGTGGGAACTTGAATTTTATATCACAACTCTCTTGTGGTCAAGTCAAAGTCACGAATCATTTCACAAGTCATTTCGAAAACATATGAAGGGGGAACAGTATGGCCACTCCAACTGTCCATAACCGCGGACGCGGCTATTCGAATAGTTTGACACTCTGCAGATATTGTACACTTTCACCACAACATTTGATACATCCGTCAGGAACAATCCTGAATTCACCATACTCAGTATGCGGATAATCAATCCTAACCTTTCAATTACACGCCCTAGTATAGGCACCTCTCCTGTGAGTTTGGCCTCCCAACCATGACCAACTGTCATCTTGGGTATTGCACAGGTGGACAATCTTCACAAGGTAGCCTCAGCTCAGACCTTGGCCGCGAGGGAACCCATACTAAGGTATATAAATTTCCAGTCAAGCCCTACCCAATTTTCGGGTATTGTGGTTGGACGGTAAAATTGGAATGGTATCGCATCCAGACAACCATCAGTTTTATAAAGGGCTAAGGCTCAAACCTCAACATTTTCATCATCAAAATCATCTAATGTTCAGAAACACATGTCAAAACATTTCAGTAGAATGACTCATCATTCTAAGGTTTTCATAACCATTTTCACCAAGTATTCCCATCTAAGTTGATCAAGTTTTATGCTTAGCACTATCATCTACAAGTGGGGGTAAATACTAATGAGGGGTGGTAAACAAGTGGAAATTTGCTAAGTTCAATCTCATGCCTTAGAATGACATTAAGATTATCTAACTTAGGCCAAATTTTATGCTCTTTATGCTACCTTTAGTTATCTTTCTAGAATCTACAAGTCACCATGTAAACTCTAAGAGAAAGCTTTGATAAAGAAAAATAAAGTATTAAGCTTGCAAGTAAAACTAGGATTGGGGTATCAAGTGGGTATGATCACATATGCTTAAGGCATATAGTTGGCATAGTAACAAGCAAGTATTGGCTTGCATAATTTGCAAGGGTTAGCTTGCTAAGTTAATAGCTTGCTAAGATATTGGTATAAGCTTGCCTTGTGCAGAGCAGTGGTTGAAGTTCTCCTTGGCTTCTTCTTCGTATTATCCTCCTTCCTCCTGGTATCGTTGGTCGATACTAGCGTCTATAAATAAATACGAGGTACACAATCACCAAACAATACTTAACTATTTCCAATCATCACACAATGGTTCACACTAGATGATCTAGCATCATCACTTAATATTACAAGATTAAAGCACTTGTCTTATTTGTTTTATTTTTAGAAAAGTAATTTCTACTCATTGAAAAACTACTTAAGATTTAATATTCTCCAACTCAAACATGGGATCATGTTGACACATGTCATCACCACATATTCCAGTACATGGGAATGTGATTTAAAGTGGTGTCACAATTTAATAAGGTTAAATTTTTTTATTTTAATTAAATAAAGTGACTAGAAATGCCTATGTAGCATTCTTTTATTACTTGAACATTATCTCTGTAAGTAAACCTATATGTTTTTACATATTCTGAAAGGTATGATAAAATGTGATTTTTGAGAGTTGGAATCAACTCAAAAGCTTTTGTGGTTGAATTTTGAAAAATGTTTGAATATAGAAAAGCTTCTGCCTTGTTATTTTTACCATGTGTGATCTATAATTCTAAATGGTTTGAATCCAACGGGCTTGGATTAAGCATTTCTGTACCTTTCTGGCAAAAGTGGTTTCATGCATTTTGGTTCAGTGAATCGAGCTGGGTTGATTTTTGAATATAGGTACAGAACTGTGTTTGAAATTAAATGAATAAAGATTAATTTAAATTGTTGGGTCGCGCGGAATGGTTAACTGGGCCGGCCCACTACGCACAGCACGTACGTGGGCTGGATAAGTGACTGTCCCCACGCGTCAGTGAGACGGGGAGGGAAAAAGCGGTACTGGGCAGTGTGAACCGCACGATCTAAATCTAATCGAACGGCTACGGTTCATCGTCCCTGTTGGGAAGCGTCGGCGAGACAGAACCCTAACGCGGCAGGTGGGGGTCGTGGGAGGCTCACCGGGGCTTAGGAGAGGGTCGGCGACGGGGCGAACGACGAAGTCGACGACGGCGGTTCTCCTGGTACCGGCAGCTCCTCCTGGGGCGGCTCCAATCGATGGCTTCCTTCTTCTCCAGCAGCGGCGGGCTCCGGCCAAATTTCGGCGATGTGCTGCTCGCCTTGCTTCGGGAGTGAGGTGGGGTGATTCTGGGTGAGAGGGGAGTGAACTGGTGTGGCGAAAACGAGCGGTGGAGGCCTCTATTTATAGTGGCAGAAAGGGACCGATGGGCGCGGGATGAGCTCGTCGTGGTCGACGGCACAGGCGGAAACTGGCATGGGCGATGGTAGGGGACGATGCTGTGCTCCCTGGCGAAGCTCAACGGCGCGGTGGCGAGGCGTGGGGCGGTGTTGATCGGTCGGAGCACGGTGATGCTCTGGGCGGGTCCGACGGCGGTTTTAATGTCGCACTGCACGCGTGGTCCGTGCGGCGCGAACGGGCATGTCTGGCGGGGTGCTAGGGTGCTGATGATCATCCCTGCAAGCAGCGAGGGCGGCGCACGATCTGTGGGTGCTGGTCGAGCGTGGCGCGCTGGCGTGCTCTCGGCATGGTCGCAGAGGAGTTTGGCATGGGCGTGTCGTGTGGTCCAGGGGCTGACATTGCTCAGGGCTGGGACAGAGAGTGGCGGTGGACGGTGCTGCATGTCCCAGACAAGGTTGGCAAGGCTAGTGCGGCCTCTAGCTTGCTGGCGACAATGGGGTGGCAATGGTGCTCTGGGCATGCTTGACATTAATGGATAGGCTTGCTCACAGTGGTGCTAAAGCTAGTTAGATTACTTTGATCATCTACTGGGAGTGTAGAGTGAGCTATAGAGGGAACAAGTTAGGCCAATTTTACCGCACACTATAGTGTTTGATGTTTTTTGATTTGAATCTGCAGGGTGTTTGATGAAATGGCCGCAAGAGCTTTAAATTTGAATTTTGAATTCAAACTTGGTGGGTTTTCTAGGCACATACTAGGGAGTGTCTGGTTAGTTGGATTAGTCAAGGGGCATTGGTTTGGTTGGGTTTTGAAAATGGATGATCTTCACATATGAATAACATTCAATTTTGAATTGTGATTTGAATGGGGTTGCCAAATGTTTCTGCAAGTTTGAAAGGTGGGCCTTGATTCACTTTTACTAGTTCTATCAAGGGGTGAAAAGAATTGGGAAAGTTTCTTTTTGAAATCTTGGACTAGAAACACTCAAAGTGACCTAGTGAGCAAGATTGGCAAAAATGACCATTTGCTTTATTTGCTTTGTTTTTTATTTTCTTTTGATTTGTTTCTGCATGGAAATGTTTTATATGATGTTATTTTCATCTTTAACCATTTCTTTCTATTTAAATTAATCACACAGTTGCATTCATACATTTGTCAAATCATTTCATTCACACATGCATTCATATATTTTTGTTAACACTAATTTTAGTGAGCAAGAGCAGCTAAAATAGGATACAAAACAGGCACTGGGAGTGCGCACTACCTATTATTTGGTGATAAGCAACCAAGAGGCCAAATACCAGATTTAAATGCAGAAGTTCTTCCTGATTTAAATGTGGAAGAATTTACTATCAGTCAAAATGCACCAGCTGCTGATGATTTGTGGGTGCTAGTATCATTTAGGCATTTCAATCCATGGCTTGTTCTAGATTTTGCGTATTTATAGATTTCTTTACACATTTTTACTTAGAATTGGTGGCACTATACATTTCTTAATTCTTGTGACATTCTTGCTTATTTTTTATCTCGTGAGTGTAACATACCACCCTTTTGTGTAATATTAATAAGGACATGTTTGAGCATTGCATGCATGCATAACACTTGCACTTTGGTTTAATCAAGAAAGAACAAACAAAACCCTAAACCCTAACTACCCTCTCTATTTGAAACCTTCATTTGGTTTTGAAAATATTTGGAAAACACAAAATGTATGGAGCCCAATCAGTACCAAGGGTCCCTGCAATATTTTGATACATTTTACAAAACCCTGATATCTTGATATTATTCAGAACAGATTTGAATTCAAAATACAAAAGGGAAATCAGAAAACAGAAAAAGCAAAACAGTTTCTAGAGAAAAAATAAATAAACCTAGCTACTGGGCCGCATCCCACTTCTCTCCCTCTCTCTATGCCGCCAGTGCAGCCAGCAGCCAGCCCACCCGAGGCCCAAGTGAGGCCCAGCCCAACGTAGCCCTTCGCGTCGTCTTCCACCTCTCAGGCAGACAGCTTCGTGTTGGCCGGTCCACCGCTCGCCGTCACCGCGATTCGTGTCGCCGCCCCCGAGCATCTACAAGACCTGCTGGACGTCGCCGACGAACCCTAAACCGCCATTTCCCCCACTCCCTAGCTCTCCTGCGCCATGGTCGACGAACCCTAGCTCTGCCGTCGTGTCGCCCGCCGTCTTTGGCCACCCCATTCCACGCCAAGGTCACCGCTGGATGCGCCTCGCCGCCCTCGTCCTTCCCCTTGAAGCTCGCGTGCTGGGACGCCCTCCTCTTTCCGGAATCAAACTCGAAGCACCGATGGCCGTCGTAGTTCCCGCCATCGATCCCTCGTCGTCCGGCCTTCTCGAGCCTCGCCACCAACCCTGCCATGCTCGCGGTGAGCTCATGGTGCTAACGCACCCCTCTGCTTCCCCCCTGTGTTGTCTTCCCCGCGAGCGCCCGACGCCGTCGCCGCTTGCCGTTGTTGCACCGCCGTCTCCGGTGACCAAGAATCGGTGATGCCACCACCAATTGACTCCTCGTCGTCGCCTGCATCTAACCCCCCAACCATGCATCCGGGCGCGCTCAGAATCGCTAGATCGAGCACCACCTGGGAGCTCCCCTCCATTGCTGACATCAGCATGACCTCATGCTGATGGAGTAATCTTTTTCTTTTCTTTTAATTATTTCTGTAATTAATTTCAGTAAATAAGAAAAGTATGACAGGTGGGCCCTGCCTGTCAGGGTTTTAATATTTTCTGTGAATATTTTCTGAAATGATTAAATCTATGACATGTGGGCCCAAGTTGGAAATTATTTTAAATATTCCAAAAATGATTTAAAATGAATTAAAATAGGAGAAATTCATAACTAATTCATTTTAAATCAGAAAAATACAAATAATATACCAAAATGTTCAGAAAAATGAAACCTATCTAACTAAGTTATAAGCATACATTGTTAAACAACTTTGATGGCAAGTTTAATGAGAAGAACCAATTGAACCCCAAAGGTGATTCTAAGGATCCCCCTATTCTAGGGTTTGGACCTCTCGAACCCCCTTTAAAGTGACAAAGCATGTTCTAGGGTTTATTTCAACACTATTCAACTTGTCATATCATTCATATTGTATGATCATTGCACATGCCATGTGTTGAATGTTGCTTTCTCTTTTCTGGTGATTGGTTCTTGCGAATAGGAACCGAACCCGAAGCTGAAGTCAACGCCACCGAAGAGCAGTATCAGTCCAACAACGGACAAGGCAAGCGAAGCCCCACTCATACATATGAATCCTATGTTTACAAAGTACTTCATTCTTGTCATATGCATTCGGTTCAATAGTCTTTTATCAGTAGATAGAGTGATCCTATCTGATGCATTTTCCCCTTGTGAACTATATTACTTGTTCCACTACTCCTAGCATAACTAGGGTTTGGCTTATGAGCATCTCTAGTGCCACATTTCATTTAAGCTTAGCCATGCTTAGTTGTCCGATGCTGATCATTCAGGTGATGCACCGAAGAAGCGAATGAATCTAGTATGGTAGGATGTGGTGTTGTGATCAGAGATGGATGATAAACATGTTAAGGCTTGTATGGGAGGGGTTGTGGTTTTTGTAGTCCCATACTTGCCACCCTAGGACCCGATGTTCTTGCCTCTTGAACCAAGACGAGCGTACAACCACACGGGGGCCTGGAAACCCCCTCGACCAACTAACTTGCCTAGTAGATTCCATGAGTCACATAGTTTGGGCTTTCCATTCGACATACGCATCTTGGTTGTTCTTGAATGGAGGTGAAGGAGGTACATTCATACAGGTAGGTAAGCATGGCAGGGAATGGGAGATGCCCGACATCCGTAATCTCAAGTCCTGTTCACATCGCTAGGGACCGACTTCGGTACTCGACCTTACAGCGGCATCTCCTTAGTGCGTGACTCATGGTCTCGGCAAAAGCAAGGGAAAGGTCGTGGTCAACCACTCTCTCCCGGCCTTCCAAGGAAGAGGGCTAATAATTTGGCATTAAGAATCGTTTGGTACGTGTGGGTAAAGTTGTGCACCCCTGCAGGGTTATTAATCTATTCGAAAAGCCGTGTCCACGGTTATGGATGACTTGGGAACGGACGTGAAGATCATAGAGAACTATAACCAAATGATAAAACTTGTCAACTAATGTGAGATTCGGAGTACTTCCTCGGGGTTGTTTGAGGGGGTAGTCCGGGAAGAGAGGTTTAGTTGATGATCGTACTTGGTGGATATCAAAGATGATTCTAAGAGCTAGAGTGGAAGTCTTCTTATCCCCTTTTGAAAATGATCTGACTAGACGAGTTTCTTCTCCCTCTTGTTTTGAAAACGAAAGATGGCTTTATGCAAAATAAGTCCATTAGCCATAAGTCTTGCAGAGTACACCCTATACTCAGCCTTGCTTCATTGATGTTTTCTATAGATGAAGCTACTCCAACTGAAGGTGGTTTCTATGTTAAATTCGACAAGTAGTCGGGGTTCCCGGGCAGCAGCCTAGGATCTATGGAAGGGTCGCTACTTCTGTTTATGTCCTCTTAGGCCCTTTACTAAGTTTGTTATTTAGAACAACTTGTTTGCTTCCGTTGCTTTATGTAATGATGGTTCTATGACCCCTGGCTTCTATGACTGTTTTGTAACTCTCTTAAGAGTTTACCTTATTAATGTATGGTTTGTATGTTCTGTAATGTTACTGTAACATCCCAGCATTTAGGAGCTAACGAAGGGTGGATTTAGGAATATAGAATGTTGGATGCATCTATTTGTGAATATGTTGGTAAAATTTTCGCCCAATAAAAACCTTAAGTGATCAATGTTTGTTTCATACTCTGAGATTAAGTTTAGTCTTAAAGGATGATTGTTCTAAATTTTGATATGATCTTTAAGGAATTATATGTTTTTAAAATGAATTTGAATTTTAAACTTGAATTAGATATAAGTTTTGAATCTTAATTTAATTAAGAAATAAATATTACAACTTTAATTCCATCCAAAGAAAAACAATTATGAATATGAAAACTTATTTCATATTATCAATATATAAATAAGTTACAAAGAATGTAACTTACTAAAACCATTTTCAAACTTCACAATTACAAAAGAATAAAGAATAAGAATATTCTTTATTAATAATAATATAATCTTTATTACAATTAAATAAAATATAGATTACAAAAATAATAAAAGAAAATTGCAAATGTACGAAGAAGATTACATTGGACTACTTACTAACTATTCTAGAACTAAACTTGAACTAAATCTTCATCCATGTGTCTGTACCTGCAAGACAAAGATTAAATAAAAACAAAAGAAGGTTAGTGTTAGTATTATTTCTATCAGACATGTCAGTGAAGTGCACTTGACAAATTCATCATTGAGAAATTTATAAAAAGGGGCAAGTTTCACCAATATGAAAGAATCTATCTTTCATAAATTCAAAGCCAGAAGTCAAATGACAGCCAAGAGAGAAAAATCCACCAACCAGGTAAAAGTAAGTTTCAAAAATTCTGAACATATCCACAAGTGCATATCAAGCACACAGGCAGGACACACACCAACATGCATGTGGTGTGTTGTCGACCTCACAGAACATCCCAATCTCACAAAACCAAAAAGCACAGCCGTGGGAGGCACCAGTGAATTACTCCACTGCACAACACACATGAACAACCAGTGTAGACAGCAACTAAACCAAGCACCACAGCCAGCAACCAACCCAACCAAAGCAAGATCACATCACCAGGATGGTGACATAAGGAGGGGGATGGATCAGGTGTATAGCAAGGCCAAGCCCAGGAGCTAGGAGGAGCAGGCTAGCTCAAGATCAAGCACAGGAGTCCAGCAAAACCAGATCAAGATCATCATCACCAACTTACTCCACAATCATCAGATTTTGTGGTGAGTTTCATAAAACCTTCACATGATCTAATCATCTTATTTAGAGAAAGGCATGTGTTGTTTTATAAAGCAAACCCTCAGAAAGCATCCAAGTGGGGTGAATCCATCATAGGAATTTCTAAAACTCTAAAGGCAAACAACAAAGTACCAGGATCCAACCAGAGCTCAGAGCAACATCCTTGCTCTGGTTGTCAAACTATATCTTACAATTCAAGCATACATATATCTATGATCTATTTCTAGGCACATCTCTAAAGGAAGGGTAGCACCTTAGAAACATATCTTTGGGAACCATAGATTGATCAAGCCCACTATCATTTATTCCAAGCTTTGATTCAATAAAGAATAGCTGGTACCACTACCAGGACTATCTAGATGAACCAATTAGATAAGATTTGAATCCCTAAGCCTCAGACCAACATCATTGGTCTTAGGGAATTCAGAAAAGAACATCTATGTTTATCCCTCAAAGCCAAGATTGTCTTAAGCATAAACTAACCAAATCCATGGTTTAGAATCAATGTGTGCCATACATGATGGTGTCACAAGAACAATCCATTATGAATCAGGATAGACATTTAATCAACACAAATTCAAACAATCAACTTAACTAATCATTTTCCTATTAACACAGGAATCAGAACTAGGATATTCCTATAATACACTTCACTGTTTGAGATCATGATGATCTCAAACCATACACTAGTTCTAAGACAACAGGACCAGGACAATGATTTCCTCATATCATAATCATGACCATAAATCAAATGACAGTGAAAACTTATCAAGTCACTGACTTAATTAAGCATGACTCCCAAGAAACTATATCATCTGAATCTGATGCAATCCAAGCATCAAACCATCTAGTAAGCCACCAGAAACATCATAGATCATCTTAAGCAATAAGCCTCATGCCAATAATCATTTAGCATGTGTACAGACCATACAAACATGATTCAATTCATCCAATACATGATCAATCACATAGCAGGAACCCTAAATAGATAATCATCCCAATCTAAATCAGACAGTAGCCAGAGAGAACACTGCCAGCGTCTAGCATCGAACCAGCAAACACAGAGAACACCAGGGGAGAGGAATCAAACTCACCGTAGGTCCTCGCTGAAGAATAGAAGAGGAAGCAGGGGGGCCGACGACCATGGCGGCACGGGGAGCACCCCAGAAGGGGCGCTGCAACCCACACGGCGCCACGACAGCAACCTTGATCACGCCTGGAGTTGCAGAGCATCACCTCGATGCACAACGACCACGGCAGCACCTGGATTCATGCCAATCCCCAAACCCTAGGGTTCAGGACGGCATCGATCCATCACAGGAGAGCCCTAGGCTCGAAACCAATTGGATAGAAAGAACGAGCATCGTCGACAACCCCCAATTGCACCACGGCGGCGACTAGAACGACCGACGACGGCGGGAATCGTCGGTGGCGGCATCGCCGGCCACGGGGTCAGGGTTAGAGGAGGAGAGGATGAACGAGAGAGAGAGAGAGAGAGAGAGAGAGAGAGAGAGAGAGAGAGAGAGAGAGAGAGAGAGAGGCAGTGAGGAGTGGGCCGAGCTGGGCCAAACCCTTCGGGGTGGTCCTTTTGTCTAGAACTAATGGGCCACTAGGGCCCAACAAGAATAACCAGCCCAAGAATCTTTCCAGGCCTGTTTTAATAAAAAAGGAAAAGACCAAAATACCCCTAGATTCAAATAAATCTTAAAAAATAAAATAAAAGTCCAAAAATTATAAATAAAATATTTATGGATTCACAATAATCCATACTATCCAAATAAATTAAAATATAAAATTTTAGACAATTAAATTTTATTAGAAATTTTGTAAATTATATATTCCTTATGGAATTTTACAAAATTATTGAAAGGTGATAAAATTAATTAAAATTCACTTTCATTATGTATTAATATTGTAGTATTTTATAAAAATACTAAATAAATATTTAATCACCATTTTTAATGTATAATTGATAATTCCTAAAAGAATTATTAAATCAATAAAAGTCAAATAAAAGGGGAATAAAAATAAAATAGTTCAACATATGTTATAAATATTACTTTACTTGCATAATAATGGGGTAAATATTACTTTACTTGCATAAAAATAAAATCCTTTATTATTTAAAAAGAACTTTTTATAATAATGGGGTAAATGCATATAAAATTAAATAATGCATTACATTACTTGCATAATCATTTTGCTTCTTTAAATATTGTCACCAGGCAATAATGATGTTTTTGTAGAACTAGAAGCTCAAGGTCCAGTGCAAGCATCAGACTTCACTACCTTGCCATCACAAGGCAACTTCATCACTTTCTCATGTCCTTTGAAGAGTCTTTATCAAAGTATTTGCAAATTGTGTGTTATCATATATGCTATAAAAGAAAGAAAATATTATTTTCACAAATAAATAAATTATAGATATCATCCAAAGTGATGATATGATGGAGCAATAGAACTTAGAGTTCTAATTGCAACAATGATGATCAAGTAGGGACTTAATAACCCCTAACATCAGTGATTCTAGCGCCGTATATTACGCGTTAGCCATGAGATTTGGAATGGGACAGAGAAGTCAGTTGTATCTTCTTCCTCTCGCATGAAGCCGGATGTGCAGCTCGTGGCTGTTATCCTCGTAGTGTGCATATTAATTGGTAATTCGTAAAGGATATGCAGCATATGGGTGGGAACCCTCATCGTCCCACGTAGTTCTGGCATCTAACGATTTGTACAAACCATTTCCGTAATTCATTATGTGGGCATGGTGTACACCAAGGAGGCATGCAGGGTCGCGAAGGGGGCAGTGATTGGCTTGGACCAACTACTGGGACCCACATCATGGAATTGTTGACGGGAAAGTACGCCCGATTGTGCAACAAGGAGTTGATCTCTCATGGGTAAAGTAACGCACCTCTGAAGAGTGTAAGAACTGTAACTTGTTACTCCCTGTTCCGGGAATGATCTACGAACGCGGCAGGAAAGGAACTCCATGAAAGTTCTGGTCAACCTGTGAAGGCTGATTGTCATAGATTTTCAGAATAAAATCAATCTTTGAAGAAAGATTTACAAAAATTGCATAGTGCCAAGGATTTATAATCCGAGGTGGTAGTTAGAGCATCAAACCTCCCACCTTGCATATAATGAACTTGTTGGGTAATGCTGTTACTCATTCTTTCCTTTGATCCCTTGCTTAGACTCTAAGGATCCCAAAGACGTGCCAATGTATGCAACTGAATGCCAAGAAGATGTGTTCTACGAGGAACCTGATCTATCCAAAGGTGTTAAAGGAGTGGATTACGAGATACGCTATGGTGTCAATGATAACGAGTCCAACTAAGTACCTAGTTAGTAGTAATTAATGGAGCCGAGCAGCATGAACTCTATAGAATAAGCTGTTGAGCTCAACTCTTAGACGGAGTTGCTACTTTTAAATTCCGCTAAACACTTTATATTTTGGTTTGTAAGTTGGATCTTTTGGAAGTCTTGAACTTCCGGTATTGTAATAATAATAATGTGTGTACTTTTGTAATATGGACCCGCAATGTTTCTGTTGTACCACTCTAAGGGATGTGATATTTACGGAACGATGTTATGTGGATGTCATGTCAACGACTATAGTGTACTACACATGCAGTGGTATGCTGGGTCACCGCAGTTACCGATCTTTCCCTGCGTGTTTCGGAATTTAGGTTAGGCTTATATCAGATGAGGATCTGGTGTTTTCCTAGCCCTGATCCCGGGTCGTGATAGATTTTGGTATCAGAGCAGGACTGCTTGTAGGAAACCCTTCTAGCTGGTCGATGTTGAGTCTAGAGTTTGAGAAAACTATTTGAAAGCTAAAATTATTTGCAAAACTCTGAATAGGACTCTTTTACTCCTTATCCAAGGTTGTTCTATTGCTGAGTTATCGTACCTCGTTTGCTTTGCAAAGTTTTCACTTCTCGTCTATCATTTCAAACCTTTAGGATATACGGGTTTGGGTTGTTTTTCCCTAGTACTCTGTACTTGGTTGCAAGGCTCAGAGTTTCCAAGATATATCTGTGCACCTGAGCATTGTTTTTCAACTTTGTTAAGGATGCGTATAACCCTGCTTTCTATTCTTTTGTGACTTGTTGGTATCATATCATGCTTGCATTCCATCGTTATGGTTTGTATCTAAGTTGGTAGAGTATACGTTTCGTATGCTTGTTCTACTGCCATACTTAATGCATTGATATAATTTTTGATCCACATGTTCACCTCTACCATGATCTTTTGATATGGTTTTGCCATCCTTTGTTGTAACCTTTTTGGTGAATCCATTCTCATGGTTTCTGTTTTCTCCTCAGGATGTCGTCTGGTACTCGTGGTTCTGTTGGCCGTCGAGCAAACAACAATGTTGATCAGGACCTTTCGCCACCTCCCACAATGGCCGAGGTTCTCAACAACATTGAGACCAACCGTCTGAGGAATGAACGGCTTCTGGAGCGTGTGGCGCAGAACACTGAACGTCGTCCTGACGACTATGTCACACATGGAGATTTCATCCGCTCTTTCCCTCCAATTTTCACTCACTCCAAGGAGCCCCTTGAAGCTGATGATTGGCTCCGCACCATAGAGCGCAAGTTCTGTGCTCTTCGAGTTCGTCCCGCTGATCGTGTCAATTTCGCCACCTATCAACTAGAAGGTGAGGCTGGTGTTTGGTGGGAAGGTTTTCTGAATTTGCAAGCTCAGGGACATGTTGTTACTTGGGAAGAGTTTGTTGCAGCATTCCGTGCCTCTTATATCCCTAAGCCCGTCATGGATCTCAAAAGAAGGGAGTTTCTGGATCTGACTTAGGGGCGCAAGGATATTGAAACCTATGGGCGTGAGTTTACTCGCCTGGCTCGTTATGCAACTAGGGATGTGACCAATGATGAAGATAAGCAAGAGCTGTTCCGTAAGGGACTTAACCCTACACTTCGCTATGACTTGCTACCCTTCAAGTTCCAGTCCTTCCAGGACTTGCACAATCAGGCTCTTACTCTGGAGCATGGAAGGAAGGACATGGAGGTCTCTCAGAAGCGTGAAGAAGGAAATTCTCGTGCTTCTTCCTCTGGTAACAAGAAGCGCCGTTTCTTTGTTCCATACAGTGTTGTGCCTCGTTCTCCTTATGCACCCAAGTCTTCTGGCAATGCTTCTCGTAATCCACAATCAAATACTAGTGGAGCAAACTATCATCCTCCTGCTGGTTCTCACACTGGAGTTACCTGTTACTCCTGTGGTCAGCCTAGTCACTACTCAAGGGAGTGTTCCCAAAGGGCTGTCGGACGCAATGATCAGCAGGCAAAGAAGAATGATAAATCTCAAGGTGCTGGACGTGGTCGTCTGACCCATGTCACTGTTGAGGAAGGTCAAGAAGATCCACGCGTCATTCTAGGTACGTTCCATATCAATTCAATTCTCGCAACAGTCTTGTTCGATTTTGGAGCATCGCATACATTCATGTCAAATTTGTTTGCTCAAGAGAATGGGATAAATTTTGAACCCCCGTCCACCCCTTTGACCATCCATTCCCCGGGTTCTAGCTGGTTCACCACCATGGTTAGTCACGAGAATGAGATTGACATAGTCTACCAGAAGTTTCCCACTTCTTTCATTGCACTCAAGTCATGTGACATTGATGTCATTCTGGGCATGGACTGGTTAACCAAGTATCAAGCCGTCATTGACTGTGCACTTAGAACAGTTTCTATGACCTCTCCTGCTGGCATAACTGTCAAGTATTGGACTGATGGTTCAAAGTCTCCGTCGGCAGTTCTTAAACCTTTCTCGGAGTTGTATGCCATGGATGTTCTACCTACTCTCGAGGTCCAAGATGTCCATGTAGTCTGTGATTTCCCGAATGTCTTCCCTGAAGAGTTTCCTGGCATGCCACCTGATCGAAGTGTGGAGTTTGTCATAGAGCTAGTTCCTAGATCTGCTCCTATCTCCAAAAGACCTTACCGCATGCCTCCTCGTGAGTTGGTTGAGTTGAAGAAGCAACTTGAAGAGTTAGAGGGTCTAGGATACATCCAACCTAGCACATCCTCTTGGGGTTGCCCTACCATCTTTGTCAAGAAGCGGGATACAAATATTCCAAGATTGGTGGTTGATTACCGTCCACTCAACGTGGTGACAATCAAGAATAAGTACCCACTTCCACGGATAAATGACCTCTTTGATCAATTAAGTAGTGCCACTGTCTTCTCCAAAATGGACTTAAGATCAGGGTATCATCAAAAAAATATCAAAAAGGAAGATATCCCAAAGACAGCATTCACAGCTCATTATGGTCTTTACGAGTATACAGTGATGTCCTTTGGGTTAACCAATGCCCCTGCCACATTTATGAGGCTCATGAACTCAGTCTTCATGGAATATCTCAACAAGTTCGTCGTGGTATACATTGATGACATTATAATCTATTCCAAGACCAAAGAAGAGCATGTCGAACATCTACGTTTGGTGTTGACTAAACTTTGTGAACATCGTCTCTATGCCAAGTTTTCTAAATGTGAGTTCTGGTTACATGAGCTCGTCTTCCTTGGTCATGTTGTGTCTGCAAGTGGTGTTGCTGTCATACCGGATAAGGTTCAGACCATTCTAGAATGTAAGTCACCTACTTCAGTCAAGGAAGTCCGAAGTTTCCTTGGAATGGCTGGATATTCATCGAGAACTTCTCCAAGATAGCCAAGCCTATGACTGGTCTTCTTAAGAAAGATAAGAAGTTTGAATGGTCAAAAAAGGCAGAAGAAAGCTTCCAAGCTTTCAAAACTACGCTAACCACCGCCTCTGTGCTTGTCCTTCCGGATACAAAGCAAGGATTTCGTCATCTATTGTGACGCTTCTCTCCAAGGGCTCGGTTGTGTGTTGATGCAAGATGGTCATGTAGTGGCCTATGCTTCTCGGCAGTTGAAGCCAAATGAGAACAATTATCCAACCCATAATCTTGAACTCGCTGCTGTTGTTCATGCTCTTAAGCAATGACGACATTACCTCATCGGTAACCATTGCGAACTTTACTCGGATCATCAAAGTTTGAAGTATCTCTTTACCCAGCCAGATTGGAATCTCAGGCAAAGACGATGGTTGGAACTCATCAAAGATTATGATTTGGGTCTCAACTATCAACCCGGCAAAGCCAATGTCGTTGCTGATGCGCTAAGTTGGAAGTCTTATTGCAACAATCTGATGATTTCACAAGCCCAACATGTTCTCTATGAGGAAATCAAGCGTCTTAACCTTGAAGTGGTTCCTTGTGGATTTTTGGCTAACCTTGAAATAAAATCTTCTCTCGAGGACCAAATCAAGGAAGCTCAAAAACAAGATGGAGAGATCACTAAGATCAAAGAACGAGTTGCAAGTGGTGAAGCCAAATGTTTCTCCATCAATGATAAAGGTACCCTCTATTTTGGTAACCGGCTAGTGGTTCCAAACAGTCTGAAAATCAAAGATCTAATCCTATTGTAAGCTCATGAATCCCCTCTGTCTATCCATCCTGGTGGTACCAAGATGTACCGAGATCTCCGTCAAAGATTCTGGTGGAGTGGAATGAAACCAGAAATCGCTCACTTTGTTGCAGAGTGCGACGTTTGCCGGCATGTGAAGGTTGAACACCAAAGTCCTGCTGGACTTCTGCAGCCGTTGAAAATTCCTGAGTGGAAATGTGATGAAATTGGTAAGGATTTTAGCACTGGACTTCCAAGTACTCAGGCAGGAAATGATGTTATATGGGTAATAGTTGATCGGCTATCCAAAGTTGATCATTTCCTTCCGGTTCGAGAAACTATCTGTGCTAGTCAAATGGCTGACCTATACATCTCTCGGATCGTCGTTCTTCATGGTGTTCCCAAGAAGATCATCTCTGATCGTGGAAGTTTGTTTACTTCCAAATTCTGGCAAAGTTTGCAAGAAGCAATGGGAACTCATGTATCCTTCAGCACAGCCTATCAATCTAAAACCGGTGGTCAAACCGAAAGAGTAAATCAAATTCTTGAAGACATGCTTAGAGCGTGTGTCATATCCTTTGGAAAGAACTGGGAGAAATGTCTTCCTTTTGCGGAGTTCTACTATAACAACATTTTTCAATCCAGTTTGGGCATGGCACCTTTCCAATTCTTGTATGGGAGAACATGTCGAACACCACTGAACTGGACAGAAACCGGTGAAAGACAATTCTTTGGTCCGGACATGATCCAAGAAGCAGAAGATCAAGTTCGCATAATTTGAGAGCGTTTGAAGGCTGCTCAATCTCGTCAGAAGACCAACTACGATCGTCATTATCTTGATGTCCATTATGAAGTTGGTGATCAAGTTTATCTCCGGGTCACTCCTCTGAAGGGTGTCCATCGATTCTCTATCAAAGGCAAATTGGCTCCTTGCTACGTTGGTCCCTTTCGCATTATCTCCAAGCGGGGTGATCTTGCCTACCAATTGGATCTACCTTCAACTTTTCCATAGGTTCATGATGTTTTTCATGTGTCTCAACTCAAGCGTTGCTTCAAAGATCCCATTCGTGGTGTGGACTATGAAACTGTGGATCTCCAAGATGATCTAACCTACCGAGAATACCCTTTTCGTATCCTTGATGAAACCGAGCGCAAGACTCGTCGCCAAACCATCAAGTTCCTGAAAGTTCAATGGTATCATCACTCTGAGTCATAAGCAACCTGGGAACACGAAGATCGTCTTTGATCTGAGTACCCTACCTTCTTTTCTAAAACCTAGGAATCTTGGGTCGAGATTCTTGTAAGTGGGGTAGAGCTGTAAGATACCACCCTTTTGTGTAATATTAATAAGGACATGTTTGAGCATTCCATGCATGCATAACACTTGCACTTTGGTTTATCAAGAAAGAACAAACAAAACCCTAAACCCTAACTACCCTCTCTATTTGAAACCTTCATTTGGTTTTGAAAATATTTGGAAAACACAAAATTTATGGATCCCAATCAGTACCAAGGGTCCCTGCAATATTTTGATACATTTTACAAAACCATGATATCTTGAAATTATTCAAAACAGATTTGAATTCAAAATACAAAAGGGAAATCAGAAAACAGAAAAAGAAAAACAGTTTCTGGAGAAAAAATAACTAAACCTAGCTACTGGGCCGCATCCCACTTCTCTCCCTCTCTCTCTGCCGCCAACGCAGCCAGCAGCCAGCCCACCCGGGGCCCAAGCGAGGCCCGGCCCAATGTAGCCCTTCGCGTCGTCTTCCACCTCTCAGGCAGACAGCTCCGTGTCGGCCGCTCCGCCGCTCGCCGTCGCCGCGATTCGTGCCGCCGCCCCCGAGCGTCTACAAGACCTGCTGGACGCCGCCGACGAACCCTAAACCGCCATTTTCCCCACTCCCTAGCTATCATGCGCCATGGCCGACGAACCCTAGCTCTGACGCCATGTCGCCCCGCCGTCTCTGGCCACCCCACGCCACGCCAAGGTCACCGCTGGATGCGCCTTGCCACCCTCGTCCTTCCCCTCGAAGCACGCATGCTAGGACTCCCTCTTCTCCCCGGAATCGAGCTCGAAGCACCGACGGCCGCCGTAGTTCCCACCGTCGATCTATCGTCGTCCGGCCTCCCCGAGCCTTGCCACCAACCCTGTCGTGCTCGCGGTGAGCTCACGGTTCTAATGCACCCCTCCGTTTGCCCCCTCCCCCTTTGTGTTGTCTTCCCCGCGAGAGCCCAATGCCGCCGCCGCTTGCCGCCATTGCACCGCCGTCTCCGGTGACCAAGAATCGGCGGCGCCACCACCAATGGACTCCTCGTCGTCGCCTGCGTTTAACCCCCCCCCCCCAACCACGCATCCAGGCGCGCTCGGAATCGCCAGATAGAGCACCACCTGGGAGCTCCCCTCCATTGCTGACGTCAGCATGACCTCATGCTGATGCAGTAATCTCTTTCTTTTCTTTTAATTATTTCTGTAATTAATTTCTGTAAATAAGAAAAGTATGATAGGTGGGCCCTGCCTGTCAGGGTTTTAATATTTTCTTAAATGGTTAAATCTATGACATGTGGGACCAAGTTGGAAATTATTTTAAATATTCCAAAAATGATTTAAAATGAATTAAAATTGAAAAAATTCATAACTAATTCATTTTAAATCAGAAAAATACAAATAATATACCAAAATGTTCAGAAAAATGAAACCTATCTAACTAAGCTATAAGAATACATTGTTAAACAACTTTGATGGAAAGTTTAATTAGAAGAACCAATTGAACCCCATAGGTGATTCCGAGGATCCCCTTGTTCTAGGGTTTGGACCTCTCGGACCCCCTTTAAAGTGACCAAGCATGTTCTAGGGTTTATTTAAACACTATTCAACTTGTCATATCATTAATATTGTATGAGTATTGCACATGCCATGTGTTGAATGTTGCTTTCTCTTTTCCGGTGATTGGTTCTTGCGAATAGGAACCAAACCTGAAGCTGAAGTCAACGCCACCAAAGAGCAGTATCAGTCCAACAACGGACAAGGCAAGCGAAGCCCCACTCATACATATGAATCCTATGTTTACAAAGTACTTCATTCTTGTCATATGCATTCGGTTCAACAGTCTTTTATAAGTAGATAGAGTGATCCTATCTGATGCATTTTCCCATTGTGAACTATATTACATGTTCCACTTCTCCTAGCATAACTAGGGTTTGGCTTATGATCATCGCTAGTTCCACATTTCATTTAAGCTTAGCCATGCTTAGTGGTCCGATGCTGATTATTCAGGTGATGCACCGAAGAAGCGAATGAATCTAGTATGGTAGGATGTGGTGATGTGATCAGAGATGGATGATAAACATGCTAAGGCTTGTATGGGAGGCCACATGGGTTGTGGTTTTTGTAGTCCCATACTTGCCACCCCTAGGACCCGATGTTCTTGCCTCTTGAACCAAGACGAGCGTACAACCACACGGGGGCCTGGAAACCCCCTCGACCAACTAACTTGCCTAGTAGATTCCATGAGTCACATAGTTCGGGATTTCCATTCGACATACACATCTTGGTTGTTCTTGAATGGAGGTGAAGGAGGTGCATTCATACAGGTAGGTAAGCGTGGCAGGGAATGCGAGATGCCCGGCATCCGTAATCTCAAACCCTGTTCACATCGCTAGGGACCGACTTCGGGACTCGACCCGTTACGGCGGCATCTCCTTAGTGCGTGACTCATGGTCTCGGCAAAAGCAATGTAAAGGTCATGGTCAACCACTCTCTGCTGGCCTTCCAAGGAAGAGGGCTAATAATTTGGCATTAAGAATCGGTTGGTACGTGTGGGTAAAGTTGTGCACCCCTACAGGGTTATTAATCTTTTCGAAAAGCCGTGTCCACGGTTATGGACGACTTGGGAACGGACATGAAGATCATAGAGAACTATAACCGAATGATAAAACTTGTCAACTAATGTGAGATCCGGAGTACTTCCTCGGGGTTGTTTGAGGGGGTAGTCCGGGAAGAGAGGTTTAGTTGATGATGGTACTTGGTGGATATCAAAGATGATTCTAAGAGCTAGAGTTGAAGTCTTCTTATCCCCTTTTGAAAATGATCTGACTAGACAAGTTTCTTCCCCCTCTTGTTTTGAAAACGAAAGATGGATTTATGCAAAATAAGTCCACTGGCCATAAGTCTTGCGGAGTACACCCTGTACTCAGCCTTGCTTCGTTGATGTTTTCTACAGATGAAGCTACTCCAACTGAAGGTGGTTTCTACGTCGAAGTCGACGAGTAGTCGGGGTTCCCGGGCAGCAGCCTAGGATCTATGGAAGGGTCGCTACTTCTGTTTATGGCCTCTTAGGCCCTTTGCTAAATTTTTTGTTTAGAACAACTTGTTTGCTTCCGTCGCTTGATGTAATGATGGGTCTGTGACCCCTGGCTTGTATGACTGGTTTGTAACTCTCTTAAGAGTTTACCTTATTAATGTATGGTTTGTATGTTCTATAATGTTACCGATCTTTCCCTGCGTGTTTCGGAATTTAGGTTAGGCTTATATCAGATGAGGATCTGGTGTTTGCCTAGCCCTGATCCCGGGTCGTGACAGTGAGATTTGGTGTAATGCTCATGTTAAATCATGTTTGTATCTCTTATGTGTTAAATCATGAAAGATTTTGTCCAACTTGTCATGCTCATGGTGGCCAATCTGTGAGATTTGGTGTAATGCTCATGTTAAATCATGTTTGTATCTCTTATGTGTTAAATCATGAAAGATTTGTCCAGCTTATTCTGCTCATGGCTGCCAATATGTGATATTTGTTGTAATGCTCATGTTAAATCATGTTTGTATCCTTTATGTGTTAAATCATAAATTATTTGTCCAACTGGTTGTGCTCATGGCGGACAATATGTGAACTCCAGTAGCAAGCAAGGTTGGAAGCTGTATAGTAAGTATATAATTTGAATCAAGTATCAATTTGTAGGGTTCGCAGCATAGAAAACAAAAAATTTCCTACGATGGGAACAACTATGTACCAAGATCTTTCTACTAGATACAAACAACGGGCGGATGCATATCCATAGAGAACATACCCTTAAAGACCGACAAAGCTTAACGAGTCCAAACTCGTGGTTGATGTAGACGATCTCTTGCCGATCTCAAGATCGAGAGGAATTCCTAGCGCCGCAAAACAGCAGCGCATCTATGCTCGCACACACGTTCGAGGCACCGAGCAACCTCTGCCTCCTCGCTCCAGCGATGCAGCGGAAGCACAACTCTTTCTTGCCGAATAGCCACTGGGAACATGTATCTCGCTAGTCCGAGACCATGGGGAATAAATTCTAGAGGGGGAGAGAGATCCTTCACGAGGAGGTGTAAGTGAGAGAGAGGGAGGGGGCCTCCTTTTATAGGGAGAGGGGGGCACCCAAGGGGCCATGCGCCCAGCCATGGGGCTTCCCCCACCTCTTCCACATTCATGTGGGTGGACACTCCACTCACTCAAATGCCTTTCAATTCCCTCTACTCAAAAACCCACTCAAATTCCCATTAAATTTCCACGAAATTTAATGCAAACTCTCATTAAATAAAACTCCTTTTATTTATTCAGAATTTTGTCAATTACTTTAATGACAAACAATCACATATAACCCCTTGCTAGTATTTCATTTCACATGCAGAAACACTTTCTGCAATTTCACCCGAAAACCTGTTTCGGTATCTAGTGAAATAAATTCCTGCGCTTGTTATTCTTTTCGGCATGAAACTTTTGCTCCAAATGGATGTCGGTGTCTCTTAAGTGTGTCACCCTACGGTTCGCGAATAATGCGGACATGATCGAGACCCCTCTCAGATCAATAATCAGAAGCGGGATCTGGAGACCCATACTGACTCCCACACATTCAACGGTGACTTTCTTGTGATCGTCGGAACCTTTTACGCTAGTATCTTAATCCTTTTGTTTCGTGATATATTACATGTCCGGGATTCGATCATCGGTATCTCCATACTTAGTTTGATATCGTTACTGACATGTACTCTTTTCTCGTTCCCGTGATATAACATTCTAGTGATCAAATCACTTGCTTGCAAGCTAATCAATGTGATATCACCGAGAGGGCCCAGAGTATATCTATCCGTCATCGGGATGAACAAATTCCACTCTCGATCCATGAGCCTCAACATAACACTTTATTAGTTCTGAATCCATCTTTATAATCACCCTGTTACGGTGTGACGTTTGATGTTATCAAGAAACTCTTCCGGTGTTAGTGATTGACATGATCTCATGATCTAAGGATTAGGATCACTTCGTAAGTTGTTATAGCAATATAAACTCAATGACTTTGATCGTAATGCTATACTTCGGATGAATGTTCATCACACCATTACACTAATGTTGTGATCCCGTTATTAACAACATCCAATGTCCATGATCAGGAAACCTTGATCATCTTGTTAATCAACGAGCTAGTTTATGAGAGAGGCATAACTAGGAAGTTTCTGTTTGTTTATTAAACACACATGTATTAATGTTTCCGTATTAATACAATTATAGAATGCAAAATAAACATTTATCATAAACAAGGAATACGATAATAACCACTTTATTATTGCCTCTCGGGCATATTCCCTTCAGTCTCCCACTTGCACTAGAGACAATAATCTAGTTTGAAAAATTTGCGTATTGAACACCTATGGCTTTCTGGTGTTCCATATACGCAATTGCAAGTGGTTAACATAATCTACGGATCTGACGCTTCAGGTCCGTGTGTATTTGCATGTCTTTGCGTCTTCACGCATCACTCATTCTCCAATGAGATGGCATTGTATAAATTTGGTCTTTTGGTGAGACCTTTAGTTCCTTGGGGTTAAATCATGTCGATACTATTGTCATACAATATATCTTTAGTGTTAGCCCGTTGCGAACCACACCTTAGTTTGATAACAAACTTCTTGACACAAATTCCCTCCTTTGCTGCTACTATAGCAGTCATATACTTAGCCTTTTTGTTGTAGAATTCGTCACAATGTCTTAACTATGGATTTCATCCAAATCCATCATGGAATCTTCTTTCCATTACATTGTGCCACCCATAGTTTAAATTGAGATAAACTTAATTTGTATCTTGTGACAAAACTAGTATCAATGTAACGCTTTACAATGAACTATTTGTAATTGTTTGTCACCTCTACACAAATATATTCTTAGTTCTTCCAAAAGATCATAAGAATTTCCTCACTATCGTCCAATGATCATTTTATGATTCATTCTGGTATATTGTAACATCCCAAAAATACTAAGCCTGGATCATCAAACTCTAATCATCAAACTTAGGGTTAACAAAAACTTTTCTAAATAAATTTATGAATGCATGCATATGTGTATGCGTTGATTTTGAATTCTTTCAAACCCACCTTGTTTGTTTGTTTCATTGCTTGTAAAATGTTTCTTAGGAGAAATAAACATCATCTAAAACATTTCCCACACTTTTCCTAAAGACAAGTAAATCAAAACACATATATTAAATGAATGGTCATTTTGACCAATTTAACTCCCATGCCTACTTTGGCTGTCTCAAATTTTCAAAACCTAACAGAAACTTTTCTGGATCTTTGCACCCCTTTAATGTACTCATAACAAAGTATCAAGGCCCACTTTGTGATACAGAAACTTTCAAATGCATAGCTTAAATGACAATTCAAAATTGAATCTTTATCATATGGGAAGATCCCACTTTTTCAAAAACCACTCAAACAAGCTCAACTTTCAAAACCCAAGCATCTGCAGACTCACTATCACCAATCTAGCAAACCCACCAAAAATCTTTTCAAAATTCAAAACTTGATTTCATGCGGCCATTTCATCAAACAGGTTGCAGACACAAATCAAACAAACATCAAACAATATTGTGAGCAGTGATTCTTGCCTAACTTGTTCCCTAGTTAGCTCACAACCATCTCAGTAGATCATCTAAGAAGATTAGCCAAGCACTAGCACCACTGTGAGCTTGCCATTGCCATCAATGGTGAACAGCCGAGCACACCCTTGCCACCCCATAGTAGACAGCAAGCTAGGAGCAGCAGCAAGCCTAGCCAGCATGTCTGGGAGGCAGCCCACCGTCCACCGCCACTCATTGTCCCAGCCGCGAGCGTTTCCAAGCCCTGGACCACGCGCAAGAGCCGCGCCCAGACCGCCAGAGGCCATGCCGAGCGTGCGCCAGAGCACCACCCTCGACCAGCGTCCACAGACCGCGCGCCGCCCTCACCGCGTGCACACACGATCGCCACCGACCCAGGAGACCGCTAGACATCCCCGTTTTCCGCCCCGTGCCACACAGCCACCGCCCGCCATCGAAGACGCCGCCTCTGTCGCGCAGAGCATCGCCCATTCCAGACCAAACCGCACCGCCCCACGCCTCGAAACCATGTCGTTGAGCATCGCCAGGAGACACCACACCGTCCCCTACCCTTGCCCATGCCATTAGCCCCCTGTAACCTCGCCCCTGACGAGCTCACTGTGCGCCCCGACGGTCCCCTCGCTCGACTATAAATAGAGGCCACCCCCGCTCGATCTCTTCACACCATCTCACTCCCCTATCCTCACTGATCGTACCACACCGTTCTTAGAGCAAGGCGAGCACCACCCCGCCGGAATTTCACCGGAGCCAGCCGCCTCTGTAGAAGAACGGAGCCATCGATTTCGTCCACCCCAGGAGCTGGCGCGACCACCCCTGAGTTTGCCGTCGTCGACTTCGTCGCTCGCCCGCCTCATCGACCCTCGCCCGTACCCCGGTGATCCCCCAGCACCCCTCACTGGCCACGCTAGGTTTTGTTCTCGCCGGCGTTGTCTCGCGTCGATGATGACCCCCAGCCGTTAGATTAGAACTAGATCGAACGATCCACGTTTCCCCATACCGCTTCGCCCAGCCCCGTGTCACTGACGAGTGGGGACACCCACTTAAGCAGCCCGCGGGAGCACTGCGCTTAGCAGGCCGGCCCGTTAACTTTTCCCGCGCAGCCCAGTTATTCAAATTAAACTTTTTCCATTTCAATTCAAACACACTTCTGTACCCAACTTCAAAAATCAACCCAGATCGATTCAGTAAACCAAATTGAATGAAACCAATTTTGTTGGAAAGGTCCGTGAATGCTGAATCCAAGCCCGTTGGATTCAAGTCATTTGGATCTATAGATCACCCATGGTAAAAATAACAAGGCCGAAGCTTTTCTGCATTCAAACATTTTTCTAATTTAAACCATAATAGCTTTTGAGTTGATTCCAACTCTCAAAAATCACATTTAACCATACCTTTCAGAATATATAAAAATATATAGGTTTACTTGCAGAAATAATATTCAAGTAATAAAAGAATGCCCCATAGGCATTACTAGCCACTTTAATTAATTAAAATAAAAGGGTAAAACCTTATTATATTGTGACACCGCTTTAAATCACATTCCCTTGGACTACAATATGTGGTGATGACATGTGTCAACATGATCCCATGTTTGGTTTGGAGAATATTAAATCTTAAGTAGTTTTTCAATGAGTAGAAATTACTTTTCTAAAAATAAAAGGAATTAAATCAAGCCTTAACCTTGTAATGTTAGAGATGATGCTAGATCATCTATAGGACCCTTGTGTGTGATGATTGCAAGTAGTTAAGTATTGTTTGGTGATTGTGTACCTCGTACTTATTCATAGACGCTAGTACCGACCAAGGATACGAGGAGGAAGGAGGATACTACGAAGAGGAAGCCGAGGAGAACTTCAACCACTGCTTTGCACAAGGCAAGCCTAATACTACTAGTGAATGTGCAAGATGATGCTATACCTATGCAAGCTTATATTGACATCTATGCAAGCTAACACTTGCAAGATACCCTACTGATGCAACAAACCCCTACTTGTTACTATGCCTACTGTATGCCTTAAGCATATGTGATCACACCTACTTGATAAACCAATCCTAGTTTTACTTACAAGCTTCTTACTTTATTTCTTTATCAAAGCTTACCGAGAGTTTACTTAAGTGACTTATAGATACTAGAAAGATATTTGAAGGTTGCATAAAGAGCACAAAACTTGGCCTAAGTTAGAAACCTTGATATCAGCCTAAGATATAAGGTTGGACTTAGTTGAAACCCCATTAGTTTACCACCCCTCATTAGTTCCTACCCCCACCTGTAGATGCTAGTGCTAAGCATAAAACTTGATCAAA
Source organism: Avena sativa (assembly GCA_916181665.1). Taxonomy (NCBI): domain Eukaryota; kingdom Viridiplantae; phylum Streptophyta; class Magnoliopsida; order Poales; family Poaceae; genus Avena; species Avena sativa. The sequence goes on from OV702281.1 coordinate 339,568,277, forward strand.
TTTAGATGGGAATACTTGGTGGAAAATGGTTATGAAAACCTTGGAATGATGGATCATTCTATTGAAATGTTTTGGACATGTGTTTCCAAACACTTGATGATTTTGGTGATGAAAATGTTGAGGCATGAGCCTTAGCCCTTTATAAAACTGATGGTCGTCTGGATGCGATACCATTCCAATTTTATCGTATAACCACAATACCCGAATATTGGGTAGGGCTTGACTGGAAACTTATATACCTTAGTATTAGTTCCCTCACGGCCAAGGTCTGAGCTGAGGCTACCTTGTGAAGATTGTCCACATGTGCAGTACCCAAGATGACAGTTGGTCATGGTTGGGAGGCCAAACTACAGGAGAGGTGCTTATACTAGGGAGTGTAATTGAAAGGTTAGGATTGATTATCCGCATACTGAGTATGGTGAATTCAGGATTTGTTCTTGACGGATGTATCGAATGTTGTGGTGAAAGTGTACAATCTCTGCAGAGTGTCAAACTATTCGAATAGCCGCGTCCGCGGTTATGGACAGTTGGAGTGGCCATACTGTTCCCCCGTCAGACTTTTCAAAATGACCTGTGAAATGAATTGAGACTTTGACTTGATCACAACAGAGTTGTGATATGAAATACAAGTTCCCACTTAGGATTTATAACATTGTGACTAGCCTTGGAACCTAGTAGAGATAAATCTGGATTTTGCAAAACAACCCTAGAGCCTAGTGTCCTATTATCCAAAAACCCCTTTTACTTATTAGTATTAGTTTGCGAGTACTTAAAGAGTATGCATGGCTTTGTCCCTGGCTATTCCCATGGCCAGACTATGAAGAGGAGTACCTGGAAGATGGACCCCAGGAAGGTTATGACAACTAGGATCATCTCCCATCGTCAGCATTGCCTGTGACCCCGAAGATGGAGCTTCGCCTACGCTACCGTTATTATTACGTATTCCGCTGCTGGATGTTGTTTTAAGAACTGGATCATGAGATCCCTATTTGTGTGAGAACTTATGTATTTTTGTAATGGATGATGTACTATGGTATCCAATTCTGTTATGTCTCGCAAAAATGGTAATCCTGGGATTGCGATGTATGGCATAACAGGCATCTAGGATTGAAAAATCCGGGTGTTGACAAGTTGGTATCAGAGCCATCCTGACCATAGGAGACCCTAGTTAGACTGGACGTTTGAACCAAAAACTTAGTTTCAAAACCAAAGAAAATAAATATTTACAAAAACTTATTCTCATTCTTATCCCTTTAATTCTTTCCTAAAAATTCATGTTCCTCAAAAACTCTTGCAAAATACATAAAATTTTGACACACTTGATCACCCTGCTAATCTACTCATCCTCTATTTTTATAGATGGACGTGAAGTACAGCAAGTTTTACCAACTTGGGAATGGAGGAGACCTTATCTTTGAGAGGGATCTGGATCAGCTTTCGGAACTTCTGGAGTGTCCGCACCCCGAGTTCTTCGGAGCTCAGCTCAATGATCAAGGAGGAGAAGATCTGCAGTGGCTAATTGTTGCAAGTCTCCGAGGAAAGATTGAACCTCCCACTGCGGAGGGAATTCAGTTTACCTTGAGGGAAAACAACTGGCTCGATGGACTTGCCAGAGCAATGCAGGAAGCTCTTTCCCGTCTATGTGGACAGAGCATCAATCAGATCAAGGGTACTCGCTTTGAGTTTTGCCCAAGGCGTGATGCAAATGGACAACCACTGGAAGCCCCATACCACCCCAAGATGAAGACTCAATTGGACCACCTTAGCTTCATGATGTATGATCGTCAACAGGAGTTGGACAACTTCCGTGACTACTACAACCACAAGTCTGCCATCATCAAGACAAAGGACCAGACCATCGCCATGCTAGCAAAGGATCGCAAGTCTCGCCGCCGTCAGCTCGACAAGAAGGAGCGCATTATTGCCCGTCTTCGCCACCGCATCTCATCTTTGGAGGAGACCATCCACGAGAGAGACATGCAGTTGGAGGAAAGGGATAATGCCGGAGAGGATCTTCGTGGAGACCCTTACTCCTATCTCAGCGATGACGATGATTTTCTGGAGTTTCAGGCCATGGACTTCTTCACCGATGAGGATGATTTCGCCTTCATCGATGATGATGAAGATGATGAAGCCACAGACTCCGAGGAGTAGTAGCACTTGAGCACTAGCATAGTGAGTAGTATTCGGTCCCATTGTATCGTAGTTTCCAGAATGGTTCTTAAAACCATCTGCTTTTCTTTGTGGTGGTGTGTGTTGTACTGTGTGCTATGAATGAATGAAAAAGAAAGTTGCTAGAAAAATCTGAGTCAAACTTTAAAAACTTTTCAAAGTCCCCGAAACCTTAGAAATTTCCCTCTTTTCTCATGATCTATCTAAATCTTCAGATGCCACGTGGAGGAAGTGGTTCAGCCCCGGACCCGATGTTGCAGATCCTGCAACTGTTGACTTCTGACCGCGAAGATGAAAGAGCGGAACGTCAAGCCAACCTAGCCACTCTGCAACAGATAACCCAGTTAGCCCACAACAACCAAGGCCATGGAAATCAGGACAACCATGGATCTAAGCTCAAGAATTTCCAGAACACCAACCCACCTGTTTTCACTAAGTCAGAAGAGCCCCTAGACGCTGATGATTGGTTGCAAACCATGGAAAATAACCTAGAAGTCGCCGGAGTGGAAGCCAACGAGAAAGTCCTGTTCGCCACCCATTATCTAGGCGGAGATGCCAGGGCATGGTGGAACAGTGTTCGCGCAATGACCGGAGGCCAGATGATGACCTGGGAGGAATTCAAGGTCAAGTTCAGCAGAACCCATGTACCACCAGGTTTGATCAAGAGAATGAGAGACGAGTTCAGAGAACTGAAGCAAGGAAGGATGACTGTAGTGGAATACCGTGAATTTTTTTTGTCATTAGCTAGGTATGCCCCGGATGAGATCGACACCGAAGCCAAGAAGAAAGAAAGATTCCTGAATGGTCTGCATGACGAGATGCAGACGGTGTTAGTCAATATCCCCTTTGCGGATATTGAAGCCCTTGTCAACTCTGCTATCCAGATGGAAGAAAATATCAACCAAGCCAATGAGAACCGCAAGCGTCGTATGATGCATCAGCCAGGAACCCATCAGACCCCAAAGTATCGCCCCGACCCATCTCCAGGATTTGCCCCAAGGACCAACAAACTCCCGATGAACCGTCCAACCTATCCCAACCGTGGAAACCCTAGACCCGGAGGAAATCACAACAACCCCGGAAACTCTAGCAATTTCACCCGTGCCCCACCAAAGTTCAACACTAACAATGCTACCGCCAACCCCAACACTGCCCCGAGGACTAGAAGCAATGTTGTGCCTGTAGCAGCCAAGGACAAGTCGCAAGTGACTTGTTATGACTGTGGAAATAAAGGCCACTATTCTAACGAGTGCCCCAACAAGAAGAATGCTACAGCCCCCAATGCCAATGCCCCAGCTCAGCAGCAGCGTCGTGTTCAGCCAGGGAGAAGATTTTCCCCAGGGAATTCACTCAACCGCAATGGCCGTCTTTTTCTCATGCATGCTGAAGAAGCTCAGGAAGCGCCAGACGTCGTGCTGGGTATGTTTTCTGTTAATTCAGTGCTTGCAAGAGTGTTGTTTGATTCTGGTGCATCGCATTCATTTGTCACCAAAGAATTTGCATGCACTAGTAAAATTCAACCAACCAAATTGAAGCATGTGATGATTGTGCAAATTCCCGGATAAACCACCAAGGCTAGGAAAATTTGCAAAGCCGTACCTATCCGAATCCATGGCATAGACTTTTATGCTAATCTGATAGTACTCGGAACTAAAGGTTTGGAAGTAGTACTAGGAATGGATTGGATGTCCAAACATAAAGGATTGATTGACTGTGCCAAGAAAGCCATCACCATGACCAGTACAACCGGAATATCAGTCGAGCATATATCTGAAACCTTACCTCATCAATTTAAATGCAACAAGAGTATAGCCCAACCTACCATTGACCAAGTCCGGATAGTCTGTGAATACCCCGATGTATTTCCAGATGTTTTGCCTGGTATGTCCCCAGATCGGGATATCGAGTTTATCATTGAACTAATCCCCGAAACCGGACCCATAGCCCAGAGACCCTATAGTATGAACCCGTCAGAGCTCGCAGAACTGAAGAAGCAACTGGATTCCATGTTGGAAATCGGATTGATTCAACCAAGTGCGTCCCGATGGAGATCACCTGTCTTATTTGTGGACAAGAAGGATGGAGGTAACCGTTTGTGTACGGATTATAGAAAGTTGAATGACGTCACCATCAAGAACAAGTACCCCTTGCCTAAGATAGAAGATTTGTTTGATCAGTTGACCGGTGCCAAAGTGTTTTCTAAGATTGATCTTAGAACTGGCTATCACCAACTCACAATTCGTGCAGAGGATATTCCAAAGACTGCCTTCACCACCAGATATGGATTGTACGAGTATACAGTCATGTCTTTTGGATTAACCAATGCCCCCGCTTATTTCATGAACCCCATGAATAAGATTTTTATGGACTTCCTGGATAAGTTTGTCGTTGTTTTCATCGATGACATTCTGATTTATTCAAAATCAGAAGAAGAACATGAGCTACACCTAAGGACCATTCTTGGAACACTTAGAGAGCATCAGTTGTATGCCAAGTTTAGCAAATGTGAATTCTGGTTACAGGAGGTAGGATTCCTCGGTCACATTGTATCAGCCGGAGGAATTGCCGTTGACCCTGCCAAAGTGAAAGATGTAGAAGATTGGCAAGCCCCAGCCACTCAAACCCAAGTTCGTGCTTTTCTCGGATTGGCGGGATATTACCGCAAATTCGTAGAAGGATTCTCGAGTGTCGCCAGACCCATGACCCAATTGCTGAAGAAGGACAAGAAGTTTGAATGGACAGACAAGTGTGAAGCGAATTTTCAAGAACTCAAAAGGAGATTGATTTCAGCCCCAATCTTAATCATGCCGGATATCACGAAGCCCTTCGATGTGTATTGTGACGCATCCAAGATTGGTCTCGGATGTGTGCTAATGCAAGAAGGCAAAGTTATATCTTATCTATCTCGACAATTGAAGCAACATGAGCAAAACTACCCAACCCATGACCTCGAACTCGCAGCAGTAGTTCTAGCCCTGAAGACATGGAGACATTACCTGATGGGAAATCGTTGTGAGATTTATTCAGATCACAAGAGCCTAAAGTATATATTCACTCAGAAGGAGCTGAATATGAGGAAGAGAAGATGGATTGAGATAATCAAGGATTATGACCTGGACATTCACTATCACCCTGGTAAAGCCAACGTAGTAGCCGATGCCCTTAGCAGATTGCCGTGCCGCTTGAACTCCATGATTTTGAACGAGCAACCAAGTTTGCACAAGGAGATGGAAGATTTTCGAATGGAATTAGTAAGTGAAGGATTTTTGGCTAGCATAGAACTTCAGCCCACTTTGATCAGTCAGATTAAAGAGGCGCAGAAGGGAAATGTCAGTATCGACGGAATCAAGCGTCGTATCGGTACATGCAAAGTACCCGGATTCACCGAGGACGAATAAGGAGTGTTGTGGTACAAAGGACGCCTTTTTGTACCAGCAGATTCTGAGTTGAAAGAAGTTATTTTGAAGAAGGCTCATGATACTCTTTATTCTATCCATCCCAGAGGAACTAAGATGTATCAAGATTTAAAAGAGCAATTTTGGTGGCATAAGATGAAGAGAGAAATAGGAATCTATATCGCCAAGTGTGATATATGTCAGCAAGTCAAGGCAGGACATCAAAGACCCGCTGGATTGTTGCAACCTTTGCAGATTCCGGAATGGAAATGGGATTCTGTCGGAATGGACTTTATCACTAGACTACCTACTTCTAGTAGGGGAAATGACTCTATCTGGGTCATAGTGGACAGATTGTCCAAAGTCGCCCATTTCTTGCCCGTCAAAACCACCTATCAGAGTTCGAAGCTAGCTGAGTTGTACATCGCTAGAATCGTCAGTTTGCACGGAGTCCCCAAGAACATAGTATCGGATCGAGGAACTCAGTTTACCTCAAGATTCTGGAAGAAAGTTCAAGAAGGTTTAGGAACCCGCCTAGATTTCAATACCGCGTATCACCCTTAGACCGATGGACAAACGGAGTGAGTAAATCAAATACTCGAAGATATGCTGAGAGCATGCGTGTTAGAATATGGATCCAAGTGGGAAGACTGTTTGCCGTTCGCAGAATTTTCTTACAATAATAGTTATCAAGCCAGTTTGCAAATGGCCCCCTTTGAATTCATGTACGGAATAAAGTGTCGCACCCCTTTGAACTGGTCGGAAGTAGGAGAGAGTCAGATTTTCGGACCCGACATCCAACGAGAAGCAGAAGAGAAGGTTCACAAGATTCGTGATCACCTCAAGACCGCCCAATCCAGACAAAAGAGTTATGTCGACAAGAGACATAGAGACCTCGCCTTCAATATAGGAGACTTTGTTTATCTGAAAGTGTCGCCATTGAAGGGAATGCAGCGTTTTCAACTCAAAGGAAAGTTAGCTCCCAGATATATCGGACCTTTCAAGATCCTGGACCGTCGAGGAGAAGTATCGTATCAATTGGAGCTACTGGAAGAGATGTCAGCCATGCACAATGTGTTCCATATCTCGCTACTTCGCAAGTGTCTCGAAGTCCCCGAGAAGATCGAAGTGTTCAAGAATATCGACCATCGGACCATAGAGATAAACGATGACCTGACCTATCCCGAAGTTCCCATCCATATTTTGGAAGAAGCTTTTCGAACTACCCGAACCCGGAGCATCAAGTTTCTCAAGATTTAGTGGAGCAACCACACAGAAGAGGAGGCTACTTGGGAGAGCGAAGATCACATCAGGACGGAGTTTCCCGATCTCTTCAAATCCTAGGTAATCTTTTCGGCCTTTTTCAAATCTCGGGACGAGATTTTGTTTAAGGGGGGAAGGTTTGTAACATCCCAAAAATACTAAGCTTGGATCATCAAACTCTAATCATCAAACTTAGGGTTAACAAAAACTTTTCTAAATAAATTTATGAATGCATGCATATGTGTATGCGTTGATTTTGAATTCTTTCAAACCCACCTTGTTTGTTTGTTTGTTTCATTGCTTGTAAAATGTTTCTTAGGTGAAAAAAACATCATCTAAAACATTTCCCACACTTTTCCTAAAGACAAGTAAATCAAAACACATATATTAAATGAATGGTCATTTTGACCAATTTAACTCCCATGCCTACTTTGGCTGTCTCAAATTTTCAAAACCTAACAGAATTTTTTTTGGATCTTTGCACCCCTTGAATGTACTCATAACAAAGTCTCAAGGCCCACTTTGTGATCATCCAGAAACTTTCAAATGCATAGCTTAAATGACAATTCAAAATTGAATCTTTATCATATGGGAAGATCCCACTTTTTCAAAAACCACTCAAACAAGCTCAACTTTCAAAACCCAAGCATCTGCAGACTCACTATCACCAATCTAGCAAACCCACCAAAATCTTTTCAAAATTCAAAACTTGATTTCATGCGGCCATTTCATCAAACAGGTTGCAGACACAAATCAAACAAACATCAAACAATATTGTGAGCAGTGATTCTTGCCTAACTTGTTCCCTAGTTAGCTCACAACCATCTCAGTAGATCATCTAAGAAGATTAGCCAAGCACTAGCACCACTGTGAGCTTGCCATTTCCATCAATGGTGAACAGCCGAGCACACCCTTGCCACCCCATAGTCGACAGCAAGCTAGGAGCAGCAGCAAGCCTAGCCAGCATGTCTGGGAGGCAGCCCACCGTCCACCGCCACTCATTGTCCCAGTCGCGAGCGTTGCCAAGCCCTGGACCACGCGCAAGAGCCGCGCCCAGACCGCTAGAGACCATGCCGAGCGTGCGCTAGAGCACCACCCTCGACCAGTGTCGACAGACCGCGCGCCGCCCTCACCGCGTGCACACACGATCGCCACCGACCCAGGAGACCGCCAGACATCCCCGTTTGCCACCCCGTGCCGCACAGCCACCGCCCGCGGTCGAAGACGCCGCCTCTTTCGCGCAGAGCATCGCCCGTTCCAGACCAAATAGCACCGCCCCACGCCTCGAAACCATGTCTTTGAGCATCGCTAGGAGACACCACACCGTCCCCTACCCTTGCCCATGCCATTAGCCCCCTGTAACCTCGCCCCCGACAAGCTCACCGTGCGCCCCGACGGTCCCCTCGCTCGACTATAAATAGAGGTCACCCCCGCTTGATCTTTTCACACCATCTCACTCCCCTCTCCTCACTGATCGTACCACACCGTTCTTAGAGCAAGGCGAGCACCACCCCGCCGGAATTTCACCGAAGCCCGCCGCCTCTATAGAAGAAGGGAGCCGTCGATTTCGTCCACCCCAGGAGCTGCCGCGACCACCCCTGAGTTCGCCGTCGTCGACTTCGTCGTTCGCCCGCCTCGCCCGTACCCCGGTGAGCCCCCAGCACCCCTCACTGGCCGCGCTAGGTTTCTTTCTCGTCGGTGTTGTCTCGCGTCGACGATGACCCCCAGCCGTTAGATTAGAACTAGATCGAACGATCCACGTTGCCCCATATCGCTTCGCCCAGCCCCGTGTCACTGACGAGTGGGGACACCCACTTAAGCAGCCCGCGGGAGCACTGCGCTTAGCAGGCCGGCCCGTTAACTTTTCCCGCGCAGCCCAGTTATTCAAATTAAACTTTTTCCATTTCAATTCAAACACACTTCTGTACCCAACTTCAAAAGTCAACCCAGATCGATTCAGTACACCAAATTGAATGAAACCAATTTTGTTGGAAAGGTCTGTGAATGCTGAATACAATCCCGTTGGATTCAAGTCATTTGGATCTATAGATCACCCATGGTAAAAATAACAAGGCAGAAGCTTTTTTGCATTCAAACATTTTTAAAATTTAAACCATAATAGATTTTGAGTTGATTCCAACTCTCAAAAATCACATTTAACCATACCTTTCAGAATATATAAAAATATATAGGTTTACTTGCAGAAATAATATTCAAGTAATAAAAGAATGCCCCATAGGCATTACTAGCCACTTTAATTAATTAAAATAAAAGGGTAAAACCTTATTAAATTGTGACACCACTTTAAATCACATTCCCTTGGACTACAATATGTGGTGATGACATGTGTCAACATGATCCCATGTTTGGTTTGGATAATATTAAATCTTAAGTAGTTTTTCAATGAGTAGAAATTACTTTTCTAAAAATAAAAGGAATTAAATCAAGCCTTAACCTTGTAATGTTAGAGATGATGCTAGATCATCTATAGGACCCTTGTGTGTGATGATTGCAAGTAGTTAAGTATTGTTTGGTGACTGTGTACCTCGTACTTATTCATAGACGCTAGTACCGTTCAAGGATACGAGGAGGAAGGAGGATACTACGAAGAGGAAGCCGAGGAGAACTTCAACCACTGCTCTGCACAAGGCAAGCCTAATACTACTAGTGAATGTGCAAGATGATGCTATACCTATGCAAGCTTATATTGACATCTATGCAAGCTAACACTTGCAAGATACCCTACTGATGCAACAAACCCCTACTTGTTACTATGCCTACTGTATGCCTTAAGCATATGTGATCACACCCACTTGATAAACCAATCCTAGTTTTACTTACAAGCTTCTTACTTTATTTCTTTATCAAAGCTTATCGAGAGTTTACTTAAGTGACTTATAGATACTAGAAAGATATTTGAAGGTTGCATAAAGAGCACAAAACTTGGCCTAAGTTAGAAACCTTGATATCAGCCTAAGATATAAGGTTGGACTTAGTTGAAACCCCATTAGTTTACCACCCCTCATTAGTGCCTACCCCCACCTGTAGATGCTAGTGCTAAGCATAAAACTTGATCAACTTTAGATGGGAATACTTGGTGGAAAAATGGTTATGAAAACCTTGGAATGATGGATCATTCTATTGAAATGTTTTGGACATGTGTTTCCAAACACTTGATGATTTTGGTGATGAAAATGTTGAGGCATGAGCCTTAGCCCTTTATAAAACTGATGGTTGTCTGCATGCGATACCATTCCAATTTTATCGTACAACCACAATACCCGAATATTGGGTAGGGCTTGACTGGAAACTTATATACCTTAGTATTAGTTCCCTCACGGCCAAGGTCTGATCTGAGGCTACCTTGTGAAGATTGTCCACCTGTGCAGTACCCAAGATGACAGTTGGTCATGGTTGGGAGGCCAAACTCACAGGAGAGGTGCTTATACTTGGGAGTGTAATTGAAAGGTTAGGATTGATTATCCGCATACTGAGTATGGTGAATTCAGGATTTGTTCTTGACGGATGTATCGAATGTTGTGGTGAAAGTGTACAATCACTACAGAGTGTCAAACTAATCGAATAGCCGCGTCCGCGGTTATGGACAGTTGGAGTGGCCATACTTTTCCCCTGTCAGACTTTTCAAAATGACCTGTGAAATGAATTGAGACTTTGACTTGACCACAACAGAGTTGTGATATGAAATACAAGTTCCCACTTAGGAGTTATAACATTGTGACTAGCCTTGGAACCTAATAGAGATAAATTTGGCTTTTGCAAAACAACCCTAGAGCGTAGTGTCCTATTATCCAAAAACCCCTTTTACTTGTTAGTATTAGTTTGCAAGTACTTAAAGAGTACTCATGGCTTTGTCCCTGGCTATTCCCATGGCCAGACTATGAAGAGGAGTACCTGGAAGATGGACCCCAGGAAGGTTACGACAACTAGGATCATCTCCCATCGTCAGCATTGTCTGTGACCCCGAAGATGGAGCTTCGCCTACGCTACCGTTATTATTACGTATTCCGCTGCTGGATGTTGTTTTAAGAACTGGATCATGAGATCCCTATTTGTGTAAGAACTTATGTATCGTTGTAATGGATGATGTACTATGGTATCCAATTCTGTTATGTCTCGCAAAAATGGTAATCCTATGATTGCGATGTATGGCATAACATGCATCTAGGATTGAAAAATCCGGGTGTTGACATATATGCTCATAACACTTAGAGCATAGGACATATCTGGATGTGTACATATCATGGTATGATTGATCAAAACATTCTCGTGATTTCACTCATCAAGTGTCAAAGCACTTGAATCTTGTTTCACTTATCAAGTGTCGATACACTTGAATCTTGATTCAATTCCTTTCCATGAAACAAGAACTGTTTCTTGTCGTTTCTATATTGAACTCCTTCAATATCTAATATATGTACGTTTGGCACAACCATATTGGCGTCACAGTCTATCCACTATAGACATTCACGCTAAATATTTGGGTTTTGCCTAAGTATTTCATCAAAATGAAATTCTTAACCTTTGTCAATAAAAGATACATCATTTCTAATCAACAAGATGTCCTTCACATAATGTATTAGAAATATGTCTCAGCGCTCCCACTTAATTTCTTGCAAATGCAAGCATCTTCATCGTCTCCTGATGAAAAACTCCTTTTCATCACAGTGAAGATTCCAACTCCGCGATGCTTACTTCAACCATTGATGTTTGCATGCCCTTTTTAGCATCCTTTGAATTTTAACCCTTTGGACCGTGTCATGTACACGTCCTAGGTAACCATTCTATTAGAAGAATTTTGTTTTTTTATTCATCTACCATATACCAAATTATATGTAGTGGTTGCTACTTTAATCCGTCCAGACTAAATATCGCTATGAAAGATCAAATCTTTTCATAGTCAACTCCTTGAACATTGCGTAAAATACTTTACGACATGTCGACTATTTTATAGATGTGAAACATCCATGTCTGTTTCTTTATAGATCCAAATACGACCGATAGGTTTTTACACCTTTCCGGAGGGTCTTCCAAGTTCAAAACTTTATTTCTCGTGTATGGAACTATCACGGATTTTAAGGCTTCAAGCCATTTGACGGAGTCAGGGCCCATCATCGCTTCTTTGCATATAGTCGGTTCATCATTGTCAAACAATAATGATTTACTCTCAAATCTTAGTATTTGATTGTTTATTCGACCGACTTCGTTCAATAAGAACTTAGACCTCCATGACCACAACATTTGAGGAACGTGAGCCATGAGCATTCTGGCTGCCTCCAGAACATTTTCCGGCGCTGGGCAACTCAGCACATATAGCTAAGGTTCGTTAACCTTATCAAATTTCTATTGTCCTCCCACTTAACATTTATGAAAAATTCCTTCTTCAAGAAACTTCACGTTTCAAGCGACAAACCCTTTTGTCCTTGGTGTTATGGAGGAATAACCAATTGTTATTCGAAATAACCTACAAAGACATGCTCCTCCAACTTCGGTTGTAAACATCTTACTTATGTTTAGCATACCAAAATTTAAGAAATGACAACTTGGGTTTTACCCCAAACCATAACTTCCATGGTGTCATTTCAATGGATCAAGATGGAGCTCTTTTCGGTGTAAAAGTGGAAGTCTCTAAAGCTTTAATATTTTAAAACATAATGGCAGTTTTATAAATAACACCTTTGATCCAACCATGTCAAACAAGGTTTCATTACAAATCTCAAACACTCCATACTCCTATGGTGTTTCGGAAGATGTAAATCTAGGTGTTTTGCTAAACTTGCAACTCAAATAAATCCCTTTATGATAAAATCATAATTCATTTATTTTCTTGTTACACTTGTAACTCAAATAAATCCCTTACGATAAAATCATAAACCATTTATTTTCTTGTCACAATGATTTTCACTTCATCTTGAAATTCTTTGAACGTTTTCAAATATTTCACACTTCTTTCTCATTAAGTGAAGATTCACTCAAATTTCCGGAGAAAGCATATGAAGTTGAAATCCATCGCTTACGACTATACATAATGGACTACATACATCGATATGTATAAATTCCAATAATTTAGTCGTTCGTTCTTCTTTGGCCTTTGAACGAAGTTTTAATTATCACGTGGAAAGTCTCACAAGCGTCACTTGATCAAATCAAAGACTCCAAAAATCCATGAATATGGAGATTCTTCATGTTTTCTTTCCAATATAATTTAAACGGCGATGTCACTTCGTAAGTGATCTTTCAATCATTTGTCTTGCGACATTTTAGCATTAGGCTTTATGGATTTGATTTCTCCAACTAGATTTGTAAATCATCCATCTTATATGGAATACGGTAATTATTTGAACAACCTTTGTTCTCATAATACCTGATTCAAATAACAATTATTAAAACAAATCTTGAAGTCAAGCTTTGATGTCAACGAGAAATACAAACAACGGTTTGTTTGTTTTCGATGAACATCATCACATATTCTCTTGCTAGTTACTTAGGCCATTGTGGTTCATGAATTGCGTTGTTCCGTATGAAATTTCATACCAACCAATTCGGTATCCAATACCCAAGAACCACATTGTTTAACAAGCAAAGAATACAACCATAACATGTATATCATCCATATACCTAAATTGGATATTTCCAATCTTTTCTTTTCTGCCAAATATATTTTATAGATTCTCTTTCAGCATTTCCTTTTTCTTTTTAAAATAATCTATCAACATCAAAAGTGGCGCCATATACATGACACATAGTCCAAAGCGTGTATATTCAAATAATAATACCTTTGGACTTGCACTTTGAAGTAGATCGCCATCATCAAAATGATCGGTATTCTTTCAAAATCCATTCTTTAGTAATATTTTAGTGTAGTAAACATTTTACATACATATTCTATTCACCCTTATCATGACGACTTTCATGATCAAGCTACTTTAGCTTATAAAGGCGAATCGTGAGTATAACATTAATTTCCAAAACCCCTTTGGATGATTAGGATGTCTAGCATCTCCAACCTTCGTAAATTCTCATCCAATATGAGAACATATATTATACTCTATCATATTGCAACCAAAACATTGTTTCAGATATCATTATATCTGCCACACATGATGGTTTCTGAAATAATTCTTCCAGCTCCTAGATAATTGTTAGACCCCTCCTTTATAAAGGAAAGGATCCCTGTGATTGCAATGCTAGTCCCTGGATCAATGCTAGCATCCACAGTTTAAGATGAAGTACACAGATACAAAGGTCGTTTATTACATTCATTCCAGAGATAAAACATAGTCTTTTACAACTCATGGCCGTAGGCCTAATACAAGAGTTTTAAGGAACAAGTAAATAAACATAAATCTTCATCTTCATGTGCCACAGGCAAGCATGTTGAGTGTAGACTCATGACTCCTACTCATCATCGGAGTAACCTGCAACATCACAAGTTACAGCCACAGAGGGTCAATACTTTGGAATAGTATTGGCAAGTGATACCTTAGTATTTTTTTGGTGGACTATAATACTATATGCATTTTGGCTAAGTGTAGCTTGGCTTGCTTTGCTTGAAAATAAGTTTTACCTATTAGTTGAAATCACTAAGTTTTCTTTGTCAAAAACATTCCCAAGGAACCACCAATAGACATTGGGGTCCTTCACCCTTGTTCACCCACAAATTTTACTTAGAAGTTGGAGTGATGAGATTCTTGTAGCTTCCATGTATTGATGCTCAAATTGTCCATTGCCTTGGACTAGGCTAAGTACTTAGGTTTTCCATCTGCAGAGGTTGTGCACTTTCCCCACCAGACTTGGTTTCCCAAGACAGGACCTTTCAGAAGCCTTTCCTTAGTCAAAATGGACGTTCTCCAACCTATCATCCCAACTACCACCAACTGTCCAAATGACTAAGTTCTAGCAACCTATATGATCATGGCAGAGCCCATATTGCCAAGTGGTTGCACTGTAAGCTTTCTCAACACTTGGCCTCCAAATCCCTTTGTGCCTGGGTGGCTTACCACAAGTGAGATACACAACCCAAGTCCATGGCCTTGTGTAACCACTCAACATAACCCATACTTTCCATTCCACCCAGGAGGTTTATTTGACTTAGTGGTTTTATTAGAAAAGTATAAGTCTCTTGACTTAGAAATATTTTCTTCATAGTAAGTGTAGTTTTTCACCTACCCTTGTTTTGCTATAAGCTAGGCTAAGCAAAGTATGGCAACTTATCTTAGGGATAATTCCTTAGCAATTCTACTAGACTACATAGGATTTCCCATCTTTTGCATTAGACAAAATAACATGCAATACTATAACAAAATATCTAATGCTAGTTCAAAACATAGGACAAATTTATTCATGTAAATATCACTTGCCTTGGTAGTGGGGAGAGTAGCACTCTTCACAATCACAATCACTAGCAAAATCTACACAAGAAATTATAGCATACCATTACACACAAATATATACACCCAAAAATAATATGAATGCATGCATGCAAGAATTTACTAAGTGGTGATTTTTGAAAATTCTACCAAGTATGCTCATGTCTACAGAAACTTTAACAAGTCACAAATTTGCCAACTAAACTTATTTGGCTCCAATACAATTTACCAAAATAAATCTCTATTTAAAATGGCCTTAAAACATGTTCTATGAATAAAATCATTTTAACTGTTACTATATGCTAAATAAATTGGATATTCAGAAAGGTCTTGTTTCACTGAATCCAACGGTATAAAATTTGCAAAAATCTAACGTGGCATTCAAAAGTTATAAGCATTTGAATTTGGCACAAATTTCTGATTTTAAATCTAATTTTAGATCTAACCCTAGCCACGCGTCATCTTCTTATTCGCCCATACCGTTTCGCACTGGATCGAGCTCCACAGCCGTAGGATCTAAATGAAATCTGGCGGCTCAGATCGCGTACCGCTTCGGGGTTAAGTGGATCTATCCTAGCGCTACGATACAGATCTAACGGCTGCTATTGTCCTGGCCAAGAACTGGCGGCGGAGCGGTGGCTACCGGCGGCAGAACTGTCGGTCGATGACGGAGGCGGCACTACAGGGGGTAAGTGAGAACGAGGAGTAGCTCACCGGGCTCAGGGGGTCACGGCGAAGCTCGTCGTACTCGCGGTTGGTCAAGGGGAGCTCGGGCACGGTTGCGATTGCTCGCTGGAGTGGAGGACGGCGTCGGTGTGTCGGGTGGTCGTTGTGGACGTCGCTGTGAACCACCCCAAGGCAAGATGAGGACACGGTTAGATTCACAGAGTCAAGGCAGAGTCGTGTGCCTGAACTAGAAGACGCGGGGCGGTCGGGGCTTACCACTAGAGCTCGCCGGAGTTCGTACAGAAGACGGTGGAGGCCAGTCGACGATGCTGCCGGAGCTATGGTTCATGCGAGGGTAAACGGAATGTATTAAAAGAAGCGCAGAGGCTCACTGAACTAGTTTGCAAGAATGAGAGGCAGAGGGAAACTCAGAACTCACCGGAATTTGCCGGCGCAGTCGCCGGAGACGGCGGGGTTACAGAGGGTAATGCTCGCAGCCTGGTGGCGCTCTGGGTTCGGGGTTTGAGGGAGAAGAGAGAGGGGGCAGAGGGGGTTTATATAGCCTGGTCGTGAGCAAGAATCACTCGGCCAATAAATCGAATTGACGCCGCGAATTAAACACAGAAACGCCCGCGTTGATTTGGGGATGAACGGGTCGTGCGGGTGGAGACGACGCTGACGTGGAGAAGGCCTGCTTGTCAGCGAGGTGCGCGGAGTATAGGTGGGGTCTGCCTGTCAGCGGCTCAGCGCGTGCGCTTGCGCGTGAGAGAAGAATAAGAAGACCCCGGGTGGGCTTGCTGGGCTCGATTTGCTGCTGGGCCAGATTCTGGCCGCGCGGCCTTTTTCCATTGAGGAGTCCTTTTCTTTTTCTAAATTCATTTTCTGGTATGAATTTGATATGAATTCAGATCCTTTTGAATCCAAACTGCTTTGGGAATTTTTGCAGGGTTTTGTGGGTTCAAAAACAGTCATTTTAACTAAGTGGTTACTTTGCAAGGCTTGGTCAAGCTTGGGTTTCAAAGTAAACAGAGATTTGCTATAGTTTGCAAATATTTGAAAAAGGATTTTGAAACTACTTCTAAATTTGGAATCTTGGGTTAAAAGCTTCACCTAATCTTTCCATCAATGGAGGCAAGCAAACAAGTACCTAACATTCAAATTTCAAAGGGTGATGGCCATTTGAGATAAATTGCTCACATGAAATCATAGCTCAAACTTCTGTCTCTAAATGATTTTTGAGAAAAACCCTAAATGGATGAATGATGCAAAGATGATATGAATGAGTTTTGAAACTATGATTTTTGGGATGTTACAATAATCTCGATATTTAAATCAAGAATCATGGAGGCAAACATGATACTTAAGATACTAACACTGGAATTGTTACTCTCGATTTAATACCAACTATTAAATTTCACGAAGTAAATAGAGTTTGATGAAAGTTTGCAATAGGACTTTAAACTTTAGATTGACACTCAACACAATATGATACCAGTTCGTAAAGTATATATCCAGAATCTTATAGTTCTATTATCTCAAATACAACTATGCATAAGGTGGTGAACGAATGCCAATGACTATAACAAATTATGCAAATTCACTTTGATTTAATTTATGATAAATTGAGTTCTACTAATCCAAATTAGAAATGAACTCCCACTCAAAAACGACATCCCTCGTGTCTTTTTGGTGATTACATGAACCAAATCCACTACACCAAGTCCGATCATCACGTGAGTCGGTGTAGCTTCAAAGGCGAGCATCCATATGGTCATCATATAAAAACATATGACTCATGCTTAACCTTTCGGTTCGTGTTCCGAGGCCATGTCTGTACATGCTAGGCTCGCCAAGTATGAACCTTAGTATTCGCGTGTGTAACTGTCTTACACTCGAGATATGCTCGTGGATTCAAGTACACCCGATCATCACGTGATTTCTTGAAGCGACGAAACATTGTCGGTGCATACTTAAGGAAGAACACATTTTTATCTTGATATCTAAATGAGGGATCATCTTATTATGCTAATAAAACGCCAAACAAGCAATATAAGATGCAATCAAAACATCACATGCTTATAAGTGAAATGATATGGTTCCCACATATGATCTTCATCATGTGCATCGTGGTATGATCTCTATCATACCTTTATGTGTAAGGCCAAGGTCTATGAAACTTACATGCTATGTGTGTTGTAAGAGTATCATCTCATACTTCTACTTACAACATCACCATATCATAACACTAGCCCATCAACAATCTAAACTAGACGCCTCTAATTTATCCATTGCAAGTTTTACGTGGCTTAGGGCTTTCGAAGATAGAACCGTTCTTACCTACGAACATGAACCACAACGAGGATAACCAAATTGTTGACAACTCGTTGGAAATTAGATATTGACTATAGTAGGAGAGACAGACACCCGCTAGCCACTTATGCAAAACTAGTTGCATGTCAAGCATGGAACAGGTCTCACGTGCGAGGACATGTAAAGTTTGTCCGGGCCGCTTCATCCCACTATGCCACCAATATCCAAAGTACAACTAAGAAGCAATAAAATGATCATCATCACCCACATACTCATATGTGTACTACCCGTGCAAAGTATCTACGCATAGATCCGGCTCTAATACCACTGTAGGGTTCGTAGCATAGAAAACAAAAATTTTCCTACGATGGGAACAACTATGTACCAAGATCTTTCTACTAGATACAAACAACGGGCGGATGTATATCCATAGAGAACATACCCTTGAAGACCGACAAAGCTTAACGAGTCCAAATTCGTGGTTGATGTAGACGATCTCTTGCCGATCTCAAGATCGAGAGGAAGTCCTAGCGCCGCAAAACAGCAGCGCATCCGTGCTCGCACACACGTTCGAGGCACCGAGTAACCTCCGCCTCCTCGCTCCAGCGATGCAGCGGAAGCACAACTCGTTCTTGCCGAATATCCATCGGGAACATGTATCTCGCTAGTCCGAGACCATGGGGAATAAATTCTAGAGGGGGAGAGATCCTTCACGAGGAGGTGTAAGTGAGAGAGAGGGAGGGGGGCTCCTTTTATAGGGAGAGGGGGGGCACCCAAGGGGCCATGCTCCCAGCCATGGGGCTGCCCCCACCTCTTCCACATTCATGTGGGTGGACACTCCACTCACTCAAATGCCTTTCAATTCCCTCCACTCAAAAACCCACTCAAATTCTCATTAAATTTCCACCAAATTTAATGAAAACTCTTATTAAATAAAACTCCTTTTATTTATTCAGAATTTTGTTAATTACTTTAATGACAAACATTCACATATAACCCCTTGCTAGTATTTCATTTCACATGCAGAAACACTTTCTGCAATTTCACCCGAAAACCCGTTTTGGTATCTAGTGAAATAAATTCCTGCACTTGTTATTCTTTTCGGCATGAAACTTTTGCTCCAAATGGATGTCGGTGTCTCTTAAGTGTGTCACCCTACGGTTCACGAATAATGCGGACATGATCGAGACCCCTCTCAGATCAATAATCAGAAGCGGGATCTGGAGACCCATACTGACTCCCACACATTCAACGATGACTTTCTTGTGATCGTCGGAACCTTTTACGCTAGTATCTTAATCCTTTTGTTTCGCGATATATTACATGTCCGAGATTCGATCATCGGTATCTCAATACTTAGTTTGATCTCGTTACTGACATGTACTCTTTTCTCGTTCCCGTGATATAACATTCTAGTGATCAAATCACTTGCTTGCAAGCTAATCAATGTGATATCACCGAGAGGGCCCAGAGTATATCTATCCGTCATCGGGATGAACAAATTCCACTCTCGATCCATGAGCCTCAACATAACACTTTATTAGTTCTGAATCCATCTTTATAATCACCCTGTTATGGTGTGACGTTTGATGTTATCAAGAAACTCTTCCGGCGTTAGTGATTGACATGATCTCATGGTCTAAGGATTAGGATCACTTCGTAAGTTGTTATAGCAATATAAACTCAATGACTTTAATCGTAATGCTATACTTCGGATGAATGTTCATCACACCATTACACTAATGTTGTGATCCCGTTATTAACAACATCCAATGTCCATGATCAGGAAACCTTGATCATCTTGTTAATCAACGAGCTAGTTTATGAGAGAGGCATAACTAGAAACTTTCTGTTTGTTTATTAAACACACATGTATTAACGTTTCCGTATTAATACAATTATAGCATGCAAAAAAAACATTTATCATAAACAAGGAATACGATAATAACCACTTTATTATGCCTCTCGGGCATATTCCCTTCACAATTTGCATACTGTAGTGAAAAATTAATATTGCCAGCTACAATTAGTGTTGGAGAATGCTAACAGTAACTTAATTTCAACCTTGCATTACATCTCCTTGATTTTTTTCTACTCTTACAATAACTTGGTCAGGTCAGAACCGATTCCGATCAAGCACACGGTACATTGATTTTATTTAAATACCAAGCAGTACACTGATTTCATTTAAATATCAATCAAACTACACTGATTTCATATAAATATCAAGCACACTACACAGTTTTCATACACCATTACATATTACATGAATTTCTAGTCATGTTCACACTAGCAAACAACACTAGAAAAGCTCCTTCCTTTCACTTTGTAATTTCAGTTAATGACCCGGCATAGTACACTGCTTTCATTTAAAGATCAAGCATACTACGCTATTTTCATATAAAGCATAGTACGTTGCTTGACATTCTAGTTACATTCAGTAGAAATCAACACTACAAAGGCTTCCTCCTTCTTCTTCCCTTTCTTTTTTCTTCTTCTTCTTCTTCTTCTTTTGTCTTGTTCTTCTTTTTTTGTCTTGTTGTTGTTCTTCTTCTTCCAGCTTCTTCTCCATAATTACAATCAAAATCATAAAAGTTAAGATGGTTGCTTAAATATGGACAAATTTAAATAGTTAATTAAGATCAAAATTGTATAATAACAATATATA
The DNA here is from genome assembly GCA_916181665.1 of Avena sativa. Classification (NCBI taxonomy): domain Eukaryota; kingdom Viridiplantae; phylum Streptophyta; class Magnoliopsida; order Poales; family Poaceae; genus Avena; species Avena sativa. The sequence continues at coordinate 339,589,138 of OV702281.1, forward strand.
ACGTTAGGCTTTCGGTTATTTACCAGGTCAATTCAGCCCACTATTTATATGGTCACTTTAAAATACTGCTCAACTAATTTCATTCTCACATACATATGTTTTAAGAAAAAAACGATATGATTCTTCTTGTTTGATCATGTTGATAGATAATATAGCAAAAACCGCTTGTCAAATAATTACACTCCTTTTAAGCTTCTTCATTGTGCTAGCTTCTAACGGTTATTCTGATTACTATGGTTATATACCCATGTTTAGTCGAAGAGAAACAAACCTTACCATGGCGGTTCACTCCTTTTCAACTTCATCATCGTGATAGTATCATTGTAGAAAATAGAGTGGTAGTTTGACTAATATCAGTCACAACAACATCAAGGAACATTCCCACCGATGGAAGGGCCACTAGAGCTATACATCAATAGTAGAACTACACTTGGTTTGGCTATTAAAATCAACCGCAAATTTCTAGACATTATTGTTCTAACAAAAGACTGTAGTATAGGATACATACTATCTGAATGTTTGACGTAAATTTTGTTGAACATACGGACATCAAAATCAACTAATGGTAAGCCTACAAATTAGCCACGACGATCACTAAAAAAGTTAAGTGCAAGTAGCGGACCAAATTTTAGCAAAAACCAGAAATGCACAAGGTAGATTACCTTATCATACAACTTCGGATCCATGCGCTCCCAATTCTCCTCCTCCGCATCCTCCTCTGTATCCGCGTCGGCCGCATCCCCTTCCCTCGACTAGCCTCTTCCTCCGCCGCATCAGCCTGCCCTGACTCGCCTCTGCCTCCGCCGAATCGCCTCCGCCTCGCCTCTGCCTCCGTGGCGCCGATGACCTGCGAGCAGGATATGGGTACACGGGCATGTCCCTCCACCGCGGGCTAGCACACCGAGGAGTAGGGGATCTAGTCGGGCTTTCCAGTGAGTCCTCACTTCGCTCCGCCATGGCCTCTGATTTCCCTGTCACCGCCGCCGCCGCCGCTCGAGTTGACTGCTAGCGATATGTGGACAAGGGGAGATTGTTAGGGGTGCAAGTGAGAGAGCACTTTTTGGAGGGGTTGTTTTGCAAAAGTGTCGGTTCGTTCTTTTCCTAACGAGCGGAGCGGTCTCGCTTGGTTCGTAGCGGTGTAGCAGTTCATCGTGAAGTAGCAAGTTGTAGGATGGCAGATTCGAGTTAGACAACATCTAAGACCTGCACGTAACGTGCAAGATGTGGGACTAAGGGTGTTAATACCTCTTAGAATAATAGAGCTGTAAGGAAATTTGCCATGGTCTCCTTCCAAAATTCTGATGATCAACATAGATGGTTCTCTTCAGAAGAACATGGATGGCGTTGGGTGGGAATTGTTATGAAGGACGAACATGGATAAGCTATGGTGCTGGTATAGGCAACCTAAAACGAGTTAGTGATGCTCTACATTCTGAAGTTTTCCTATTGCTTCATGCCATTAGCACTGACAGTTCGAATGGGACGCAGAGTGTTTGCGCAAAGATGTCAAATTTCATGTGTGTGTGGGTTTTACTGTTCTTTGGGTTTCTTTCCCTTAGGTTTGTAATTCAGTTGCGCACTCTTTAGCGGTTCATAGTGCTGACTTTGGGAGCTGGTATCTGCGAGGCTGGGTCAATAACTAGACTATACTAAACATTGTTGTTCAGCTATGTTATATAATAGATGCAATGCGTTCCTTCAAAGAGAAAAATAATGGAGATTCACTAAGCACTTTGTGGCTCTGGTTTCAATTTGAGCTACATTAGGGTCTATCGTAATCACAAAATTTATAGTGCGCACGAAAATGTGTTGTAGTGAGTTGAAAGACATCCAACTCTAAATATTTTTAAAGAAATTAGAAATTATTTAAAAATAATAAAAATATTCTATTTATGTCTATCAAACAAGTGGAACACAATAAAGGCTCAAGAAGGATAAACCTTCTAAAAGACATATGGTAGTTATGAGAAAAAAAAAGACGAAGAAGATAACTAGACATGGCTGAGAATAGAATAAGGACGGTACTATTTAGGACATATTTTCCAGATTAATATTGCATGAGCACGAATTTAATATGTCAACTTAGCCATACATACATGCATATGGTTTACGTGCCACGTGTGATTCCTTTTCGTTTTCAAATTTTAAAATGTTTTATCTCTTAAATTGTAAGTCGTAATTTAAATCTGTTTTCACGGTTGACTTCGTTACGACAAGATCTTTAAAACTAAATCTCATATTGATCGATTTTGACAACTTTTTTTTAAACATAATTGCTAGATTATGGTCACATAATGGCCATAAAATGACGTTGACTACCATATTAAAACCCAATAGTTATCACGGGTTTCTAAAGTTTGTTTTTCACTAACATAAGCCTTATATGATGATAACGCCATACTTTACGTGTTTAGAATAACAAAATACTCAATTTCTATACATACATCATCATTATTATAAGAAACATGTAAAATATTATTTGGTAACTATATATTATTTGGATGGTAACCATTAATTGTTAATCTGGCAACTATAGTATAATAATCTGGCAACTGACGACAAAAAAAATATAGTCAAAACATGTTAATATGAGATCTTGTTTTGATGTACTCAGTCAAGACGAATTTAGCGGTGAAAACAGATCATCAATCGAATCAACGGTTTAAAAGATATTGTATTTTAAATTTTTAGATTATGAAAAGATTCTCGGCATGGAATTAGAGGTGAGCTCCTTCTCACCGCTATAGAGCCGAATCGGTTTTCTGAACCGCCGGACAAAATCGATTCGTGGGACACGTCTATTTAGTAGATTAACTGTAGAATAACTATTATGGCTAATAAATCTCTATACATGTTACAACACACCGACGTTCAACTAATCTCTTCTCAAATCGAAGTTATAAAATTAAAATCTTTCAATCAAAGTAGTCAGATCCCGATTACGACGTAGCTAATTTCGCTCCAAGGAAAGGCAGCACGCCGCATTATTACGCAAGTAATCAAATCACTTTTCTCCTACCGTTTTGGTTTTTGCGTTCGTTGGGACCTACCTTCTACTGTGCCGAAGCGGCCTTTTCTTCTCGGCAACTACACTAGGCACCGCAGCAAAGCATTTCCACAGAGAGAGAAAGAGAAGAGAGAGAAGAATGGGGGAAAGAAGGGAGAGAGGAGGCATCTCGCCAGTTGTGCCCAGCTGCTACTTCTGACTCCTGAGAGAGTCGACTGAACTCCACCTGGTACCTTCTTCCTCCCCTATGGATTCTTCTCTGCCGCAAGATTGGATCTTTGGTTCTCTCCAGTACCGCGATCATTACCCCAGTGATTGCTTTCTTTTATCTATGTTTCGTTACTTGCTACGCTCCGTGGATCCATCTCCTGTGCTGCCTTTGGATGCTCTATGACTCGGTTTTGCTGGGAATTGGACTAGCGGAATTTTTGATGTTGACGGGTGGTTGGTGGTTTCTTGGTTGGTACGGTGAAGAACAAAGTTGTTGTCATGGCAATCGTTGCCGGCGTGGATCACGCGATTTCCCTCCCCGCCTTTTATGCTTGGCGGTAGTTTGTGTTTTTCGTTTCCTGTGAGATCTGTTTACAGAGTTGGCTGCTGCGTTCTGCTATAGCATCACGGTTGTTTCTATTGTGCTAGAATTTTGCTCTTGTTGTGATTTGGTTTTTGATTTCTGTTTCTTTCCTTCTGGTTTTTTGATGAAATTGCTTGTGATTCTACCTATTGTTGTTCTGTTCAAAAATATACTGTACTTAGCATATACGGTTTTACTTTTATTTGTATCTAATGGCTTGTTTCCTGTGTATGCACAATTATTTCCCCCTCATCCAATTACTTGACATGGTTTTCTTTTTCAATTCCAGTTTTAGTGTGGTCAGAACTACTCAATTCCCTCTGAAGATGTGGTCCGACTTTGGCAAAATAGAGCTAATGATCTTTTAGTAGTCAAGCAGGTCTTAGATGAGATTAGTGAGCTGAGTTTGTTGTTTACAAATTTTAGCTTAGTTCATGCTCGTCGCGAGGCTAACCAGGCGGCTCATTCTTGTGCAAAATATATAAGCCTACAGGATGGGTCGTTTTCCTGGGATGCTGAGCCACCTGCTTTTCTAGTTCACAGCCTTGGGGCTGATTGTAACTTGGTGTGACTTGTGGGCTTCAAGTTTCTAACGCACTCTTTTCCTTACCAGGGTACCTAAGGGGGCTGGAAGATTTTTAATGAGGTGGCTTGCTAGCTTTTAATATATATTATCTTTCAAAAAAAAAAAAGAACTACTCAATTCCAGTTTTAGCATGGGCCATTCCGTAACTTTCGGAAGCATTGTAATAAGGAAGTGAGATATTACTCATTTGTTGTGTGATCCATCGGCATCAATGGCGGCCTCAACTGGTCATGACTCAAGGCAGTATTCATGGCTGTGGGTTAGCCATATCAGCCCCAAGAATTCCAAATGGCTCCAAGAAAACCTCAGTGGTGAGACTTTGCTCTGTTTAGCTGATGTCTATACAGTCTCTTCATGCCCTATCACGATGTTCTCGTTGATACCCTTACATATATGCTGGTCAAATTAGCAATGTGATGATATTAGGTTCTTACTATTCCGCATTGCATTTTCAACTCTCATGGTGTGCACAGTGCATGCAAAATCATTTCAGTGTTAATATTTGGTTATCTTGTAAAATGTTAATCTGGACCTCTAGCCACCATGAGGCACATTACGCCTCTAGTAGTGTTTTGATTTCTCTTGAAATTTTTATTCATGAACCTGCAGAATGTTCTTCTATGATCATGTGACTTGTGCCATCTTCATATGTTCCTAAATGTAAGCAAATGCTAGGTTTTGAATGAATTGATTACATATACAACAGGAGTGTTGCTTTTTTTTTTCTGAACGACTACTTCGTCATATATGTGAAGTGTTCTCTGGAGAAATTTAATTTCCTTCTCATCTTAACCAATTGAACTGCATCAAACAAGTCTAATGATATAGTGCTCTTTGACGGGGTATTTTTCTTCTTAGGTACCATGATTCCCATTATTTTACTGTTTCTCGGTGGGAGTTGAACCGAATGTTTGATAGTTTCAGAGCTAAAAGTTATATTCAGTAACTACATTTTGACTCTGTCACTTAGCAAAGCAATTGCTGGTCTATATCTGTATATATACCCTGTGGATAACTGATAATTATATGTGAAAATATATTGCAGCAAATGAAATACACCCCTGTTTAAATTTATATATTGTGGTTCATAAACTAATTAATCTTGGTTTGTGCAACAGACATGGACATGAAGGTTAAAGCAATGATCAAGCTTATCAATGAAGATGCTGATTCTTTTGCACGGAGAGCGGAGATGTACTACAAGAAGCGCCCAGAGTTAATGAAACAGGTAGAAGAGTTTTATCGAGCATACCGCGCACTAGCAGAAAGGTATGACCAGGCCACCGGGGCACTTAGACAGGCTCACAGAACAATTTCTGAAGTATTCCCAAATCAGATGCCATCAATGGATGAGTCGCCCTCTTCATATGGCCAAGAAGTGGAGCCGCATACTCCAGAGATGTCCACATTCTCCCGTCCAAAATTTGAATCAGATGATCATACCTCCAAGAAGAATGGTTCACACACTCAGGAAACCAGTGCATTGTCAAACCGAAAAAGTCTGAAGCAGTCCAATGATTTGTCACTAAGTGGTGAAAATGCTACTCGTGCTGTTTTTGATGGAAAAGCGCGGAAAGGCCTAAGTTTTGAAAGTCCAGAAGTTAAAGGGAGAGAGGATGTCTGCAGTGAAATGGTAAATATGCAACAGGAGATTTCAAGACTATTAGCTGAGAACCAGAATCTGAAAGAACAGATGTTGTCAGAATCTGAACGAGCAAAGAAAGCTGAAAGTGCGATCCAAAACCAGAAGGATACCGTCTTTCCACTGAATTCTGAGAAAGATACATCTCTTCTGCAATATGATCAGTCCACTGAGCGTTTGTTTTCATTGGAGTCTGAGCTCTCTAAGGCACAGATTGACCTCAACAAGCTAACTGATGAAATGGCTTCAGAAGTCCAAAAGGTAAACAGTGCTGAATCACGCAATAGTGCGATGCAGTCTGAGCTCGCGGCTTTGGATCAAAAGGCAAAGATACAACAACAAGAGCTTGAACAAAAGCTGAAGGAATTGGAAAATCTCCACTTTAGCTTCCAGGAGGAACATGAAAAACGTGTGCATGCTGAAAGTGTTCTTCTTTCTGAGGAGAAGGAGCGTGCTCAGTCTCAGGAAGAAGTTCAAAGGTTGATTACAGAGATCAAGATGGAAAATGAAAAGTTAGATGAGCTCATGCATAGAAAGATCGACCTGGAGAGCGCTGTTTGTGATCTTAAGGAGGAAGTGGAGAGCCTTACTGAACAAAATCAATCTTCCGAGCTGCTTATACAAGAACTCCACAATGAGATAAATTCTCTGAGCGATTCAAAGACTGAACTTCAAAATGAAATAGAAAGCCTTAAGGGCATCATTTTACAGCTAAACTCTGAGAATGATGGAGCTCTACTTCAACACCAGCAGTTCGTTGAAAGGGTTTCTGTGCTGGAATCTCAACTCTTGAGTATACAGTCAGAGCGGGAGGTTAATGAAAATAAGGTGCATATGCTGATGCAAGATCTGGAACAGAAAAGAGAAGAAATTCAAATCGTTCATCGCCAGCTACAAGATGAAAGCCTTAGGAGGACACAAACTGAAGCCGCCCTCTTCACGACAGAGAGTCTGCACTCCAAGTTAGAGGAAGAAGTGAAAAGGCTGACACAAAATCTTGACACATCAATAAAGAAGCAGAGTGAGTTGGAAAATGACAAGTTAGATCTGGATAACACATCAACAGAATTAAAGAATGCCATTTCAGATGTGAACTCTGAGATGGATGCAGTAATCCTCCAACACCAGCAGTCTCTTGAGAAAGTATCTGATTTGGAGTTACAACTCTCAAAGGTGCAGTTGAAACTGGAGAAGTCTGAACAGAAAATGCATGCACTGGAGCAAGAAATTGCAAAGATGAGTGGCAGTGTCAACAGTCTGGAGATGAGTTTGAAAGACGAGACCGAGAAGAAGGTGCAAGCTGAAATGTCCCTCGTCTCAATAGAGAACATGTATACTCAGTCTCAAGAAGAAGTGAGTAGGCTGCATCGTGACATTGAGAAGCTGAATGGCAAATCAAATGAGTTGGAGAAGTTGTCATCTGAACTCAAGAACACCATCTTACTTCTGAACACCGAAAAAGATGCTACCCTTATTAAGAACCAGGAGTCCTCGATGAGAGTATCCGATCTGGAATCTGAACTCTCAAAATTGCAAGCTGGACAGGATAAGGTTGAAGGAAGAGTACAGGTGCTGGAGCAAGAGCTAAAGCATAAGAAAGAAGAAGTTTATAGCCTCCAAACCAGCTTAGAAGATAAAACCAAGAAGTGCATTGAAGGTGAAGCAGCTCTTCTCTCAGTCGCATGTCTTCATTCTGAATCTCGCGATGAAGTGAACAAGTTGGCCGTGGACATTGAGAAGCTGAGTGGGCAATTAAGTGAGGTGGAGAGGAATAAGATGGATATTGAGAACATTGTAATCAAACATATAGAGGACATCCATACCCTCCGTGAACAGAATTTTTCTGCTGAGCTTACAATGAAAGACCTGCATTGTGAATTGGATGCACTGAAGGAGTTGAATGCGAAACTCGAGGCTGAAATGGGGTCACATATAGGTCAAAAGGAGGCAGTTCAGAGAGATTTTATCCGTCAAAAAGAAGAGAAAGAAAACCTAAAGGGGGCATACCATGCTCTGGCTGTTGAGATGGACACTCTAAAAGGCAGCGCTGCAGCAAACCAGAAGTTAATGGAGGATTTGCAGATTGCAAACTTAAAACTGAAGGGTGTGTGTGCAAATAATTTGATTGAAAAGGCACTTCTCTCGGAAAAGGTTCAAGAGATGGAAAAGATATCCGATGAATATTCACTCTTGGAGAACTCAATTTCAGATGCAAATGCTGAAATGGAAGACCTGAGGGAGAAGATAAAAACATTAGAGTCTTCAGAAAGCTCTTTCAAGGATGAGCTTTCCTTCTGTGTTTCTGGAAAAGCTTTTCTTGTAGCAGAGCTAGAAACCCTCGGTAAAAGTTTTGCTGACATTTCAGAGAAGAACTCTGTATTAGAGATGTCATTATCTGATATGAAAACTGAGCTTGAAGACTCAAGAGTAAAACTGAAACATTCTGAAGAAGCCCGCCAGGCTCAACTTGCAGATCACTTTGCTCTTTCTGCAGAAAAAAACAACTTGGTTTCTCAGGTAATTTTTGTAACAGTCCCACAAGTTTTTGTGTAGTAGAAGTTGATATTGGTTAATATCCATGGTAGTCTTGATATGTTATTATATCATATTATTCTATTATAATTATATCCTTGTTTTTATCTAACATAGAGTGCATTTGCCTTTCAGTTAGAGAAAATTACAGTGGTTACGAAAGCCCTGGAAGGAAAGCATGCCGATCTGAAAGACGAGCACACTTCTTTGTCAAGAGAGAATGATCTTGTATATGATCAAGTGAGGAAACTGAAGGGTCTTTTGAGGACAATTAACAAAGAGTATGAAGATTCTGTGAAGTCACATGAAATGCGTGCAAGCAGTTTAGAGGAGCAGATTTCATCTTTGCAAGAGAAAATGCATGATATGGATGAGAGGCTTGAAGAGCAAGAACAAAAAATCATGAGAGCTTCTATTAGTGTAGTGGTGTTGGAGGGCAGTTTAGTTGACGTGAAAGACAAGGATGTGGCTCTTTTAGAAAAATGTCAAAAGTATGAGGCGGAAAATGCTGCTGCAGAGATTTTAATATCGCAGCTGGAGGATCAAGCCAGATATCAAGAAGCAGAGAGTAAAACACTGCTAAAGCACAATGGAAGACTAAGAGAAGGGATTTCACAGCACATGAAGGTCCTTAACATCAGCAGGGATGTAGGTGCTGCTGAGATTGCTCAGGATGAAATTCTGTTACAAACTGTTTCAGATGAAACCTCCAATATTGTGAAACTTAAGGAGGAAAGTGAAGATGTTAATACTCTCATGTACACCGAGCTCTCGGTTCTTAAGACTGTCATGTTACAAGTAGGAACGGAGTTCAGAGATGTGCACTTGCAGAAGTGTGCCCTTGAGAAAAAGATAGAGAATGAAGCAACAGAAAAGATCTCTTTACATAATGAAAATTACCAACTTCTGGAATGCAATGAATGGCCGCGGCAAGAGTTGCAGAAAAAAAGTGAAAGGGATCAGGTACAGAAGACTGAAGCATTGGTTTTAAATGAGAAGCTATCTTGTTTGACAGAGTCCTACCAGACTGTGCAAGATGAAATTACTGACATGACTGAGCGAAGTAAGTCCTTATCTAAGGAACACAACTCTTTGCTTGAGAGGTACAAAGCCTTGGAGGATGAGAATGGTACTGTTCTTTCAGAATGCATGATGCTTGAGCACTTGTCTTTGTTCTTGAGAGGCCATAATAATGAGGTAGCATCTGCATTGGTATCGCTTACTGATGAGATGGCTTTGCTGAGTTTAGCTAAGGGTGAACTTGATAGTGAAGTCAAAGTGTTGAGCGCAAGAGATATGATGCTTCAGTCGGAAAACAATAACCTCAAGAAGTACATAGTCTACTTGATAGAAGTTCTCAGGACTCGGCTTGTCCTTATGGAGTTCGAGTTGATCACTCGGAAAAGTGTCTGCCGGGAGCTAGTCGGTGAACTTGAGAGTTGCATCACGCAGCTGGTGCATAAGGATGATAAGCTACTGGAAGCGGAAGAGAATGTTCAGCTCATGCAAGAAAAGAACCGGGAATTATGTGGAGTTGTTGGGGCCCTTCAAGTTGCCATTGAATGTGCCAAAATGGTGAAACGAGAACTTGAGCAGAAGATCATGATCCTGACTGAGGAGGGCACCACCAAGGATGATGAAATATTACTGCTCCGCCAAGCAAATGAAGTCCTTCAAGTGGATGCTTGCATTCTGAAAAAGAAGGAGCAGAGTTTGACTTCTGCACATGAGCTCATGTCAAAAGATGTTGAGCAACATGAAAGCGAGTATGCTCTACTTGTGGGTGACGCAATAACTTCTTCTGTGAATGCTGCAGTCTACGAAGAAAAGGCACTCAAGCTCATGATGGAAGCAAAAGCTATTGAGATGCCCATATTGAATAAAACCTCCTCGTTAGATGCCCATATTGAGGCTCTGCAGAAAAAGGTTAATGACATGCAGGAAGAAAATGCAGAACTTAGAACAAAAGTCGGCTCACGGATGGAAGCGAAGGAAATATATTCTGAGAATGAGAAGCAAAATGATGCTGAGGGGTCCAAAGGGAAGCAGGTCCAGATGATGAAGGATATCGAACTTGATCAAATATCTACCTGTCCAACATATGGTACTGGAATCTACCCAGTTGGCAATGTTGCAAACGCTGAGCTTGATGATGAGGTGCTTCAGCTATGGGAGGCTGCTGAGAGGACCTGCAAGAACCAAACAGCTAAGTCCTCGTCATCCGATCATGACATACAGGCGGTTGAGGAGGTGAAAAGCGAGTACCCTTCCTTGGAGTTAGTAAGGGGAAGAGAGCTCGGAATCAGTAAGCTTGAGATGTCTTCCTCATCTTTAGTAGAGCCTAATGAGATGTGGGGCAAGAATGTGGTTGAGAGGCTCACTTCTAATGCTCAGAGACTGTTGAGCATTCAAGAGAGCATCGAGGAATTGAAGCGGAAGATGGGTGGCCCGTCGAAGGGCAGGTCCCCCATGAACTCGGAATATGACAGCGTCAGCACTCAGCTTCATGAGACCGAGGGATTTGTCTTGGAACAGATCAATCTCAACAGCAAGCTGACAAAGAAGGCTGAGAATTACCCTGCACTATCGGACAACATGAACGCTGAGCGGGAAGGTTTACCCAGCAGGAGGAAGATCTCGGAGCAGGTGAAGAAAGGGTCAGATAATGTGGCGAGGCTGGAACTAGAGCTCCAGAAGATACAGTATGTCCTGCTGAAGCTCGAAGAAGAGCACGAGTACAGCAGGCTCAAGGTCTCCGACAAGCGCACTCGGGTGCTCCTGAGGGATTATCTGTACAGGAGGAAGGACCACCGCGGCGGTGGGCAGAAGAAAAAGAAGAAGGCACCCTTCTGCGGCTGTGTGCGTTCTAAATCGAGAACAGAGCCCTAGCCAGTTTGTCACCTGGCGGCTAAAATAAGAACTGCTTTTTAAAGAGAAAATCATACTTATAGGAGTGTCCCCTTTGTAATTGAGCTAGCATGTTAGTATTCGGAATAAGCTTATGTATCTATTTTTTCTCTCCGGCATTTCCTATTAAAATCAGTCCCATAGCTAGGTCAATGTGCCAACTGCCAATCCTGGCATCAGTCAAGGTGTTCTTATTTGTTTCCATGCGTCAAAAGTAAATAATGTGTTCATATCAACCCAGTAGGTTGCTATTTAGCAGTATATATTGTTATGTCACATATTTCAACATCTGGGCAAGAAAAATTACTGCTACTTGCAATTGAAACTGCCATTTTGTCCATATTTTTCAATACACTAGCAACGTGCGTGTTGCAACAGGATAAAAAAGAATGCTTCTATCGTCAATCAGGATTTGCTAACTAAAAATCTGGCAAACAATGCGTTCATATCCTCTGTGAAAAAACGGCATGTGATTCGTTCATATCCTCTGTGTAAAAACGGCATGTGATTCGTGGGACCTGCTACATATGAATCCTGATTTTTTATAAACATGGAGATTTTCTCCGTTTGGTATCCGGGGTTATTTTTGCAGATCGCGGGAAGGGGAGGACAAGAAGGACGAAATGTCAACTTAAGTACTATCTTTACCTTCTCAAACCTTGTTTGTTCCTTCATTTACTGCTACTAGATGCCCCGTTGCTCCACTAGCGCAAATGGCCGAAGCAAGACAGTATTGAAGCCATAAGATTTATCTTAGGAATCGCAAAGTACTAAATCAGGAGATACCAAATTTCGTCACTGATCCGATTAAAGTTCCGGTACTAAAAGAGTATCTGTGTCTACCTAAACTTTGTCCGGTTGAACTACATGTTAGCTATGTTAATTTAACTCTGGATTTGTAATATATAATGCTTTGTGTTTTGCTGTTTGCATGTGACTTCAAGTCCATCAGTTATAATTTTGCTTCGACTGCATTCCTTCCTTTTCTGCTGTCATGATGTCTTCCTGTGCTTCCGTTTCAGTTATTGTCGTGTTGCTCAATGTCACGATGAATTAATATACTCCCTCCGACTGGAAAATGATGTCATACACTCGTTTGGATTCACATGTATCTAGAAAAATTTATGACATCCTTTTTCGGATGGAGGAAGTACATTGTTAAGCTTATGTATACATGACGTTATTATTCAGTAATAAAACACAGAAATGAGGCCTAGCTGTACACAAAGCACCAGCAAAAGAAGGGTAAAGTCGTAGGAATAAGGTGGCCTAGAGTTGTTCCAAAGCATTGGTTCTCCAAGCATCTCCAGACAAGAGCTTCAATTGGTCCTGAAGCTTCATCCAAGGAAGGCTGTAGAGAGCAGCTGCCGTATCAGTTTTGGAGAGCGAGAAATCTATCTATCTGCCTGGTGGATCTGAACTATATAACCACAGATCACAGGGAGAGCTGTATGTTGTCGAGGCAAAAGAAGTGCTGCAGTTTGCTACTTTCATGGCTGATGATGAGATCCAGGCATGCGAGGAGTATTGCCTGAAGCGAAGCCAGTTGTGGAACACTGGAACATCAAGAACAGGCCAACTTCCTGTACAAGATGAAAAGCTGCACTAAGGCTGTCGCTGGGCTGCACAAAGCCTTTCTGGACCATATCCGTGCTTGTAGTAGAGTGGTCAGACATCATCGGTGTTAGTACATGGACGGCTATAAAACCAGCGATGCGAGTTTAGATCACATTGAAATTTGGCATTCAGAAATATGGAGTAAAAACACACACGCGCGCACACACCGCGCCGCGCGCGCACACACACACGCACATGGTGGCGCTATTTGACACCCACCTATCCTCTATCTTTAGAACCGTATATTATTTTTATATCACGTAATTTTATATTACTTGGTAAGTCGAGAAGAACATAATAAAATTTAGAAATAACATAGTTTTTTGTTTATATGCCGTAATTTTTTTGACATAAAAGACATATTTTTGTGTTTTTTACACTATAATGACTCGTAAACTTTATTTTTATGTCAAAATTTTTGGTTGTGGTGAATATATGAATATAATTATTCGTATACAAAACATAATTTTTTAAATCTACCAATCTAAAAATATGTTAGGTGCAAAATAACTATTCTGTATCCTGGGTGCTGAATAGGGTTTCTATACAGGAACCAGTTCCTATACATGGTTTCTATATATATACGAGAGCTAAACAAACCAGTTCCTATATAACTATATAGGAACGCTTCCGAACTTTGCTAAGAAATAAAGTGAACTTCTTTTTTTAACGCATCTGAACTTTCTTTTTTAAGAATGTCCGCCATGTTCAGAGTGAACTTTAAGGATTTATAGACACGCCCGAAGTGAACTTTCAAATATGTTTGAAGTGAACTTTGTTTTCCCGCGGAGTGAACTTTCTTTCGGACAACTGCGTGAAATGTATTTTTTATATTTATAGGCATGTCCAAAGAGAACTTTCAAATTATAAACTGAACTTTTTTTACAGTAGAGTTAACTTCCTTTTTAATGCTTCTGAACTTTCTTTTTTATCGAACACGTTTTCTGGAATTTTTTGTCTTGTCTGACATGAACTACAAAATATAATTAGAATTCTAGGTGCCCTCGAAGTGAATTCCGTATAGTGAACTTTGCTTTTAGCGCATGTAAACTTTCATTTTATCCAAAAACCTTCTAAATTTTATCTTTTGTCTGAAGTGAAGTACAAAATATAGTTGGATTTCTGTTTGAACTTTTTTTTCAGGCGATTGAACTTCTTTTCATAAGAGTGAACTTTATTTTTACCAAACACCCCTGTGTGTTTGAACTGAACTTTATTTTTCACATCCAATTTCGAGTTCAGAGTAGCAGAAAAATAAAGTTCAGAGTAGGACGAGGTCGATGGAGGAAGGTGGTGGGGGCGACCAGCGCTGGGAGGTGGAGCGCCTACTGGGGGAGGGGAGGGTGGCGCGTCGGCAGGGAGGTAGAGCGCCTGCCGGCAAGGAAGGAGCCGCAGGTAGGGCCGGGACAGCGCGCTGGGGAGGAAGGAGGCGCCAACAGCGGGGAACTGGGACGACGTGCTGGGGGAGGCACCGACGGCGGGGAACTGGGGCAGCGCGCTGGGGAAGGGAGGAGGCACGAGCGGGGCCGGGTTGGTACGCTGGAGAGGGAGGAGGCGCCAACATCGGGGATCTGGGGAGGCGTGCTAGGGGGAGGCACCGGCTGCAGGGAACCGGGGCAACGCGCTGGGGGAGGGAGGAGGCGCGAGCGGGGCCGGGGTGGTGCGCTGGGGAGGGAGGAGGCGCTGGAGAGGAGGAATAAGGTGGTTAGGATGGGAGGGTTCCTGAAAATCAATGGCAACAAGACTGTTTTGTTCGATCACCTTTGGGTTGCACGAACCAGTTTTGCTTTCAGTTTCTATAACCACTCAAAATTGGTACTGTAGTATAAACCTGATTTAACAAGTACTTGGAGATCTCAGGTTTTAATGAAAAAGTGTGGTGCCTGTGAAGATCAGTGAAGTGGTTTTCTTTGGAGGCCAGCCTCAGGTTCCTTCTTTTCTTGGCAGAACCAAGTGCTTCTTTTGCGAGGGACAGCGTTGGGGCGATGCGTTTCAAATTTTGAACTTGTCGGCGGCGAGATCTGCTCGTCTTGGTCGGTGTGCTGGTGGACCTCGCCATGGCTCGCGCCCTCTCTGGTCCGACAGCGGCGCCGCTGCGCTGGAGGGCCTCGTCGGCGTCGGTGTTCGAGGGTTGCCGCCCGGGTTGGTCGGCGGCCTCCGTCATCCTTCGCCCCGACGACGGACGCCTCGTCCTGCTCAACGTGGCCGGCGTCGTGGTCGACGCTCGCGACCGCCGCCGCAGGGAGTTCGTCCGGCAAGGGGCCACACTCACCTTCCCGGCGCACGCTGTCAAGATGGGGAGCCGCCTCTTCTCACCTCCGAGCTCGCCGAGACTGCCTCCGCCTAGGCCGCTGTCGCCGGAGAAGGTCGTGGAGCTCGCGGACCTCCACGGCCTGGCCTGGGGTGACGTCGAGGACAAGGTGGCGTTGGCAGGTGCGTCGGAGGCGCCACCGGTGGTGGTGCTCGGAGTGCGGGCGGACGGGGACACATCGGACGGCGAACACGGCGTCCCGCTGCCCAGGTGCGCCTCCCCTCCCTGGGGGACTTCTGCTCTATGGCGCGGGCTGCCTTGCCGCGGCCACGCCGTCGGGGAGGGTTCCCGGCACGGACGGCCATGGCGGTGCCCTAGCAAGGTTGGGAGGGGGGATTGGGGAGGGGCCACGTCGAGCTCCTGTGGGAGGGGCCACCTCTGGGCTGGCGCAATAGGCTCCTCATGGGCCAAGGCCCGCAGGTAGCCTGGCTAGGTTGGCCCAGGGTTGGCCGGCTTTACCCTGTGCGTCACGCGCGGGTGGAGCCTCGTTGCGGCACAACAAGGCTGCGACGGCCCAACTCGCCGGGAAGCCCGGCTGCCCCCCTATGGCCTCCAAACCCTATCGGGTTGGTGCCCCCGAGTCCACCCCCGACCCTCGCGTCACTGTTCCGCCGCCGCCGCTCACTGGTGCCCCTCCTCCTCGATCATTCCTCGAGGCGCTCATGGCGCCACGTACCCGAAGCCCGCCGACGACGCCGCACCGTGCCTCCCCTCATTGTGACTCCCCGCCTCCGCGCAGTGCCTCCCCGCATCGCGGATCCTCGCCCCCACGTCGGCCACAACCCATGCGCAGGCCCCAGGGGGCGTACCGGATCCCTGCGCGCCGGTTGCCACCCTTCCCGCTCACCACCCCGCGCCCGTCGTCGCGTGGAGGAGCCGCGGCGGGTCTCCCCGCACCCACTGCCGAGGACATGGAGAGGGAGAGCAGTCTACGGGAGTTCGTGCTGCAAGCGCGCGACGCTGCTGCTGGTGCGGCGGCTCCCCGATAAGGGAAGTGCGCGCTGACGCTGGCCCATGGAGTGAGGCCTTTGCTTCGGTCCCGGCGGCGGCTGATGCGCTAGCATGGCCCGCGGCTGGCAATGGCGAGACGGCGATCCCCAAGAAAAAGATTAAAAAGAGCAAGAAGAAGCAGAAGGCCCCATCTTTGGCGGCTGTGGGTCCGGTGGGTTTGTCGGTTCCCGTTCCCAGTGCACCGGGCTTGGCCCCGGGGGCGAGCTCGGTGATAGGGGCGGCCGCTTGATGGCTGCTGCTATCCCGCGCCCTAGGGAGTCGCTGGAGTACTATGGGCATGGCGTCAATGGTGGCTTCCTCGCCCGCTCAGGAGACGGTGGGCACCCTCTCGGAGGTCTGAGTCTGCCTTCATGGGGTCCCGCTTGAGGCCTGGAGGCCTGAGGTGGTGGCGCTCGTGTCCCAGACTGTGGGCAAGCTGACAGAGGTGGACGTGGGTTCGCTGTCGGGCCACGGGGCAATCCGAATGCGTCTCCTCTGCCCGGACTCATCGGTGTTCCCTGTCTCACTGCCGCGCTTCTTCTTCGACCGCGTGGGACGCGACCTCTTGCTGGAGCTCGACGAGGAGGTGGTCGCCTCGGAGGCCAGTCCCCTTTCCCTCCCCTCCCCCCGCCGACCGGTGACGACGCTGGGGCGGGGGTGACAGCTCTGGGGAGGAGCACTCAGACAGTGACTTAGGGTCAGACCCTGAGTCGCCGCTCGCCACCGACGCGTCGCCTCCACCTTCGCACCCTCCGCAGGGGGCATCTAGGGGCATCTCGGCCCCCTCTCCGACGGCTAGACTCTCGAGAGGGGGCCCCTTCTTCCCTGGGAGGCGCCCTCTCTCGCTGAGCGCTCCGGCCAAGCTGGCCCCGGTGGACCTTCCCCGCTGCTTCCGCCCCGACCCTCCTGTCTCCCTCGGCCTCGACATCTCGTAGTACGGCTCCAACCTGATCCTGGGTCCCTCTCCTCGTCCTGGCCCACCGCCCGCCTCCCTGTTGTCCCCGGAGCCGGAGACCGTAGGGAGTGAGGGGTTGGTGGTGTGTGCCAACCAGTCCCCGCGGTTCCCTAGAGTGGTGTGCTACTCCCTCGCCCCGGACACTCCAGACCGGCCGGTGCTGTCTCCCGTCCCCGGGGACCCCATCACCCCTGCTACAGCCTCCAAGCTGCGCCGTACTAGGGCCCCCAGGCCACTGCACCCGCTCCTTCCCGCCATAGTGTTTGCCTCGCTGACTCTCGGACAGGCTTGTCTGGACCCGAGCCGACAGTGGCAGAGCGGGCCTCTCACCGTTGGCGGCACGTGATGAGTTTTCAGGTACCACCTCTGCCTCTTTAGTTGTTCCATCTGATCCTGGTCCTTCTGGTTTGCCTGGTTCCCCGTTCTGTGTGCTTTCTGAGGTCTCGCTTTCTCACCTGGGCGAGGTGGCTGATGACTATGGGATTGTCTTCCGTGGCGATAAGGGGACTAAGTTCGAGCAGCTTGCGACCATTAAGGCATGGGAGGGGTATGCGGGAGCGATCTCTGCTGCCTGGGCGCGCGATGCCTAGGAGAGGGAGCGCTCTCGGATCCTGGCCGAGGCTAGGCCCGACGGGCCTGGCTCTAGTAGGGACCCCCTGCACCTGATGAGTGGGAGATCACTCACAAGCCGCCCCCAGGTAGGCCACGTGGGATACCTCCCAAGGAAGTTGTGTCCCACCCCTCTATTCCTCGTGCCCGCTCGGTCCCTGAGAAGGGGACCACCCCGGCTTGAGGTATCTTGATGGACATCCTCCAAGCCATCCGGATGTTCATTTGGAACATCCGGGGGTTCGGGCACGAGGGCTGGCGTCCCTAGATCAAGGAATACATCCGCTTGGAAGCACCGGATACTGTCGGCCTTCAGGAGACGATTCGCCAAGACATAGACGATATGAACCATGGGGATTTTTTTGTGAGCATGGCCCTCACACATAGACATTCTCGCTTCAAATGGGAGGTGATTATTGTCTATGGCTCCGCGGACCATAGGAGGGCCATTGATTTATTGCTGGAGCTCAAGTCAAAAGTGGAACGGACTGATATCTCGGTGGTGATCGCCGGTGACTTCAACCTGATCCGATTTGTTGATGACAAGAGATCGACAAATGTGGACCTCCCTAGGATGCGTATGTTTAACGAATGCATTGCCGATCTGGCTCTCCGCGAGATTGTGCAAGTGGGCGCTAGATATACTTGGACGAATAAGCAGCTTCACCCGATCCGCAGTGTCCTCGACCGTGTCTTTGTCTCTGTTGAGTGGGAGGTGGCCTTCCCCCTTTGCTCGGTGAGGGCGGTCACTAGGATTAGGTATGATCATACCCCTCTCCTCTGGAGGGGGCCACCCACCACGAATAAACCACTTCCAGTTTGAATCTTTCTCGTTACAGAAACGAGGATTTGTGGAGGCGGTTCGGTCGAGGTGGCTGTCAGCGTCCGCCTCAACCCCTCGGGTTTACTGTGCAGTGGATATCTGGCATCATTGTGCCAAATTATCTCGTCAGTTCATGAGGGGTTGGGGGGCTAATTTGGGGGCGGACCTCCGGAACCAGAAGGGCGCCATTCTGGGGGAAATCCAGGCCTTGGATCAGGAGGCCGACCAGCACGGCCTCTCGGCCGAGGCATGGTCCCATAGGTACTCCCTTGAGACCTCCGTTATGGATATCTACAAGGGAGAAGAGGCGTTCTGGCGTCAGCGGAGTCGCCAAAACTGGACTGTCCAGGGGGATTCGAACACGTCCTACTTCCATGCCATTGTCAATGGCATGAGGAGGAAGTGCTCGATCCCCTGCCTCTGGCGGGTGAGTCTTTGTTGGAATCCTCACATGCGCTCTCCGCCCATATTTATTCCTTCTACCAGGACCTTTTCTCTGTGTCGCCGCCTTCGGGCATCTCGCTTGCACCGGACTTTTGGTCTGGTGAGGCGCTAGTCTCCCAAGAGGAGAATGCGGAGCTCACTCTCCCATTTCTCCCGGGGGAGGTGAAGGCTGCCCTGAAGGCCATGAAGTCTAGTTCATCTCTGGGCCCAGATGGGCTGCCTGTGAGCTTCTTCCAGACTTTTTGGGCCCAGCTTCAACCTTTGATCTTGTAGATGTTTCAGGAGTTCTACACGGGGACTATGGTGATGTATCGACTGAACCTTGGCGTTATTACCCTGATCCCCAAAGTAGTGGGGGCCATGGATATCCGCCAATTCCACCCGATCACAGTGATCAATGTCATCCAACGTCTATTCGTCAAGGTCTGTGCCCTTTGTCTCGCTCCGGTCCTGGAGCGGCTTACCCATCCTCTCCAGTTCGCCTTCCCGAAGGGACGCCTCATTCACGAAGATGTCCTAGATCTTCACGAAATTATCCATGAAGTAAAGGCTCAACGTCAGAAAGGGGTGTTCCTCAAACTGGACTTCTAGAAGGCCTATGATCGCTTGGACTGGGCCTTCTTGAGGCTAGTTCTGGAGAGGAGGGGTTTCGACGACCATATGATCTGCTAGATCATGCAGTTCGTGATGAGTGGGAAGACGGAGATCAACATCAATGGGGAGACTGGCCCATACTTTAGTCCGTCCTGTGGGGTTAGACAAGGGGGCCCGATTTCCCCCCTCCTGTTTAACACCGTGGTGGATGCCCTGGCCGGGATTTTGGACAGGGCCAAATAGGCTGGCCACATCTCGGGGGTGGTGGGCCATCTGATCCCCGGGGGTGGGATCTCCCACCTCCAATATGCGGATGACACCATGATCATGGTGCAGGGTTCGGACCTCTACATCATTAACTGGAAGTTCCTGCTCCTTTGCTTTGAATCCTTGTCTGGGCTGGCGATCAACTTCGACAAGAGCGAGGTTATGATTCTTGGATACTCCGAGGAGGATCGTCAGCGGATTGCGGATAATCTAAACTGTAAGCTGGCGGACTTACCCATTACCTATCTTGGGATGCCCATCCGGGAGACTTATTGATCAGAGACTTGGCCCCCTTGGTCTCGAGGGTGCGCTCGAGAGCGGAGCCTTGGAGGGCGCGCCTTACGTCCAAGGGGAGAAAGTCGGTACTAATTAACTCTTGTCTCTCGAGCATGCCCTTGTACCAGATGGGCCTGGACCTTCTGCGAGAAGGGACCCATGCCGACTTCGCGAAGGAGTTGTCTAGGTTCTCTTGGGCGGCTTGGAACGGCCATCATAAATACCATATGGTCAAATGGGCGGACGTTTGCGCCCCCAAGAGCCTTGGGGGCATAGGGATCCTCGACTCTCGCCGCTTTAATGTGGCGTTGATGCTGAAATAGGTTTGGCGCATCCTCAGGGACGACGGAGGGCTTTGGCTTCAGCTTATCAAGGCCAAATATCTCCGGGGTCGCCCCTTATTGGCATGCGAGAGACGGGAGGGCTCTCAATTCTGGAGAGCCATCCAAGAGATTAAGCACTTCATTGGTTTGGGCGTCTCCTTTGTGGCGGGATGTGGATAGGGGGTGCGGTTTTGGCTTGACCCTTGGCTACTCCCAATCCCTTTGGGGGTGCAATTCTCCGGCCTCTTCGCCATCTCCTCCTCTCTGTCGGCGCTCGTTGCTGAGGCCTTTCGCGAGGGCCACTGGAACATCTTATTCCGTCGGTACCTTAGTGAGGCCGAAGCCGCGGACTTCCAGCAGTTGCTCGGTTCCCTCCCGGCGACCTTATGTGAGGCCCCGGACTCGGCCGCGTGGCAGCTTCATCCCTCGGGGGAGTTCTCGGTGAGCTTAGCATATCGCGCCCTGTTCCAGGGCCCGAAGCTGAGCTGGACGCCTCCCCTGTGGAAGGCCCCCTTCCTCTTAGTATTCGCATCTTCGTTTGGCAACTCCTTCGTGATGGGTTACCTTCGGGGGTAGAGGTGGCCAAGCATAACGGCCCGGGCAATGGCTTGTGTCCCCTATGTGGGACTCCGGAGTCTTGTGCCTACATTATGTTTTCCTGTTCGGCGGCTCGGGCTCTTTGGAGCTTTGTCTGAGAGGCGCTGGCACCTGCCTGACAGGCGCAGGAGCTCGGGGAGTTCCTGCAGACCCAGGCAAACAGAGCCGGAGGGAGGCGCTGCCTCTTCTGGCTTGTGTTTGCGGCCATCTCGTGGACCCTATGGAATATGCATAACAAGATGGTGATTGAGAAGGTTTACCCTTCCCGCGTGTCTGACCCTGTTTTCTCCTTTCTTGCCTTCCTTCAGCAGTGGTCTCCCCTGGTACGGCAGCGTGACCGGACGGCCTTTGACGACACTCTTCGAGCCTTGAGGACGGCGGCGTTTCCCCTCTCGGATCCTGCTACGTCGACCCCGACGGTGACCTGAGTGTCCTCTCCGTCTCTCCGTTGTGATTTTTAGTTTTTTTCTTGGGCTTGATTGTGCTGTGGCCCCAGCAGACGTTCGTACTTTTTCCTTTTCGGTTTGGCTTCGGCCGTCGTGGATGTTGTCTGAACTCTGTATGCGGATGTTGCTTTATTTATAAAGCGGGGCAAAAGCCTATTTCGAGAGAGATTAGTGAAGTAAGAATGATGAAGATGAGATGTGTTAAAACAATCTACATCCTATTCATCATATACAAGTGCCTAAAAAGAGTGAAAAACGATTACCATTTTCCAGCTGGTCTAGCATTGCTCTAGGAAGTTGTTTCGGTAAAACAGAATGATTATTATCCCAAAGCTGCTGGCAATCATTTTGCAAAGATCACTCAATTTATGACAGATCTGTAACCTAATTTGGAAATGATATTCGTCATATTTATCTCAAGGCAAAACAAGCTACACCCACAATAGCGAATCGAAATATATGTAAAGGATATTATCAGCGGATACAAAGAATTCTGGGCAATAGTTCCTAACATGCATAGAAGTAGACTAGGAAGCTTTGGGGCAGCGGCACGCCCCGCCGGTGCTATCAATTGTTGTAAGAGTCTTATAGCAGTACAATTAAACCCTGTCATTTGGAGAGTGTCTCTACGTGTGGAAGTGGAGATTATATCTCACCATATAGTTTGTGAGGTCGACTAAGAAAACAACTACAGGAGATATTTTTTCTATCTCTACATTTCTTGTATTCCAAAAATGTCCCAAGGAAATGGAAGTTAAAAGAAACAGGTCAAGGCAGGTATATTGTCTTCCTATATTCAACTGTGAGCTCTCTCAGTTTGACGTCCGTCGAGAATTGCATTATGTTTAAAACATACATCTACTTCAACTGTGATCTCTCTCAGTTTCTTCTCAGCAGAATACGGCAAGCTCCTTATTTTCAGATATCTCCACTTGCTTTCAGAGCTGTCGTTTGAGCCATGCAACTGGCGACAGGCCATGCTATACCTTGAAAAGAACCGCTAGTTTTTCTTCTGATAGGTAGCATAGATGGATCGTGTGGCTTTGATGTCGAGTTCCGACTGGACCGACTCATCGGTGGTATGCATAATATGTGCTTTCTTCTTCTTCTTCTTCTTCTTCTTTGTTCTTTGGTCTGAGCTCGTCTATTCGAAGCAAGGAGGTAGATGGAAAAAATAGAGAACTTGCAGAGATTGAGTTGCGAGAATTCAATAAAAAACATTCATATAGCAAGTAACAGAGATCATACCAATGAGAAGGCAGGTATATTGTCTTCCTATATTCACCTAGTCTGCACAACATGACATCAATAGTAGCATGCAATTTTTTTAATTCTTTTATCTAGTCTAAGCTAACATAACAAATAAAATAGAATGCCCTCGAACAAAGAAGTCTTCTAGTTGGTAGGTGTTTTGACTCTAGCTGAGAATGGTAACCTTTGAGCGTCCTCAAACAAATATCCCAAAGTGTCATATTGTCCTGGAACAAATAAGCTTTTATGTTTGATGTAAAAGTTTCCGTGACAACTATTTGTTTTCAAACCACAATAATAAAAATTGTACTCCCTTTCGATCCTAAATAAGTGTCCCCATTTTAAACTAGAGTTAGCTCAAAACCGTGACACTTATTTAGGATCGGAGGGAATAGTACTTTGCTTTCAAACCACAACAACTATTTCTTTATATAAGGATTTTTTTTTGAGGGAACTACGGCGCGCACAATGCCGGCCTGAACCAAATTTTATTGAAACCAGAACCGAGGAACGAGAACAAAACAAAACCGGGTAAAAATCCAAAAGAAGTGAAGAAAGAAAAAAAGAAAGAAAAAGACAGCTATCTAATTAAGGATAGCCAAAAAACTTTACATGCTCATAGTAGAAATAGACAGAGCATCGTAGAGAAATAACTAGCTAGGGGAGGCTAGGTGGGAGAACATTATCGCCCAATCCTTGATGATGGCCTTGAGATCGGATTTTGGGCAGCGATGGTACCAAAGGAGTAGGTCCTCCGCGCATCTGCGAAATATGTAGTTAATTGGCTCGATCTCACCTCTGAAGATCTTTGCATTCCGCCTCTTCTTTATATAAGGATTTTTATGTAATCCTTCTATTTGGAACCGAATGTACTATATGAGAGTCCCTAGGCATATGATATATCTCTTTCAAAACAGTTTTTACGCCCAGATTTATAAATAAAGCAACGACCATCCATTATACAACGAGTACTCGACGCCCAGGCGTAAAAAAAAAGAGAAAACTAGTCCGCTGGGGCAATAGCACAATCAGCCCAAAGGTAAAGAAAAAACGGAGCAGGAGGGGCACTCCCACTACGAAGCCGCGGGGGTAAGAGCAGGAGCCATGAAGCGCTGCGCCGACTCCCTGAGCGCCTACTGTAGGAAGGCAAGGGGGGCCACTGCTGTAGGGAGGCAATCAAAGAAAAAACAGAGTCAGAAGCCCGCCGAGGAAAGATCCGCTCAATTACCATTTTATTCCGAATATTCCAAAGCGTCCAAGTGATGGCCGCGAACACCAACTAAAAGAGGTGGCGCTTTGTTCTGGTACGGTTCGCCTCTATCTCCAGGAACTCGCCGAGGTCCTGGGCCTGCCAAGCCGGACCAAACGCTTCTCGTATAAAGTTTCACAGAAACTGAGCGGCAGGACATATGAACATAATGTGGGTGCATGTCTCCGGCGTCCCACATAGCGGACACAGCCCATTGCCCGGGCCTTTCAAAACCTCCACCCTCGAGGGGAGGCGGTCCCGAAGCAATTGCCACACGAAGATCCGCAAGCTCAAGGGCATGGGAGACCTCCAAAGATGCGACGTCCAGGGTAACTCCGGGCCCTATAAGAGGGTCCGATAAGCCGAACTAACAGAGAAGGCTCCCAAGGGAGACTGGCCTCAAGTAACCTTATCCCTCTCGGCGGAGAGAGATACGGGGAGGGAGCCCCACAGCCTCATGAAGTCATCAGCCTCGGCATCGTTAAAGGCCCTCAAGAACGGGATGTTCCATTGGCCTTCCCGAACTGCCTCGACCACTAACATCGAGGGAGCTGTGCAGATGGCGAACAACGACGGGAATTCGTGGCAGAGGGAAACACCCTGAAGCTAGGGGTCGAGCCAAAACAATATTTCCTGGCCATCCCCTATCACAAAGAGAGAGCTCCAGCGGATGAAATGCTTAATATCTTGGATAACCCTCTAGAACTAGGAGCCCTCCCGGCGCTCACACGCCAGCAGAGGGCGACCACAGAGGTATTTCGCCTTGATGAGTTGAAGCCAGAGTCCTCTATCATCTAGGAGGATCCGCCACACCCACTTCAGGAGTAGGGCCACATTGAAGCGACGTGAGTCAAGGACTCCTAACCCCCCCCCCCCAAGAATTTTGGGGGAGCAAATATCTTCCCACTTCACCATATGGTACTTCTGGTGCCCGTCTCTAGCCATCCAGAAGAACCTAGATAGCTCTTTAGCAAAGTCTGTGTGGGTTTCCTCCGGAAGCAGATACATGCCCATCTGGTACATGGTGAGGCTGGACAGGCACTATTTGATCAGGATAGTCTTGCTACCCTTGGTCCTAAGGCGCGCCCGCCAGGGCTCGTCCTTGGAGTGAACCTTCGCGACCATGGGGGCAAGGTCCCTAATCAGCACCCGAGAGTCCCGCATGGGCATACCTAGGTAGGTAATAGGGAACTCCGCTAAGCGACAGTTCAGGCGATCTGTGATGCGTTGCTTATCCTCCTCGGGGAAGCCTAGGATCATAACCTCGCTCTTGTCAAAGTTAATCTTGAGGCCCGACATGGACTCAAAGCACAGGAGCAGGAACTTGAGGTTAATAATGTCAAGGTCCAACCCCTGCACCATGATCATAGTATCATCCGCATACTGGAGGTGGGTGAGACCACCTCCGGGGATCAGATGCCCCACCACACCAGAGATGTGGCCAGAGATCATGGCTTTGTCCAACTCTGCAAGAGCATCCACCGCTGAGTTAAAGAGAAGGGGAGAGATCAGGTCCCCTTGTATAACTTCATAGGAGGGTCGAAAGGACCTACTTCCCCATTGACGTTGATCGCCGTGCTCCCGCTCATGCAAAACTACATAATCCACGAGATCACCCTGTCATCCAGGCCTCGTCGCTCAAGGACCTATCTGAGGAAGGCCCAGTCCAGCTTGTCGTATGCCTTCTGGAAGTCTAACTTAAGGAACACCCCTTTATGATGGCGTACTTTCACCTCATGAATAATTTCATGTAGTGCTAGAACTCCATCATGAATCATGCGTCCCTTCAGGAAGGCAAACTGCAGAGGGTGGGTCAAGCGTTCCATGACCGGAGCAATATGAGCGGCACAGACCTTGGCGAAGATCCTCTGGATGACATTGATCACCGTGATCGGTCGAAATTGGCGGATGTCCGTGGACCCCACTATCTTGGGGATCAAGGTGATCACACCAAAGTTCAACCGAGACATAACCAGTCCCAGAGTAGAATTCCTCGAACATCGGCATAATCATAGGCCGAAGTTGATCCTAAAAGGTCTGTAAGAACCCCACCGAAAGCCCATCCGGCCCTGGCACCGAGTTAGACTTCATTGCTTTGATAGCCTCGGCAACCTCGGTATGGAGAAATGGGAGTGTTAGTTCCAAGTTCTCCTCTGTGGTCACCTTGGCCCCCTCAAGAAAGAAGTCCATACTCAACGCTAACCCCGATCTTGGGGCCGCCAAAAAGAGGTCCCGGTAGAACGCGTAAATATGGGACGAGATCTCTCTTTGGTCTTCCAAGAGAGAGTTTGCGTCACAGAGGCAAGGGATCGAGCACTTTCTAAGCCTGCAATTTGCAATGGCATGGAATTAGGTTGTGTTCGATTCCCCCTGGATAGTCCAGTTCTATCGACTCCGCTATCGCCAGAAAGCCTCCTCTCCCTTGTAGATCTTCAAAATGGAGGTCTCAAGGTGATGGGGATATGCCGAGTGGGGTATACCCAGCAGGACGTTCCCTACTGGATCATGCTCTCAGCGAGTGGGCTTGTAGGACGACGACTGGACCGCGACTCAAGAGGAAGACAGACGATTGGCAGCTGAAGGCCTAGAAGCATAGTTAGGCCCAGTCGGATTAGGTCAAACCCCTCCGAGTCCCTATCCAACTCGGTTGTAGATCTATAAACCCTAGCGAGGTGACCCTTCCAACTGTCCATAACCACGGACGCGACTATTTGAATAGTTTGACACTCTGTAGAGGCGGTACACTATCACCACAACATTCGATACATCCGTCAGGGACAACCCTGAATCATCATACTTAGTACACGGATAATCAATCCTAACCTTTCAATTACACACCCTAGTATAGGCATCTCCCCTATGAGTTTGGCCTCCCAACCATGACCATCTATCATCTTGGTAACTGCATAGGTGGACAATCATCACGAGGTAGCCTCACCTCAAACCTCTTTCGCAAGGGAACCCATACTAAGATATATAAACTTCCAGTCAAGCCCTACACAAATTCAGGTATTGTGGTTGTACGGTAAAATTGGAATGGTATCGCATCCGAACCCAACCATCAATTTTTATAAAAGGTCTAAGGCTCATGCCTCAATATTTTCATCATCAAATCATCTGGTGTTCATAACACATGTCAAAACACTTCATTAGAATGACTCATCATTCCAATGTTTTCATAATTATTTTCACCAAGTATTCCCATCTAAATTGATCAACTTCTATGCTTAGAACTAGACACTAAAATTGAGGGTATGCACTAATGAAGGGTGCTAATCAAGTGTGACTATCCCAATCTAGATCTCAAGCCTCAGTATGACATCTAGTTCCAACTAACTTAGGCCAAGTTTTATGCTCTTTATGTAATCTATACTATTTTTCCAAAATTCACAAGTTACTAAGTAAAATTAATAAAGAACTTTGGTAAAAATAAAAGAATAAAGCTTGCGAGTAAAACTGGGAATTAGTATAATCAAGGTTGCATAAAAAAAACATGCCTAATGCATCTTACATAGGTTATCTTGCATAAGTAGCATGCAAAGTTCTAGCTTGGAAGTGTTAGCTTTCCTTGATTGGTGCAGTGGTTGAAGTTTTCTTCTTCTTCGTAGTACTCCTCCTCCTCGTATCCTTGGTCGGTACTAGCGTCTATAAATGAATACGAGGTACACAATCACCAAACAATACTTAACTAACTCTATTTGACACACAGAGGTTCACACTAGATGATCTAGCATCATCACAATCATCACATGAAATAAAGACCTAGTCCTTTTTATTTTATTTTGGAAAAGTAATTTCTACTCATTGAAAACTACTTAAACTTTAATATTTTCCAATTAAAATATGGGATCATGTTGACACATGTCATCACCACATATTCTAATACTTGGGAATGTGATTTAAAGTGGTGGTTATATTTTATAAAGTTTAAAATTACTATTTTAAATAATTAAAGTGACTAGAAATGCCTAGGTAGCATTCTTTTCGTACTTGTCCAAGATTACTGCACGTAAACCTAAATATTTTTATATATTCAGAAAGATCTTGTCAAATGTGATTTTTGAGAGTTGGAATCAACTCAAAAGCAGTTATGGTTGATTTTTAAAAAATGTTTGAATGTGTAAAAATATTTGTCTTGTTATTTTTACTATAGGTGATCTATAATTTCAAATGGTTTGAATCCAATAGGCTTGGATAGATAAATTCAATACCTTTCTAACAAAATTTGTTTCATGCAATTTGGTTCAGTAAATCTCCTTGAATTGATTTTTGAATCTACTGACAGAACTAGGTTTTAAATAAAATGGAAAATCTCTATTTGAATCTTTGGGTTAAGCGCGGGAATGTTACCGGGCCGGACTAGATGCACAGCGCGCACGTAGCAGGCTACTAACAGAGCAGTCCCACACGTCAGCAGCTCAGTCTAAGCGAAGCGGTACCTTTCAATCTGAGCCTTACGATTAGACTACGATCTATGGTTCACGTTCATCGTCTCCGCCGAACAGCTCCGGCGAGACCGAACCCTAACGGCGACGGTGCGGGTACGTGGTGGCTTACCAGGGATACAGCTAGGGTCAGCGATGGGGGCGAACGGCGTTGTCGACGATGGCATTTCGAACGGTGGTCGTGGCGGCTCCTATGGTGGCTCCAATAAACGGCTCCTCTACTCCTATGCAGCGGCGGACTCCTGTGAAATTTCGGCGGCCTGGTGCTCGCCTTGCTCCGGGGAAAGGTGTGGGTGGTTCTGAGAGAGAGGGGAGTGAGATGGTGTGAAGAATTGAGGCGGGGGTGGCCTCTATTTATACACCGGCGAGAGAGGCAGTGCGGGATGGTCAGGGCTCGTCGATGACGACGGTGCAGTGAGCTAACAGCATGGCGAAGGGCGTAGGCCAGTGCGGTGTCTCCTAGCGATCGTCGCTGGCTTAGTGGCGCGGCACGGGGCGGTCGAGAACGGTCGGAACAGGTCGACGCTCTGCGCGGCACCGACGGCGTTTTAGGCGACGCACATGGGCTACTGGTCGCGCGGCAGCGAACGAGCATGTATGGGGCATAGATAGGGTCATGACGCGTGTAGTGATGCGCGGTGAGGACGAGGCGCAGCGTGTGCGAGCGTGTCAGCCATGGCAGAGAGAAAATGGGCGCGGCTATTCTCGGTGGTCCAGGGCCTGGCTGTGCTCGAGGATTGGATAGGGGGTGGCGATGGACGGTGGCCTGCCTACTGGACATCGTGGATGGGCATGGCGCTGCCTCCTGCGTGCTGGCCATGGTCGGCCGGCAATGGTGGCTTCGGGTGGCATGGCACTGGTGCAAGGGTAGGGTTTGTAGCTTGTTCAATGCACTGGTAGTCACTAGGGGAGACAAGAGAAGAGAATTAGGGACAATGGGGGAACAAGGCATTGATCAAGAATAGTAAAAGTTAGGAAGTTTGATCTGTGCTCACCATGTGTTTGATGAAATGGCCGCATAAGATTTGAATTTGAATTTTTGGCTGAATTTTGGTGAGTGCTTTGGTTACATGCTTGGTAGTCTGAGGTTGCTTGGGTTTGTCAAGGTGAACTGGTTTGGTTGGGTTTTGAGAAATGGTGATCTTAGTACCTATTAAAGATTCAATTTTGAATTGTCATTTGAATATATTTGGAATTTGTTTCTATTGGTTTGTAAAGTGGTCTTGGGTTCATTGTCACTTGGTCTAGCAAGGGGTGAAAATAATTGGATTTGTTCCTGTTAGAAATCTTGGACTAGGAACACTCAAAGTGGTCTAGTGGTTAACTTTGGTCAAAATGACCATTTGCTTATCTTGTTTATATTTGATTTTCTCTTCATTTGATTCTGCTTGAAAATGATCTAGATAATATTTTTTTCATCTTTAAACCAATCCTTGCCATTCATAGCAATCAAACATGGCATTGCAAGCATTCATGCATTCATCACACACACGTGCATTCATATTGATTTTAATAACAAAAGTTTTTGTTAACCCTAAACTTGGGTGATTGGAACTTGATAACCTTGTTTAATATTTTTGGGATGTTACATCATGAGAAATAGGGAAATCTGACTCCTAGGAGGGAATTGAAGATTTGTTCAAAATTGTCAAGATTTAGAGTGAAGCGGGAGGGGAACGGAGTTTCCCTCAGTTTATCCATTTTAACCTTAGGAATTTCCGTGTCCTCCTCAACCGGCTGCTTCCCTGCCCTTTTGCGCTTGCGATCATCCGTCTCCTCAACCCTAGACAAAGGCGGAGGGTGAATGTATTCTCTGATATTCAGGGCCATCAGGTCGTGTCTTGCTTTCGGCCCATCTTTGGTCCTATCCGGCATGTTGAAGAGAGTGGCAAGCAAGATCTTGCACACGTTCTTCGTTATATGCATGACATCAAGGCTATGAGGCATACCTAGGATCTTACAGTATGGCAAGTCCTGAAACACGAACCTCCTTTTCCATACCCCCATGAGAGGCCCCGATTCCTTTTTCTTCTTCTTGTCTCCTTGCTTCTGCTCCTGCTTCTTTATCTTACCCGCCGGAGGGCAGTGTTTCCAATTTTTGAACAAAGTATCGATCTCCTCGCCGCTACGCGAAGGTGGAGGTCCTTCGAGCTCATCCTCACCGTGGAACAGATCTCCACGCTTCCTCCATGTGTCATTCTTGGGTAGCCACATTCAAGTCCTCATGTAGACGGTTTTTGAAGACCCGGGATCCTTACCGCTGTAGATACGACACCTTTTCTAGGCACCGCACATAAGCCTTGTGTCTGTGGCACACCTGTCACGCAATATATCTGTATCCGAGATAGCCCTACACCGCCACGATCATCGTGGATTTTAGACGGAATGGTTCTTTGAGGTAGGTATCCATGTTTATACCCCTTGCTCCCACAAGATGGCTAGCTCCTCTTTCAATAGCTCGAGGTACATGTTGATATCGCTCCCTGACTGTGTTGGCCCTTGGATTAGCATACTCATGTGTATGTACTTCTTCTTCAAACACATCCATGGGGGCAAGTTGTA
Source organism: Avena sativa (assembly GCA_916181665.1). Lineage (NCBI taxonomy): Eukaryota > Viridiplantae > Streptophyta > Magnoliopsida > Poales > Poaceae > Avena > Avena sativa. The sequence goes on from OV702281.1 coordinate 339,620,145, forward strand.
CATCCACACAAACATGGGCCAGGTGTTGTGCTTGCTGCTCTGGTTGCCAAACAGGTTCATCCCGTCGGTGCTCACACAAGGCCTGATGTTTCTTGGGCCTTTCTTGAATTCTTTGTACTCATTGTCTAATTATTTCTACTAGCTTGCATGTGAAGGGTGTGTCAACACTAGGTTTTCAACCCGTATAGGATCCTTGAGCACTATTTCCTTCCTTTCTGTGTGCCAGCGCATGAGTTTTGCTTCCTTGCGGTCCGCGAAGTACCACTGAAGACGGGGCCTGAGCGAGAAGTACCACACAACTTTTCGAGGATCTTTTCTTGTCCCTCTCTTGTATCGAGGTTTATCGCACACTGGGCATGTGGTCTTGTCCTTGTGCTTGTTCCGATAAATCACGCAGTCACTGATGTAGGCGTGGTATTTCTCGTGCGATAAAATGAGATGGCACACGAATTTCTTGGCCCCATGTAGGCTACCGGGCAACGTGTTATCTTCAGGAAAGCGCTTCTTCAAGTATCGGAAGAGATTGTCCACGCCTGTGTTGGACCATCCGTGTTTTTCCTTCATCTCCAGAAGATCGAGAGTTACTCTCAGGCGGCTCTCCTCTGGCCCACGACCTACGTCGTACACCGGAGTTCTCGAGTCTACCTCCAGTTGATCTAGCTTAGAATTCCTTCTATCGGCGAATCTAGGTCAGTTGATGCATTGCCGAGAAGAATTTCTTGAACATGAGGGTCATGCACGACCGCGGTTAGCGGGGTACTCCTACTCATTTCCTCGTCGTCTGCATGTAGTTATTCCCGGGCTTCTTCATCACCGTTGTCGTGTGCGACATCCCGATCTTCCTCCTCATCTTCATTTTCGTGTTGATCGGTATCCTCTTCCTCATGGTCATCGTCATCATCATCAGCATCATCCATCCATCCACCGAGTGTGGCCCTTCATGAAACTATACCTAAGCAGGTGCCGATTCACTTTGCCTGAGAACGGGTTAAAAAATGACGATAGTTTGCATCTTCGATACAGACAGCTTATTTCCATGTGGTTATTTTGATACATGTCAGCCATCGCGTGTTGCACGTATCTATCCACGACGCTTTCCTTCATCTCGATGACCATCATCGCCTGCACGAGAATTGATTAGAACCTTCATCTTGGCTTTCATGAAAAAATTCGGCACGACCTTTGCTAAAAATGGTCATGCCGGAGTGCCAGAAATTCACCAGAACGGAAGTTAATCGACAATTCTAGCGAAACATTGGCAATTCATTATACCTGCGCATCAAAACAATACAAAACGGTCCACATATGCATGGAAGCGCTTTTTGTCATCACAATACATCAACTCATGTGCACATTCCACCCACATTATATACCTATTAGTTCACGCGAGCTTCAAGAGAAATGAAGAGACACCACACCTCGACCGAAGAGAGAGATGTGTGTGTTGCGAAGAGATAGATCTTGATCTAGATATATGACTTGCAAGCTAGCTACTATGGGCGGGGAGAAGTGGGGGAACGAGATTTGATCAAATATATCAAATTTGGTTGGTTGAATTAGCTAAAATGGGTGGGGAGAAGTGGGGGAATGAGCTATTGGTACATCGAAAACGTATCTACAATTTTTGATGCTCCATGCTTGTTTTGTACCAACTATCTTATGTTTTGTCTACACTTTGAGGCATTTTTATACATTTTCTGGAACTAACCTATTGACAAGATGTCGCAATGCCAGTTGCCTGTTTTCTGTTGTTTTTGGTTTTAGAAAAGCTAATAAAGAAATATTCTCGGAATTGGGCGAAACAAAAGCCGAAGTTCCTAATTTTCCAGATGCAACACGGAGCCCGAAGGAGAGACGAAGTGGAGACACGAGGCGACCACACCTAGGGCTGGCACGGGTCCACCCTAGGCCGCTCCGTCCTATGGTGCGGGACTCTCAGGCATCCACCTACCTTGCCCCTTCGCCTATATAAACACCCCGAGATAGAAACCCTAAGTACCTGATCAGAAATTCATGAAAAAGTCCGTAGCCGCCGCCATCTCCATCCCTAGATTGGGAGGATCCGAAGATCTTCCCGGCACCCTGCCAGAGAGGGGAGATCATCCCGGAGGCCTTTTTCATCACCATGCCAGCCTCCGGAGTGATGCGTGAGTAGTTCACCTTTGGACTACGGGTCCATACAGTAGCTAGATGGTTATTTCTCCTATTTTGTGCTATCATGTTTAGATCTTGTGATCTCCGTTCATGATCAATATCATCTATTTGTAATGCTACATGTTGTGTTTGCGGGGATCCGATGGATATTAAGTATTATGTCATATTGATTATTGATTCTATCATGTCTATGTTATTTGTGATCTTGCATGATCTTCGTTGCTAGTAGATGATTTGGCCAAGTAGATGCTTGTAACTCCAAGAGAGAGTATTGATGCTCGATAGTAGGTTCATGCCTCTAGTAATCTGGGGAAGTGACAGAAATCTCTAAGGTTGTAGATGTGCTGTTGCTACTAGGGAGAAACCAACAATCCTTTGTCCAAGGGCAATTGTATTGTTTACTTTACACACTTTGCTTAATGCAATTATCTGTTGCTTGCAACATAATACTGGAAGGGATTCAGATGATAACCTGAAGGTGGATTATTAGTCATAGATGTAGTTGGATTACGGTATATGTATCATGTTGTAATGCCCAAACAAATCTCGTAGATATTAAGATGTCTAGTACATGGATTGTTATGCATTCTTAATCTGTCAATTGCCCTGCTGTAATTTGTTCACCCAACATGTTATTTATCTTATGGAGAACACCTCTAGTGAACTGTGGACCCCGGTCCATTCCTTCCCATTGATATACCATCTACGGTTTACGGTTTACTGTTATTTTCTGCAATTACCACAAGCACTTACTATCTTCCACACTATATGTTTAATCCTTTGTTTTTGCAAACTAGTGAGATTGACAACCTCACTGTAAGTTGGGGCAAAGTATTGTGATTGTGTTGTGCAGGTTCCAAGTTTCTAGCAACACCTTGGGATCCGTTTCCTTACTCCTACTGGTTCGACAACCTTGGTTTCATAACTAAGGGAAACTTGCTGATGTGCTTATCATACCTTCCTCTTGGGGTTCCCAACGATCTCTACATCATCTGAGCCATCAAGCACTTTTCTGATGCCGTTGCCTGAGAGATAAGGACATCTTCAATCTCTTCCTCCCTATCAAATCACTTTTCTAGGAGAAAGAAGATTTCTGCAAGGGGAGTCTCTCACAACCAATCTCTTTACTTTGTTTTTGTTTTTCTTAGTTTATTTTGCTTTAGTTTTCTTGTTTCTTTTTATCAAAAACACACAAGAAATTAGTTCATACCTTAGTTGTTATTTCTGTTGTTTTGCTTCTTTTTATCAAAAACACAAAAAAATACTAGTTCTTTCTTCAGTTGTTACCTTGTTCTTAGCTCATTATGTTGATCCCTAAGTTCACCCTGAAAGACCTTTCAATAGGTTGTGGATCTATAATTGGGAAAGATAATATTGAAGAATTCTTTAATCATGTTAGTAAGCATGATGATATTGAGGATAGATCCTTAGCAAAACTTGCTCCAAATTATGAAATTGCTGCAGCTTCTTTAGTTCAAATGTTGGAGGCTAGGTTTGTTAACCTTAACCCATGATATAGGCAATGTTTCTTAAACTTAATGATATTGAGGATACTGAAAAGAGAGACTTTATCCTAGAAACTTTGCTCAAAGAATTTAATGATGTTGCTATAGAAGCTAGAAAGGTCTTTGATCGTTTTAATATGCTACACTCATGTGTAGATGTTATTGGTACACTAGAAAAGTTGGAAAAAACCAAAACCAAAAATGGAGAGGAAATTAAAATACCAATACCTTTTAAACTTGTAGGAATGCATGAAGCCTTAGAAAAGAATTTCGATTGGATTGTTCCTGAAAACCCGTTTGATGAAAATAGTAAACCCAAGAGTATTGAGAGAGGATACTCTAGAAATTATTTGGATGAGATACCCTGCCTTGTTGAAGACATTTCTGGTATTGATCTTGATGCTTCTTCATTTGAAAATACTTGATTCTTGCTTCCTATGCCTAGCTGAAAGGCATTAAAGAAAACACTCTTGGGAGATAACCCAATTTTTTATTTGAGTAAGCTTTGCTTTTGTTGAGTCTTGGAAGTTATTGCCTCTATAATAACCTCTCATTATCCTTTTTGTGCCAAGAATAGCCTCTAATGAGAGATAAGTAAGATTTGGGGAAGTTGATGTCCCGAAACAAATTTTTGTGCTTCACTATAAAACATCATGAAAAATCCCAGTCCGTCGAATTGATCTGTAATTTTTTGTTCTTATGCCCCTGGTTATTATCTAACTTCTGTTAGATTTTCACTTTTCGATTTGAGCAACGTAAGATTTTCGAAAAAATCGGTCTTTACCTGCTGGTCTGTTTTGACAGATTTCTGCAATTATTTATATTTGCCTCTTAATCGGTTTCTTTTTTAGTTCTCTTTGATCACTTGAGATTTTAAAAGGAATTGCTACAGTAGCTTGTGTTTTAATGGAAGTTTTACTTGAATTGAAACTAAACCCAAAGGCTTATTATCTTGAATACACTAATGTTGCTAATGAAGATTGTGTGAAGTTTTGTATGAAGGAAATTTTCAAGTGTATGGAGAGAATGATGTGATGAGATGAAGTATGGGCAAAGCTCAAGATTGGGGATGCCACCCGTGTCACCCCAAGAAATATTCAAGATGTACAAGATTCAAATCTTGGGGATGCCCAAGGCATCCCCTTCTTCATCAATAAAATCTCAGGTCTTCTCTCAAGACACTTCATTTTTATTTGCTTCATGCACTATATGTTGTTCTTGGAGCGTATTTGTTTTTTTAGTTTTATTTTGCTTGGTTTGCTGCAATAAATTAGTTGGACCCCCGCATACTTCTTTTGGAGAAGTCACACCTAGTTCTTCATTGCCTAGAACACTTTAGTTTTCACTCTTATTATTTTGTGAGCATTCTTTTTTTGCTAGCACTGCGTTTAGTTTTAGTTTTCTTGTGCTTCTTGCTTAGAACTTTTTAGTTCTTCTTTGTAGTTAGGTGAGACAAGCTCACTGGTCTTTATTGATTATTATCTGTGAGTTGTTTCAAATAAGTCGATTGGTGTTAGAAAAGAGTAGAAAGTTTCATGCTCATAGTGGTACAAAAGGAAGCTTGGTTTGACTGTGGCCTAGACTTTATCATGTCATGATAAATGTTGCTTTGACCATATGCTTAGTGATTATTGTTGTAGCATGACTTGTTTCAAACAATTGAGATTTTTTAATGTGCCTCGAAAGAATCATGCTTTGTTTTAGCATACAAAAGCATAATATTGTGGTACCTTTGATACTTTATTTGGGTTAACTTGGCACATCCTTACACCATGTCATGACTATGAACCAGTCACCTTAGCCTCTATGATCATTTAGGTTTTGACTTGTGATATCACTTTGTGCTTTGATTAATAATGTTTTGTCGCTCTACATGACTATGGCCATTATTGCTCTCTTAGTTGGTCGCTCCCAGTCTTTTGGTAGACTCCACCTATAATGATGTCGTGGTGGTAGCACGACAGATGCCATGGGTAGGCTTAAGTTGGGGGCCAATGGATGCTAGTTGAATCCAGGGAGGGAAGGTGTAGAAATTTCTACACTCAGAACTCTAGAAATCAAACTTTATTCAACACCAGTGGATCTACACTTGCTCCTCGAGCTATTCTAGCGAGAGGAAGAAGAAGCTACTACTAGTGAAGAGTAAAAATGAATCGATCCCCTCCTCAGGACGCCCAGCTCCTCCTTATAAAGGAGTGGTCTGGTTCCTTCTAGGGCTGACGTGGACAAGCATATTCGTGGAATATGCTTGTCCCAAAATAGTAACTCGGCAGGCTTCTTTCCGTGTCCCTCTTCTATCGATGGCAAAGACATAGAGTCCACCACATGTGAGCCTCGGGCGTGAGGACTGTCACCTCTGTGACCTTCTCCTGCTCCTCCGCCGATCTGTCTCTTGTCTTGTAGCGCTTGGCACTGTGCAGATTCCTGAGGAGAGATAGTGGCTAGTGTTGACTTTGGGGTTTGCCTTATCCTTCCTGAGCAAGCTTCCCATGACTCGGCCTCGCCTCGCATGACTCGGCTTGATCTTAACATGCACTTAATATGAGTAATAGCATCAGGCCGATATAACTCATATGTCGGCCGAGTCAGGTTTTAGCTACCTGACTCAGAATAAGTCGGACCTCATTCGGCCGAATCCTACATGACTCGGCCGGATCATACCTTGACCCGGCCCATACCATGAAGGCTCCTCCCTCTTCTTACTTATCTTGACCCTACCTGGGGTCATCCCTCCAACATTAGTCCCTGAAGCTGGTGCGGTCTAGTCGATGTCATTCGGCTAGATCAGAGCAGATTCCAGATATTCGGTTTCTATGCTTATGTATCCGACTCATTATTTAGTCGGTGCCTCTCTCGATTTATCCTTTCTTGAATCGCCCTCTTATTCCGAGGTATGACTCATTTCCCGAGTAATTTATTCTTATCTGAGGCATCCCATTAGCTTCTCTAGTAAGCTTCGTCCTACGTGTATCAATCATTACCCTTTGTCTCATTTTTTGTACCGCTATAGTGTTCATTGACATTTCTAGAGTGATTACTGCGGTGGTCATATCGACGCAGTAACCCTTCGATCACCGCAACGGTCATGGCGGCCGGATCTTCTCCTACGCCGTGTGACCCTTCTTGTGGCTCCAATCATCGATGGCCAATGACGATACTCGTGTTTTTGTGGTAACCGTGGTGCACCCGCGATCCCACTAACGCTCACTATGTGAGGTTATAAATGGAGGGAGAGGGGAAAGGGTTTGTTTACTTTCCCCATTCTCATCTTCTTCATCTTCCTTCTCGCACCGCCATCGCTGTGCTCTAGTTCACGCGACCACGCCGCTGCACTCTAGTTCACGCGACCGTGCCGCTATTACTTGGTCTCCTTTCGCCATGCCTTGTCTCTGCATTAGGACTTTGATGTGGTTCTCTCGCTCCTCTGCCGCCGTGCTCACCGTTGCTGCGACGGGGCCTTGGACTTCAAGACTGCTGCCGCAAATGATTCTTATTTGGTTGACTCCTTCGACGAGCCCGTGTCGAGCTCGCATAGTGGCGCCGTTGTCGGAGAAGAAGATCTTGTCATGGGCCTAGAGCTGTAACATCCCTAAAATCATGTTTTCAAAACTTTGCATATCATCCATGCATCCATGATCATTTAGGGTTCATTTTCAAAGTCATTTCAAAAACAGGAGCATCTGAATGCTCATTATTTTATGTAAGCAAGGAAATGGCCATATTGCTAACTTCTAATAGGAAAAATACTTATTTTAATCAGTAAGATTTTGAGCTTGAGTTTGAGTGATGTTTCTAAGGTTTGGTCAAGGTTGTCAAAAACAATTATGAATTATAAACCATTCCTATACTATTTATAAACATTTATATAAGGCTTGGTTTAAACCTCTTTTCCAAACCCATTTTGAATTTGAGTGAGATTAGGTGTTTTACACATCCCAGAATGCAAGTTTCAATAAACAAAGGTTTGGAGAAAGTTTCATTTGAATCAGATCGGGTTTTTGATTTCAAACCAGAAATTCAAATCAGAAAAAGAAAAAGTGAAGGGGAGAAAAAATAAAGCAAACAGACTAAGCTAGCCCAACCCAGCCCAGTCCGGCCCATATAGCCCAACTAAACCCTCACCCGAAGAGTTTTCTTTTACTTGCAACCACACCCGCAGAGTCTATGGCGACTGAACCCCATCTCCTCTCTCTTTCCACACTGACAAAACAACCCCACCTGTCAGTCGTCTCTTCAACCCGCCGCAATCAACTCCGGCTGTTTCCTCCCCCGTCACTGCTGTTGAATTCGCGAGTTAAATTCCGTTGATTCATCGAGTAACTCCCCGTCCAGCTTCGGCTACTTAACCCCCTCCCCTCTCCGCTCATTTCCCCTCACTCGGCACACCATTTCCGCCACCAGGCTGCCAGCAATTCAAGTTGCAACGCCCCTGCCCGACGCTCTCCGGCGACCTATTCCGGTGAGCCCCGTGCTCTCCTTCACCTCTCATTCTTACGAGCTTGCTTGTCATACCCGTGCGCATATTCTCACACCTTTTGTTTGCTCTAAAACGCCCCAGGTCGTCATCTCCGTCGAGCCCCGCGAACGACCAAAGCGCCGCCCGACTCCGGCAAACAATCACGGTAAATCCAGACCGCCCCTTGACCCCTAGTCCTTACGACTTTGTTCACCTTGCCCATGTGCATCTCCTAATGCCTTTTGTTCATCTTATAGCATCGTAGAACGTCGCCTCCATCTCCGGCAGTGAACACCCGATGCGAGAGCGAACTCCGACGAGGCTTTCCGGCCGTGCCAGAGCACCCCTGTCCAAGCAAAGACCATGTTGAGCTTCGCCATCGTCACGCGAGCTCGGTAAGCATCTGCACGTTCCCCCTAACCTCCTAGACTCGCCGGGACGCCACCGCCAGTAGGTCCGCCACCCCTGTAGCCTCGTGCGCCGCCAGCTCTTGGTCAGAGCATTGTGAGCCATCAGATCTGGATCCTGTGGCCACAAATAGATCACTTAACGAAGCGTTTTCTTTAGATCTGAGCCGCACAGTGTCACTTAAATCCTACGACTCTGGATGGTTGATCCAACCGAAACGGTATCAGCCAATCAGACGCTGCCGCGTGGCTAGTTCTTTGTTTTAAAATCATAATTTAGATCTATTAGTAATTCAAACTTGCAAAATTCATAACTTTTGATCCCCATGTTCAAATTTTGCAAACTTTATATCATTGGAATCAGGAGAGAAAATCCTATCTGTTTATGCAATGTGTTTAATATTTTTCCTCTGTAAAAATGGTTATTTTTGCAAAAACATTTGTAGGCATAATTTGAGTATGGAAACTATTTGAAAAATGTTTTAAAGATCAAATAAAGTTTATTTTGAGTATCTTGGACTTGTTTTTGTTTCAGTACTGTATAATTGTCTTGTTTGGTGTAGAAAAATCATCACATGGCATTTGCATGCATTCATATATTTTTGTTTGTATATTTTTGATATGTGATTTTGGTGCCATTATGTTATGTGTAGATTTTGGTGCTAATAGTGATTGTGGTTATGAATATTGTTGCTACTCCCCAAACTATCAAGGCAAGTGGTGCTTCATGTTTTATTCCTATATTTTTACCTATGCATTAGAAATATTTTGTATAGGACTTGCATGAATATTTTGCTAAGTAACTATATGCTATGCTTGGGAAATCCTAGTAGTTGTAGAATTGTTAGAATTTCCTCTAAGTTAGGATGCTTACTAATTCCATGCTTAGCCTAGCTACTAGCAAACAAGGGGGGATTATATTCATGCTATGTGAAATATTTCTAAGTCATTGACTTATGCTTTTGCTTAATAAAACAACTAAGTGAATGAAACACCTGGGTGGAATGGAAAGAATGGTTTGTGTTGAGTGGTTACACAAGGCCCATTTCTATGGTTTACCTTGTGTATCTCACTTGTGGAAAGCCACCCAGGAACAAAGGGATTTGAGATGCCAAATGTTAAGAAGCTTATAGTGCAGCCACATGGCATTATGGGCTCTGCATGGATCATATAGCTTGCAATAACTTAGCCATTTGGACAGTTGGTGGTAGTGGGATTATAGGTTTGGAGCGCGTCTATTTGGTATAAGGGAAGGCTTCTGAAAGGTCCTGTCTTGGTGAAAATCAATTCTTGTGGGTAAAGTGCACAACCTCTGCAGATGGAAGAATCTAAGTACTTAGCCATGTCCCTGGTATTGGACAACTTGAGCATCAAGACATGGAAGCTATCAAGAATCTCCTCATCCCAATTTTCTAAGTTAAAACTTGTGGTTGAACAAGGGTGAAGGTTCACCAATTTCTATTGGTGATTCCTTGGGGAAAGTTTTGTCAAAGAAAAACTTAGTGTTTTCTACTAATAGGTAAAACCTATTTTGGGCAAAGCAAGCCTAAGCTACACTTAGCCAAATTCATGTAGTATCTAGATGCTAATATTCTATTAAGGTATCACTTGCCAATACTATTCCAATGTATTGACCCACTGTGGCTGTAACTTGTGATGTTGCAGGTTATTCTGATGATGATTAGGGGTTATGAGTCTACACTCAACATGCTTTCCTGTGGCACATGAAGATGAAGACTTATTTATCTTATTCTATATTTGAAATCTTGTATTAGGCCTGTGGCCATGGAGTTGTAAAAGACTATGTTTGTCTCTAGAACGATATGTAATAATGACCTTTGTTTCTGTGTACTTCATCTTAAACTTTGGATGCTAGCATTGATCCAGGGACTAGCATTGCAATAACAGGGATCCTTACCTTTATAAAGGGAGGGATCTTACAAATGGTATTAGAGCACTGTTTTGCCTGTTGGATTATGACCCTAGGATTGGATTAGAAACCACTAAGGAAATTTTTTCAACAATTTCCACACTTGTCTTTTTCTTCTCGTAAACTTTTCTAATTCTTCTTTCTCATCTCTCTTTGTAGATGAACTCCATCAACGAAGCTGTAAGGAAGGGACCACTCATGACTATGACCCTAGAGTGCGATACTGAATTTCCAAAGGCCCTCAAGAACCTTATGGTTACCATGGGGATACATGGTGCAGCTGTGTACAAAGGTTTCCCTGTGATGGATGAAGGAGAAGAATATTGGTGGGTGCAACTTCACTTGTACAAAAACAAGGAAGACAACCACAAAGAATCAGGATTCTGCATGGTCACCAACTCAGTGATGCACACCACATTCTTTGATTCTGCAAGGGATGCAGCTTGGAAGGCCATCAAAGAGCTTGGTGAAAGACTCAAGTGCAGAATTCTCAACACCCAAAATGACAAGCATACCCAAGAGTTGGAAACTACCAACCAAGAACTAAGGGAAGACATCATAGACTTAATTTGGGAATCTTGTGAACAAGATAGGAAGATGGCTACTAAGGATGCTTTGATAGCCATTTTGTCTAGTGAGTGAGAGTTGTAACGTACTTCATTAGTTGGACCACCACACTTATCATTTTATTTCCAAAATTTTGTCTAAGTTATGTTGAACCTTGGATGCTTGTAGTGAATTTATGTCTACCATGACTTGTGTGTTTGGTTTGCAAATGATATGCTTGTGCTACCTTGTTTTGTGTTTTTTTGTTGATGTTATTCCTAACTTTTCTCTATCTTATAAAATAGATGCCTAATGTTACTATCTGCACGGCTGAAGAGTTCAAGGGAACTCGTTTTGGCACTCGTCTTATTGAGCTCACTAGTGTGCTCAATCTTCCGCTTCCTAGCATCATGATGCTTCCCCTGACCAAGTTCGAGAAGAAGGACCTTTTGGGTTTCAAGGTTACTCAGCCAGGACGCCAGACTGAGCCAGCCACGGAGGCTATCACCTTCAAACTTATGCATGATGACAAGGAGAGAGGCCTAGAGGTAGTCATGCAGGATTTACTTGGGCGTTTGTTAGGGAGACACTCGCGAGAGATTAGAGGTACTCACTTCCATGCCTTCGGAAGACGTGACGAGGATGGTGAGGCTATTGACTTCGAGGATGCTGCTAGAGAGACGGCAGAGCCGATTCTTCTGTACCTCCAGGACCTAGAGGTTCTTCTTAGGCACCTAGATACTGATAGGACCAACATCATGATTAGCAATGACGAACTCCAGGCGCAACTTCATGAGAAGGACAAGCTCTTCGCGGAGCAAGATGAGATAGTCAAGGAAATGGAGGCCAAGTTTGAGAGTCAGGATAGGAAGTTCAAGAGTCAAGAGAAAAGAGTTCAAGATAGGAACAAGAGGATTCGAGAGATGACTGCAGAACTAGAGGCCAAGGACTTCGAGCTCGAGCATCAGCAAGTTGTGATTGAGAGACTTCGTTCACAGAAGAGGGCTCTCAAAGACAAGGTGGAGTCCTTGACTACCAATGTCGAGGAATACAAGACCGCTATGGAGAATGTAGGTCTTACACTTGTTGATGAGGAGGTTGATGCAAAGGAGTAGTGATGACTACTCATTTACCTTTTATTTACCATGCTTTTGATTATTGAGTCGCAATGATCATCCAACATGTGGATGACTTGCTATTGGTGTGTTTTCTTTTCAAACTTGTTGTCTATGTTGTTGAACTTTTGTTATTTTGATGCATGTTTGGTGATTGTTTATGTGATGTATTGTGCATGTTAAGCATCTACGGGTATCTCATTCTTATCCTTATGAAAACCACAGATGCCTCCTCGACGTGCCAACCCTAACCCGAACAACAACAATGTCACCCTAGAGATGCAATAGCTGATGACAGCACAGACATAGCTGATGCAGATGATGACTACTTTCATACAGAATCAGAATAACAACAACAACAACAATCAGAACAATCCACCAGGTTTTGACATGCTCACCAGATTCCTAAGACTGAGGCCAGCAAAGTTCTCAGGGACTACTGATCCCATGGTGGCCAATTATTGTCTACGCTCAGTGAACAAGGATTTGGTAACTATCGGCTGTACCGACGAGGAGAAAGTCAGGTTTACATCACACTTGTTGGAAGGACCAGCAGCTACTTGGTGGGATAATTTCCAGATCACCACTCCCATTGAGGATGTGACATGGGCTATCTTTGAAGATGGTTTTCGTACAGCTCACATCTCATCCGGAGTGATGAGTTTGAAGAAGAAGGAATTTCATAACTTGAAGAAGCGCCACCGCAGCGTGGCTGAATATATTGAGGAATTCAACAATCTGGTGCGTTATGCACCAGATGAAGTTGACACTGATGCCAAGAGGAAAGAGAAGTTCCTCGAAGGACTGAACGATGAACTGAATCTGCAGTTAGTTGTGGCCTATGTCCCCACTTATCAATCTCTTTGTAACAAGGCTGCCATCTTGGAGAGCAAGATGAAATAGGTTGAAAGCAGGAAGAGGAAACACTCTGACAAGCACAACTCGGGATCGTCTCACAAGCGTTCCCATTATGATGATAGTGGGAGTTCTGGATCCCACAAGCATGGAAAGTACAACAGCCACCACAACCACAACCGTCATCATGACAACAAGCATCACCGTAGTCATGACAATGACAAGTACAAGAATTACAAGAGTGGATACAAGAGCCACCACAATGGAAATGGAAGTGGTAGTGGAAGCCAGCCTGTCAAGAAGGATCTTAGTCAGGTTGAATGCTTCAAGTGCAAGAAGATGGGGCATTGTGCAAATGAATTCCCAGAAAAGAAAGTTGAAGGACCCAACAAGCCGAACCCTTTCCAGAAGGGACAAGTGAACCACATCAATGTGGAAGAAATCTATGAGTAGTCCGATGCTGTGGCTGGTAAGTTCAAACTCAATTCTATTCCAGCACTTGTTCTTTTTGATACTGGTGCATCACATTCATTCATATCAAAAGCATTTGTTGATAGAAATGGATTTCCAACTGAAAACATTGGGTGTCCAATAAAAGTAAGTTCTCCAGGTGGAGATATTATAGTAAGTCTTGGATGCCGGGATCTAGTAATAGATTTTGGAAAGCATAAGTTTCCAGTGAGTCTGATAATCCTAGATTCCCAAGGACTATATGTAATTTTGGTAATGGATTGGATGACCAAGTATGAAGGAGTACTAGATTGTGCTAATCGAACTGTTGCACTCACAACCCCAAAAAAGAAACTGATAAGATTCAAGTCTAACTTTGAATCAAAAGTAAGTAAGCTAAATTCTCTTAAGGGGGTTAGAATAGACAGTGTGCCAATTGTGAGTGAATATCCGGATGTATTTCCGGAAGAATTGCCGGGAATGCCACCAGATAGAGATGTGGAATTTTTGATTGACTTGCTACCAGGATCAGGACCAATAGCAAAGAGACCATACAAGATGTCAGTTGATGAGTTGAAAGAACTCAAGAAACAACTTGGAGAACAGTTGCAGAAAGGATTTATTCAACCAAGTTCTTCATCTTGGGGAGCACCAGTTTTGTTTGTGGAAAAGAAGGATATAAGTCAAAGGTTATGCATAGATTATCGTTCACTCAATGAGGTGACTATCAAGAACAAATACCCTTTGCCTAGAATCAATGACTTGTTTGATCAGCTAGAAGGAGCCTGTGTGTTCTCAAAGATTGATCTCCGGTCAGGTTATTTCCAACTCAAGATAAGAGAACAAGACATACCTAAGACAACTTTCACCACTAGGTATGGATCGTATGAGTACACTGTGATGCCATTTGGTTTGACCAATGCACCAGCTTACTTCATGAATATGATGAACAAGGTGTTCATGGAGTTCCTTGACAAGTTTGTTCTCGTTTTCATCTATGACATTTTGATCTATTCCAAAAGCAAAGAAGAGCATGAAGGACATTTGCGTTTGATACTTGAGAAGCTTAGAGAGCATAAGCTGTATGCCAAATTTAGCAAGTGTCAATGTTGGTTAAATGAAGTTGGATTTCTTGGACACGTTGTGTCAGGAAATGGTGTAGCAGTTGATCCCGCAAAAGTGTCAGCTGTAACTGAGTGGGAATCTCCAAAGTCAGTGAAAGAGGTTCGTAGTTTCCTTGGCTTGGCAGGATACTACAGAAGGTTCATTGAGAATTTCTCCAAGATTGCTAAGCCAATGACAGAGTTGCTAAAGAAAGACAAGAAATTTGCTTGGTCTGAAGGATGTGAACTCAGTTTCCAAGAATTTAAGAAGAGACTAGTGACAGCACCAGTCTTATGTTTGCCAGATTTGGAGAAAGATTTCCATGTATATTGTGATGCATCTCATCATGGATTAGGTGCAGTTCTAATGCAAGAAGGAAAAGTTGTGGCTTATGCCTCGAGACAACTCAAAACTCATGAGGTAAATTACCCTACTCATGATTTAGAGTTAGGCTCTGTTGTCCATGCACTCAAAACATGGAGACACTATCTTTTGGGAAAACGATGTGAAGTGTTCACAGATCACAAGAGTTTGAAGTATATGTTCACTTAGAAAGAAATCAACATGAGATAAAGAAGATGGCTAGATCTCATCAAGGACTATGACTTGAGTTTGCAATACCATCCCGGTAAAGCAAATGTTGTAGCAGATGCTCTAAGTCGTAAAGTTTTTGTGAATAGCCTTACTAAGGAAGAGTTGCCAGATGATCTATGTGCCCAATTTAGAGATATCAGATTGGAGATTGTACCTGAAGGACATCTCATGTCATTGGATGTTCAACCCACTTTGTTGGACAAAATCAAAGAAGCCCAAAAGACAGATAAGGAAATTGAGGAGATTAAGGAAAAGATTGGTAAAGGAAAATCCAAAGGATTCCATAAAGACGAACATGGTACTTTATGGTATGGAAAACGTATCTGCGTTCCGCAAGATCCGGAGCTTCGGAAACTGATTTTACAAGAAGCGCACAACTCACCATATTCCATTCATCCGGGTAACACCAAAATGTACATGGATATGAAAGAAAGGTTTTGGTGGAGTAATCTCAAGAAAGACATCGCCGAACATATTGCTTTGTGTGATGTATGTAGTAGAGTGAAAGCAGAACATCAAAAACCAGCAGGATTGCTACAACCACTACCTATTCCTGATTGGAAGTGGGACAAGATTGGCATGGATTTCATCACGGGATTGCCAAGGACCAGGTCAGGATATGATTCTATTTGGGTAGTAGTGGATCGCCTAACTAAAGTGGCTCATTTCATACCCGTGAAGACAACCTACACAAGTGCTAAGCTAGCCAAGATCTATATGAGTAGGATTGTAGGTCTACATGGAGTACCCAAGAGTATTGTGTCTGATAGGGGAACTCAAGTCTCTTCTCATTTTTGGAGGCAACTACATGAGTCATTGGGAACGAGGTTGGAATTCAGCACTGCTTTTCATCCTCAGACTGATGGACAAACAGAAAGGACCAACCAGATTCTTGAAGATATGTTGAGGGCATGTGCCCTAGACTATGGAGCCAGTTGGGATGAAAGTCTGTCTTACGCAGAATTCTCTTACAATAACAGCTATCAAGCCAGTGTTGAGATGGCACCGTTTGAATTTCTCTATGGGAGAAAGTGTACCACCCCATTATTATGGAATGGTGTGGGAGAAAGAAGTTTGTTCGGACCAGAACTAATCAAAGAGGCTGAAGAGAAAGTCAAACTAGTTAAGGACAGATTGAAGATAGCACAGTCTCGATAGAAAAGCTACGCAGATCCTAAGCATAGAGAAGTCACCTATGAAGTGGGTGATAGAGCTTATCTTAGAGTGTCACCACTTCGTGGAGTGAAGAGATTTGGAGTCAAAGGAAAATTGGCCCCAAGATATGTTGGACCATTCAAGATTTTGAGTCGTAAAGGAGAAGTAGCTTATGAGATTGAATTGCCAGAATCATTGTCTGCCGTTCACAATGTGTTTCATGTGAGTCAGCTTAAGAAATGCCATCCAGAGATGGAAGAGACTTCTTTGAAGGATACCATACCTTTGGAGGAGGTTCAATTGGAAAGTGATCTCACTTATGAGGAAAAACCTATCAAGATTCTTGAGACTGCAGAAAGAGTTACTCGGACTAAGACTATCAAATTCTGCAAAGTTCAATGGAACCATCATTCCAAAGAAGAAGCAACATGGGAAAGAGAAGATGATCTTCGGAAAGACCACCCTCACCTATTTGCTAGCCAATCCGAATCTCGAGGACGAGATTCACCTTAAGGGGGTTAGATTTGTAACATCCCTAAAATCATGTTTTCAAAACTTTGCATATCATCCATGCATCCATGATCATTTAAGGTTCTTTTTCAAAGTCATTTCAAAAACAGGAGCATCTGAATGCTCATTATTTTATGTAAGCAAGGCAATGGCCATATTGCTACCTTCTAATAGGAAAAATACTTATTTTAATCAGTAAGATTTTGAGCTTGAGTTTGAGTGATGTTTCTAAGGTTTGGTCAAGGTTGTCAAAAATAATTATGAATTATAAACCATTCCTATACTATTTATAAACATTTAAATAAGGCTTGGTTTAAACCTCTTTTCGAAACCCATTTTGAATTTGAGTGAGATTAGGTGTTTTACGCATCCCAGAATGCAAGTTTCAATAAACAAAGGTTTGGAGAAAGTTTCATTTGAATCAGATTTGATTTGGGTTTTGATTTCAAACCAGAAATTCAAATCAGAAAAAGAAAAAGTGAAGGGGAGAAAAAAATAAAGCAAACAGACTAAGCTAGCCCAACCCAGCCCAGTCCGGCCCATCTAGCCCAACTAAACCCTCACCCGAAGCGTTTTCTTTTACTCGCAACAACACCCGCAGAGTCTATGACGACTCGACCCCATCTCCTCTCTCTTTCTCACACTGACAAAACAGCCCCACCTGTCAGTCGTCTCTTCAACCCGCCGCAATCAACTCCGGCCGTTTCATCCCCCGTCACTGCCGTTGAATTTGCGATTTAAATTCCGTTGATTCGTCGAGTAACTCCCCGTACAGCTTCGGCTACTTAACGCCCCCTCTCCGCTCATTTCCCCTCACTCGGCACACCATTTCCGCCACCAGGCTGCCGGCAATTCAAGTTGCAACGCCGCTGCCCGACGCTCTCCGGCGACCTATTCCGGTGAGCCCCGTTCTCTCCTTCACCTCTCATTCTTACGAGCTTTCTTGTCATACCTGTGCGCATCTTCTCACACCTTTTGTTTGCTCTAAAACACCCTAGGTCGTCGTCTCCGTCGAGCCCCGCGAACGACCAAAGCGCCGCCCGACTCCGGCAAACAATCACGGTAAATCCAGACCGCCCCTTGACCCCTAGTCCTTACGACTGTGTTCGCCTTGCCCCTGTGCATCTCCTAATGCCTTTCGTTCATCTGATAGCACCGTAGAACGTCGCCTCCGTCTGCAGCAGTGAACACCAGACGCGAGAGCGAACTCCGACGAGGTTTTCCGGCCATGCCAGAGCACCCCTGTCCAAGAAAAGACCACGTCGAGCTTCGCCATCGTCACGCGAGCTCAGTAAGCATCTGCACGTTCCTCCTAACCCCCTAGACTCACCGGGACGCCACCGCCAGTAGGTCCGCCGCCGCTGTAGCCTCGCGCGCCGCCAGATCTTGGTCAGAGCATTGTGAGCCATCAGATCTGGATCCTGTGGCCACAAATAGATCACTTAACGAAGCGTTTTCTTTAGATCTTAGCCGCACAGTGTCACTTAAATCCTACGGCTCTAGATGGTTCATCCAACCGAAACGGTATCAGCCAATCAGACGCTGCCGCGTGGCTAGTTCTTTGTTTTAAAATCAGAATTTAGATCTATTAGTAATTCAAACTTGCAAAATTCATAACTTTTGATCCGCACGTTCAAATTTTGCAAACTTTATATCATTGGAATCAGGAGAGAAAATCCTATCTGTTTATGCAATGTGTTTAATGTTTTGCCTCTGTAAAAATGGTTATTTTTGCAGAAACATTTGTAGGCATAATTTGAGTATGGAAACTATTTGAAAAATGTTTTAAAGATCAAATAAAGTTTATTTTGAGTATCTTGGACTTGTTTTTGTTTCAGTACTGTATACTTGTCTTTTTTGGTATAGAAAAATCATCACATGTCATTTGCATGCATTCATATATTTTTGTTTGTATATTTTTGATATGTGATTTTGGTGCCATTATTTTATGTGTAGATTTTGGTGCTAATAGTGATTGTGGTTGTGAAGATTGTTGCTACTCCCCAAACTACCAAGGCAAGTGGTGCTTCATGTTTTATTCCTATATTGTTACCTATGCATTAGAAATATTTTGTATAGGACTTGCATGAATATTTTGCTAAGTAACTATATGCTATGCTTGGGAAATCCTAGTAGTTGTAGAATTGTTAGAATTTCCTCTAAGTTAGGATGCTTAGCCTAGCTACTAGCAAACAAGGGGGGATTATATTCATGCTATGTGAAATATTTCTAAGTCATTGACTTATGCTTTTGCTTAATAAAACAACTAAGTGAATGAAACACCTGGGTGGAATGGAAAGAATGGTTTGTGTTGAGTGGTTACACAAGGCCCATTTCTATGGGTTACCTTGTGTATCTCACTTGTGGAAAGCCACCCAGGAACAAAGGGATTTGAGATGCAAAATGTTAAGAAGCTTCTAGTGCAGCCACATGGCATTATGGGCTCTGCCTGGATCATAAATGTTGCAATAACTTAGCCATTTGGACAGTTGGTGGTAGTGGGATGATAGGTTTGGAGCACGTCCATTTGGTCTAAGGGAAGGCTTTTGAAAGGTCCTGTCTTGGTGAAAATCAAGTCTTGTGGGGAAAGTGCACAACCTCTGCAGATGGAAGAATCTAAGTACTTAGCCATGTCCCTGGTATTGGACAACTTGAGCATCAAGACATGGAAGCTATCAAGAATCTCCTCATCCCAATTTTCTAAGTTAAAACTTGTGGTTGAACAAGGGTGAAGGTTCACCAATTTCTATTGGTGATTCCTTGGGGAAAGTTTTGTCAAAGAAAAACTTAATGTTTTCTACTAATAGGTAAAACCTATTTTGATCAAAGCAAGCCTAAGCTACACTTAGCCAAATTCATGTAGTATCTAGATGCTAATATTCTACTAAGGTATCACTTGCCAATACTATTCTAATGTATTGACCCACTGTGGCTGTAACTTGTGATGTTGCAGGTTACTCTGATGATGATTAGGGGTTATGAGTCTACACTCAACATGCTTGCCTGTGGCACATGAACATGAAGACTTATTTATCTTATTCTATATTTGAACTCTTGTATTAGGCATATGGCCATGGAGTTGTAAAAGACTATGTTTGTCTCTGGAACGATATGTAATAATGACCTTTGTTTCTGTGTACTTCATCTTAAACTGTGGATGCTAGCATTGATCCAGGGACTAGCATTGCAATCACAGGGATCCTTACCTTTATAAAGGGAGGGATCTTACAAGAGCGTGGTTCGTGGCACGGATCCATAGTCACCCGCCGAGAAATCGAGTGGCTTCGCAAGACTCATTGAGTCCCTACCGAGGTACAATGTCGCTTACTCGGCAAGGAATCCACCCCCATAGTCTAGGATGGCGAATATGTAGTTTTTATGTCTCATTTCTTCAGAGGATTCGGTCTTCCTCTTAGAGACTTTGCCAAAGGTTTCCTAGAGTTCATTGGCCTTCAGCCTCATCACCTGCTGGCTAATGCCATTGCCTCTATGTCGGCCTTTATTTCGTCCTCAGAGGGATACTTCGGCCTCTGGCATTCTATAGTAGTTTGGTCGAAGTTTTTCCATATCCGAGCCAACGTTGTGCCGGATAAATCTTTCCATCCTTCCGAGAAGTCTTTGACCCAATGTGGGGCAGCTTCCATCACACCCCGGAAGAACGCCTCAGTTTCCCCGAGTTACATGCCTAGAGTCTTGCAAGAAGTGGCATAGATCATTTTCTATGTCAAAAATACTGGCAAGGAGGATAAGATTCGGCTCCCTGCCTTCTCAGTCGGTCCCCCTTATAAGCAACATTGGAACTATAATCCGAAAAAGACTGACGCTCTTGCCGAGGCATTTGAGCTCCGACTCAAGGAATTGATTCTAGCGGGGCTTCACGGCGAAGATTTGATGGCCGCTTTTATTAGCAGTCGGATCTTCCCTTTCCAGCTGCGGTCTCATAAGCTTTGCTATATGAGCGGTCATCTGGATCCCAACCGAGTCTCCACGGTCGAGCTTGAAGATGCCCAGATTCAGAAACGTGTCCGGGCTATCTTCAAGACTGAAATGGCCGAGGATTGGGCATGGGGAATAAAGCCCTTTTCCCGTGATAACCCCCTCCTTAGGTAACTCGAATTTTATTTGTCCTATCCGAGTTATTTTCCTTGGCTCCGCCGATTATTTTGCTAATTTTTGTCCATCCTTTCTGCAGAAATTTGATGAACAAGCTTCGAAGGACGTCGAGGTGCTCGTTCTTCCATGGAGTGACGATCGTAGTACCCCGGACAATGGGGAACCAGACTCAGAGGAGTTTATCCCCAAACCCGAGGCTGCTCCTACTCATACTCGGGGTAAAGCCTCTGCTCGTGCCGACGAAGGTGACTCGGACAACGTCCAAATTCTTGAGGTAGTTGCCACGGTTCCTATCTCTTACGCATTCCCGCCTCCTTCTTTCCCAGCTAATTCGGCTGGCTAGGTGCATGAGGTCGAACCCCTTGTCTCCGAAGCTCCCGCTCCATCGAAGAAACGTGCTGCTTCGAATGATCCCTCGGATGTAGCTCCCAAGAAACGAATTAAGAGATCCACCTAGAACCCTCCGAAGCGGAAAATGATGCCCGGAGTTTCTGCTTGTATTTCTTGTTTCTCTCTTTTTGTTTCTGATTTGGTTTTTCTCTTTATCTCGACAGTGCTCCTCTTTCTGCTAAGACGAGTGGTCCGAGCATGACCTCACATATTACTCGGCCATCCTCGCCATCGCCCCAAGGGGATTTTCCAGTTTTAGGCCCTGTTCGCAATGATCCTCCTCTCATGCAGACTAACAGCCCATCTCGGCAAGAAGAGGCCGAGGCTGCCCCTGGTGATAGTGCTGATGTCGCTATGCTGGACCATTCAATTTATTTGGTAACTTCTTCTGAGGTTCCTAAGGTTGTCCCCATCGAATCTACTCCTGCCGAGGTTCCTTCTACTTTGGCTCATGCTGAAACTACTGCTACCTCGGCTCCTGCTGAAGCTGCCGCTACCTCGGCTCCTGCTGAAGCTGCCGCCCCTTCTGCTTCTGAGGTTATTTCTCTGAGTTCAGTTCACCCTCCTAAGTCATTGCCTGTCACCGAAGTTCCCTCCAAGACCAAGAAGGATTGCGCTGCAAAATCCAAACCGGCTTAGAAAGTTAAACCTGGTTCTTCTTAGCCGAGCATCGTCGACATGCTTCATAAGGGAGCCTCTGTTGCTAAACCTGGATCTGTCTCCGCCATCGGCACACAACTTGTGCTTCATAAGAGCCCGTCGGCATGGGTAGATGCATAGCATACGCGAGAGGCCAAGGGCAAGGTTTTAACGCGCAAGGAGAATGGAGGAAGCCTCAGGGTCTTTGGTAGAGTATGCCAACAATTGGAATGTTGCCGATCAGATCGAGGGTAACCCAAGTAATCAACCCTTCCAGCTTTCCGATATTAGCAGCCATTTGCATTTGGATACCAGAGTTGTACTTGAGAGCGCATAGTATACTATATGCCCACTAGTCCCTGAGCTTGCGACCGAATAACTTGTTATTCGTTTGGAAGCTTCCACTTCTTAAAATATAGTTACTTGCGTGTATAATAGACATTTTTTGATATTCAAGTTTATCTTAAAACATATACAACACCTAGATCCGAGCCAAGTTTTGCTTGATTCAGATCTTTAAGTTTTGGCTCTGAATATCCAGCCACCTAGATTCGAGTCGAGTTTTTCTTGATTCGGATCTTTTTAAGTTTTGGCTTTAAATATTCAGCCATCTAGATCTGAGTCATGTTTTACTTGATTCGGATCTTGTTGCGTATCTTTCCATGTATAACTTACTGCTATCTTATGTTGCTCACAATCGACGTACCGCCGAATTCCAGAAGCTGCTCTTTTCTCATAGGAAATTGCAGGTCAAGTATGACAAGATGGTTCCCATTCCGAAGAAAACAGGTAAATTATGCGGCGTGTACACCAAAATTCTTTATTCAAGTCTTTGGTTCTCAATTGACTTGTGATTTATCTTTACTTAGCCAACATTGACACTCAAAATGCTTTGCTGACGAAGAAGATTTCCAGTCTTGAAGGTTAGTCGTCGACCCTTTATTTACTTGTTTATTTATTTTTTCTTCTAAATAATTTCTGAGTATCTTATAGTACTCTATTCTCGGCTCAGCCGAATTACAAAGCTTTGCAGCGTCACATCAAGAGTGCATATCCATGTGTGATATGATGCTGCATTTTTTAGAGCAAGCAGGGACTCATTCGGCGCAGCTGAAGGAGAAGGATGACGAGATAACTCGGCTTCGCGCTGAGGTTGAGTCCTTAAAATCGTCCCAGAAGTATGAGCTGGAGAAAATTGATCAGGAGTTTTCTGAGAAGAAGAATCGGCTAACTCTCCAGCTTCAGAAGAACAAAGCACTTCTCGATGCGACCGAGTTAAAAAATAAGTCCATGACAGACGAAATTACTCGGTTTGAGAAGAAAAGAGTTGGCTGGTCCGAGGATCTTTAGAAGAAGGTGCGATATATCCATCGTAAGCTTATTGGTCGACTTTTTTATCTTGTGGTTATTGGATGAGTTATTCTTTGCTCGTTGCTCATCTTGATTTATGTGATGTTTTGCATTACAGATCA
Source organism: Avena sativa (assembly GCA_916181665.1). Taxonomy (NCBI): domain Eukaryota; kingdom Viridiplantae; phylum Streptophyta; class Magnoliopsida; order Poales; family Poaceae; genus Avena; species Avena sativa. The sequence goes on from OV702281.1 coordinate 339,643,540, forward strand.
CTTTTCGTAATCCGAGCCCGTGAGTAACAAGGCCGTGGTCAATGTCCATGCCCGCCGAGGTGTCCCCAATATTCCGGGTCAAGAATATTCTATTGAGGATTTCCTGATTGCCGTCGCTGCCGCCATTGAACCAATGAAGATCATGGGAAGAGATTTGGTGAAAGCGGCCATTCGAGCCTTCAATGTGCTCTGGCCGAATGAACCGAATATTACCAAGGTTAAAGTACTTGTGGCGAAATTGATGAATTCTCAAACTCAGTTGAACCTTTGGAGAGAATCCGCCGGTTGAGCGGGGGCTGACATGGCGTTTACTGCTGTTCTATCATGGTATGAGGATATCTCTCTTGATATATTGATGAATTTGTGTACTGGTTCTCCTTGGATCGAAAACCCGGACCATATCACTCGCTGCCAAGCCCGTTCTTATCAACTTATCGACTATGCCAACGTGCATCAATGGAATGAGGGGCCGAGTTTTCTCTCAGACGAAGCCGAAGAAAATGTTGAGGCTGCTGAGGACGATGAGTCTAATGGAGACTCTAGTGATGAATATAACTCGGATGAAGATTCTAGAAGTTCACATGAGTCAAATGATGGTTCGGGGAAAAGCGCTGAAGCTCGGTCTTCCTCCAAGGGAACTGAAGCTTCCCAAGCCTAGGGCGGAGCTTCACGTAAAGCGGAGAATACTCAAGATATCCCGATTACTTCGGTCGATGCCGAGGTAACTTCCGCGGAAGTTCATGCAACCTCGGAGGCCCCTGTTCCTGAAGTCGCTGCTTCTACAGAAGCCGAGGTGCCTTCGGTTGTAACCGAGATATCTACTATGGAAGCCCCTTCCCGTGCGACTATCGTTTCTCCTCTTGCTGATGACCCGTCTGTGGCCACTGCTTGAGCTACAAAACTCTCTACTTGCTAACTCCCCGGTATTGCCGGGCATATGTTGTTTTAAGACAATCTGCCCCTTTTGGTATTGTGTGATCTGTATGACTTCAGAATCTTTCCTATGTTATGCTAATCGTTAAGATGTTACCATTCTGGGTGAATCATCCGGCGTGTATCACCATTTGCGATTTTTAACTCGTAGGTTCGAAACAGACACATTTGACTATCCGAGTTTTTTAGAGATTACGAGCAATATTTGACGATGAGCGTTTGGGTCAATATACGACAACAGCCATAGAAAAGATATTAGAATATGTGTCAGCTTGCATACAGTTCATTCCATAGTCGCTTTTCATGTGTTTGATTTTCCGTTGGCTCTTATCTCACTTATCGTGTAGTCCTTCTCTAGACAATAATAAGTCAGAGATTTGGCCTCCGGTGTCAACACATTACTAATTCGAATTGAGGATTGAACATATAATCCATCCGACATATCGAATATATAACACAAGGATAGATAACGCGGGGCAGTCCTCGAGTTACTGCTCGTGTTGCCGAGGTCTCATTAACTGATTCATTTCCGATAAATCAAATACATAATATGGGGATAAATAACATGGGGCAGTCCCCGAGTCATTGCTCGAGTTTCCGAGGTCTCATTCAATAATTTCTTACATATCAAATACATAATATAGGGATAAATAACATGGGGTAGTACCCGAGTCACTACCCGAGCTGCCAAGGTCTCATTAATTCATTTCTGACATACAAAGCCAACATATAATAATACGGGATATAGTACACTTCCTCTAAGTGTAGAATGGACGAAGTAAAACTACATTACATGGTCTTTTTGACTCATCTCCAGATTTGTCCGCCTTATTCTTCTCTGGTGCTTGAGCATCTATGAAATAATATGCATCATTATGCAGTGCTTTGCTCACGATGAATGGGATCTCCCATCGAGGTGATAGCTTATGCATGCCAGCTGTGCGTTGCACGAGCCGAAGGACCAGATCTCCCTCCTTAAATACTCAGAGGTTTACCTTCTTGCTATGATAGCGTCTGAGGTCTTGTTGATAAACGACCGATCTGGACAATGCCAGTTCTCTTGCTTCTTCTAATAAATCAGAGTCATCTTGCCGAGATACTTCATTTACCTCGGTGCTTGTGTATTGGGTGACTCTAGGCGAATCATGCACTATGCCGGCTAGGATCACAACTTCTTCCCCATATACAAGAAAGAATGGGGTGTATCCCATTGATCTATTCGGGGTGGTTCTTAAACTCCATAGCACTGTTGGAAGTTCCTTAATCCAATAACCCGCCGACCTTTGGAGTGGCTCCATGAGCCGAGGTTTTATTCTAGATAATACAAGTCCATTTGAACTTTCCACTTGTCCATTTGACGCTGGATGTGCTACCGAGGCAACATCGAGTTTTATGCTCTTATCTTGGCAGAACCGAGCAAAGGATCCTTCAACAAAATTTGTGCCATTGTCTGTAATGACACTATGTGGGTATCCATACCTCGGAATAATATCATTGAGAATTTTCACTGCTGTGGGCCCGTCATATTTTCTTATTGGCTTTACCTCTATCCATTTCGTGAACTTGTCCACCATGACCAAAATGTGAATCATGACGCCGCGAGCCGGCTTAAACGGACCTACCATATCCAGGCACCATACGGAGAATGGCCAAGTGATTGGTATTGTTTTTAACTCGGACGAAGGCATATGTATTTTGCTGGCATATCTCTGGCAACCATTGCACCTCTCTACCAATTATTTTGCTTCCTTTAGCGCACTTGGCCAATAAAATCCATGTAGGAATGCTTTGGCCACAAGGGATCTGGATGAGGCATGGTGCCCGCATTCCCCTTGATGTATGTCCAAAAGGATTTCTTGTCCTTTTGCCAGGCTAACACATGTTTTCAGCACATTTGTTACGCTTCTCTTATAAAGTTCATTGTTTATTATTGTGTAATCCTTTGCCCTTCTTACTATCTTCCTAGCAAGGACCTCATAATTTGGTAGGGTCTCATCTTTGAGGAATAGAAATATTGGATGTGCCTATTCTGGCATGTCGTTCGCCGGGGTAACCGTTTCATCAGTTTCCATCACTTCTCCCAACATAATTTCTGTTGAATTCTCGCAATCAGTCCCTGGATTCACCGTGTCAGTCCCGGGGTTAATATTCGGCTCATTTCCCTTATCAATTTCCATTGGGACAAATTCAGATTTTTGATCTATAGAGATACGAATTGATTCGGACTCTGGGGAAGGTATGATTGATGGCTTTCTTAGGTGTTCTGAAGCGATATCGGGTGGAATAGACTATCTGGTCGATCCGAGCTTTGATAGGGTATCTGCAACCTCATTTTCCGCCTGAGGTATATGATGAAATTCACACCCATCGAAATAACCACTAATCTTTTGTACATGAAATCTATATAAGTCCATGTTTGCATCCAGTGCGTCCCATTTTCCTGATACTTGCTAGACTACAAGGTCCGAATCTCCAAATCATAGAATCCAACGTATGCCAATTTCTTTCGCTATTTTTAGGCCATGGACAAGCGTCTCATATTCGGCTACATTGTTTGATGCAGCAAAGTGTATTTGTGATACGTAGTTCAGTTGATCTTTCTTTGGGGATGTTAATACTATTCCTTCTCCCAACCCATTTCTTAGTTTGGACCCATCAAAATGCATCGTCCAATAGTTTGGATCAGGCAGCGGGGGTTCATACTATATTTCGGCCCAATCGACAAAAAAGTCGGCCACTGCCTGAGATTTGATTGCATCTCGCCTATCAAATTGCGGAGCATAAGGGGATAACTCAATTTCCCACTTTGCTATTCGTCTGCTCGCATCTTTGTTGCTCATTATCTCAGCTATTGGTGCCTCGCAAATTACTTCTATGGGGTGTTCCTCAAAATAATGCTTGAGATTTTTAGCCGATATATACACTCCATAAGCCATTTTCTGGTAATGTGGATAATTTTGCTTCGAGGCGGATAATACCTCGCTTAGGTAATAAACTGGCCTTTGTACCAACCATCGCGCTCGACAACTATCACAGCGCTCACAACTCGGTTTGTTGCTGCTACATAGAGCAACATAGCCTCTTTTGATAGTGGCGAGGCTAAAATTATTGCTGTGGCCAACATCTTTTTTAACTCATGGAAAGCGTTATCAGCCTGAGGTGTCCAGGTGAATTTATCGGATTTTTTCATTAAATGATACAAAGGCAATGCTTTTTCTCCTAGCCGACTCACAAACCAACTTAAAGATGCAAGGCATCCAGTAAATTTTTGCACATCATTAAGGCACTTCGATAGTTCCATCCTTTCAACTACCCGAATTTTAGTAGGATTTGTCTCTATTCCTCGACTAGACACAAGAAAACCAAGTAACTTTCCGGCTGGTACACCAAAGGTATATTTTTCTAGGTTAAGCTTCATTCGGAATCTTCTTAGATTCACGAATGTCTGTCGGATATCTTCTAGGAGCATATGGCTCTCTTTGGTTTTTATCACCACATCATCAACATATACTCGAACATTTTTTCCAATCTGATCATGCAAACATTTTTGCATACACCTTTGGTACGTGGCTCCTGCATTGCGCAGGCCGAATGGCATGATACGATAGCAATAAGACCCATACGGGATGATAAACACAGTTTTTATTTGATCAGCCAGGTTTAATGGTATTTGATGGAAGACAGAATACGCGTCTACAAATGATAACAATTCACAACCTGCGGTTGAATCAATAACTTGGTCTATCCTAGGCAAAGGAAAAGAATCATTGGGACACGCCTTGTTAAGGTTCGTGTAATTGATGCACATACGCCAAACGATAGCTACGTTCAGATCATCCTTCTTCTTTTCAACCAACACCGGGTTAGACAGCCAATAAGGATGAAGTACTTCCATAATAAACCCGGCTGCAAGGAGCCAAGCTATTTCATCCCCTATAATTTTTATCCTGTCTTCGGCGAAGCGGCGGAGAGGTTGCTTCACCGGCCTTGTGATACGTCGGAAACATATCTATAATTTTTGATGCTCCATGCTTGTTTAGTATCTACTTTTCTTTGATTGTCTACAATTTGAGGTGCTTTTTTACATGTTTTCTAGTACTAACCTACTAACAAGTTGCAACAATGTCAGATGCCTGTTTTCTGCTGTTTTTGGTTACAGAAAAGTTAGTAAAGAAATATTCTCGAAATTGGACGGGACAAACGTCAAAGTCAATTACTTTCCGTGGAGAACAAGAAGTCCAGAGGGGAGCCGGAGAGGCCGGCCAGGGCGGCCAGACCCACCCTAGGCGCGGGTGGGCCCTGCCCCGCGCCTGGGAGGGGTGTGGGGCCCCTGGCCGCCGCCTAGGCCTCCCCCTTCGCCTATAAAAATCCCCCGATGCAGAAACTCTAAGCACCCAATCAAATCTCCACGAAACCGTCTATAGCCGCCTCCACCATCGTCCCTAGATCGGGGGGATCTGAAGTTCTTCCCGGCACTCTGCCGGAGGGGAGATCATCCCGGAGGCCTTCTCTCCGGTATGATGCGTGAGTAGTTCCACCTTGGACTATGGGTCCATGTAGTAGATAGATGGTTGTATCTCCTCCTTTGTACTTTCATATATAGATCTTGTGAGCTCCGTTCATGATCAACATCTAATCTAATTGTAATCATGCATGTTGTGTTTGCGGGGATCCGATGGATATTGAGATTATTATGTTGGTTTGATTAATGGTTTTGTCTTTATGATTCTATCATGTCTATATTGTTTGTGATCTTGCATGCTCTCCGTTGTTAGTAGCTATCTTGGCCAAGTAGTTGCTAGTGACTCCAAGAGTGGGTATTTATGCTCGATAGTGGGTTCATGCCTCTAGTTTCCAAGGGAAGTGACAATAATCTCTACGGTTGTAGATGTGCTGTTGCTACTAGGGACAAAACAATGGTCTCTTGTTCATGGAACATGTGGACTATTTACCTTAAATACTTTTGTTAAAGCAATTGTCTGTTGCTTGCAACTTAATACTGGAGGGGGTTCAGATGATAACCTGAAGGTGGACTTCTAGTCATAGATGCAGTTGGATGGCGGTCTATGTATCTTGTTGTATTGCCCAATAGAATCTCATAGGATCTTTCTGACTAGTAATTGCATTGTTATGCCTTGCTCAGCTCCTGTCAATTGCCCTGTTGTAATTTGTTTACCCTTCATGCCATGTTGTTTATCTAAGGAGAGCACCGCTAGTGAACTATGGACCCCGGTCCAATCTTTACCATTGATACATATTCCATTGTTACTTGTTTACTTACTGTAAACCATTACCTTCCACACCATACATTTAATCCTTGGTTACAGCAAACCGGTGAGGTTGACAACCTCACTGATTCGTTGGGGCAAAGTCTTGAGTTTGTGTTGTGCAGATCTCCGCGTTGCTTGCAACACCTGTGTGACGTTTTCTTCCTCCTTCTGGTTCGATAACCTCTGTCTCAACTGAGGGAAAACTTGTTGATTTATCTTCACACCCTACGCTTGGGGTTACCAACGAAGTGCCACGTCGAGCATCATCAAGACTTTCTGGCGCCGTTTTGGGGGAGGCTAAGGACGTCTTCATAAGGGGAGTCCTTCACTTCCTTTCTCTTTACTTTGTTTTTAGTTTGCTTTGTTTACTTTGCTTGGTTTTGTTTGCCTCTTTTCAAAAAACTCCCAAAAATTAGTCTAGTTTGGTTTGCTTGCTTTATTCAAAAACACAAAAAAATTAGTTCCTGCTCTAGCTGCTGCTGTTGTTTTTGGCTTTCCCACCTTTGCCAAAATGAACTCTGCTGAAAACACCAAGTTGTGTGACTTCACTAGCACCAACAACAATGATTTCCTTAGCACTCCTATTGCTCCACCTGCTCCTGATGCTACCTTTTATAAAATTAAGCCTGCTTTGTTGAATCTTGTGATGAGAGAGCAATTTTCTGGTGCTGGTTCTGATGATCCTGCTGCCCATCTCAATAGCTTTGTTGAATTTTGTGAGGTGCAAAAGTATAAGGATGTAGATGAAGATATTATTAAGCTCAAGCTTTTTCTTTTCTCCTTGAGAGGGAAAGCCAAAGAATGGTTTCTTTCGTTGCCTAAAAATAGTATTGATTCTTGGACTAAGTGCAAAGATGCTTTTATTGGAAAGTACTATCCTCCTGCTAAGATTATATCTATGAGAAGTGACATTATGAAATTTAAACAACTAGCAAAGTGGACCTCGCAAATGCGAGGGCATCACATGCACTATCTGAGAAAACAGTTTATTATTTCTTTAATATTTTCATATTTATTGGACATATATCATATATTTTTCATTACATTAATTTATGAAAACTCATAGATATCCAATATTATTTTGTTTCTCATTTCATTTAGTGACTCTTAATAGCCTAAATAATTCATACCGGATTATGTTTTTTTGGTGCGAAACAGTATTTTATTTTAATATATTATCATGTCATTTGCAAGAGTACCAACTTAATATCCTTGTATGTTATTTTGTATCAATTTAAGTTCGATACGTAATTGTATCTTATGTATGTGGTTTGGTAGATCTTATGTATGTGATATTAGATAATTATGTTAAACTAATCAATCTAAAATGGTTGCGCCTTTTAAATTTGTAAAGATCAATCATGGAAGAAGTTTTATTAATACTATTCTACTCCAATAAATCCGGCTGCTCATATAAAAACATGATGACATTTTGGATCAACTCAAACTATGGACGAATCGTGTATACGTTGTTTGTGGATACTAAGAATATTTATTTGCAGAAAATAAGTTTTATCAGTACATTTACACAATGCTAGTGTTACGCTTTAGATTTTAACTTAATAAATTGCACTGGTATCATGCAAACAAATAGATAAACATTATTAGCTGAAGTTATTATATTGAAAAGCATTGCAAAACGGCATGCTTGCTCAAGTGATACAAAGGAGGTAGCTAATGAAGAATAGTGCATGAAAGAAAATAATCCATGAATTACATAAGTAAAACATAGATATTCTCTTCAAGACGTTTGAAACATACAAAATTGTTGGCATAAACGGGAGAAATGATCCTCAAGCTAGGTGTATGGAGGTCAAACTACTTTCCGGGAGAACAATTCATCCACAATATATTTCTTGGTACCTCTCAGGCACTCAACTTAAGGGCCTTCAAGTACTCTTCTAAGATTCTTCCAGTCAGAAAAATGTACTTTACCACCGAGAAATAAAATGTACTCAGCCACTGAAACATATGCACAAACCATGAACACATTTTTGGAGTTATCTAGAATTCACAATCATGTTTTCATTGTCACTATGTCGCCATCTGCATTGATGAACAACTTCTGAAAGGTCTGGAATGTCAATTTTAGTAAAAATGGAAACTCAACATAAAATATGATACTCACTAAAGTTATCTTTGCTTGAGTGTCTAAAAAGAATCATGGGTTGGAAAAATCAAAATATAACAATATATTTATGTAGAAACATCGGCTGCCAATTTTCTATGTTATGAAAAAAATGTAAAGCTGCATACAAACAATTCATGTAGACAAATGAGTATCACTACATTGTTTCATATAAATAATTCAAGGGTAACTCAATCCGCTTTACAAACATGATCTCGGATGGAAGGTATTCAATTTTTTTAAAACACCTTGTTTTACTTCACGGTTTTCATAACAGTTGTCATTTATATATCAAAGAGGAATTAGCCTTGTTACTTTTTCAAGCTCAAGAGAGAGATAGGGAGAAAGATCATCCTTTATATTGATCTTTGGTAAATGTGAAAAGCAAGAGCATATTTTCAAACCTAGAAATCAACATAAAAGAATATAGAATGCATCGAGGACGTCACTTGTAAGAATTTCTTACTTGCATGAACTCCGAACATTAGGAATGCTTAATATCTCACTTCTCAAAATGAAATACCTATTGGTTCGAAATGGAAAGGTAAATAAAAGTAATGTATAATTTATACATTCTCGTTGATAAACCTTGTTTGAATTAAGCTGCACTATCCATTCCTATTTAACGGCAACGGGACCAATATGTGACTTGGCGGCTAGATAGGATAGTGGGTGGCAACATGGGCATATACAGTGAGGGTCCCATGGCACCAATGCCACCCCGTAAAAATTGCAGTTTTTTATCTTGTAGAAATTAGTCTAATTTTATGTGTATAATATGTGTTAAAATTACTTATACTTAATATTTGAGCTATGAATATGGAGCTTGGCACCCCTCTGATTCAATCCTACATCCGCCTGGTAACCTGGCCCAAGTTTGATTCCCTGTGAACTGAATTCCGGATGTCTCATAGAACTGCGACCTGAACTCGGTCCTGAAAGGAGAGAGACACATGCCGTCACACAGCACATGATATGCTCCGAGTGACTTGAAAGCCTCCGATTTATTTCGTATTTCCAAGACACACAGAAAGGTGTTTTTTTGTGCATGAGTAGTGTGCATCCTTCATGTATTACCAAAAAATATTCAATTATATTAACTAAAACTTAAATTTACATATCTCAAGGCAGGATAGTTGAACAATAAATCATGATTTATTGTTCCATGATACCGGCAAATGATTGTGGCAATTGCAAGAGAAGGAAGAAGAACAAAGCTTGACGGAAGCAAGGGGGATCTTTAACTGCCGCAATATCATATTTTTAGAAGAACCACTAAAAAAGGGCTATTATTTTCTGATTAATGTGGGATTGTCTAGCCTAATATACCCACTTATGTAAACCAAAAAGGGTACACGATTTAGTCTATTTTAATATTCTAAATTACAAAAAGGGATATCATACGAACTAATTCATGCAACATTTGTGACGGACATATACAACCCTTATAAAAATTTCATTTATACATGAACCGACAATACATACTGCAGAAGCAGAAACCCCTAGGGATAAATTATCTAAATAGTATAATTATCTTTACCCTGATAGGTTGAGATTTTTTTACCTCGCATTGATCAGATGAATGCATGTAACATTATAATAGAGTTTTATATATATATTTAGAGTTTGAAGAGAGGATCAACACCGTTAGCATGAATCAAATAATATCAGATGCAATGCATATATTTAGAGTTAAAAGAGAGGATCTCAGCACCATAACATGGATCAAGACAATTATATCTGAAGTTAGATAAAACTTTTGTTGCGATCCACCTTACTTATCACGTGGCTGAATTAAACTATACAAAAATAATGTAATCTAATATTTAGACATTAAAGTATGCAAAACAAATATGACCAAACAACTTGTTCATATCAAATCAGATTTTTGATGGAAAATGGAGATATAATTAGCAGGTCATAAAATATATATCATCAACTTACCAATTGGAACTGAGTCGTTGCAACCTGAGGTTTTGGCTCCTCGTAGTGACTTGATAGGATTATGATCATCTCATTATTACAGAAATCATTATCGGCCACTGGTCTTTCTGTAAAATATCAATTATGTGCAGTATTAAACAATCATGTACAAACATTGACCATATTATTGTAACACTCGTGATACCATGACCAGCCTAAACCCTTGCGTTCTGACGGGTATTGTAAACCTGTAGGACGTAGCTTCCGGGATGCCACTTCCTGGAGTCTACTGCGAGTCTGCGAGCAGCTGAGTAGCTATTAGCGATGTCAGACATTACTTCAGAGGCACAATACACTGTTAGAGATATATAAATAAGACGGTTGTGGCAAGTTAACTAAACGTGCATGCAAGATTACCTTCACCATGCACCTCCACATCAAAGTTGCAGCTCATTGCCATAATTAAATTTCGAGCATACTTCTGGCCGTCTGTGGCCGACGGAAGTTTTCCCAGGGAAGAGACGATTAGCCAGTAAACATTGGATCAATGGTGGCATCCCGATCAATCTAGAAGAAGTGATTCATGGGCTGGAGGAGGCATGGTGGCACCTTTTTCACTCTTGCTAAGGCTAGATAGCTCTACCCTTTAATATACGGAAAATCTTCAATGGATCTTGCAGGCTACATCTTGAGGCAACAAAAACTAAAATCATCGGTTGCCACAAAAAAATGATTTTTATGTGCATGCACAGGAGTGGCTCGACTTACGAGGGCATGTTGACGAATACAGCAGGGCGGCTTGTCAAGAAATTCTGATCGGGAGCACCTAGCGGAATATTGCCTCGGCGGCGCGACGACATAGCTTCTTTTCCTTTGGATGGAAGAGTACATGATCTTTTTTTTTCACAAAAAATAGTATGTGACCTAATTAGCTTTTTTAGCTTGGCAATATTGAAAGGGTACCAAAAAACTTATCAAGGGAAATGGTGGGTAATTTTTTTAACTTCCATGCCAAAAGGTTTTTTTTAAAGATCCATCGGCCGCTATTATTTCATTAGTTAAATCGATGGCTAGATGTTTCTAATTTTTGTGGGATTTTCTAGATTATTCTCTTTTTCTAGTAGCCTTTCATGTACTTTTAATATATAATAGATTTGATAGTAAACATGTTACTCCAGCTTAGGAAAATAATGAAGTCTTTGGTTAAGAATTGTCCTACTCATGGACTCACTGCTTGGATGATTATCCAGACTTTTTATGCAGGTTTGAACTTCTCCTAAAGAAATCTGTTAGATTCAGCTGCTTGAGGTACTTTTATGGGCCTCACTTTGGGTGCTGCAACAAGGCTCCTTAATAATATGATGGTTAATTACTCTGAATGACATGTTGAGAGAGCTCCACATGGTAAGAAGGTAAATTCTGTTGAGGAAACTTTCTCTTTGAGTGAAAAGATTGATGTTATTATGGCTATGCTTGTTAATGGGAAAGCTCCTCTAGATCCTAATAGTGTTCCCTTAGCCTCCTTGGTTGCTCAAGAAGAGCAATTTGATGTGAACTTCATTAGAAACAACAATTTCAACAACAATGCCTATAGGAATAATTTTGGTAGCAACACCAATTATAGGCCTTATCCTCCTAATAATGGCAGTTTCAATGGAAGCTCTTACAATAATGCTATAAGTGCCCCCTATGAACTTGAAAGTCATGCTCAAGGACTTTATTAGTAAACAAACCACTTTCAATAAGACTATATAGGAAAAGCTTTTAACTGTTGAGAAAAATATATCCTCTTTGTCTGAAGCTAGCTCAGTCCTCCTTGGTTAATAAAATGGCTGCTAAAACTGAAACTATGGAAAACACCTTTGCTACTGCTCATGCCATACAAGTTACTATTGATGAAAATGTTAGGCTTTTAGCTCAACTTCATGCTAAGTGGGAAAGGGAAGCTAAAATTGATAGAAACAATAGTGTGTGCACCATCACCACTAAACCACAAGTAGTCCATATTCCTCTTCCTACTATGCCTAAGCCTATTGAGCCTACTAATAGTGATGCTAAGTTTGACTTTGATATTGATGGTTGCAATATTTCTGAAGTTATTATGTTCCTACAAAAGCTTGCCAGAAGTCCTGATGCTAGTGATATGCATGTTGCCTTTACCAAACACATTACAGATGCTCTTGTTAAGATTAAGGAAGAGAAGCTAAAACACAAAGCTTCTATTCCTAGGAAAGTAGAAGATAGTTGGGAAGCCATTATTAATATGCAAGTGAATGACTTTGATCTCAAATCTTCATGTGATCTTGGTTCTAGTGTCTCTATTATGCCTAGGAAGATTTATGAAATGCTTGATTTGCCACCATTGGAAGATTGTTATTTAGATGTCCCACTCAATGATAATTCTCAGAAGAAACTCATGGGGAGTATTAATTATGTTCTCATTATGGTTAATAATGCTTATGTCCCTGTGGATTTCTATGTTTTGAATGTTGAATACAATGCTTCTTGTCCTATTACTTTGGGAAGACCTTTTCTTAGAATAGCTTGTGCCATCATTGATATGAAAGAAGGAACCATTAAGTATCATTTTCCATTCAAGAAAGGTATTGAACACTTCCCTATGAGGAGAGAGAAGTTTATTTTTGCTCCTCCTTTGAAAGCAAGATTTGATGTTAATGCTTCTTCATTTAAAAATACTTGATTCTTCTTGCTTCTTGTGCCTAACTTAAAGGCATTAAAGAAAAGTACTCGTTGGGAGATAACCCAAGAGTTTCCTTGAGTCTTAGAAGTTATTACTTCAGGAATGACCTCTCCTTATCCTTTTCTATTTGCTTTTTGTGCCAAGAATGACCTCTAATGAGAGGGAAGTAAGATTTGGGGAATTGCTGCCCCGAAACAGATTTCTGTCCTCCACCAAAAAAAATTGTGAGGAGTCTCTGTAACTCGGATTGATCTCAACATTCACGAATAAATCCCCTAGTATGTTATCTAAATTTTCTTAGTTCAACACTTTTTGATTTGAGAAACATAAGATGTTCGAAAAAATGGGTTTCTACCTGCTGGTCTGTTTTGACAGATTTCTGCCATTATTTGCATTTGCTTCTTATTGATTCCTTTTTGAGTTCTCTTTAGGTGAATTGAGATTTTTGAAGGAGTTACTACAATAGCTTGTGTTTTTAGTGAAAAGCCTTGCTGTTCCAAAGCTTTTCCAGAGGTCTGATATCTTTTGAATACACTAATGTTGCTAATGAAGATTGTGTGATGTTTTGTGTGAAGGAAAAATTTCAGGTGTAAAGAGAGAATGATGCAATGAGATGAAGAATGGACAAAAGCTTAAGCTTGGGGATGCCAACATGGTGTAACCCCAAGAAATATCCAAGAGGTACAAGCGTTAAAGCTTGGGGATGCCCAAGGCATCCCCTTCTTCATCAATAAAAAGCTCAGGTCTGTCTAGACACTTCATTTTTATTGTTTCATGCACAATTGTGTTGTTCTTGGAGCGTCTTAGTTTTTGTTTGTTTTTCTTAGGTTGTTTAGTTTTCTTGAATAAAGTAGTTTTGACCCCCGTTCCTGCTGTGTTGTTTTGCAAATAAGTTTGCTTGGTGTTGGAAATGAGTAGTAAGTTCTTGGTTGAAGTGCAAGAGGAGCTTGCATTGACTGTGACTTAGACTTTAGCATGACATATAGGTGTTGTTTTAACCTTATGCTTATTGATTATTGTTGTAGCATGTATTGTTCCAAACAATTGGGATTTCTTAGTGTGCCTTGAAGAAATTATGTGTCACCACCTGGATTTTTAATCCCAGATGCCAGTTATGCCATACATCGCAATCCCAGGATTACCATTTTTGCGAGACATAACAGATTTGGATATCACAGTACATCATCCATTACAAACCACACATAAGTTCTTACACAAATAAGGATCTCATGATCCAGTTCTTAATACAATTCAAGCAGCAGAATAACGTAAAGATAACGATAGCATGGTTGAAGCTCCATCTTTAGGGTCACAGGCAATGCTGATGATGGGCGATGATCCTAGTTGTCGTAACCTACCTACGGTCCATCATCCTGGTACTCCTCTTCATAGTCTGGCCATGGGAATATCCAGGGACAAAGCCATGAGTACTCTTTAAGTACTCGCAAACTAATACTAAGAAGTGAAGTGGTTTTGAAAAGGATATACTAAGCTCTAGGGTTGTTTTGCAAAAAGCCAGATTTACCTCTACTAAGTTCAGAAGCAAGAAATTTAGTTGAAAATTTTATAACACCTAGGTGGGAACTTGAATTTCATATCACAACTCTGTTGTGGTGAACTCAAAGTCACACTTCATTTCACAAGTCATTTTGAAAACATCTGACGGGGGAACAGTATGGCCACTCCAACTGTCCATAACCGCGGATAGTTTGACACTCTGCAGAGATTGTACACTTTCACCACAACATTCGATACATCCGTCAGGAACAAATCCTGAATTCACCATACTCAGTATGCGGATAATCAATCCTAACCTTTCAGTTACACGCCCTAGTATAGGCACCTCTCCTGTGAGTTTGGCCTCCCAACCATGACCAACTGTCATCTTGGGTACTGCACAGGTGGAAAATCTTCACAAGGTAGCCTCATCTCAGACCTTAGCCACGAGGGAACCCATACTAAGGTATATAAATTTCCAGTCAAGCCCTACCCAAATTTCGGGTATTGTGGTTGTATGATAAAATTGGAATGGTATCGCATCCAGACAACCATCGGTTTTATAAAGGGCTAAGGCTCATGCCTCAACATTTTCATCATCAAAATCATTTTCATCGCATCCAAACATTTTCATCGCATCCAAACAATTCAGTAGAATGACTCATCATTCTAAGGTTTTCATAACCATTTTCACCAAGTATTCCCATCTAAAGTTGATCAAGTTTTATACTTAGCACTAGCATCTACAAGTGGTGGTAAATACTAATGAGGGGTGGTAAACAAGTGGAGATTTGCTAAGTTCAATCTCATGCCTTAGGATGACATCAAGATTATCTAACTTAGGCCAAATTTTATGCTCTTTATGCTACCTTCCAATATTCTTCTAGTATCTACAATTCACTATGTAAACTCTAAGAGAAAGCTTTGATAAAGAAATAAAGTATAAAGCTTGCAAGTAAAACTAGGATTGGGTTATCAAGTGGGTATGATCACATATGCTTAAGGCATATAGTTGTCATGGTAACAATCAAGTATTAGCTTGCATAAGTTACAAGGGTTAGCTTGCAAGGTTTCAAGTATTGGCTTGCATAAATATCAATATAAGCTTGCCTTTAGCAGAGCAGTGGTTGAAGTTCTCCTCGGCTTCTTCCTCGTAGTATCCTCCTTCCTCCTTGTATCCTTGGTCGGTACTAGCGTCTATAAATAAATACAAGGTACACAATCACCAAACAATACTTAACTATTTCCAATAATCACACAATGGTTCACACTAGATGATCTAGTATCATCAGTAATATTACAAGATTTAAGCACTTGCCTTATTTGTTTTACTTTTAGAAAAGTAATTTCTACTCATTGAAAAACTACTTAAGATTTAATATTCTCCAACTCAAACATGGGATCATGTTGACACATGTCATCACCACATATTTTAGTACATGGGAATGTGATTTAAAGTGGTGTCACAATTTAATAAGGTTTAACCTTTTTCTTTTAATTAAATAAAGTGACTAGAAATGGGAATATTTTATCATTTGCCACACTTTACTTTAGAAATTTATTATTTTCCACATTGACCACCACATGTCAGTGACACATGGTGTGGCAAATAATAAAACTGAAAAGTACAGTGTGGCAAATTATAAAATCCCCCCTAGAAATGCCTATGGGGCATTCTTTTATTACTTGAACATTATCTCTGTAAGTAAACCCATATGTTTTTATATATTCTGAAAGGTATGATCAAATGTGATTTTTGAGAGTTGGAATCAACTCAAAAGCTTTTATGGTTGAATTTTGAAAAATGTTTGAATGCAGAAAAGATTCTGACTTGTTATTTTTACCATGGTTGATCCACAAATATAAATGGTTTGAATCCAACGGGCTTTGATTAAGCATTTCAGTACCTTTCTAACAAAATTGGTTTCATGCATTTTGGTTTAGTGAATCGAGCTGGGTTGATTTTTTAATCTGGGTACAGAACTGTGTTTGAAATTAAATGAATAAAGCTTAATTTGAATTGTTGGGTCGCGCGGGATGTTTTACTGGGCCGACCCACTACACTCAGCGCGTACGCGGGCTGGTTAAGTGATTGTCCCCACGCGTTAGTGAGATAGGGAGGGGCGAAGCGGTACGGGGCAGTGTGAACCGCACGATCTAACTCTAATTGAACGACTAGGGTTCATTGTTCGTCGGCTAGGACCGGCGAGACCGAGCCCTAACGCGGCAGGTGGGGGTCGTGGGAGGCTCACCGGGGCTCAGGCGAGGGTCCGCGACGGGGGCGAACGACGCCGTCGACGACGGCGGTTCTCCTGGTACTGGCAGCTCCTCTTGGGGCGGCTGCAATCGACGGCTCCCTTCTTCTCTAGCAGCAGCGGGCTCCGGCCAAATTCCCGCGATGCGCTGCTCGCCTTGCTCCGGGAGTGAGGTGGGGTGATTCTGGGTGAGAGGGGAGTGAACTGGTGTGAAGAAAATGAGTGGTGGAGGCCTCTATTTATAGTGGCGGAAGGGGACCGACGGGCGCGGGCTGAGCTCGTCGTGGTCGACGGCACAGAGGGCTACTGGCATGGGCGACGGTAGGGGACGGTGCTGTGCTCCCTGGCGAAGCTCAATGGCGTGGTCTTGCGGCGTGGGGCGGTGCTGATCGGTCAGAACATCGCGGTGCTCTAAGCGGGTCCGACGGCGATTTTAATGACGCACAATGCGTGTGGTCCGCGCGGCGGCGAACGGGCATTCCTGCGGGGTTGCTGGGGTGCTGGTGATCATACGTGCAAGCGGCAAGGGCGGCGCGCGGTCTGTGGGTGCTGGTCCATCATGGCGCACTGGCGCGCTCTCGTCTCGCGCGCAAAGAGGTTTGGCATGGGCGTGTCGTGTTGTCCAGGGGCTGGCATTGCTTGGGGCTGGGACAGAGAGTGGCGGTGGACGGTGGGGGTGCTTGCTAGACATGCTGGCTAGGCTTAGTGTTGCTCGTAGCTTGTTGTCGACCATGGTGCTCTTGGCATGCTTGACATTAATGGCTAGGCTTGCTCACAGTGATGATAAAGATTGTTAAAGAGGATAGATGATCTACTAAGGGCTAGTTGCAACCAGAGAGGGAACAAGTTAGGCCAATTTTACTGCACACTATAGTGTTTGATGTTCGTTTGATTTGAATCTGCAAGGTGTTTGATGAAATGGCCGCAAGAACTTTAAATTTGAATTTTGGATTCAAACTTTGTGGGTTTGCTAGGCACATTCTGGTTAGTTGGATTAGTCAAGGGGCATTGGTTTGGTTGGGTTTTGAAAATGGATGACCTTCACATATGAATAACATTCAATTTTGAATTGTGATTTGAATGGGTTTGCCAAATGTTTCTGCAAGTTTGAAAGGTGGGCCTTGATTCACTTTTACTAGTTCTATCAAGGGGTGAAAAGAATTGGGAAAGTTTCTCTTTGAAATCTTGGACTAGAAGCACTCAAAGTGAACTAGTGAGCAAGATTGGCAAAAATGACCATTTGCTTTATTAGCTTTGTTTTTGATTTTCTTTTGATTTGTTTCTACATGGAAATGTTTTATATGATGTTATTTTCATCTTTAAACTATTTCTTGCTATTTAGGTTAATCACACAAGTCCATTCATGCATTTGTCAAATCATTTCATTCACACATGCATTCGTATGATTTTAATTAATCAAAGTTTTTGTTAACCCTAATTTTAGTGATTAGAGTTTGATGATCCTTGTGTTATATTTTTGGGATGTTACAAACCTTCCCCCCTTAAAAAAATCTTGTCCCGAGATTTGAGAAAGGATGAAAAAGATTACCTAGGATTTAAAAAGATCGGGAAACTCCGCCCTGATGTGATCTTCGCGCTCCCAGGTAGCTTCTTCTTCAGTGTGGTTGGTCCACTGAATCTTGAGAAACTTGATGCTTCGGGTCCTGGTGGTTCTGAAAGCTTCTTCCAAAATACGGATGGGTACCTCGGGGCAATTCAGGTCATCATTGATCTCTATGGTCCGGTGATCAATGTTCTTGAACACTTCAGTCTTCTCCGGAACTTCAAGGCATTTGCGAAGTAACGATATATGGAACACATTGTGCACTCCTAACATCTCCTCTAGCAGTTCCAATTGATATGATACTTCTCCTCGACAATTCAGAATCTTGAAGGGTCCGATATATCTGGGGGCTAACTTTCCTTTCAGCTGGAAACACTGCATTCCTTTCAAAGGCGACACTTTAAGATACACGAAATCTCCGATATTGAAAGCGAGGTCTCCACGTCTCTTGTCGGCGTAACTCTTCTGTCTTGACTGGGCGGTCTTGAGGTACTCACGAATCTTGTGAACTTTCTCTTGTGCTTCTCGTAGGATGTCGGGTCTGAAAATCTGACTCTCTCCTACTTCCGACCAGTTCAAAGGGGTGCGACACTTCTTTCCATACATAAACTCAAATGGGGCCATTTGCAGACTAGCTTGATAACTGTTGTTGCAAGAAAATTCTGCGAAAGGAAGACAGTCTTCCCATTTAGATCCATACTCTAGCACACATGCTCTCAACATATCTTCGAGTATTTGATTTACTCGTTCCGTTGTTCCACCGGTCTGAGGGTGATAAGCAGTGCTGAAATCTAGTCGGGTTCCTAAACCTTCTTGGACTTTCTTCCAGAATCTCGAGGTAAACTGAGTTCCTCGATCCGATACGATGTTCTTGGGGACTCCGTGCAAACTGACGATTCTAGCGATGTATAACTCTGCTAGCTTCGAACTCTGGTATGTGGTCTTGACTGGTAGGAAATGGGCTACTTTGGACAACATGTCAACTATGACCCAGATAGAGTCATTTCCCCTACTAGAAGTAGGCAATCCGGTGATAAAGTCCATTCCAACTGAATCCCATTTCCATTCCAGAATCTGTAGAGGTTGCAACAGTCCAGCGGGTCTTTGATGTCCCGCCTTGACTCTCTGACATATATCACACTTGGCGATATAGCTTCCAATTTCTCTCTTCATCTTATGCCACAAAAATTGTTCCTTCAAATTCTGATACATCTTTGTTCCTTCGGGGTGGATAGAATAAAGGGTATCATGGGACTCTTTCAAAATCACTTCTTTTAATTCCGAATCTGCTGGTACACAAAGGCGTCCTTTGTACCACAGAACTCCTTCTTCATCTTCCGTGAATCCGGGTACTTTGCCCGTACCGATATGACGCTTGATTCCGTCGATACTAGCATTTCCTTTCTGCGCCTCCTTGATCTGGATGATCAAAGTGGGTTGAAGTTCTATGCTAGCCAAAAATCCTTCACTCATTAATTCCATTCGGAAATCTTCCATCTCTTTGTGCAAACTTGGTTGCTCCTTCAAAATCATGGAGTTCAAGCGGCACGGCAATCTGCTAAGGGCATCTGCTACCACATTGGCTTTACCGGGGTGATAGGGAATGTCCAGATCATAATCCTTGATTAGCTCAATCCATCTTCTCTGTCTCATATTCAGCTCCTTCTAAGTGAATATATACTTCAAGCTCTTGTGATCCGAATAAATCTCACAACGGTTTCCCATCAGGTAATGCCTCCATGTCTTCAGGGCTAGAACTATGGCTGCGAGTTCGAGGTCATGGGTTGGGTAATTCTGTTCATGCTACTTTAGTTGTCGGGATAGATAAGATATAACTTTGCCTTCTTGCATTAGCACACATCCTAGGCCGATCTTGGATGCGTCACAATACACGTCAAAGGGCTTCGTGATATCCGGCATGATCAAGATGGGGGCTGAAATCAATCTTCTCTTGAGTTCTTGAAAACTCGCTTCACATTTTTCCATCCATTCAAACTTCTTGTCCTTCTTCAACAATTGGATCATGGGTCTGGCGATACACGAGAATCCTTCTACGAACTTGCGGTAGTATCCCGCTAATCCGATAAATACACGAACTTGGGTTTGAGTGGTTGGGGCTTGCCAATCTTCGACATCTTTCACCTTCGCAGGGTCAACGGCAATTCCTCTGGCTGATACAATGTGGCCGAGGAATCCTACCTCCTGTAACCAGAATTCACATTTGCTAAACTTGGAATACAACTGATGCTCTCTAAGGGTTACAAGAATGGTCCTTAGGTGTAGCTCATGTTCTTCTTCTGATTTGGAATAAATCAGAATGTCATTGATGAAAACAACGACAAACTTATCCAGGAAGTCCATAAAAATCTTATTCATGAGGTTCATGAATTAAGCGGGGGCATTGGTTAATCCAAAAGACATGACAGTATACTCGTATAATCCATATCTGGTGGTAAAGGCAGTCTTTGGAATATCCTCTGCGCGAATCTTGAGTTGATGATAGCCAGTTCTAAAATTAATCTTAGAAAACACTTTGGCACTATTCAACTGGTCAATAAATCTTCAACCTTCGGCAACGGGTACTTGTTTTTGATAGTGACATCATTCAACTTCCGATAATCCGTACATAGACGGTTACATCCATCCTTCTTGTCCACGAACAAAGCACGTAATCTCCATGGTGACGCACTTGGTTGAATCAATCCAATTTCCATCATGGCATCCAGTTGCTTCTTCAGTTCTGCTAGTTCAGACGGGTTCATACTATGTGGTCTCTGGGCTATGGGTCTGGTTCCAGGTATCAGTTCAATGATGAACTCGATATCCCGATCTTGGGGCATACCGGGAAAAACATCTGGAAATACATCGGGGTATTCACAGACTATCCGGACTTGGTCAATGGTAGGTTGGGCTATACTCTTGTTGCACTTGAATTGACAAGGCAAGGTTTCAGATACATGCTCGACTGATATTCCGGCTGTACTCGTCATGGTTATGGATTTCTTAGCATAGTCAATTAATCCTTTGTGTTTGGACATCCAATCCATTCCTAGTACTACTTCCAAACCTTTAGTTCCGAGTACTATTAGATTAGCATAAAAGTCTATGCCATGGATTCGGATAGGGACGGCTTTGCAAATTTGCCTAGCTTTGGTGGTTGAACCAGAGATTTGAACAATCATAACATGCTTCAATTTGGTTGGTTGAATCTTGCTAGTGCATGCAAATTCTTCAGTAACAAATGAGTGCGATGCTCCAGAATCAAACAACAGTCTTGCAAGTACTGAGTTAACGGAAAACATACCCAGCACGACGTCTGGCGCTTCCTGGGCTTCTTCAGCATGCATGAGAAAGAGACGGCCGTTGCGGTTGAGCGAATTCCCTGGGGCAAAACTCCTTCCGGGCTGAACACGACGCTGTTGCTGAGCTGGGGCATTTGCATTGGGGGCTGCGGCAATCTTCTTGGGGCACTCATTGGAATAATGACCCTTGGTTCCACATTCATAACAAATCACTTGCGACTTGTCCTTTGCTGCAACAGGCACAACATTGCTTCCGGTCCTTGGGGCAGTGTTGGTGTTGGTGGCGGCATTGTTGTTGTTGAACTTGGGTGGGGAACGGTTGAAATTGCTAGAGTTGCTGGGGTTGTTGTGGTTTCCTCTGGGCCTTGGGTTTCCACGGTTGGGATAGGTCGGACAGTTCATAGGGGGTCTGTTGGTTCTCGGGGAAAATCCTAGAGATGGGTTGGGGCGATACTTTGGTGTCTGGTGGGTTCCTGGTTGATGCATCATGCGGCGCTTGCTATTCTCATTGGCTTGGTTGATCTTTCCTTCCATCTGAATGGCAGAGTCGACTAGGGCTTCAATATCAGCAAAGGGGATATTGACCAACACCGTCTGCATCTCATTGTGCAGACCATTTAGGAATCTCTCTTTCTTCTTGGCTTCAGTGTCGATCTCATCCGGGGCATACCTAGCTAATGATAAGAATTTGTCACGGTATTCCACTACGGTCATCCTTCCTTGCTTCAGTTCTCTGAATTCATCCCTCATCCTCTTGATTAAACCCGGTGGCACATGGGTTCTGCTGAACTTGACCTTGAATTCATCCCAAGTCATCATCTGACGTCCGGTCATTGCACGAACGCTGTTCCACCATGCTCTTGCATCTCCGGCTAGATAGTGGGTGGTGAACAGAACTTTCTCGTTAGCTTCTACTCCTGCAACCTCCAGGTTGTTCTCCATGGTTTGCAGCCAATCATCTGCATCTAGGGGTTCTTCTGACTTAGTGAAAACAGGTGAATTGGTGTTCTGAAATTCTTAAGCTTAGATCCATGGTTGTCCTGATTTCCATGGCCTTGATTGTTGTTGGCCATCTGAGCTATCTGTTGAAGGGTGGCCAGGTTGGCTTGACGTTCGAATCTTTTGGCTTCGCGGTCCAAAACCATCATTTGAAAGAGTTGCAATATCGGGTACGGGGCTGAGTTGCTTCCTTTGCGAGGCATCTAAGGATTGAGATAGATCATGAGAAAAGAGGGAAATTTCTAAGGTTCAGGAATTTTAATTTTTTTTTAAAGTTCTCAAGTGTTGATTCAGATTTTTCTAGCAACCTGTTTTTCATTCATTCATTCATAGCACACGATACAACACACACCACAACAAAGAAAAACAGATGGTTTTAAGAACCATTCTGTGAAGCTACGATACAGTGGGACCGAATACAATTCACTAACGCTAGTGCTCAAGTGCTACTACTCCTCGGAGTCAGTGTCCTCATCATCATCATCGATGAAGGCGAAATCATCCTCATCGGTGAAGAAGTCCATGGCCTGATCCTCCAGAAAGTCGTCATCATCGCTAAGATAGGAGTAGGGGTCTCAACGAACGTCTTCTCCGGCATTCTCCATTTCCTCCAACTGCATGTCTCTCTCGTGGATGGTCTCCTCCAAATCCGTGATCCGGTGGCGAAGACGGGCAATGATGCGCTCCTTCTTGTCGAGCTGACAGTGACGAGACTTGCGATCCTTTACTAGCATGGCGAGGGTCTAATCCTTCTTCTTGACGATGGCGTACTTGTGGTTGGCGTAGGCACGGGTATTGTCCAACTCCTTCTGACGGTCCTACATCATGAAGCTGAGGTGGTCCAACTGACTCTTCAGCTCGGGGTGGTATGGGGCCTCCAGTGGCTGTCCCATAACATCACGCCTTGGGTAGAACTCAAAACGGGTACCCTTGATCTGATTGATACTCTGCCCACATAGACGGGCAAGAGCTTCCTGCATTGCCCTGGCCAGTCCATCAAGCCAGTTGTTCTCTCTTAAGGTGAACTGAATTCCTTCTGCAGTGGGAGGTTCAATCTTTCCTCGGAGACTTGTAACAACTAGCCACTACAGGTCTTCTCCTTCCTGATCATTGAGCTGAGCTCTGAAGAACTCGGGGTGCGGACGCTCCAGCAACTCCGACAGCTGGTCCAAGTCACGCTCAAAGATGAGGTCTCCTCCATTCCCCAACTGATAAAACTTGTTGTACTTCACGTCCATCTATAAGAATATAGGATGAGTTAGTTAGTAGAGTGATCAAGTGTGTCAAATTTTATGTATTTTGCAAGAATTTTTGAGGGGCATGAATTTTCATGAAAGTATCAAAGTGATAAGAATGAGAATAAGTTTTTGTAAATACTCATTTCCTTTGGTTTTGAAACTAAGTTTTTGATTCAAACGTCCATTCTAACTAGGGTCTTCTATGGTCAGGATGGCTCTGATACCAATTTGTCAACACCCGGGTTTTTAATCCAAGATGCCTATTATGCCATACATCGCAATCCCAGGATTACCATTTTTGCGAGACATAACAGATTTGGATATCACAGTACATCATCCATTACAAACCATACATAAGGTCTTACACAAATAAGGATCTCATGATCCAGTTCTTAATACAATTCAAGAAGCAGAATAATGTAAAGATAACGATAGCATGGGCGAAGCTCCATCTTCAGGGTCACAGGCAATGCTGACGGTGGGAGATGATCCTAGTTGTCGTAACCTTCCTGCGGTCCATTATCCTGGTACTGCTCTTCATAGTCTGGCCACGGGAATAGCCAGGGACAAAGACATGAGTACTCTTTAAGTACTCGCAAACTAATACTAACAAGTGAAGTGGTTTTGAAAAGGATATACTAAGCTCTAGGGTGTTTTGCAGAAAGCCAGATTTACCTCTACTAAGTTCAGAAGCAAGAAATTTAGTTGAAAATTTTATAACACCTAGGTGGGAACTTGAATTTCATATCACAACTCTGTTGTGGTCAAGTCAAAGTCACAATTCATTTCACAAGTCATTTTGAAAACATCTGACGGGGGAACAGTATGGCCACTCCAACTGTCCATAACCGCGGACGAGGCTATTCGAATAGTTTGACACTCTGCAGAGATTGTACACTTTCACCACCACATTCGATACATCCGTCAGGAACAAATCCTGAATTCACCATACTTAATATGAGGATAATCAATCCTAACCTTTCAGTTACATGCCCTAGTATAGGCACCTCTCCTGTGAGTTTGGCCTTCCAACCATGACCAACTGTCATCTTGGGTACTGCACAGGTGGACAATTTTCACAAGGTAGCCTCATCTCAGACCTTGGCCGCGAGGGAACCCATACTAAGGTATATAAATTTCCAGTCAAGCCCTACCCAAATTTCGGGTATTGTGGTTGTACGATAAAATTGGAATGGTATCGCATCCAGACAACCATCAGTTTTATAAAGGGCTAAGGCTCATGCCTCCACATTTTCATCATCAAAATCATATGGTGTTTGGAAACACATGTCAAAACATTTCAGTAGAATGACTCATCATTCTAAGGTTTTCATAATTATTTTCACCAATTATTCCCATCTAAAGTTGATCAAGTTTTATACTTAGCACTAGCATCTACAAGTGGTGGTAAATACTAATGAGGGGTGGTAAACAAGTGGAGATTTGCTAAGTTCAATCTCATGACTTAGGATGACATCAAGATTATCTAACTTAGGCCAAATTTTATGCTCTTTATGCTACCTTCCAATATTCTTCTAGTATCTACAATTCACTATGTAAACTCTAAGAGAAAGCTTTGATAAAGAAATAAAGTATAAAGCTTGCAAGTAAAACTAGGATTGGGTTATCAAGTGGGTATGATCACATATGCTTAAGGCACATAGTTGTCATGGTAACAAGCAAGTATTAGCTTGCATAAGTTGCAAGGGTTAGCTTGCAAGGTTTCAAGTATTGGCTTGCATAAATATCAATATAAGCTTGCCTTGAGAAGAGCAGTGGTTGAAGTTCTCCTCGGCTTCTTCCTCGTAGTATCCTCCTTCCTCCTCGTATCCTTGGTCGGTACTAGCGTCTATAAATAAATACGAGGTACACAATCACCAAACAATACTTAACTATTTCCAATCATCACACAATGGTTAACACTAGATGATCTAGCATCATCACTTATATTACAAGATTTAAGCACTTGCCTTATTTGTTTTACTTTTAGAAAAGTAATTTCTACTCATTGAAAAACTACTTAAGATTTAATATTCTCCAACTCAAACATGGGATCATGTTGACACATGTCATCACCACATATTTTAGTACATGGGAATGTGATTTAAAGTGGTGTCACAACTTAATCAGGTTTAACCTTTTTATTTTAATTAAATAAAGTGACTAGAAATCCTATGGGGCATTCTTTTATTACTTGAACATTATCTCTGTTAGTAAACCCATATGTTTTTATATATTCTGAAAGGTATGATCAAATGTGATTTTTAAGAGTTGGAATCAACTCAAAAGCTTTTATCGTTGAATTTTGAAAAATGTTTGAATGCAGAAAAGCTTCTGCCTTGTTATTTTTACCATGGTTGATCCACAAATCTAAATTGTTTTAATCCAACGGGCTTGGATTAAGCATTTCAGTATGTTTCTAACAAAATTGGTTTCATGCATTTATGGTTCAGTGAATCGAGCTGGGTTGATTTTTGAATCTGGGTACAGAACTGTGTTTGAAATTAAATGAATAAAGCTTAATTTGAATTGTTGGGTCACGCGGGATGTTTTACTGGGCCGGCCCACTACACTCAGCGCGTACGCGGGTTGGTTAATTGACTGTCCCCACGCATTAGTGAGACGGGGAGGGGCGAAGCGGTATGGGGCAATGTGAACCGCACGACCTAACTCTAATCGAACGACTATTGTTCATCGTCCACCTCGGGCAGCACCGGCGAGACAGAACCCTAACGCGGCAGGTGGGGGTCGTGGGAGGCTCACCGGGGCTCAGGCGAGGGTCAGCGACAGGGGCGAACGACGAAGCCGACGACGGCGGTTCTCCTGGTACTGGCAGCTCCTCTTGGGGCGGCTCCAATCGATGGCTCCCTTCTTCTCCAGCAGCGGCGGGCTCCGGCCAAATTCCGGAGATGCGCTGCTCGCCTTGCTCCGGGAGTGAGGTGGGGTGATTCTGGGTGAGAGGGGAGTGAACTGGTGTGAAGAAAACGAGCAGTGGAGGCCTCTATTTATAGTGGCGGAAGGGGACCGACGGGCGCGGGCTGATCTCGTCGTGGTCGACGGCACAGAGGGCTACTGGCATGGGCGACGGTAGGGGACGGTGTTGTGCTCCCTGGCGAAGCTCAACGGCATGGTCTTGCGGCGTGGGGCGGTGCTGATCGGTCAGAACGTCGCGGTGCTCTGAGCGGGTCCGACGGTGATTTTAATGACGCACGTCGCGTGTGGTCCGCGCGGTGGCGAACGGGCATGTCTGCGGGGTTGCTGGGGTGCTGGTGATCATCCCTGCAAGCGGCGAGGGCGACGCGCGGTCTGTGGGTGTTGGTCGATCATGGCGCACTGGCGCGCTCTCGGCTCGCGCGCAGAGAGGTTTGGCATGGGCGTGTCGTGTTGTCCAGGGGCTGGCATTGCTTGGGGCTAGGACAGAGAGTGGCGATGGATGGTGGGTGTGCTTGCTAGACATGCTGGCTAGGCTTAGTGTTGCTCGTAGCTTGCTGTCGACCATGGGGTGGCAATAGTGCTCTTGGCATGCTTGACATTAATGGCTAGGCTTGCTGACAGTGGTGATAAAGATTGTTAAAGAGGCTAGATGATATACTAAGGGCTAGTTGGAACCAGAGAGGGAACAAGTTAGGCCAATTTTACTGCACATTATAGTGTTTGATATTCGTTTGATTTGAATATGCAAGGTGTTTGATGAAATGGCTGCAAGAACTTTAAATTTGAATTTTGGATTCAAACTTTGTGGGTTTGCTAGGTACATGCTAGGGGGTATCTGGTTAGTTGGATTAGTCAAGGGGCATTGGTTTGGTTGGGTTTTAAAAATGGATGACCTTCACATATGAATAACATTCAATTTTGAATTGTGATTTGAATGGGGTTGCCAAATGTTTCTGCAAGTTTGAAAGGTGGGCCTTGATTCACTTTTACTAGCTCTTTCAAGGGGTGAAAATAATTGGGAAAGTTTCTGTTTGAAATCATGGACTAGAAGCACTCAAAGTGACCTAGTGAGCAAGATTGACAAAAATGACCATTTTCTTTATTTGCTTTGTTTTTTATTTTCTTTTGATTTGTTTCTGCATGGAAATGTTTTATATGATGTCATTTTCATCTTTAAACTATTTCTTTCTATTTAGGTTAATCACACAAGTCCATTCATGCATTTGTCAAATCATTTCATTCACACATGCATTCATATGATTTTAATTAATCAAAGTTTTTGTTAACCCTAATTTTAGTGATTAGAGTTTGATGATCCTTGTGTTATATTTTTGGGATGTTACATTATGCATTTTTTAGCATGCAAAAGCATAGTATTGTGGTATTCTCCTTTGATGCTTTGCTTGGGTTGACTTGGCACATGCTCACACCATGTTATGACTATGAAAAGTCACCATTTGCCTCTATGATCATTTAGTCTTTGACTTGTGGTACCACTCTTTGCTTTGATTAGTATGCTTTGTTGCACTGCATGATTATGGCCATTATGCTCTCTTATTTGGTTGCTCCCAGTCTTTTGCTAGCCTCCACTTGTATGAGTAAGTTCTACTCATGCTTCCAACTCCCAAGAAATCAAGTTATTCAAAAGTGTCCACTATAAACTCCTATGCATGGTGTGTTACACCATTCCAAGTATATTCTTGTTTTCAACTATCTTCCAATTAAAAACTATTTTGTTATGTGAAAACTAGTGATTAAAGCCCACACGAACTTGATGGCACACTTTTTATTCTTTGACCCTAATAAACTTGAACCATTGTGACAACTTTGTTGTATATGCTTGCACTTATAATTTGGAATTAGCAGAACCGTGATGTCACTGGGAACGTTTTCAACATTGCACTTGTACTTTGTACTCAGTTGATATCATGATCCTTTGTCGTTGGATGTCACCGGTGTGAAATAAAGAGGGAACTTGTAAGTCCATGGAGTTTGTATCCTGTGTTAGAGAAACACCTGGGCCGCTAGCCTATGCCATGCCTAATCATGGTGGAAACTTGCAGCATCACCATAATGAGCTATCTATGAAGCATCCTCAATAAAAAGCTATGCATATGGTAAATAAAAAGATTGCTGAGATGCTCATTGTCTGCTTGCCTTGTCATTTTGGTTATGGGAAAGCTCCTGTACCATGTGCAAGGGGTACCCCATTGGCGGTTCTCAATGATATGCAAATACTTACAATGACAAGAACTTACTTGGACCCAAAGTTGAGTATGCATGAGGTGTGGCCCTTGTATTCAAGGGACTTGAGATTGCCAACTTATACTTCGTCAAGCATATACTCCATCTTTGCCCCTTTAACCTTAACCACTTCAAGATGCTTATGATAGGGGCAATGAGGGCTGAAAGCTAACAAGTACCATAATTTTTGGAAGCTCTTTTTGAAACTTGTAATCCCTTATAAAAAAGGCCTTTCTTCCACCACTATTGAGTCTCCACCTTCTACCTTTAGGTACCATTAATAGAGCATGGTTGTCATTCTATGTGCAGTGTTCCAAAGCTTACTGATTGATGCATATTGTGATATTACTTGTTCTTGTGCTATTTGTTTCTAGTCACCCTTGTGAACTTTGCAGGTTCCCTATGCATCTATATTGCTACTCTATGAGGGACAAGCTGATTGCCACTATGTTATGTTTTCTGTATGTGAACCAACAAATGTTTTTCAATGAATGTTATTCATGATCTTTATTTGTAGCTTGTCATGTTGCATGCATAGTTACTATGTCCTATTGTTAGAACTCCATCTTTCATGCACATGTTTATAGTTCTTTGATCCCAGCTTTCAATGCTTGCAAATGGTTGGATCTTTGTTGTGAGGGTGCATGTCACGTCAAAAATTATTCTTTTATCACTTAACTACTTGAGAACGAGAAGGAGTTAAGCTTGGGGATTGATACGTTGGAAACGTATCTATAATTTTTGATGCTCCATGCTTGTTTAGTATCTACTTTGCTTTACTTGTCTACACTTTGAGGTGCTTTTTACATGTTTTCTGGTACTAACCTACTAACAAGTTGCAAAAGTGCCAGATGCCTGTTTTCTACTATTTTTGGTTTCAGAAAAGTTAGTAAAGAAATATTCTCGGAATTGGACGGGACAAACGTCAAATTCAATTATTTTCCATGGGGAACAAGAAGTCCAGAGGAGAGCCGGAGGGGACGGCCAGCGTGGCCAGACCCACCCCAGGCACGGGTGGGCCCCACCCCGCGCCTGGCTAGGGTTTGGTGCACCTGGCCGCCGCCTCGGTCTCCCCCTTTGCCTGTAAGAAGCCCCCGATGCAGAAATTCTAAGCACCGGATCAAATCCCCATGAAACCGTCTGTACCCGCCGCCACCATCGTCCCTAGATCAGGGGGGATCTGAAGTTCTTCCCGGCAGCCTGCCGAAGGGGAGATCATCCCAGAGGCCTTCTCTCCGGTATGATGCGTGAGTAGTTCCACCTTGGACTATGGGTCCATGTAGTAGCTAAATTGTTGTATCTCCTCCTTGTGCTTTCATGTATAGATCTTGTGAGCTCCGTTCATGATCAAGATCTAATCTATTTGTAATCATGCATGTTGTGTTTGTGGGGATCCGATGGATATTAAGATTATTATGCTGGTTTTATTAATGGTTTTGTCTTTATGATTCTATCATGTCTGTGTTGTTTGTGATCTTGCATGCTCTCCATTGTTAGTAGCTATCTTGGGCAAGTAGTTGCTAGTGACTCCAAGAGGGGGTATTTATGCTCGATAGTGGGTTCATGCCTCTAGTTTCCAAGGGAAGTGACAGAAATCTCTTCGGCTGTAGATGTGTTGTTGCCACTAGGGAGAAAACAACGGTCTCTTGTTCATGGAACATGTGGAATGTTTACCTTATACACTTTGCTTAAAGCAGTTGTCTGTTGCTTGCAACTTAATACTAGAGGGGGTTCGGATGATAACCTAAGGTGGACTTCTAGTCATAGATGCAGTTGGATGGCGGTCTATGTATCTTGTTGTATTGCCCAATCGAATCTCATAGGATCTTTCTGACTAGTAATTGCATTGTTATGCCTTGCTCAGTTCCTGTCAATTGGCCTGTTGTAATTTGTTTATCCTTCATGCCATGTTGTTTATCTAAGGAGATCACCTCTAGTGAACTATGGACCCCGGTCCAATCTTTACCATTGATACATCTTCCGCTGTTACTCATTTACTTGATGCAAACCATTACCTTCCACACCATACGTTTATCCCTTTATTACAGCAAACCGGTGAGCTTGACAACCTCACTGATTCGTTGGGAAAAAGTCTTGAGTTTGTGTTGTGTAGGTCTCCACGTTGCTTGCAACACCTTTGAGACGTTTCCTTCCTCCTTCAGGTTCGATAACCTCGGTCTCTAGTGAGGGAAACTTGCTGTTGTGCTCATCACACCTTGCTCTTGGGGTTCCAACGAAGTGTCCCACGTCAACACTGGGTGCACGCATCAAGATTTCCGGTGCCGTTGCCGGGGAGGCTAAGGACGTCTTTACTAGGGGAGTCCTTCACTTCCTTTCTCTTTACTTTTTTTTAGTTTTCTTTGTTTTTTTGCTTGGTTTTGTTTGCCTCTTTTCAAAAAACCCAAAAAAATTAGGCTAGTTTGGTTTTCTAGCTTTATTCAAAAACACAAAAAAATTAGTTCCTGCTCTAGCTGGTGCTGTTGTTTTTGGCTTTCCCACCTTTGCCAAAATGAACTATGCTGAGAACACCAAGTTGTGTGACTTCCCTAGCACCAACAACAATGATTTCCTAAGCACTCCTATTGCTCAGATACTTTCAACTGCCCGAATTTTAGTAGGATTTGCCTCTATTCCTCGGCTAGACACAAGGAAACCTAGTAACTTTCTGGCTGGTACATCAAAGGTACATTTTTCTGGGTTAAGCTTCATTCGGAATCTTCTTAGATTCGCGAATGTCTGTCGGATACTTCCAGGAGCATATGGCTCTCTTTGGTTTTTATCACCACATCATCAACATATACTTGAACATTTTTTTCAATATGATCATGCAAACATTTTTGCATACACCTTTGGTACGTGGCTCCTGCATTGCGCAGGCCGAATGGCATGATACGATAGCAATAAGCCCCATACAGGGTGATAAACACAGTTTTTATTTGATCATTCGGGTTTAATGGTATCTGGTGGAAGACAGAATACGCGTCTACAAATGATAACAATTCACAACCTGCGGTTGAATCAATAACTTGGTCTATCCTAGGCAAAGGAAAAGGATCATTGGGACACGCCTTGTTAAGGTTCGTGTAATCGATGCACATACGCCAAACGATAGCTACGTTCGGATCATCCTTCTTCTTTTCAACCAACACCAGGTTAGACAACCAATCCAGATGAAGTACTTCCATAATAAACCCGACTGCAAGGAGCCAAGCTATTTCATCCCCTATAATTTTTCTCCTGTCTTCGGCGAAGCGGCGGAGAGGTTGCTTCACCGGCCTTGTGATACGTTGGAAACGTATCTATAATCTTTGATGCTCCATGCTTGTTTAGTATCTACTTTGCTTTGCTTGTCTACACTTTGAGGTGCTTTTTACATGTTTTCTGTTACTAACCTACTAACAAGTTGCAACAGTGCCAGATGCCTATTTTCTACTATTTTTGGTTTCAGAAAAGTTAGTAAAGAAATATTCTTAGAATTGGACGGGAGAAACGTCAAAGTCAATTTATTTCCGTGGGGAACAAGAAGTCCAGAGGGGAGCCGGAGAGGCTGTCCAGGGCGGCCAGACCCACCCTAGGCGCGGGTGGGCCCTGCCCCGCGCCTGGGAGGGGTGTGGGGCCCCTGGCCTCCGCCTCGGCCTCCCCCTTCGCCTATAAGAAGCCCCCGATGCAGAAACCCTAAGCACCCGATAAAATCCCCACGAAACCGTCTGTAGCCACCGCCACCATCGTCCCTAGATCGGGGGATCTGAAGTTCTTCCCGGCATCCTACCGGAGGGGAGATCATCCTAGAGGCCTTCTCTCTGGTATGATGCGTGAGTAGTTCCACCTTGGACTATGGGTCCATGTAGTAGCTAGATGGTTGTATCTCCTCCTTTGTGCTTTCATATATAGATCTTGTGAGCTCCGTTCTTGATCAAGATCTAATCTATTTGTAATCATGCATGTTGTGTTTGCGGGGATCCGATGGATATTGAGATTGTTATGTTGGTTTGATTAATGGTTTTGTCTTTATGATTCTATGATGTCTGTGTTGTTTGTGATCTTGCATGCTCTCCGTTGTTAGTAGATATCTTGGCCAAGTAGTTGCTAGTGACTCCAAGAGGGGGTATTTATGCTCGATAGTGGGTTCATTCCTCTAGTTTCCAAGGGAAGTGACAATAATCTCTTAGGTTGTAGATGTGTTGTTGCTACTAGGGAGAAAACAACGGTCTCTTGTTCATGGAACATGTGGACTGTTTACCTTACACACTTTGCTTAAAGCAGTTGTGTGTTGCCCGCAACTTAATACTGGAGGGGGTTCGGATGATAACCTGAAGGTGGACTTCTAGTCATAGATGCAGTTGGATGGAGGTCTATGTATCTTGCTGTATTGCCCAATCGAATCTCATAGGATCTTTCTGACTATTAATTGCGTTGTTATGCCTTGCTCAGCTCCTGTCAATTGCCTTATTGTAATTTGTTTACCCTTCATGCCATGTTGTTTATCTGAGGAGAGGACCTCTAGTGAACTATGGACCCCGGTCCAATCTTTACCATTGATACATCTTCCACTGTTACTTGTTTACTTGCTGCAAACCATTACCTTCCATACCATACATTTAATCCTTTGTTACAGCAAACGGTGAGCTTGACAACCTCACTAATTCGTTGGGGCAAAGTCTTGAGTTTGTGTTGTGCAGATCTCCGTGTTGCTTGCAACACCTGTGTGACGTTTCCTTCCTCCTTCTGGTTCGATAACTTCAGTCTCAACTGAGCGAAATCTTGTTGCTCGCTCTTCACACCCTATTCCGATTCTCACGGAGGAAGTTGGTGAGCTCACTCTCCTATTTATCATTTAGTCCGGCACCAATGGTGATGGTGCGCTCTGGAAATTTATCATCAATCTGGATTTTCTTTGTCTCCTTAGTCAGCTGGAAGGACACACTTACATGTGGGTTAGCGAGTGCCGGCATGTTAAGCTGTGCCTACTGGGCTAGAGCTGCGACTTCCTAAATCCTCTTTTTATCCCTTGCGATCACCAATGACTCGGCCAAATTTGATCCGGCTGAGGCAAACTCCATCGATCTCCTGTAATCTACGGCTACTGTGATTACTCCTTGTGGTCCTGGAATTTTCATCTTCAAGTAACCAATGTGACAGCTGGCCATGAATTTAGACAATGCCGGCTGTCCGAGTAATGCATGGTAACAACTCTCTAAATCCACCACCTCAAACTCCAAATTCTCTGCTCTGCAATTCTCCCTTGTGCCGAATAAGACGTCTACTCGGACTTTCCCAATGGGCTCACAGAACAATCCTAGGACTATCCCATGAAAAGTTGTCTTGGTCGACTGCAGCATATTCGGAGAGATGCCGAGTTTGTGCATCGTATCCTTGTACATAATGTTGATGTTGTTGCCGTTATCTATCAACACCTTTGAAAATTTCACATTGATAATGGGTCCGACAAACGTCGGGTCTAGCACCAAAGCATATGACCCGGGGTTTGGCACGATCTTGGGAAGATCTCTAATGCTCCAAGTTATCTCTTGATCTGACCAGGGCATATACCTCGGAACTACTACCATGACTGTGTTTACTTCCATATATCAACGTTGTAAACTCTGTTTGTCTTGCTGTTCTGTGGTGAATACACAGTAATACTGATGGTGCTCTATGTACTCATTGCGTCCATTATTACCGAGGTTGCCTCTACCATCTTGGCCTTGATTCACCACATGGTGAACCGCATCCCTCCGGTCATGATTCTCATACCTCGGAGGTGGTTGGGGTAACATCAATTGTTGTGCATTTCC
The DNA here is from genome assembly GCA_916181665.1 of Avena sativa. Lineage (NCBI taxonomy): Eukaryota > Viridiplantae > Streptophyta > Magnoliopsida > Poales > Poaceae > Avena > Avena sativa. The sequence goes on from OV702281.1 coordinate 339,678,323, forward strand.
TCCTGTAAGCTTCGGTTGCTGTGAATGGTGTGGTTGCTGCTGTGGCGCCTGCATCGCCGCCGGGTTTCCCATTGCATTCTTCATCCAGGCACACTGACGAGTTGTGTGGTTGGCTAGTTTTGCCGGGTTGGACGTGTGGAACTTACATGGTTGATCCAACATTGACTCAAACGTGTACTTTGGCCTCTACTGCCATTTCTTCTTCTGTTCAGGAGTCCACTGCTTCTTCCCATCATTCCTCGGCGTCCATTGCTGAGGACCTTTCTTCTAGCGCTGGTTGCTTCCCACACCCTGCTGATCCTGAGTCACAGCTGCGACCTGATTCGAACTGTACCTGTAATCCGGCCTATCATCTCTTCTTTGACCTCAAAATTCATTCCGCCTAGATGATCCTGTGGCATCACTAGTGTAATGGTCGTGCTTCTCATGATGTTCCACCGACATAAGCTCGGGCTGAGTCGGATCACCCAGTGCATATGAGTCGGCTATTCTGATTGTCTCGGCCAATGTAGTCGGCATATCTCTTTGTAGCCTTTGCCATAACACACTTGCATATTTGACCCTTGTGCAAACCAAGCAATCGCTTGTGATTTAATCACTCCTTCGCAAGAGTTTCTAGGGTTACACCATCGTGTCCAGAATTCTCTGTCGGTCTCATTCGGTATTTGCTTGCACATTTCCAGTTGTTGAGGCCTATTCGGTATCTTGTATGTGCTGGTGAAGTTACTGACAAACATCTCTTCGAAGTCTAACCAGCAGTTGATACTGCCTGCTGGTAAGTTATCCAGCCACACCCTGGCTGGTCCCTCCAACATCTGAGGTACATATCTCACAGCCCATCTCAAATTTCCCCCTACAATTTTCACTGTCGTGGCATAGTCAATCAACCAGTCTTGTGGTTTAGTACTTCCGTTATATGTTTTTGTGCCTCTTGCCAGCTGGAAGTTTGGGACAGATGGCTCGCTCATAATCCAGGGCCCAAAACATGCCGGACTAGGAGGATCTTGTTCTTCTAATAATTCGGACCGGTACAACCTATCAAGTTTTAATCTTGCATCATCCGGCGGCAAATTTCTGTATGCGGCTCTTTCCTCCATCGCATGGTGGTTTTGCCCAGCAAATCCGGCATTCTCCATTTCCGAATAACCATCATTGTATCTGTTCTGTATCGGGTTATGTGGAACATGTCCTACGTCCCTTCCTTGCCAGGGTTCATGCCTCGGCTGATGATCTTGCGGGTGATAATGCCTCCCTTCATCCGGGTTATTATTCTCGGGATTTCCTCTTCCGAGATTCCCATGCTCTATATTTCCACGGCCGAGGTTTCTATCACCACTGTTACCTCGGCTTCCATTGCCTCTATTTTCATTTGCATTTCCGGCCATTGATGGATCATATGGAACAATCGGTTTGTTCCTTTTTCCCGAGGTCACTTCCTTATCGTTTCGCAATCCATTTCCAGGTGAAGATGCCGCGGCAGCTAATAATGTCGGGGAAGCTCTAGCCAAATGAACCAAACGTTAACCTCCCGGCTTCGCCGGGTTAGCTCTAAGTATTTCCTCATTCTGCTGGTTCGCGATGCGCACTAGCTCATTCACTCTATCTTGTTTCTTTTGTCGGGCCTCCCTGGTTAATCCCTCCAACTCTGAGGCTGCGGCATTTTCCGCCCTGAGGTTCTTCGCCGGGGTACTATATCTCGGCAGCCTCGGGTTAGCCGAATCACCTTGTTGGGACTCATGCTCTTTGTTAATATCACTAAGGAGGTTCTTTCCCTTCATTCTCAGATCATCGATCTGAGTAGGAGCGGTGTACAGCTTATTTCCCCTAGCATATTCTCGCAAGGTCCTATTAAAGGACTCCTGCAGTGCAGATACTTTCTTGGTCTCTTCTAACATTCTCAATCTAGTCTCTTCTAACTCGGCATGTGCATTTGTCGGGTTTACAATAGGTTCTACAGGTGTCGTTAGGTTATCTATGTTTGCCTGCAAGATATTCTCCGGCCTTTCCAGAGGTGGCCACCTTAACCTAGCTGCCTTGGGGGTTACCTCCTGCACCTCGGGTGCATTTGCTGTTGACGGATCTGCTACTGCCTGCTTTGCGGCTACCGGCTTGGCCATTGCCGGATCTACCGCCGCCGGGTTCTTGATTGGTCCGGCTCCTTCTCCTGCTGCTGGTGCTGGCGCTGTCATCATCACCTGGACGCTGCTTGCGGGCGAGCGTTACACGGGCCGCCTGCAACACTGAAGGGAGGTTCTCTCGCGAGGATGACTCGGCGTGGGTAGACGCGGGACGTGTCGATGCTGACGTAGATCTTATGGGCGCTAAGGTTGATGAAGATGTCATTGCGCGGGGGTGGCCTTGCTCCGAAGATGCTAGAGTTGTTGCTGACGTAGTCCCATATGTCAAATCTCTAGACTTAGCCGGAGATGACGCGCTCGCCGGTGTCGATGAAGTTTCACGTCTGGATCTTGACTCCAGCTAGCACCTCTGTTGGCCCCACGTTGCGCGCCAACTGTCGTGGTGGTGGCACGGCAGATGCCATGGGTAGGCTTAAGTTGGGGGCCAATGGATACTAGTGGGATCCAGGGAGGGAAGGTGTAGATATTTCTACACTCAGAACTCTAGAACTCAAACTTTATTCAACACTAGTGGATGTACACTTGCTCCTTGAGTTGTTCTAGCGAGAGGAAGAACAAGCTACTACTAGTGAAGAGTAAAAATGAATCGATCCCCTCCTCAGGACGCCCAACCCCTCCTTATAAAGGAGTGGTCTGGTTCCTTCTAGGGATGACGTGGACAAGCATATTCGTGGAATATGCTTGTCCCAAAATAGTAACTTGGCAGGCTTCTTTCTGTGTCCCTCTTCTATCGATGGCAAAGACACAAAGTCCACCACATGTGAGCCTCGGGCGTGAGGAGTGCCACCTCTGTGACCTTCTCCTGCTCCTCCGCCGCTCTGTCTCTTGTCTTGTAGCGCTTGGCACTGTGGAGATTCCTGAGGAGAGACAGTAGCTAGTGTTAACTTTGGGGTTTGCCTTCTCCTTCCTGATAAAGCTTCCCTTGACTCATCCTTGCCTCACATGACTTGGCTTGACCTTAACATGCACTTAAGATGCGTAATAGCAGCAAGCCGACATAACTCATATGTCGGCCGAGTCATGTTGTAGATACCTGACTCGGAATAAGTCGGACCTCATTCGGCTGACTCCTACATGACTTGGCCGGATCATACCTTGACCCGGCCCAGACCATGAAGGATCCTCCCTCTTCTTACTTATCTTGACCCTACCTAGGTTCATCCCCCCAACAACTGAGTATGAGCTCTACTCGTGCATCTAACACCCAAGAAACCAAGTTATTCCAAAGAGTCCACTATAAACTCCTATGCATGGTGTGTTACACCATTCTAAGTATATTCATGTGTTTATCTATCTTCCAAATTAAACTTTTTTATGTGAAAATTAGTGATTAAATCTCTCACAAACTTGATGGCACATTTTATTTCTTGCACTTAATAAACTTGAACCATTGTGACAATCTTATGATGCTTGTGTGCTTACAAATTATAATCTGGGAGTTAGCAAAACCACGCTTTCATGGGGTCCACTTTCAACATTGCACTTATTTATTTAGTTTATATCATGCTCTTTTGTTTATGGATGTCGGAGGTGTGAAATAATATGAGAACTTGTAAGTGTTGGAGATATGCCCTAGAGGCAATAATAAAAGTGGTTATTATTATATCTTTGTGTTTATGATAAATGTTTACATTCATGCTATAATAGTATTAACCGGAAACATTAATACTTCTGTGATTTGTAAACTAAATTAGAGTCCCTGGTAAAGCCTCTTTATGATAATGGCTTGTTGGTTAATAGATGATCGTGGTTTCTCGATCATGAACATTGAGATGTTATTAACAACAAGATCATATCATTAGGAGAATGGTATGATGGACATACTCCTATAGATAAGCGTAGCATTAAGATCAAGTCATTTCAATAGTTCATTTGCTATAAGCTTTCTGATACATAGTAACCTAATTCCTTCGACCATGAGATCATGCTAATCACCATCACTGGAAGGATGCTTTGATGACATTAAACACCACACCGTAACTGGCTGGCTATAAAGGTGGCATTGAGTGTTCGGAAAGTATGTGTTGAGGCACATGGATCAAGAGTGGAATTTGTCCATCCATATGACAGATAGATATACTCTGGGCCCTCTCGGTGGAATGTCATCCAATTGGCTTTCAAGCATGTGAATGGCTCACAAGGGATCACATGTCACGGGAACAAGAAAAGAGTACTTATCGGTAACGAGGTTGAACTAGGTATGCAGAGATACTGACGATCAAACCCCGGATAAGTAAACTATCGCGAGACAAAGGGAAATTGTATCGTATGTAAGTGGTTCATTCGATCGCAAAGTAATCGCCATATGAATTTCCAGATTCCTCTATTGGTTATTGATCGGAGAAGTGTCTCGGTCATGTTCGGATAATACATGAACCGTAGGGAGACACACTTAAGGATTCGTTGTTGTTTAGTAGATATGGAATGTTAGTAGGGATACCGAATGTTGTTCGGAGTCTCGGATGGGATCCGGGATATCACAAGGATATCGGGAATGGTCCATAGAATAAGATTCATATAAGGAAAGTCCGATTCCGGACTTCGGGAATGATTTCGATGTTTTCATCGGAGAGGTTCTAGAAGGTTCTAGAAGGTTCACCGGACCGGAAGGGGAATGGTCCATGAATGTGTCATGGGTAAGTGGAATGATTGGATCATATCCTAGGTCACTTGGTTTGGGCATTTGCGAGAGTGAATTAAAGCTCTAAATTGGAAGTCAAACGAGAGGTTTGAAAAGTCAAACTGGAACAATGGTTTCCTAGTGGAAGAAGGAAAGAGTCCTTCCTTCAATCCAACTTGGGTTTGGGTTTGGATTCAAACCCTCCCCTCCCAAGGCTGCCCCTCTCATAAATAGAGGGGGAGGGCTGCCCCAAACACACAAGAGCCAGCCCTCCACCCGTGTCGCGCCGCCGCCCTAGCCGTCGCCGACACCTCCTCCTCCTCCCTGCCTTCTAAACCCTAGATCGCCGGGAAACCCTAGATCCACCATAACTCGCACCGGCTTAGGCAAAGCCCTATGGGATCTTCCCTCTACTTCCGACACCACGCCGTCGTGCTGCCAGAATCACGAGGGGAGAACTACAACCTTCGCTGCCTGCTGGAACAACGGAGAGGAAGGTCTTCATCGAGTACCAAACGTGTGACCGACTACGGAAGCGCTGCCGGAACGCAGTGCCGGAAGGATCGTCTACGCGATCTTGAGATCGACAAGTGTACGTGATGGGGATGTTCCTACCGGGGTATACCCAGCAGGACGTTTCCGACTGGCCCAGGAACCGGCGAGTGGGCCTGCAAGACGGCGACTGGATTGAAGCCCAGCGAGGATCCAAGCGACTGGAAGCTTAAGGCCCAGGCGAGTAGATAGGCCCAGGCGGATTAGGTTAAATGAGTACCGAAGCCTTAACTGATTCGGTTGAGATATGTAAACCCTAGGGGAGGTGAGCCTATATAAACCTCCCTGCAGGGCGTGTAGAGATATGTTCCATCATACACCCAAGCGACTCGCCGCCTAGCCACCGAGCTCGCCCATTGTACCACCTTCATAATACAATCTAGCAGGAGTAGGTCTTTACCCTCCGGGGGGCCGAACCTGGGTAAAACCCTGTGTCTTCGCCCTCATCTCGCACCGCAGATGGCTGGCCGCCCTTGCCCCTCGTTCTACTACTCGCTGCCGATTGCAGCATCTGCCGTGACCATTCCCACGACAGTGGCGCCCACCGTGGGGCCTGGCCGGTCTGGCCGGTGTTCTGCGGTGAGATCCAATCTGCCCATCAACGAGACGGTCGCCACCGGCCGCATGATAGCGATCGGCGAGATGCTCCAAATCTTGCCGAGCAGCTACGTCCCGGCGGCGCGACCCGTCACGCACAGCATGATCCTGCCGGTCGGCACGATCAGCCTCTTCGTCGGCCTCACCGACGTCATCGTCTCGGAGGATTCGGCTCGCATCCGTGAGTTGCCGCCACGGGATCGGCTCTCCGAGAGCCAGATCCGCACGATCCATCGCCTCGCCTCCGAGTACAATTCGGCCCACAGCGACGTGGCCGAAAACTCAGCGGCCGCAGAAGACGCGACCCTCAACAACGACGCCGACTCGGTGACCCCGGCGTCATTCGCCGGGTCCATCACCGCGGCTTCACCCGCGGGCTCCATCACCCAGGTCTCCAACGTGGGAGACTTCGAGGACCCCTCCATCCTCGGGATCTTCGAATTCGACTCCGGGTCGGAGAACTCCGCCGACCTTCGCGACGGAACCGGTCGCCACTCCGCGACCTACATGGCGACCGACACCGATCCACCGGAGGATCCATTCTCGACCCCAATCCCTCCTAACGCCACGGCAACGGAGGTCGAGGAACTCCGCCTGAAACTGGCGGAGGCGATGCGCAAGGAACAAGCCGAGCGCGAAAAATTTCGCCTCGAGCAGGTGACGACGCAGGAACTATCGCGCTACCACCAGCAGCGGATCAGGTCACGCCTGAACCCCACCGTTCAGGGGCGCGCCCTGAACTTCGACGACGAAAACGACCCGGCCCGCGTGGCCAAGCGCGCGATCTGCGAGAACGCGCCACCAGGAGGAAGCGCCCGGCCCCCGCCAGGATCAACGGCGATGGGCGCCCCACCTCCACCCAACCGCACACCTCCCAGGGACCAGCCGCGGATAGTAGTCTCTTCACGGGAGAGAGACGCAAACGGCCTCCCACTGTTCTCCACCCCGATGGACAACCTCGTGGCGGGCCGAGCAGCAGCCGACAACATCACGGCCACGGGCGACGGCGCCCTACAAATCCAGTACGTAAGGCCCTGCTCGCAAAGGCCGTCGAGCAGCAAAACGCAGGTGCCGACTCGCAGGGTCGAGTATACTCGCGTTCGTCGGGAAGCAGAGCAGCCTCAAGCGGTCGCCCAGCGGCGGCAAACACCCTCAACTGCCCGCCACTAGAGCCACTGCAGCTCCAACACCGACCCGCGAACGCGGCACTCTCCACCATCGACCCCAGGCCAGCGACCAACTTTGTCGCCACCAACGGGAAACCCATCGACGCCCGCACCCACATCATCAACAACCAAAGCTGGCGCGCACGCCAGCCCGACGACCTGCGACACAACCTAACCAATCGCCGCGACGGCGAGCCCATGGGGTCGCTCAGTCGACTCGGCCCCAAGTGCTTCGGACCAATGATCCGAGGCGAGAAGTACCCGCCAAACTTCAAGGCGCCGAAGGAGATAGAAAAGTACGACCCCTCGTACGACCCCGCCGTTTGGCTCGATACATACCTCATGGCGATGGGGATCGCGGGCCACACCGACCTGCTAGCCGCCCGTTACCTCCCCCTGATGATGGAAGGGACGTGCAGGCAGTGGATCAACACCCTCCCCTAGGACAGTATCGATTCCTGGGAGGAGATGCGCGACGCCTTCGTCAGGCACTTCGAGTGCTCCTACACCCGCTCCACCACCATCGAGGACTTGGAGCGATGCGTCCAAGGACCCCGCGAGTCGACCCGCAACTGGGTCCAACGGTGGCAAGAACTCTGGTACAATGCGGTCGGTATCCACCCAGACACCGCGATCCACTGCTTCACGACCTCGTGCCGCTACGAGCCCTTGGTCGCCAAGCTCAAGCGACACTCTCGCACACTCGACAACATCCCCGACCTCCTCGAGATCGCCAAACGGTATGCGGAGGAAGATCCAAACCAGGAAACTGACGACGAGTCAGGAGGTTAACGCCGCACGAGCGGCAACGACAGCGGACGACGGTCCGACCTACGCTACAGCAACACTCGCCTCACCGGCAAGCGCCGCAGTGACGGGCGAGTCGACTTCGTCGCCAACGCCGGGCACGCGCAACGCGAGCCCAAGAGCTTCCGCCGTGACGGAGGACAACGCCGCGACGGCGGCAACTACAAGGCCAAGCCAAGGTTCGACCCCGCTGCCCTCCTTAACCAACCATGTGTGTTTCATAGCAGGGAAGGGAAGCCCGCAACGCACACCACCGCCGACTGCCACACCCTCAGGGAGATCGAGAAGGCACGGAGAGCACGGGAGGACCCCGACAACGACCCGCCAAACGGCGGAAAATTCGGCAAAGTGGCCGGCTCGCTCCATACCTTCACGGGCTTCAACACGAAGCGCGAGAAGAAGGTCATCGCCCGCGCCGTCGCCGTCAACGCGGTGGCCCAGGTGGACGTTCCCCAGTTCCTCAACTGGTCGGAGCAGCCCATCACCTGGAGTCGACAAGACCACTCGCCACACATCGAGTACCCAGGTCGAGTCGCCCTGGTGGTTAAGCCTAAGGTCGGCGACTACTGGCTCCCCAAGACATTGATGGACGGCGGCAGCTCCATCAACATCTGTACCTGGACACCTTCAGACGGTTACGGCTCCCGCAGTCGATGATCGAGACGACCCACACCACGTTCCACGGCATCGTCCCCGGTCGGAAGGCGTACCTGATCGGTAAGGTCACGCTGCCAGTCACCTTCGGCACACCAGCAAACTTCCGCACCGAGTGGATCGTCTTCGAGCTCGTGCCCTTCGACAGCCCCTACTATTGCGTCCTGGGGCGCCAGGCGTTCGCCAAGTTCATGGCAGCGCCCCACTACGCGTACAACGCGATGAAGCTCCTCGGGCCATGCGGCGTCATCACCATCAACGGCGATCCCGACATGGCCGCCGAGTGCGAGGCCAAAGGAGCCGAGCTCGCTGACGCCTTCATCATGGCGGAGAACAACCACGCCGATGAGCTCGCCAAGTACGCGAGCGGGGTCAACAACGACGACCCCACCATACTCAAGAAGCCCAACTCGAAGGGCGCAAACACCTCAACCTTCGAGGCAACGACGCACACCCGCACGGTCGAGCTGGTCCCAGGCGACTCCAGCCAGACGGTGACGATCGGGACGGGCATGAGCCCAGCGTAGGAAGGCGCGCTCATCGAGTTCCTCCGTGAGAACAGGGACATCTTCGCATGGAAGCCCTCTGACATGCCCGGTGTCCCTAGGGAGCTCGCTGAGCACAAGCTAAATGCCGACCCCAAAGTGCGACCCGTCAAACAGTCGCTGCGGCCCTTCAATGAAGAGCGCCGCCGAGCAATTGCCGAGGAGGTGCAGCGTCTACTCGCTGCAGGCTTCATCTGGCCAATCAAATACTCCAAGTGGCTGGCAAACCCAGTCCTGGTCGAGAAGAAGAACGGGACCTGGAGGATGTGTATCGACTACACAAACTTGAACAGCGCTTGCCCAAAGGAGCAGTTCGTCCTCCCACGGATCGACCAGATAATCGATTCAACCGCGGGCTCGGAGTCGCTCTGTTTCCTCGACGCTTACTCCGGGTACAACCAGATCGAAATGGCCGTCGAGGACGAGGAGAAGACGGCGTTCATCACGCCATTCGGAGCCTTCTGCTACACCGCCATGACCTTCGGCCTCAAGAACGCCGGGGCGACCTACCAGCGGTGCATGCAAGAATGCCTCGCGAGCCAAATTGGCCGCAACATCCACGTCTACATCGACGACGTGGTCGTAAAGTCTGCTCGCCAGGGTGACCTACTCGCCGACCTGGCGGAAACATTCGCCAACTTGCGAAAATATAAGATAAAGCTCAACCCAGGAAAATGCACCTTCGGCGTACCAGCAGGACAACTACTGGGGTCGTCGTCTCCAAACAAGGGATCGAGGCGAACCCCACGAAGATCGACACGATCGCCCGGCTCGGCAAACCCGAGTGCCTGCGCGACGTCTAGAAACTGTCCGCGCGAGTAGCGGCTCTCAGTCGCTTCATCCCCCGCCTGGGCGAAAAGGCGATGCCCCTATACCGCCTGATGCGCAAGAACCCAACCTTCCAGTGGGACAAGGAGGCGGATGACGCGCTCCGCGACCTCAAAAAGGTGCTACTCGCCGCACCGCTACTCGCCGCCCCCGCCAACAAAGAACCCATGCTGGTTTACGTCGCGGCTTCCGAGCGCGTCGTCAGCGCCGTGATGGTCGTCGAGCGACCGGAGGAAGGAAAGGAGCACCCAGTACAGCGACCGGTGTACTACATCAGCGAGGTCCTCACCGAGTCGCGCCAGTGGTACCCCCAGTACCAAAAGCTGGTATACGCGGTCTTCAGAGCTTAGCGGCACCTGCCGCACTACTTCCAGGAGCACCCGATCACGGTCGTCTCCTCAGCACCACTACAAGACATCATCCGCAACCGCGAGGCGAACGGGCGGGTCGCCAAGTGGGCCGTCGAGATCGGCGTCCACAACATCAAATACGAGCCACAAAAAGCGATCAAGTCACAGGCCCTAGCAGACTTCATCGTCGACTGGGAAGAGGCCCAGCAGCCAGAGAAGCTCCCATACCTCCATTACTGGAGCCTGCACTTCGACGGCTCCAAGAACGCGGACGGCGCAGGCGCAGGGATCGTGCTAACTTCACCGAAGGGCGACAAGCTCCGCTACGTCCTCTGCCTCGACTTCACACCCTGCACCAACAACATGGCCGAGTACGAGGCCTTACTCCACGGCATGCGAGCTGCCAAGGAGATGAATGTCAACCGTCTACGCTGCTACGGAGATTCCGACCTCGTCGCGGGGCAAGTCGCTGGTACCTGCGACGCCGGCTCCCCCACCATGGCGGCATACCGCCAGGCAGTGGACAAGCTGGGCAGACACTTCACAGGCTACTCCGTCGAATGGATCGACATGCGGAAGAACGAGGAGGCCGACGCCCTCTCTTGCATTGGGTCGGCTCGACTCGCACCACCCGCCGACGTCTTCCTCGACACAATAACCAAGCCATTAGTCTCTCCCCCGAGGGAGATCGACATCGGAGTCCCGCTACAGCCGGAGGCAGCCCTGGTCGCACTCGTCACCAAGCCAAACGACTGGACCAAGCCCTACATCGCCTACCTGGAGGCCGGCACCTTGCCGGCTGACGAGACGGACGCTCGGATGGTCGCCCGCTGATGCAAGTCCTACACCATCATCGACGGCGAGCTCCACAAGCGCAGCGTCACCGGCGTGTTCCAACGCTGCGTCTAACCCGCCGAAGGACGCAAGATCCTCCACGATATCCACTCCGGTGACTGCGGCCACCACGCCGACGCCCGCTCTCTGGTCGCCAAGGCTATGCGACATGGCTTCTACTGGCCCACCGCACACGCCGATGCTGTAGACATTGTCCAGCGGTGCGCCGGGTGCCAGAAGTATGCCAACCAGACGCACGTGCCGAGCTCAGCGCTCAAAACAATCCCCATCACCTGGCCATTCACTGTGTGGGGCATGGACATGGTAGGCCCCTTCAAGAAGGCTCCCTCCGGCTACACCCACCTGCTGGTCGCGGTCGAAAAATTCACAAAGTGGGTGGAGGCCAAGCCAGTTCGGAAATGCGACGGGAAGACCGCCACCAAATTCCTACGCGATCTCATATATCACTACGGGTTCCCAAACAACATCATCACGGACAACGGCACCAACTTCGCCAAAGGAGCCATGGCTGAATTCTGCGAAGAGCACCACATCCGGCTCGACCTCGCGTCGGTCGCCCACCCGGAATCGAACGGCCAGGCAGAACGGGCCAACCAAAGCATCCTCCACGTCCTGAAGCCGCGACTCCAAGTACCACTCGAGCGCACCGCCGGGTGCTGGGTCGAGGAGTTACCCTCCGTCATCTGGGGCATCTGCACCTCGGTCAACAGGTCGACAGGATTCACCCCCTTCTTCATGGTGTACGGCGCCGAGGCAGTCATGCCCACCGATCTCGAGCACGACTCGCCATGGGTCGTCCACTACACGGAGGCTGCAAACGAACTCGCCCGCCAAGACGGAGTCGATCAGCTCGACGAGGCGCGTGACCTCGCTCGGTCTCGCACCGCCATCTACCAGCAGGGACTCCGCCGCTACCACAGCCAGCGGGTGAGAACTCGCACCTTCCAGGAAGGCGACCTGGTGTTGCTCCTCATCTAGGACAAGAAGGGCATGCACAAGCTCTCCCCTCCGTGGGAGGGTCCATTCGCCATCGGGCGAGTGCTTGGCAACGACGCCTACTACCTCATCGACGTCCGCAGGGACGGCGAACTCGACGTCAAGCGACCATGGAATGTAAACCTCCTACGGAAGTTCTACCCCTAGAACCCCATATATGTACTCTCTAGTCGCTGTGAAATAAAAAGAATCGGTTACCGCAAATTGCGCTTACTCTCCATGTCTTGTGCCACTCGCACTCGTAATAACAGTGTCCAGCTAACTGCAGAAGTCAACCTTTGGTACAGCGATCGGCACGGCTAAGTAGTGCGATGCAAGAGCACCGAGTAACCTCAGGTCTTGCATCGTCCATGAAAAACGCCTACCCGGAGCCCCATTGGAGTCGCCTCGCCCGACTGGCTTTACGAGCCAAGACAACTGCCTTCGCTTCGTATAGCGACCATGGTCCTCCGCATCCTCGGCATAGCGACTCGAATGGATAAGTACCACGCTCTGGGACTGACTACCAGTTCATCGCGAGCGGCTCGGAAAAACGCCAAGTAAGAGAGCATGCCCAGGACTCGCCACGCGACTGGCCCAACGGGCCAGGCAGGAGTGATGCGCCCGAACCAACGCGCCAAGTCCTCAACCACCCTCGAGTCGCACCTAGAACAACCAAGTACCACGCTCGGGGACTCGGCCACCCGACACCGTTCGCGCAAGGGAAAACGGTGAAGTATAGAGCGTTCAAGGGAGTCGCCCTGCGACTGGCTCTTCGAGTCTGGACGAGTAGACAACAATAACAAAACATTCAAAAACAACAAACATATCATACACGAGGTACAGCCCACAAAAGGGCGGACGCGCTCGGGGACTCGTTCAAACCACAATCACAAAACACATGACAAATTCCAACACAGACACGATGTCTCATTCAAAAGCATGTCGCATTTTTTCACATTACAAAATATGCCCATACGGCAGACCTGCTACTAACGCCTCAGGGCAAACTACCCTATTCTGCAGGCTTCGACGACGACTCGCCAGCACCCCGACGACCGCGACTGAACGGCGTGTATGGGTTTGACGGGTATGTCGTCAGCTCACCCGCCATCGCCGCGCGGAAAGGCTGCTCGACCTTGAAATCCCGGTGCGGCGGCTCAGGGTCGTGGGGCGCGACAACCGTCTCCTGGTAGGGAAGGAGGTCGCCCATTGCCCAGACACGCTCCGAGTACACCGCGGCGCGGTCCGTCAACTTGAGCACCTCGGAAATCTCCACCGCGCCAGTCGATGAAGGGTAGCCGCTCGTCACGTCGTCGAGGTCGAAGTCCTCTGGGAAGTGAGCAAGTCCAAGGCTCAGCGCCGTTGATGCTCCGCGTCGAAACGCCGACCGCGTCATGAATTCAACTACCGAGGGCGCCTTCTCCAAGTACTTCCACACCTCGACGAGGTCGCTGGGAATCACCTCTGTGGGTGATATCTCCTGGAGGTATGCTCGGATGCACGTCGCCGACAATGTCGCTGAGTCAACGAGCATGCCCACACACTGCCGCGCGTCGAGCAAGATCGCCTCTTCCGCGCTATCAATGATGCGACCTGCGAGTAGAGGACAACAGTGAGTATGTTGGACATCACAAACAGCACAAGCCACTGGCAGAGGCAAGGGCACTTACCAATCAGAGGGCGGGCGAGATCCGTGATGAAGCGTTGAAGCGCAGTATGATCATCCTGAAGCCCAGCAACAAGGGCGTCCGACACTTTACGATCCTCTTCGGCGGCCGCAATGACGGCCTTGGCTCGCCCATCAGCCGAGCTCGCTTCCTCCTTCGCCTCTCGCAGCTCGCGCTCGAGATCGGCGATCCGCTTTTCAGCCGAGCTCAGAGCCGAGTGCGCCGCTGCCAATTCACCCGCGGGGACAAGTCCCTGGCGAGCTTCCTCCGCCTTCGTGGCAACCGCCTGAAGCCCTTTATTCGCTTCCTGGACGGTGGCCAGTTCCTTCTCCGCGCGGTGCTTCGCTGCCAATCGGTCAGCTGATTCACGTTGCAGACCCTGCACATCATTCAAACAGTTAGACGATGCGAAAAATCCTAAGTGCCCACCCGCTGAAATTCAGCGAGTGTGCACTTGGGGACTGGCAATCAAAAAATCCTAAGTGCCCACCCGCTGAAATTCAGCGAGTGTGCACTCGGGGACTGGCAATCAAAAAATCCTAAGTGCCCACCCGCTGAAATTCAGCGAGTGTGCACTCGGGGACTGGCACTCAAAAAATTCTAAGTGCCCACCCGCTGAAATTCAGCAAGTGCGCACTCGGGGACTGGACGCGAAAAATAATAACAAGGCGCTTAAAGGATCAGACCGCTGCAAAACACCGACCTGATCCTCGGGGACTGGACATACCTGGATGGCTGCGCCAAGCATGCCATGGAGTTGTATCGCATCCACGGACGCGAGGAGAGCTGGCGTATACCCACGACGCTGGTCGATTTCCGCATCGGCGACCCCATGTGCACGGCTCGATGGCAAAGTTCCACTCGCCGTGGCCGCTTTGGCCATAAAGCGTGGGAATGTCGCGATGGAGGCACCCGCCCCGAAGGAGGTCGGCTCGGCCATTCCAGGCGAGGGAGCGCCCTCCTTCGTGGACGCGGCCGCCTCTGTTGCGGGCTCAGTCGGCGCGACCGCCGTATCGTCAGAGATCGTGACGACGTCATCGCCCTTGTCCTTCTTGCTGCCATCTGTAGGGTCGACGACCTCGTCCGCCTTCCTCTTACGGGAAGGATATTCCTCGCTGGTGACGGGTGGCACCTTAGCCACGGTCGGGTGGCCCATTCTCTTCACTCCGGTCCTGTACATCAATCGTGTAAGCAAAGATAATTCAAGTGGTTATGGAAGACAAAGGAGGGTGAGGGTACTCACTTGGCGACTAGAATAAAGCGTAGCCCCGTGCGGAGGCCGGCCGGTTTCTCCAGTTCAGGGCCCAGTTGGCGACTGAGCCCCATTTCCAGGACGTCACGTGCCCAAGACACGGACGGCTTCTTCGTCGTTGAGGCCGCAGCCGGAGCCTCTGGGATATCTTCGGCAGGGGCTTCCCTGCGAGGCAAAGCCGCTGCAGCCGGAGCACCCCCCAGCCCTGAGACTGGGGCGAATGGCGGAGGCATTGAAGCCAGCGGCACCTCGACGGTGGCCGTGTCCAGCACGGCTGTCATCGGCGGCGCCTCGTCCTTGGCCGGGCTGGGGGCGTCGGAACTGCTCGCCGAGTGCGGCGGCGAGGCCGGCCTCGTTGGCTTCGGCTTCCTCTTCGAGGGAGCCATCGTCTCCTTCTCCTTCTTCTTCTTCTTCGACGGAGTAGCTTGTCGGCGCGAGGTGGTCTCCGGAAGTTCTTCGTCGTCATCGTGATGCTCGAGGCTTTTACTCGCCTCAAGCTCACGCTGTCGCTGCCCGCGGGTCTTGCGAACCAGCGGGGCGACCTCCTCCTCGGACTCGTCGTCGTCATCGATCTCGTCGCTCCCGGAATCTCCTTTGGCGGGAGGCGACTCGCCCATGTCCTGGACGGACGAGCTCGAATTCTCGTTGTCCGAAGGCGGGAGCCATCCTTCCACCACTTGGAACAGCTGCAAAGAATGCAAGGTGAAATTAGAGTTACCGCGAATGCAAAAAACTGCGACTGCGAATAAGGCGAGGTGATTACCGTTGGGGCTGGACTCTTTGCGGTGTAAGGTGCGACTCCGGCTTGTGCGTCCAGGTACACTGCCTGGGTGATCTTCTTCCGTGCTGGGATGTAGTCCTCCAGCTTCCACTCGGCGAGGCAGGCCTTGGTCGAGTCTTCCCGGCCCGTGTACTGGTACATATAATGGTCGCGTCGAGCCAGAGGGACGAGCCGCCGCCCGAGCCAGCAGTTGTATAGGTTGATTGTCTGGAGGCCCTTCTTCTTCAGACCGCGGATGGTCTGGAGCATCTCGTCAACGACCATCCGCTGGTCGTTGGGGAGCTTGCCGACTTGGAGACGGCGCGGCTCGGACCGGTTGGCGGAGTACCGCGGAATCGCCGTCTCGCCCTCCGGGGTCGCCTCGGCAACATAGAACCACGACTTCTTCCAGTCGCTTGCCGCCTTGGCGGGCAGCATCAAGTCGAAAAATGAAGCCTCCGACTTCAGCTGGAAGGTTAGGCCGCCCGCGGCAAGCATTGGGCCGCCCGCCTCCTCGCGGTTGATCCGTCCGTGGAACAGATCTTGCCATAGAGGGAAGTAGGGCCGGCAGCCCAAGTAGCACTCGCAGAACGCCACAAAGATGGCGAGCTGCTCGATGCTGTGGGGAGCCAGATCCGATGGCTGGATCCCTTAGTAGGCGCAGAAGCGCCGGAAGAACAGGGACATGGGGAACCCTAGCCCCCGTTCAAGATGGCTGGTGAAGCAGATGAATTCCCTCTCTCGCGGATTCGGGGTCGTCTCCCCGGCCGCAGGGATGCGCCAGCAGCCGGCTCGCAAGATCCCGGCCTCCTCGAAGGAAGCCAGTTGCGCCCTCGTGCACTTAGATGTACCCCAAGGCTCGGTGGAGAGGGCCATGGCGGAGAGATTTGTTGGGGGTCAGGGGATTTCTGGTCGGCTGGGTCGCGATGCGAAGGGAGGCGAAAATGCGCGCAGTCGGAGGAAATGGTGAGAAGGTGGTTCCCCGATCGCCTGCCATTCCCCTTATATAGCGGATGTTACCCGCCAAATTAGGGAACCGTTACCGCGCGATGATTACGCCAAAGGTTACCGTTGGATTACCCCAACGGCTAGTTTGACCACGTTTGACGGTCCAACTTCAGCCACTCGGCTCGCCGACCCAATCACTATGACAATGTTTCGCCGACTCGACTCGCCAAAGCTGCGACCTAGATGACTGGTTTTCTCCTTTATACAGGAGCCCGCCGACGATTCGACTGGATGTCTACACTGAAGCCGTATACTCCGACTGCCGGCAGCCACCTACGCCTAATCGACGACGGCCTCGGGGACTACTGATGGGGATGTGCCTACCGGGGTATACCCAGCAAGACGTTTCTGACTGGCCCAGGAACTGGCGAGTGGGCCTGCAAGACGGCGACTAGATTGAAGCCCAGCGAGGATCCAAGCGACTGGAAGCTGAAGGCCCAGGCGAGTAGATAGGCCCAGTCGGATTAGGTTAAACGAGTACCAAAGCCTTAACTGATTCGGTTGAGATATGTAAACCCTAGGGGAGGTGAGCCTATATAAACCTCCCTGCAGGGCGTGTAGAGATACGTTCCATCATACACCCAAGCGACTCGCCGCCTAGCCACCGAGCTCGCCCATTGTACCACCTTCATAATACAATCTAGGAGGAGTAGGTCTTTACCCTCCGAGGGGCCGAACCTGGGAAAAACCCTGTGTCTTCGCCCTCATCTCGCACCGCAGATGGCTGGCCGCCCTTGCCCCTCGTTCTACTACTCGCTGCCGATTGCAGCATCTGCCGTGACCATTCCCACGACAGTACGACTACATCACCCACGAGAATCTGCTCTCGTTAACCGGTTTGGTATCTTTGAGGGTGAGTTGCTACAATCTAGTAGATAGATCTTGGCTTGTTTGTGTGCATGCGGTAGAATTTTTTTTGTTTTCATTGTGGGCGTTGATGCTTTTGTTATCGATTGCTTCTTGTGTACTTTGCATCTTGCGGGATGGTGGGATGAAGCGGCCCGGTCTAACCTTACATGCCATCATTCATGAGACTTGCTCCACGCTTGACATGCAACTTGTATTGCATAAGTGGCTTTGCGGGTGCCTGTTTGTCCCAACATAGTTAAGATTCAATTTACAACAGGTGATTGACAATACTAGTATCAACGTTGTGGTTCTTGTTCGTAAGTTAGAACGACACTTATTGAAAGCCCCAAACCACGTAAAACATGAAAAGAAAATTAGAGGCGTCTAACTTTGTTTTGCAGGGGTGTGCTGTGGTGTGATATGGCCATGATTGTGATTATATATGATGTATGCAATATTCCTTATTGTAAGTCGGCAACCGGCAGGAGCCATATGGTTGTCTTTTAATTCCGTTAAGACCTGCGTGTCTATTATTCAAAGTAGTTGTAATAGTTGATGTTGGTGGACGACAACCACGAAGTGACGCCATACCGGTGATGATGGAGATAGTGTCCGTGCTTGAAGATGGAGATAGGAAGCACACGAAGAAAGGCCATATCATATCACATATTATGAATTGCATGTGATGTTAATCCTTTATGCATCTTGTATTGCTTAGTTCGCGATGATAGCATTATAAGATGATCCCTCAAGCACAAAATTTCAAGTTATAAAGTGTTCATCCTTAGTAAGCACCGTTGCTAAAGCTCGTTGTTTCGAAGCACCACGTGATGATCGGGTGTGTTAGATTCTGCGAGTGTATACAACGTGAGCAAACCAGATTTGCTCATGCAGAAGCTAAGGTTTTATCTTGACGACCTAGCATGTACAGACATGGTCTCGGAACACGGATCACCGAAAGGTAAAGCATGAGTCATATAGTAGATATGATGAACATGTTGATTGTTCGCCATTGAAGCTACATCAACTCTCGTGATGATCGGTTTTGATGTGGTGGATTTGGTTTGTGTGATCACTAAAACAATGTGAGGGATATTGTTTTGAGTGGGAGTTCACCTAGATTAATTTAACTATTAATTAGAAATCAGGTTGTCATAAACTTAGTCTAAAATATTACAAATATGTTGTAGATCAATGGTGGCCCCTACCATCAATTTTAATGCGTTCCTAGAGAAAGAAAAGTTGAAAAACAATGGAAGCAACTTCGCGGATTGGTTCTGCAATTTGAGGATTGTTCTCAATGCTGGTAATTTGACCTATGTGCTGGATGCACCGCTGGGTGACCCACCTGCAGCTGATGCTACCGATGAGGTAAAGAATGTTTTCCTCGCTCAGAAGAATCAGTACTCCACAGTTCAGTGTGCTATCTTTTATGGTTTGGAATCGGAGCTTCAGAAAAGGTTTGAGAACCATGACCCACATGATATTGTCCGTGAACTCAAAATAATATTTGAGGCTCATGCGGCAGTTGAGAGTTATGAGGCTTCTGAAAAGTTCTTTAACTGCAAGATGGAAGAGGGCAGCTCCGTCAGTGAGCAGGAGCTTAAGATGTCTAGGCACGCAAGCAAGCTTCAAAGCTTGGGTATAGTGATTCCTAATGATTTGGGGATTCACCGTGTCCTCCAATCACTACCACCAAGTTACAAGAACTTTGTGATGAACTACAATATGCAAAACATGGACAAGTCATTGCCTGAACTCTTATCCATGTTAAAGTCTACGGAAGTGGAGATCAATAAAGAGCACCAAGTGTTGTTGGTCAATAAGACCACCAAATTCAAGAAGCAAGGCAAGTCTAAGAAAAAGGGAAACTTCAAGAAGGGCAGTAAGAAAGTTACCTCACCGACGAAGAAGACCAAGCATGGGCCTAAGCCTGATACTGAGTGTTTTTACTGCAAGGGAGAAGGTCACTGGAAGCGGAATTTCCCTAAGTACTTGGCGGATTTGAAGAACGGCAACATCAAGAAGAAAGGTATATCCGATATACATGTTATTGATGTGTATCTCACTAGTACTCATAGTAGTGCCTGGGTATTTGATACTGGTTCGGTTGCTCACATTTGTAACTCAAAACAGGTGCTGCAGAATAGACGGAAACTAGAGAAGAACGAGGTGACGATGCGTGTTGGAAATGTATCAAAGGTTGATGTGATCGCGGTTGGCACGCTACCTCTTCATCTACCATCGGGATTAGTTTTATACTTAAATAATTGTTATTTGGTGCCTGTGTTGAGCATGAACATTATATCCAGATCATGTTTATTGCGAGACGGTTACTTGTTTAAGTCCGAGAATAATGGTTGTTTGATTTATATGAGTAATATGTTTTATGCACATGCACCTTTGATAGATGGTCTATTCTTTTTGAATCATGATTGTGGAAATACACACATTAATAACATTGAAGCTAAACATTTCAAATTGAGCGATAACTCGACCTATATGTGGCACTGTCGTCTTGGTCATATTGGAGTGAAGTGTATGAATAAACTCCATTCCGATGGACTTCTTGAATCACTTGATTTTGAATCACTTGAGATGCGAAGCATGTCTCATGGGTAAAATGACTAAGACTCCATTTTCTGGTATGATGGAGCGAGCTACGGACTTATTGGAAATCATACATACCGATGTGTGTGGCCTAATGAGTAACATCGCGTGGTGGTTATCGTTATGTTCTTACCTTCACGGATGATTTGATTAGATATGGGTGTATCTATTTCATGAAACATAAGTCCGAAACTTTCGAGAAGTTTAAGGAATTTCAAAGTGAGGTAGAGAATCAACGTAACAAGAAGATTAAATTTCTACGATCTGATCGTGGAGGTGAATATCTAAGTTACGATTTTGGCGAGCATTTGAAGAAATGCGGAATACTTTCACAATTGACACCACTGGGAACACCACAACGTAATGGTGTGTTCGAACGTCGTAATCGAACTCTCTTAGATATGGTTCGTTCTATGATGTCACTTACAGATTTAACGCTATTGTTTTGGGGTTATTCATTAGAAACAACCACATTCACTTAAAATAGGGCACCATCTAAATCCGTTGAAACGACATCGTATGAATTATGGTTTGGGAAGAAACCTAAATTGTCGTTCCTTAAAGTTTGGGGTTGCGAAGCTTATGTAAAGAAGTTACAGCCCGACAAGCTTGATCCCAAAGCGAAAAAATGCATCTTCATAGGATACCCGAAGGAAACTATTGGGTATACCTTCTATCATAGATCCGAGGGCAAAATCTTCGTTGCCAAGAATGGATCCTTTCTAGAGAAGGAGTTTCTCTCGAAAGAAGTGACTGGAAGGAAAGTAGAACTCGACGAGGTTGTTGAACCTTCTCTCGAACTTGAGAGTAGCGCAGCACCGGAAGTAGTTCCTGTGGCGCCTACACCAATAAGAGAGGAAGCTAATGATGTTTATCATGAAACTTCAGTTGAAGTTACTACGAAACCTCGCAGGTCAACGAGAACTCGTACCACTCCTAATTGGTATGATCCCGTTATGAGTGTCATGTTGGTGGACAACACCGATGACCCTGCGACATATGAGGAAGCGATGATGAGCTCAGATTCCAATAAATGGCAAGAAGACATGAAATCCGAGATTGGATCCATGTACGAAAACCAAGTATGGACTTTGGTGGAGTTACCGGATGGCCGGAAGGCTGTCGAGAACAAATGGATTTTCAAGAAGAAAACATACGCTGATGGTAATGTTACTGTCTATAAAGCTCGACTTGTCGCAAAAGGGTTTTGAAAAATTCAAGGAGTTGACTACGATGATACTTTCTCACCGGTAGCGAAACTAAAGTCTGTGAGGATTTTGTTAGCAATCGCTGCATATTATGATTATGAGATATGGTAGATGGATGTCAAAACAGCATTCCTCAATGGAGACATTGATGAAGACTTGTATATGATGCAACCCAAAGGTTTTGTCGATCCTAAAGATGCTAACAAGGTATGCAAACTTGAACGGTCCATTTATGGATTGAAGGAAGCATCCCGAAGTTGGAATCAACGTTTTGATAAGGTGATCAAAAGCTTTGGTTTTATACAAACTTATGGAGAAGCTTGTCTTTACAAGAAAGTGAGTGGGAGCTCTGTAGCATTCTTAATACTATATGTAGATGACATATTGTTGATTAGGAATGATGTAGACCTTCTTAATAGTGTCAAGGATTATTTTAATAATAGTTTTTCAATGAAAGATCTTGGCGAAGCAGCTTACATATTAGGCATAAAGATTTATAGAGATAGATCGAGACACCTAATATCATTGTCACAGAGTACATATTTGGACAAAGTTCTAAAGAGGTTTGGAATGGAAGATAGCAAGAAAGGGTTCTTACCCATGTTGCCCAATACGACCTTGAGTAAAACTCAAAGTCCAGCAACTACAGAAGATAGAGAAAGGATGAGTAAGACTCCCTATGCCTCAGCCATAGGATCTCTTATGTATGCCATGATATGTACTAGACCCGACATTGCATATGCTGTTAGTTTGACTATCAGATATCAAAGTGATCCAGGAGTGGATCATTGGACAACGTTCAAAAACATCCTTAAATACTTGAGAAGAACTAAGGATATGGTTCTTTCTTATGGAGGTGATGAACAGCTCGTTGTTAATGGTTACACCGATGCTAGTGGAACACCGATCCGGATGATTCTAAATCACAATGTGGATACCGTATTTACTTTGAATGGTGCAGCAGTTAGCTGGAGGAGTGTAAAGCAAAGCATTGTGGTGACATCTTCAACTGAATCGGAATACATAGCTGATTCAGAAGTTTCACAATAGGCGATATGGATTAAGGAGTTCATTATAGAGCTCGGTGTGGTTCCAAGTGCGCTGGACCTAATGTATATCTACTGTGATAACATGGGCGCCATAGCCAATGCGCAAGATCCAAGGTCACACAAGAAGCTGAAGCACATCAAGCTACATTTTCACGCTATTCGAGAGCATGTCCAAGATGGTGACATAAATATTTTCAAAGTACACACATATCTAAATGTGGCGGATCCGTTGACTAAACCTCTCCTGAGGGCAAAACATGACCAGCACCAAACTGCCATGGGTGTTTGGTATATTACCATGTAATCTAGATTAGTAGACTCTAGTGCAAGTGGGAGACTGTTGGAGATATGCCCTAGAGGAAATAAAAATGGTTATTATTATATCTTTGTGTTTTTGATAAATGTTTACATTCATGCTATAATAGTATTAACCGGAAACATTAATACTTGTGTGATTTGTAAACTAAATTAGAGTCCCTGGTAAAGCCTCTTTATGATACTGGCTTGTTGGTTAATAGATGATCGTGGTTTCTCAATCATGAACATTGAGATGTTATTAACAACAATATCATATCATTAGGAGAATGGTATGATGGACATACTCCTATAGATAAGCGTAGCATTACGATCAAGTAATTTCAGTAGTTCATTTGCTATAAGCTGTCTGATACATAGTAACCTAATTCCTTCGACCATGAGATCATGCTAATCACCATTGCTAGAAGGATGCTTTGATGACATCAAACACCACACCGTAACTGGGTGGCTATAAAGGTGGCATTGAGTGTTCGGAAAGTATGTGTTGAGGCACATGGATCAAGAGTGGAATTTGTCCATCCATATGACGGATAGATATACTCTGGGCCCACTCGGTGGAATGTCATCCAATTGGCTTGCAAGCATGTGACTGGATCACAAGGGATCACATATCACAGGAACAAGAAAAGAGTACTTATCGGTAACGACGTTGAACTAGGTCTGCAGAGATACAGACGATCAAACCCCGGATAAGTAAACTATCGTGAGACAAAGGGAAATTGGTATCGTATGTAAGTGTTTCATTCGATTGCAAAGTAATCGTAGAAATATGTGGGAGCCATATGAGTTTCTAGATTCCTCTATTGCTTATTTATCGGAGAAGTGTCTCGGTCATGTACGGATAATTCACGAACCGTAGGGAGACACATTTAAGGATTCGTTGTTGTTTAGTAGATATGGAATGTTAGTAGGGATACCGAATGTTGTTCGGAGTCTCGGATGTGATCCGGGATATCACGAGGAGATCCGGAATGGTCCGGAGAATAAGATTCATATAAGGAAAGTCCGATTCCGGAGTTCGGGAATGATTTCGATGTTTTCATCGGAGAGGTTCTAGAAGGTTCTAGAAGGTTCATCGGACAGGAAGGGGAATGGTCCATGAATGTGTCATGGGTAAGTGGAATGATTGGATCATATCCTAGGTCACTTGGTTTGGGCATTTGCGAGAGTGAATTAAAGCTCTAAACTGAAAGTCAAACGGGAGGTTTGAAAAATCAAGCTCGAACAATGGTTTCCTAGTGGAAGAAGGAAAGAGTCCTTACTTCAATCCAACTTGGGTTTGGGTTTGGATTCAAACCCTCCCCTCCCAAGGCTGCCCTCCTCTCATAAATAGAGGGGAGGTCTGCCCCAAACACACAAGAGCCAGCCCTCCACCCGTGCCGCGTCGCCGCCGCCAGCCGCCGCGCCGTCGCCGGCTCGTTGCCCCGCCCTAGCCGCCGCCGACACCTCCTCCTCCTCCCGGCCTTATAAACCCTAGATCACCAGGAAACCCTAGATCCACCATAACTCGCACCGGCTTAGGCGAAGCCCTACAGGATCTTCCCTCTACTTCCGACACCACGCCGTCGTGCTGCCAGAATCGCGAGGGGAGAACTACAACCTCCGCTGCATGCTGGAACAAGGGAGAGGAAGGTCTTCATCGAGTACCGAACGTGTGACCGACTGCGGAAGCGCTGCTGGAACACAGCGCCGGAAGGATCGTCTACGCGACCTTGAGATCGACAAGTTTACGACTACGTCACCCACGAGAATCTGCTCTCATTAACCGCTTTCGAATCTTCAAGGGTGAGTGCTCCTATCGACTCGTTGCTACAATCTAGTAGATATATCTTGGCTTGTTTGTGTGCATGCGGTAGAAATTTTTTGTTTTGCATGCTACGAACCCCTACAGTAAGTCCATGGAGTATGTATATGTGTTAGAGAAACACCTGGGCGTCTAGCATAGGCCATGCCTAATCATGGTGGAAACTTGCAGCATAACCACAATGAGCATTATGTGAAGCATCCTCAATAAAAACCTATGCAAATAGCAAATAAAAAGATCGCTGAGATGCTCATTGTCTGTTGCTTTGTCATTTTGATATGGGATAGCTCATGTGTCAAGGGGCAAGGGGTACCCCGTTGGCGGTTCTCTATGATACACATACACTTACAATGACAAGAACTTGCTTCTGACCAAAGTTGAGTAGCATGAGCTTTCGGTACTTATAATCAAGGGGCATGAGATTTTCAACTTATGATTTGTCAAGCATATAACTCATATTTTCCTCACTTTAACCTTAATCACTTCAAGATGCCAATGATAGGGGCAATGAGAGCTCAAAGATAGTAAGTACCATAATTTTTGGATGCTCTTTATGAAACTTGAAATCCCTACTTCCCTCTGTGAAGGGCCTTTCTTTTTACTTTTTGTTGAGTCTTCATCTTCTATCTTTATGCACCAATTAAGAGAGCATAGTTGTCATTCTTAGTTCAATGTGCATTGTCCCAAAACTTATTGATTGATTCATAATTATGGCATTGCTTGTTCTTAAATTATTTGTATCTAGTCACCATTATGAACTTTGAAGGTGTCCTATGCATTTATGTTTTGCTATTCCATGAAGGAAAGCTGAATACCACTCTTGCTATGTTTTCTATATGTGAAACAAACAAATGTCTTTCAATGCATTATTATTCATGATCTTTTGTTTGTACCTTTTCATGTTGCAACTTAGTTGCTATGTCTTATTGCTAGAACTACATCTTTCATGCTCATGTTTAGAGTACTATGATCCCAGCTATCAATGCTTTACAATACCTTGATCAAGATTGTGATGGTGCATGTCACCTCAAAAATTATTCTTTTTTATCACTTACCTACTCGAGGACGAGCAGGAGTTAAGCTTGGGGATGCTTGATATGTCGAAAACGTATCTACAATTTTTAATGGGCCATGCTTGTCTTGTACCAACTATCTTATGTTTTGTCTACACTTTGAGGCATTATTATACATTTTTTGGAACTAACCTATTGAAAATATGCCGCAGTGCCAGTTTCCTGTTTTCTGTTGTTTTTGGTTTTAGAAAAGCTAGTAAAGAAATATTCTCGGAATTGGACGGAACAAAAGCCGAAGTTCCTATTTTTCCAGACGCAACACGGAGCCTGAAGGAGAGACGAAGTGGAGCCACGGGGCGGACACACCTAGGGCTGGCGCGGGTCCACCCTAGGTCGCGCCTCGCTATGTTGTGGGCCCCTCGGGCGTCCTCCTACCTTGCCCCTTCGCCTATATAAACACCCCGAGGAAAAAACCCTAAGTACCCTATCAGAAATCCACGAAAAATTCCATAGCCTCCGCCATCTCCATTCCTAGATTGGGGGGATCCGAAGCTCTTCCTGGCACCCTTCCAGAGAGGGCAGATCATCCCGGAGGCCTTCTTCATCACCATGCCAGCCTCCGAAGTGATGTGTGAGTAGTTCACCTTTGGACTATGGGTCCATACAGTAGCTAGATGGTTGTTTCTCCTCTTTTGTGCTATCATGTTTAGATCTTGTGAGCTCCATTCATGATCAAGATCATATATTTGTAATGCTACATGTTGTATTTGCAGGGATCCGATGGATATTGAGTACTATGTCAGATTGATTATTGATTCTGATTCTTTGGCCAAGTAGATGCTTGTAACTCCATGAGGGAGTATTTATGCTCGATAGTAGGTTCATGCCTCTAGTAATCTGGGGAAGTGACAGAAATCTCTAAGGTTGTAGATGCGTTGTTGCTACTAGGGAGAAAACAATAATCCTTTATCCAAGGGAAATTGTATTGTTTACTTTACACACTTTGCTTAATGCAATTATCTATTGCTTGCAACTTAATACTGAAAGGGGTTCGGATGATAACCTGAAGGTAGATCATTATTCATAGATGCAGTTGGATTACGGTCTATGTATCATGTTGTAATGCCCAAACAAATCTCGTAGAGATCAAGATCTCTAGTACATGCATCGTTATGCATTCTCAATCTGTCAACATGTTATTTACGTTATGGAGAACACCTCTAGTGTACTATGGACCCGGTCCATTCCTCCCCATTGATATACCATCTACTGTTTACCGTTTACTGTTTACTTTCTGCAATTACCACAAGAAATTACTATCTTCCATACTATACAATTAATCCTTTGTTTTCAACAAACCGGTGATATTGACAACCTCACTGTAAGTTGGGGCAAAGTATTGTGATTGTGCAGGTTCCAAGTTACTAGCAACACCTTGGGAGCTGTTTCCTTACTCCTACTAGTTCGATAACCTTGGTTTCATAACTGAGGGAAACTTGCTGTTGTGCTCATCATACCTTCCTCTTGGGGTTCCCAATGAGCTCTACATCATCTGAGCCATCAGCTATTAAAGCTTTGGGTTGAGTTGCCATGAAAAGTGAGCTAGAGAGTGAGTGGGAAATGGTGGTAGGTGGCTGATTCGCGACCATTTAAATCCCAGATTACCCCTAGCAAACAAAGGGCCCAGGCGCCAGCGGTAAGGAGGGGTGCAAGGGTGGTAAGTGGAGGAACATACCCCTGCGAACAGGGACCACGGTCGTCGGTGATAATTTTCACATCGCTGGCGAATATGGGTGGTAGGTGCCAGCTGTAAATTGTGGGCCCGGGTGGTCCATTCGGGTGGCCTTATCACCGGCAAACACGTCTCAGATTCTCCGGTGGTACTGGGCCCAAGCCCCGGCGAACGGGGATGTATTTCGCCGGCGCTAAAGGGTGGCCCATCCAGGGGCACGTGGACCACCACAAACCAAGTACGAGGCAAGGCCTATTCGCCGATGGTATATAGGCTAGCCCCGGTGAACCAATTATACATTTGCTGGCGGTAACGCGAGGAAGGACTGGAAGGCCTTACCGCCGGCAACCCTGAGCCCACTTTGCCGGCAATAAGGAATCTGGCTATAAGTTTTTCCCTACTAGTGTTTGGGACCTCAAATCTTGAGCTTCAGGTAGACGTAGTCGCACCGTGCCATGAATTGGGCGAACGTTGGTCGACCAAATATGGCATGGTACGGGCTCTTGAAATCGACCACCTTAAAGTATAGGATCTCCTTACGAAATTTTTTCTTGCCACTGAAAGCAACACTTATGCTGATTATTCTCAAAGGTTTAGCCAATATTCTAGGCACGATGTCATGGAAAGTAGTCTCTGATGGTTGGGTGTTGATGCTACTATACCACTGACCTGGGGAGCAATGACTAAGGGTAACTGGATAGGATCCTCGAACAGTGGGGGTGATCCTTCCTTGTCCAGTTAATATCTTGATCTAACTAGTCCAAGTAATTTGGCACTCCGGGTACCTGATGAGTGCAATTGTGACGCATATTTAAGCATACAAAACATTCATATTGCCACTCATCTCATGCTCCATCTTGCTACAACTATGCCTATTATGCATGACTAATGTTTCTTTCCATTTTCAAGTGAGGTTTTTACAACTATTAGTTTTATTAGGATTTTATTACTTTTCCTCATTTTTGACATGTGTAGGTGCTATGGAGAATAATGGATAAACTAAGGCAAGAGGATCCAAGAGGATGCAATATCGAAGAGCCGCGGGCACCAGACTTAACCATATGAGGGGTGAAAAATAGATTTTACATCAATTCCAAATGAAGATCCAAGGACATGGTGTTGTAGCTCTTGCCCATACGAATCCAATAAGCCGAAGAACACCCAAAACGGTGTTTGTATGAAAAAATGGTGCCCAAAATATGAAAAGCATCTCCAAGATTAACGACCACAGGTACGAGCCGGTACGGTCATACCAGCCGCCGGTACCATCGGTCGGCGAGCATGAAAACATCCATCACTTTTCCATTTCTTCATAGAATTCACCCCATTCATTCCTAGATTTGCCTTAGGTCATAGGAAACGTAGGAGGGGATATTGAGGGCCCTCCTATGCCTATATAAATAGGTGAGGAGCCAAGTGAAAAGTCTCCTTTGTCCATAAACCTCCATGGTAGAGCCTTGCTATAGCTGCCTCTGCACCGCCTCCACTCAGATCTCCAGCACATACAAGGAGGAGGAACTTGGATGTTGAAGGCTTAAACACCGATCTACATCATCATCACCAAAGTCTGCAACACCTATCTCTTTTTTCTACTTGGTTGTAATACAAACTCTAGTGGGGATTTGTACTTATATTCAATTGTACCTTCATATTTCATCCATATTATTGTCATGATATTGATTTCCTTCATATGTGAGTAGTTCCTTTATTCTTGGGGAGACATGGAGAAACCCTAGCACTATTATGTGATGAAATAAAGTATCTATAATTTAAGTTCATGAAGATGTATTAGTTTTATCTCTAGATATTATGTGAAGTGCACCATGTAATATATTTGCCTCTAGGACTAGATAGGGAACTACCGTTGGTCAGATGGTAGTAAGTATGATGCTAAGTGACATAACGTGCCAGCTTACTATTCATGTGGGTAAGGGGGTTAGAAGGGATTTACTAAGGTCATATCAATATCCATGGGAAACACTTAATTGTGAGGAATCGAAGTGGCTTACTTCGATCATCGTAATGGTTATTAGGATGAAATAATAGATGACTCTCTTTGATCATCTTATTATGTAGCTCTTCCCATACATTCACATGAAGTACTATATAGATTCATCCTAATCATTAATAGTACAAATGCTTGGATCCTAAAGTCCCCGAGAACTCCTTAGACATATTTTCACTGCCACAACGATACTTGTTGCCCTTGTTTACTTTAGCTTATTACTTTGTTCTTGTTTACTTTTACTCTCAAACACCAACACCAATTATACACCATTACTTGGAATTAGAGATAACTTACAAGTACTTTCCAGTAAATAGTAATGAGGGGGCATAAATACCTCTAGCAATAGCTCTCCGTGGTTCGATACCCTTACTTCAAAACTAGCTACATACGAACTATTCAGGCACCTTTGCCAGCGAACTAATAAGCGCTTTAAGTTTTTGTCTTTAGTTATTAGTTTATTATTGTTGTACTAAAGTTGTTTCTAGTGCAAGCCAGTGGCACGACCAAGAGGCCGACCCTCCACCAGGACCGACGGCGTCGGCTCCTCCTGCGTGCCCAAGATGCCTCCCGGCGGACCCAGCTACCTTCGGCATCACTCCTAGGGATTACAGGTGCGATGATAACTGGCATCCGCTAGTGTCAGGGTCTCCTCACTCCTTGGACTTTGATTTCACCGACCCCGAGTAGATTTTAGGATGCTAATATGCAACTGGTTATTTATCATGCTAGACTTTCTTATGTTTTATGTTTAATTAATGTGCTACTTATCGTGCTATATCTAGATAGACTTTAAAATGTTTAATGCTTATGCAAGTTATATGTGCTACAATTTAGCATGTAAGTTAACATGATCATATATATGTATAGCATATGGATCCACCGTGCACCAATTGTGGTTACAAATCATGCATGGATAAGAAGTTCGTCATAGTGCTCTCTATGAACTGTGAGATTAGAACCATATGTTTTCTAAAATATATATATGCAATCTACCATGTTTAAACTATATATGTGTAATGACAATGAAAACTAATTATTGTTTTCTAATGATTTTACACAAACCATCCCTATAAGGCAAAACATGAATTTTTGGACCATTTTCATAGAGGTATTCATCACCAGGGATAGTTTTAGTCGTCCTGGAGTCGTAAAAAAACCTAGACCCAATTACACGGTTCAAGTCACCAACGAGACAAACTGAACCTATTTTAGTGGCCCCACTTGAACACAGCTCGTCAATAACTATGTGATGGACGTCGAGGAGAGGTGTGACTTCTTCCTTGACCATCTACATGGCATCACCAAATCCGATTACAAGGACCCAACAATTCGGAAGACTCTGGAGAATCTTTAGACCACAGGACGAGAGACGACGACATCCCCACATCCTCCATGGACGACAACTCAAGGAGCTAGTTAGCTAGTACAGTGGTATCTGTAGATAGTAATAATAGCATGTGGATGATGTTATCTCCTTATGACTGTTATTAGATATCAATATGCAGTTCCTGGTATATAACTGCTATTAGATTTAATAAATATTTAATTTTTAGAAAAAGGTTGGTGGTGATACATGATGAGCGTGACGTGTCAAGCGAAGCCATTAGTGTAGAGTTACTGGTGGCATCTCATAAACGCAACTAGTGTAAAAGTTAGTGGTGGCATGTCAAAGTAAAAGCCACGAGTAACCTATACCAGTGGTATAAGATTGGTGTTGTGCTGCCGGTACAAGTTACACGAAGAGCTTCGTGTTTTGGATCCCTCGCCTGCGAGGTCTCCCTCGCTGGGGACTGTTTCTGTAATTTTTCCGGTCGTCAAGCCACCGCTGAAGCTACCGGTCCTCCCTCCTTTGATTACACTGGGCGACACCTTGGATGCCGCCTCATGTACGATCGTGCGCCGGAAGAAGTCTCGGAGATGCCTTCACCGCCATGGAGTTCGTACGTCGCCGGCGAGATTCTCGGCGTCGGATCGTGACTTTTACAGTAAGGCAAGCATTTCAAATGACGGTGCCGAGGGTAGCCGTCGCCGTAGCATGGCCGTCGGCTTAGTAGAGAGGGTTGTGCCGACGGTGGCCCTCGGCGTAGGTACAACCCTCGGCGTAGCCCCAGTTTAGACACGACGATGGAAACAACGTTAGACAGACAGGCTATGCCGACGGCTTCAAAAGGAATGACCAATCTCGTTCGAGGTGTTATATTATATATAGTTTAAAACAGGCATTATAAATTCAAAAACGATCCAAACAACGTAAAACCTTCGCGTGGTGTCATATTATGTGACATAGTTAGAAGAAAAAATATCAAACTTGGTATATTAATTATGTCTCAAAAAAAACTGCACAAAATGACTTATCTCGTTCGAGGTTTCTTGGCTTTCGAGTCAAATGACCAATGTTATGGCTAGAATGAAGGCATAGTTTGTGATAATGTGTTCATATTGTGCATAAGTGTGTATCATGGGATGGCGAACAATATTTCAGGAGTAAGTTTTTCTTTTTGTCGCACCAAAATGCCGTTTTCCCTTTTCCGAGTGCAAAAAATGGACGGTTTTGTGAAGCAACTACCAAATGGCTAATTCAAAATACTACCATCATATTTTTCAAAAATACTAGACCACCTTATATGGATAATGTCATAACAGGAGGATCTTAAACATTTCCGTCTATTCCTAGTGAAAAAGACAAATTCCTGCCGAATCGGTAGGAAGTGGGTTAGATATGAACTACAGGTACATGATCGGATGCTCATGATTTTTTACAAAAATCATTTTTAAATTCAAAATATGTTGTTTCATCATAGATCCACTTCAAGTTTAGCGAGTCTCAGCCCCGAGCTAAGAATCTGCATGTCCGCCCTTCGACAAAGTTTAACGATAGTTTAAAACGGGCATTATAAATTCAAAAACGATCCAAACAACGTGAAACCTTCGCGTGGTGTCATATTATGTGACATAGTTAGAAGGAAAAATATCAAACTTGGTATATTGATTATGTCTCAAAAAAACTTCACAAAATGACCTATCTCGTTCGAGGTTTCTTGGCTTTCGGGTCAAATGACCAATGTTATGGCTAGAATGAAGGCATAGTTTGTGATAATGTATTTATATTGTGCATAAGTGTGCATCATGGGATGAAGAATAATGTTTTAGAAGGAAGTTTTCCTTTTCGTCGCAACAAAAAGCCGTTTTCCATTTTTCGAGTGCAAACGGTTTTATGAAGCAACTACCAAATGGCTAATTCAAAATACTACCGTCATATTTTTCAAAAATACTAGACCACCTTACATGGATAATGTCATAACAGGGGGATCTCAAACATTTCCGTCTATCTCTGGTGAAAAAGACAAATTCCTGCCGAATCTGTAGGAAGTGGGTCAGATATGAACTACAAGTACATGATCGGATGCTCATGATTTTTTACAAAAATCATTTTTAGGTTCAAAATATGTTGTTTCATCATAGATCCACTTCAAGTTTAGCGAGTCTCAGCCCCGAGCTAAGAATCTGAATGCCCGCCCTTCGACAAAGTTTAACGATAGTTTAAAACGGGTATTATAAATTCAAAAACGATCCAAACAACATGAAACCTTTGCGTGGTGTCATATTATGTGACATAGTTAGAAGGAAAAATATCAAACTTGGTATATTGATTATGTCTCAAAAAAACCTTCACAAAATGACTTATCTCGTTCGAGGTTTCTTGGCTTTCGGGTTAAATGACTAATGTTATGGCTAGAATGAAGGCATAGTTTTTGACAATGTGTTAATATTGTGCATAAGTGTGCATCATGGGATGGCGAACAATGTTTTAGGAGGAAGTTTTCCTTTTTGTCGCACCAAAAATCCGTTTTCCATTTTCCGAGTGCAAAAAACGGACGATTTTGTGAAGCAACTACCAAATGGCTAATTCAAAATACTACTGTCATATTTTTCAAAAATACTAGACCACCTTACATGGATAATGTCATAACAGGGGGATCTCAAACGTTTCCGTCTATCCCTGGTGAAAAAGACAAATTCCTGCCGAATCGGTAGGAAGTGCGTCAGATATGAACTACATGTACATGATCGGATGCTCATGATTTTTTATAAAAATCATTTTTAGGTTGAAAATGTGTTGTTTCATCATAGATCCACTTCAAGTTTAGCGAGTATCATCCCCGAACTAAGAAACTTCATGCCCACCCTTCTACAAAGTTTAACGATAGTTTAAAACCTGCATCATAAATTCAAAAACAATCCAAACAACGTAAAACATTCGCGTGGTGTCATATTATGTGACATAGTTAGTGTAGGGGTTCGTAGCATGGAAAACAAAAAATTTCTACCGCATGCACACAAACAAGCCAAGATCTATCTACTAGATTGTAGCAACGAGTCGATAGAGGAACACACCCTCGAAGATTCCAAAGCGGTTAACGAGAGCAGATTCTCATGGGTGATGTAGTCATACACTTGCCGATCTCAAGATCGCTTAGACGATCCTTTCGGCGCTGCGTTCCGGCAGCGCTTCCGCAGTCGGTCACACGTTCGGTACTCGATGAAAACCTTTCTCTCCCTTGTTCCAGCAGGCAGCGGAGGTTGTAGCACTCTCCTCGCGATTCCGGCAGCACGACGGCGTGGTGTCAGAAGTAGAGGGGAGATCTCGCAGGGCTTCGCCTTAAGCCGGAGCGAGTATGGTGGAGTATGAGAGAGGCCTTGATGATCTAGGGTTTAGAGGGCACCAAGGGGAGGGCTTGGCCAGCGGCTAGGGTTTGGGGAAACCCTAACTCGCCGAGTTAGAGGAGGCCCTAGGCGTCGGCGGCTTGGAGGTGGCCAGCGACTTGGAGGCTAGGGTTTTGGGTGTGAGGGGTGGCCGATTGGGAGGAGTGAGTCCTCTCCCAACTCGGCCTCCTTGGCCGGCGGGTGGAGGGAGGGGACTTCCTTCCCAAGTAGGTTTCCTACTCTCCCTCCACCAAGCAAACTTGGCGTTTGACTTTTTCAAATTGGTGTTTGACTTTCAAACTTGGATTTGATTTCTCTCTTTATTTTGCCCAGCCGAGTGACCTAGTACATGATGCAACCATTCCATATTGTCATGACACATTCATGTACCCTTCCCCTCCGGAGTTCCGGACCTTCCGGACCCTTCTAGAACATTCCTGGTGAAAACACCGGAATCATTCCCCAACTCCGAAACAGGACTTTCCTTATATGAATCTTATTCTCCGGACCATTCCGGATCTCCTCGTGATATCCCGGATCCCATCCGAGACTCCGAACAACATTCGGTCTCTTACTCATCATTGCATAACTACTCAACAACATCGAATCCTTAAGTGTGTCTCCCTACGGTTCGTGAATTATGCGGACATGACCGAGACACTTCTCCGATCAATAACCAATAGAGGAATATGGAAATTCATATGGCTCCCACATATTTCTACGATTACTTGGGGATCGAATGAACCACTTACATACGATACCAATTTCCTTTTGTCTCACGATAGTTTACTTATCCGAGGTTTTGATCGTCGGTATCTCTGCATACCTAGTTCAACCTCGTTACTGATAAGTACTCTTTTCTTGTTCCCGTGGTATGTGATCCCTTGTGATCCAGTCACATGCTTGCAAGCCAATTGGATGACATTCCACCGAGTGGGCCCAGAGTATATCTATCCGTCATATGGATGGACAAATTCCACTCTTGATCCATGTGCCTCAACACATACTTTCCGAACATTCAATGCAACCTTTATAGCCACCCAGTTACGGTGTGGTGTTTGATGTCATCAAAGCATCCTTCTAGCAATGGTGATTAGCATGATCTCATGGTCGAAGGAATTAGGTTACTATGTATCAGAAAGCTTATAGCAATTGAACTATTAAAATGACTTGATCTTTATGCTACGCTTATCTATAGGAGTACATCCATCATACCATTCTCCTAATGATATGATCTTGTTGTTAACAACATCTCAATGTTCATGATAGGGAAACCACAATCATCTATTAACGAACAATCTAGTATTATGAAGAGGCTTTACTAGGGACTCTAATTTAGTTTACAAATCACAAAGTATTAATGTTTCCTTTTAATACTGTTATAGCATGAATGCAAACATTTATCATAAACACAAAGATATAATAATAACTATATTTATTATTGCCTCTAGGGCATATCTCCAACAGTCTCCCACTTGCACTAGAGTCTACTAATCTAGATTACATGGTAATGTACCAAACACCCATGGCAGTTTGGTGCTGGTCATGTTTTGCCCTCGGGAGAGGTTTAGTCAATGGATCCACCACATTCAGATCTGTGTGTACTTTGAAAATCTTTATGTCACCATCTTGGACATGCTCTCGAATAGCGTGAAAACGTAGCTTGATGTGCTTCAGCTTCTTGTGTGACCTTGGTTCTTGCGCATTGGCTATGGCGCCCATGTTATCACAGTAGATAGACATTAGGTCCAACGCACTTGGAACCACACCGAGCTCTGTAATTAACTCCTTAATCCATATCGCCTATTGTGAAAATTCCGAAGCAGCTATGTATTTCGATTCATTTGAAGATCTCGCCACAATGCTTTGCTTTGCACTCCTCCAGCTAACTGTTGCACCATTTAAAGTAAATACATATCCAGATTGTGATTTAAAATCATTCGGATTGGTGTTCCAACTAGCATCGGTGTAAACATTAACAACGAGCTATTCATCACCTCCATAAGAAAGAACCATATCCTTAGTTTTTCTCAAGTACTTAAGGATGTTTTTGACCGCTGTCCAATGATCCACTCCTGGATCACTTTGATATCTGCTAGTCAAACTAACAGCATATGCAATCTCGGGTCTAGTACATAGCATGGCATACATAAGAGATCCAATGGCTAAGGCATAGGGAGTCTTACTCATCCTTTCTCTATCTTCTTCCGTTGCTGGACTTTGAGTTTTACTCAAGGTCGTATTGGGCAACATGGGTAAGAACCCTTTCTTGATATCTTCCATTCCAAACCTCTTTAGAACTTTGTCCAAATATGTACTCTGTGACAATGATATTAGGTGTCTCGATCTATCTCTATAAATCTTTATGCCTAATATGTAAGCTGCTTCGCCAAGATCTTTCATTGAAAAACTATTATTCAAATAATCCTTGACACTATTAAGAAGGTCTACATCATTCCCAATCAACAATATGTCATCTACATATAGTATTAATAATGCTACAGAGCTCTCACTCACTTTCTTGTAAATACAAGCTTCTCCATAAGTTTGTATAAAACCAAAGCTTTTGATTACCTTATCAAAACGTTGATTCCAACTTCGGGATGCTTGCTTTAATCCATATATGGACCGTTGAAGTTTGCATACCTTGTTAGCATCTTTAGGATCGACAAAACCTTTGGGTTGCATCATATACAACTCTTCATCAATGTCTCCATTGAGGAACGCCGTTTTGACATCCATTTGCCATATCTCATAATCATAATATGCAGCGATTGCTAACAAAATCCTCACAGACTTTAGCTTCTCTACCGGCGAGAAAGTCTCATCGTAGTCAACTCCTTGAATTTGTCGAAACCTGTTTGCGACAAGTCGAGCTTTATAGACAGTAACATTACCATCAACATCTGTTTTCTTCTTGAAATCCATTTGTTCTCGACAGCCTTCCGGCCATCCGGTAAGTCCACCAAAGTCCATACTTGGTTTTCGTACATGGATCCAATCTCGGATTTCATGGCTTGCCATTTATTGGAATCTGGGCTCATCATCGCTTCCTCATATGTCGCTGGGTCATCGGTGTTGTCCACCAACATGACACTCATAACGGGATCATACCAATCAGGAGTGGTACGAGTTCTCGTTGACCTGCGAGGTTCTGTAGCAACTTCAATTGAAGTTTCATGATCATCATCATTAGCTTCCTCTCTTATTGGTGTAGGCGCCACATGAACTACTTCCGGTGCTGCGCTACTCGCAAGTTTGAGAGAAGGTTCAACAATCTCGTCGAGTTCTACTTTCCTTCCAGTCACTTCTTTCGAGAGAAATTCCTTCTCTAGAAAGTATCCATTCTTAGCAACGAAGATTTTGCCCTCGGATCTATGATATAAGGTATACCCAATAGTTTCCTTCGGGTATCCTATGAAGACGCATTTTCCACTTTGGTTTCAAGCTTGTTCGGCTGTAACTTATTTACATAAGCTTCGCAACCCCAAAGTTTAAGGAACGACAACTTAGGTTTCTTCCCAAACCATAATTCATACGGTGTCGTTTCAACGGATTTAGGTGGTTCCCTATTTAAAGTGAATGCGGCTGTTTCTAATGCATAACCCCAAAACGATAGCGGTAAATCTGTAAGTGAGATCATAGAACGAACCATATCTAAAAGAGTTCGATTACGATGTTCGGACACACCATTACGCTGTGGTGTTCCCGGCGGTGTCAATTGTGAAAGTATTCCGCATTTCTTTAAATGCTCGCTAAACTCGTAACTTAGATATTCACCTCCACGATCAGATCGTAGAAATTTAATCTTCTTGTTACGTTGATTCTCAACCTCACTTTGAAATTCCTTAAACTTCTCGAAAGTTTCGGACTTATGTTTCATGAAATAGATATACCCATATCTACTCAAGTCATCCGTGAAGGTAAGAACATAACAATAACCACCGCGCGATGCTACACTCATTGGGCCACACACATCGATATGTATGATTTCCAATAAGTCCGTAGCTCGCTCCATCATACCAGAAAATGGAGTCTTAGTCATTTTACCCATAAGACATGCTTCGCATCTTTCAAGTGATTCGAAATCAAGTGATTCAAGAAGTCCATCGGAATGGAGTTTCTTCATACGCTTCACTCCAATATGACCAAGAAAACAGTGCCACATATAGGTCGAGTTATCGCTCAATTTTAAACGTTTAGCTTCAATGTTATTAATATGTGTATTTCCACTATCGAGATTCAATAAGAATATACCATCTATCAAAGGTGCATTTGCATAAAACATATTACTCATATAAATCGAACAACCATTATTCTTGGACTTAAACAAGTAACCGTCTCGCAATAAACAAGATCCAGATATAATGTTCATGCTCAACGCAGGCACCAAATAACAATTATTTAAGTATAAAACTAATTCCGATGGTAGATGAAGAGGTAGCGTGACGACCGTGATCACATCAACCTTTGATCCATTTCCAATGTGCATCGTCACCTCATTCTTCGCTAGCTTCCGTTTATTCTGCAGCACCTGTTTCGAGTTACAAATATGAGCAACCGAACCAGTATAAAATCCCCAGGCACTACTACAAGTACTAGTGAGATACACATTAATAACATGTATATCGGATATACCTTTCTTCTTGATGTTGCCGTTCTTCAAATTCGCCAAGTACTTTGAGAAATTCCGCTTCTAGTGACCCTCTCTCTTGCAGTAAAAGCACTCAGTATCTGGCTTGGGCCCAGCCTTGGTTTTCTTCGCCGGCGCGGCAACTTTCTTACCGCCCTTCTTGAAGTTTCCCTTTTTCTTAGACTGGCCTTGCTTCTTTAATTTGGTGGTCTTATTGACCAACAACACTTGGTGCTCTTTCGTGATCTCCAATTCTGCAGATTTCAACATAGAGAAGAGTTCTGGCAACGTCTTGTCCATGTTTTGCATATTGTAGTTCATCATAAAGTTCTTGTAACTTGGTGGTAGTGATTGGAGGACACGATGAATCCCCAAAGAATTAGGAATCACTATACCCAAACTTTGGAGTTTGTTTGCGTGCCCAGACATCTTAAGCACGTGCTCACTGACGGAGCTGCCCTCTTCCATCTTGCAGTTAAAGAACTTTTCATAAGCCTCATAACTCTCAACTGTCGCGTGAGCCTCAAATATCATTTTGAGTTCACGGACAATATCATGTGGGTCATGGTTCTCAAACCTTTTATGAAGCTCCGATTCCAAACCATACAAGATAGCACACCGAACTGTGGAGTACTGATTCTTCCGAGTGAGGTAAACATTCTTTACTTCATCGGTAGCAGTAGCTGCAGGCGGGTCACCCAGCGGTGCATCCAGCACATAGGTCAAATTACCAGCATTGCGGAACCAATCCGCGAAGTTGCTTCCATTGTTTTTCAACTTTTCTTTCTCTAGGAATGCATTAAAATTGATGGTAGGGCCCGCCATTGATCTACAACATATTTGCAATAGTTTAGACTAAGTTTATGACAAATTGAGTTCTAATTAATAGTTAAATTAATCTAGATGAACTCCCACTCAAAACAATATCCCTCACATAGTTTTAGTGATCACACGAACCAAATCCACCACATCAAAACCGATCATCACGAGAGTTGATGTAGCTTCAATGGCAAACAATCAACATGTTCATCATATCTACTATATGACTCATGCTTTACCTTTCGGTGATCCGTGTTCCGAGACCATGTATGTACATTCTAGGCTCGTCAAGATCAAACCTTAGCTTCCGCATGAGCAAATATGGATTGCTCACGTTGTATATAATCGTAGAATCTAACACACCCGATCATCACATGGTGCTTCGAAACAACGAGCTTTAGCAACGGTGCTTACTAAGGATGAACACTTTAAAACTTGAAATTTGTGTGCTTGAGGGATCATCTTATAATGCTACCGTTGTTAAAATAAGCAATACAAGATGCATAAAGGATTAACATCACATGCAATTCATAATATGTGATATGATATGGCCTTTCTTCTTGTGCTTCCGATCTCCATCTTCAAGCACGAACATGATCTCCATCATCACCGGTATGGCGTCAAGGTCAATGGCGCCGTTTCATGGTTGTCGTCCACGAGCTTCAACTATTACAACTACTTTGAATAGACACGCGGGTCTTAACGGAATTTAAAGACAACCATATGGCTCCTGCCGGTTGCCAACTTACAATAAGGATCATTGCATACATCAAATATAATCACAATCATGGCCATATCACATCACAGCACACCCCTGCAAAACAAAGTTAGACGCCTCTAATTTTCTTTGCATATTTTACGTGGTTTGGGGCTTTCAATAAGTGTCGTTCTAACTTACGAACAAGAACCACAACATTGGTGTTTGAAGTATCAAGTTCCCGTTGTAAATTGAATATATACTATGATGGGAGAGACATACACCCGCAAAGCCACTTATGCAATACAAGTTGCATGTTGAGCATGGAGCAAGTCTCATGAACGATGTCATGTAAGGTTAGCCCAGGACGCTTCATCCCATCATACCGCAAGATGCAAAGTACACAAAAATCAATTGATAATAAAAGCACCACCGCCCACAATGACCATTGTGTTCTACTCGTGCAACAGATCTACATATAGACACGACTCTGATACAACTGTAGGGGTTCGTAGCATGGAAAACAAAAAATTTCTACTGCATGCACACAAACAAGCCAAGATCTATCTACTAGATTGTAGCAACGAGTCGATAGAGGAACTCACCCTCGAAGATTCCAAAGCGGTTAACAAGAGAAGATTCTCGTGGGTGATGTAGTCGTACACTTGCCGATCTCAAGATCGCATAGACGATACTTCCGGCGCTGCGTACCGGCAGCGCTTCCGCAGTCGGTCACACGTTTGGTACTCGATGAAAACCTTCCTCTCCCTTGTTCCAGCAGGCAGCGGAGGTTGTAGCACTCTCCTCACGATTCCGGCAGCACGACGGCGTGGTGTCGGAAGTAGAGGGGAGATATTGCAGGGCTTCGCCTTAAGCCGGAGCGAGTATGGTGGAGTATGAGAGAGGCCTTGGTGATCTAGGGTTTAGAGGGCACCAAGGGGAGGACTTGGCCGGCGGCTAGGGTTTGGGGAAACCCTAACTCGCCGAGTTAGAGGAGGCCCTAGGCGGCGGCCGCTTGGAGGTGGCCGGCGACTTGGAGGCTAGGGTTTTGGGTGTGAGGGGTAGGGGGCGCCCTACCCCTCCTTATATAGGTGGAGGGTGGCCGGTTGGGAGGAGGGAGTTCTCC
Organism: Avena sativa; assembly: GCA_916181665.1. Taxonomy (NCBI): domain Eukaryota; kingdom Viridiplantae; phylum Streptophyta; class Magnoliopsida; order Poales; family Poaceae; genus Avena; species Avena sativa. Next base: position 339,719,670 of record OV702281.1, read on the forward strand.
CCCAAATCGGCCTCCTTGGCCGGCTGGTGGAGGGAGGGGACTTCCTCCCCAAGTAGGTTTCCTACTCTCCCTCCACCAAGCAAACTTGGCGTTTGACTTTTTCAAATTGGTGTTTGACTTTCAAACTTGGATTTGATTTCTCTCTTTATTTTGCCCAGCCAAGTGACCTAGTACATGATGCAACCATTCCATATTGTCATGACACATTCATGTACCCTTCCCTTCCGGAGTGCCGGACCTTCCGGACCCTTCTAGAACATTCCTCGTGAAAACACCAGAATCATTCCCCAACTCCGAAACATGACTTTCCTTATATGAATCTTATTCTCCGGACCATTCCGGATCTCCTCGTGATATCCCGGATCCCATCCAAGAATCCGAACAACATTCGGTCTCTTACTCACCATTCCATAACTACTCAACAACATCGAATCCTTAAGTGTGTCTCCCTACGGTTCGTGAATTATGCGGACATGACCGGGACACTTCTCCGATCAATAACCAATAGAGGAATCTGGAAATTCATATGGCTCCCACATATTTCTACGATTACTTTGGGATCGAATGAACCACTTACATACGATACCAATTTCCTTTTGTCTCACGATAGTTTACTTATCCGAGGTTTTGATCGTCGGTATCTCTGCATACCTAGTTTAACCTCATTACAGATAAGTACTCTTTTCTCGTTCCCGTGGTATGTGATCCCTTGTGAGCCAGTCACATGCTTGCAAGCCAATTGGATGACATATCACCGAGAGGGCCCAGAGTATATCTATCCGTCATATGGATGGACAAATCCCACTCTTGATCCATGTGCCTCAACCCATACTTTCCGAACATTCAATGCCACCTTTATAGCCACCCAGTTACGGTGTGGTGTTTGATGTCATCAAAGCATCCTTCCAGTGATGGTGATTAGCATGATCTCATGGTCGAAGGAATTAGGTTACTATGTATCAGAAAGCTTATAGCAATTGAACTATTAAAATGACTTGATCTTTATACTATGCTTATCTATAGGAGTATGTCCATCATACCATTCTCCTAATGATATGATCTTGTTGTTAACAACATCTCAATGTTCATGATAGGGAAACCACAATCATCTATTAACCAACAAGCTAGTATTATGAAGAGGCTTTACTAGGGACTCTAATTTAGTTTACAAATCACACAAATATTAATGTTTCCTTTTAATACTGTTATAGCATGAATGCAAACATTTATCATAAACACAAAGATATAATAGTAACTATATTTAATATTGCCTCTAGGGCATATCTCCAATGGTTAGAAGGAAAATATCAAACTTGGTATATTCATTATGTCTCAAAAAAACCTTCACAAAATGACCTATCTCGTTCGAGGTTTTTTGGCTTTCGGGTCAAATGACCAATGTTATGGCTAGAATGAAGGCATAGTTTGTGATAATGTGTTCATATTGTTCATAAGTGTGTATCATGGGATGGCAAACAATGTTTCAGGAGGAAGTTTTCTTTTTCTTCGTACGAAAAAGCCGTTTTCCATTTTCCGAGTGCAAAAAATGGACGGTTTTATGAAGCAACCAGCAAATGGCTAATTCAAAATACTACCGTCACATTTTTCAAAAATATTAGATCACCTTACATGGATAATATCATAACACGGGGATCTCAAACATTTCCGTCTACCCCTGGTGAAAAAGACAAATTCCTGCCGAATCGGTAGGAAGTGGGTCAGATATGAACTACAGGTACATGATCGGATGCTCATGATTTTTTACAAAAATCATTTTTAGGTTAAAAATATGTTGTTTCATCATAGATCCACTTCAAGTTTAGCGAGTCTCAACCACGAGATAAGAATCTTCATCCCGCCCTTCGATAAAGTTTAACGATAGTTTAAAACGGACATTATAAATTCAGAAACGGTCCAAACAACGTGAAATCTTCGCGTGGTGTCATATTATGTGACATAGTTAGAAGGAAAATATCAAACTTGGTATATTGATTATGTCTCAAAAAAACCTTCACAAAATGACCTATCTCGTTCGAGGTTTCTTGGCTTTCGAGTCAAATGACCAATGTTATTGCTAGAATGAAGACATAGTTTGTGATAATATGTCCATATTGTGCATAAGTGTGCACCATGGGATGGCGAACAATGTTTTAGGAGGAAGTTTTCCTTTTCGTCGCACCAAAAAGCTGTTTTCCATTTTCCGAGTGCAAAAAACGGACGGTTTTGTGAACCAACCACCAAATGGATAATTCAAAATACTACCTTCACATTTTAAAAAAATATTAGACCACCTTATATGGATAATGTCATAACAGGGGGATCTCAAACATTTCCGTCTATCCCTGGTGAAAAAGACAAATTCCTGCCAAATCGGTAGGAAGTGGGTCAGATATGAACTACAGGTACATGATCGGATGCTCATGGTTTTTTACAAAAATCATTTTTAGGTTCAAAATATGTTGTTTCATCATAGATCCCCTTCAAGTTTAGCGAGTCTCAACCCCGAGCTAAGAATCTTTATGCGTGCCATTTTAAATGGGCAAATGAAATTATCATAAGATTCACGACATAGTTTGTGATAAGTTGATATTGATATCATATTTGGATTCCTCTAATTTTTCTAATCAATTTAGACATGTTATTTGCCGAATTCTGATTTACAGATTTAAAGATATTAATTATTCCATATTAAATAAAAATACAAAAAAAACATTATATTTTTATTTGAATTCAATACTATTTTTACTTATTCATTGTTGTTTACTTAAATAATTTCTTGCAATTTCAAAAAATACAACCATGTGACATGATGATATAAGAGTTAATAGGAATGATATCATAGTATTGACAACAATGTATAAATTGCTTTACGGGAAGAGATTCTGAAGGAACGAGGAAGTTAAGCGTGCTAGAGCTGAAGTAGTGCTAGGATGTGTGACCAAACGGGAACTTTGACTAAGACCGTAATTTAATCAATTATTAACTATAAATAGTGTTAAAATGATTAAAGTGAGAGATTAAGGAGTCAAACAATTCAAAGATTAAAAAAAATAAAAAATAAATTAAAAAAAAATAGGCTATGCCGATGGCCTGGCCGTCGGCGTAGCTCCAGGCTGGACCGTTATCAAAGACGGCCGTTGACTGACACGCGGGGCCCGTTGGAAGACGCTATGCCGAGGGGGAGCGTTGTGCCGACGAGGACGTACGCCGAGGGGGCTATGCCGACAGCCACCGTCGACACAGCCTGCGCTGACGGCAGCCGACCGTCGGCATAGCAAATCTTTCCTGTAGTGTAAGGAGGAGATGATTGCTTTTGGGGGCATCCCTGAGGCTACGGCTTTGAGTGTTAGATCAAGTGATCATATTCATACTCAGCCTAATGCGTATTGGACGCAGTTGGAAAGGGAACAACAAGTGGCGTAAGCTCGAGATCCAGGTAATTCCCAAATAATCCCATCTTTTTCTATTGCTTCAATACCTAATGATATAGTTATTGCTAGAGCTGCAAAACTGGGTGTTTCTTTGGGTTTTTCTCCGTCGGAGGTCTAGGCGTCTGTTAGTCTAATAAAAAATATTGATTTAAAAAGAACCTTAATTACTCTTCAAACAAATAAGAGGGTAAGAGTGATTATATTGAGGGTATAGATAGCTTGGTTCTTAATAAAGCTATGGCTCTTTCTGAAGATCTAGTAGATGAAGAACTAAAAGATGAAATGGATCACAAGGATCAAACTTTTGTCATACCAAAAACAACAAGGTCTCATAAAAATAAAAAATCGAATACCTTGGGTGTGAGAGGGAGTTCTAGACTTAAAAAACTATCTTAGTTTGTCATGAAGGGATGTTTTTGAAATAGTGAAGGTTTTAGAGACCCTGCAAAGCATATTTTTATTCACGAAACTATTAAGGATTTCAAGCTAGTTTTTATATATACTTGAAACTAGAAGATCCAACTTTTCAACTCCTTTCTTAGAACGCTTTTCTGGGGGACTTGACTTTGAATGGTACTGTTTGCCGCCACAAGGGCGATCTGGTGGTATTCTAGTCGGTATAAATGTAGCTAAAACCTGTTATGTTAAGTTTTATCTAAAATCTAAGCGGGTGGTTTTGAATGGATCCTAGTGCCTGTCTATGGGGCAGCTCAAGATTTGAACAAGCATCGTTTGTTGGCTGAGTTAGTCCATATATGTGAAAATGGAACCCTAACTTTGCTAGTAGGAGGGGACTTTAATATTATAAGGAGACAAGAAGAGAAAAATAACGATAATTTTAACCCAAGATGGCCCTTTGTTTTTATTGCAATAATTGAGAGTCTTCATCCGTGTGAAATTATTTTATCTCGTAGATAATACACTTGGGATAGTCGACGTGAAAACCCAACATACGAGAAGTTAGACCGGGTGCTCGTGAGTGTAGAATGGGAATAAAAATTTCCATTGATTTCAGTTAGAGCTCTCGCACGAGCATGTTCGAATCACACCCATATTCTTATTGACTCAGGTGAACAAGCTCACTTTGGCAATAAATCTAAATTCTCTTTTGAATTGTCTTGGCTCCAAAAAAAAGGTTTTTTTTAATTTAATTGCCCATGAATAGAATTCGGTTTCTCATGGCTCGTCTCCTTTAGAAATATGGAAAAACAAGATCCTCCATATTAGACAATTTTTGAGAGGTTGGGCCAGAAATACTAGTAGAGTCTATAAACAACAAAAAGAACATTTGATTTCAATCATTGAAACTTTAGATGTCATAGAAGAAACAAATCTTTTGACTCCTACTAAAAAAGATGAATTGCCAAGGCCAATGATGAATTAGAAAAACTACGAAGAGATGAGGAGAGTAAATTGGCTCAACGTACCAAAGTTAAGCATGTTCAAGAGGGCAGCGATAACATAAAATATTTTCACCTAATCGCAAATAGAAAACTTTGCAGAAAGATGATCTTCCAATTGGAAAAGGATGAGGGTACAATAGTCGGCGAACATAACTTGCGAATATATATTTTAGAATTCTATAAAACCTTGTTTGGACCATCCGAGGAAAATTTCTCAATGATTGAGTCGGAAGTACAAGACATCCCTCAATTATCTTAGGAGGAAAATAATATTTTGTGTGCGGATTTTACTGAAAAGGAAATCCATGATTCTATCATGCAAATGGAGAAGAATAAAGCACCTGGACCGGATGGCTTTCCCGCTGAATTCTACCAAGTCTTCTAGGAAGTTATTAAGCCCGAGCTACTGAATATGTTTGGAGCCTTTCAAAATAGGGTGTTGCCTCTTTTTTGACTGAACTTTGGTACAATTGTACTTCTACCAAAAAAAGAAATCACCGTTCAGATTCAACAATACAGGCCCATTTTGCCTACTTAATGTGAGTTTCAAGATATTCATAAAAATAGGTATGAATCGTTTAACTAAAATTGCACATAAGGTGATTCGACCCACCCAAACAGCTTTCATGCCAGTAAGACGTATATTATAAGGGGTTGTGGTGCTTCATGAAACAATACATGAGCTACATAAGAAAAAATTGGATGGGGTTCTTCTTAAAATTGACTTCGAAAAAGCCTACGATAAGGTGAGATGGCATTTCTTGCAACAAGTAATGCGTATGAAAGGTTTCAATCCTAAATGGTCTAAATGGATTAGGAATTTTATAACAAAGGGAAGCGTTGGGGTCAGGGTTAATGATTCTATAGGTCATTATTTTCAACTACGCTAAGGAGATCCTTTATCCCCAATCGTTTTTAATATCATTGAAGACATGTTAGCTATCCTTATAAGCGGAGCAAAAGATAGTCAAGTTAGTGGGTTAATACATTATTTAGTGGAAGACGGTGTGTCTATTCTTCAATATGCGAACGATACAATTATATTTATGGAACATGATCTGCAAAAATCTCATCCTTTGCATTTTCGAACAATTATCAGGTGTTAAGATTAATTTTCATAAAAGTGAACTCTCTTGCTTTGGACAAGCTAAGTCAGAGGAGGATAAATACATAGATTTGTTTGGTTGTCAATCGGGGTCTTTTCCCTTCAAATATCTCGAAATTCCTATTTATTTTTGCAAGTTAAAAATGGAGAGTGGAAACCTGTGGAACACCATTTTGATAAGAAATTCAGCAACTGGATCAGTAAACGTCTTTCTTATGGGGATTCGTCTCGTTCTTATAAACTCAGTATTAACAAGTTTACTAATGTTTATGCTCTTCTTTATGGAAGTGCCGATCAGGGTTAGGAAGAGATTGGATTTTTTAGATCTCGTTTTTTCTGGCAATTCGATAATCATAAAAAATAAATATCGGTTACTGAAATGGAACATTATTTACCGACCTAAGGATCAAGGGGGCTTAGGAGTAGAAGTTTTGGAAACCAAAAATAGATGCCTGCTTAGCAAATGGCTTTTCAAGCTCCTCACTGAGGATGGAGTGTGGCAAGAGTTATTACAAAATAAATATCTATACTCCCAAACGTTGTCGTAAGTGACAGCGAAACCACATGATTCACCTTTTTGGAAGGGTCTAATGAAGGTAAAACATGATTTTTTTGCTAGGGGACATTTTCAGGTGAATGACGGAGCGACCACGAGGTTTTGGGAGGACGTTTGGCTAGAAGACACGCCTTTAGCACAACAATATAATTAGCTTTATATTATTGTGCAGCGGAAACAAGTTACCGTTGTTGAAGTCTTATCCTCGCACCCAATTAACATGTCTTTCAGGAGATCTTTGACGGAAAATAGATGGAACACATGGTTGTATCTACTGTCTAGGCTTATGAAAGTCAATCTAACGAGAGAACGAGACATTTTTATTTGGCGCCTTACACAATCAAGAACTTTTACAGTTAAATTTATGTACTTAGACCTTTTGAATGGTAATATAAGGTTCCTTAAGAAATATATTTGGAAAATCAAAGCGCCTTTAAAGATAAGAATCTTTATGTGGTTTGTTCATAGAAAAGTAATTTTAACTAACCTGATTAAAAGGCACTGGCAAGGAGATACTAGATGTTGCTTCTGCGACAAGGATGATACTATACATCATCTATTTATAGACTGCCCGCTTGCAACTATTATATGACGCATTATACATATGACTTTTAATTTAAATCCATCCATGAGTATTAACAATCTTTTTGGGAATTGGCTCAAGGACGTTCCTAACAAAAGATTGAACTTAGAGTTGGAGTTTGCCCGGTCCTTTGGTCTATTTGGAATGTCCGTAACGATAATACTTTTAACAGAAACCGATCTAAAATATTTTTGCGGGTCATCCTTCTGGCCACCTTTTGGATACGTACATGGGCGTATCTCCAGTCAGAGGAGGACCGTCATGCTATAGTTACTGGATGTACCATTTTGGTGATGGGGACGCAGGATATTTTCAGCCGTTGTGGGTGGTGATATGATCTTAGAATTGCATACTAATGGCGTTGCGGATGTTCGATGTCTCTTTTTTTAGATGGCTCATTCGAATTTCAACTTTGTATGATCCTTAAACTTTATGTACTGCATACTTCTGTCTTAATAATAAAATAAAAGGCCGTATGTATCTTTCCGATGCAAAGGCTGGGGCTAGGCCTCCTTTTCAAAAAAATGTCTATTACGGTCTGCGCAGACAGGAAGACAGGTCGTGCACCCTCAAGCGAGTAGATCAAACAGACCGACATCACGGTGAGCGGTCTGGTAGGACGCGACAATAGCCCTTTTCTTGTGGACCTCGACTGGATAGCCGCCACGTCCTTGTTGCCGAAGTCTTCTAGACTACTGTCGTCCTCCATCTCCGCCCATGCTGCCTCCATGCAGCGGTCCAGCTTCGTTGCCTCGTCCATCGCAATTTCATGCCCCTCGCGCGCCACCGTATCTATGCCTCCTGGACATCCGCGTGTTGGCGCTCGAACCCTTCCACTTCCTCCTCCTCCCAATGTCGGGTCAGCTCTATGGCCTCCACCTCCAGATCATGCTCGGAGCCCTTCTAGCGGATATAGCGGGCTCGCACCATCTCCTTGAGCTGGTACCAGGTGGCCATCTTACGGCAAAGGCAGCTAGTGAACTTGGGATGGCTGGTGAGCTTGGGTTGGTGCACCTCCACATGATGACGACCGTATTTATAACTCATGACCTAGGCGAGAATCAACCACGACGCGCGCGGTAAACAATAGCGACCGAGGGCGGGAACCCTGCGGCCTCGCGGGAAGCCGGCCTACGGGGTGGTTGGCGAGGGGCAGGGCCGGCGCTGAGGTATGGCGACCCTGGCATCGGCCACGGGCCCACGGCTGGAGGGGGCCCAAAAATTTATACTCACTTAGTATTCTTCTCTGTTTATAAATAAGTATATTTCTAGTCTTATTCTAAGTCAAAGTTAATAATATTTGACTAATTTTTATAGAAAACGTAGTGATACTTATGACTCTAAATTAATACCAATAGATATGTTTTTAAATTTAGTTTCATAATATGTTTAATTTGATGTAATATATGTTGCTATATTTATCTATAAAGTTGGTCAAATTTAATATATTTTAACTTGGCCAAATGCTAGACATACACTTATTTGCAAAACGGAGGGAGTATATATATACGGGTATATATATGCTACCATGACACGAGAAACGAGCAGGGCCCTGGAAACCGGGCACAACGCGTCACACGAGTAGGAAATAAAAAAAGCTCACTACGACACAAGGCACCAGGCTTACGAGTTATGACGCGTTACGACGCTGGCCGCATGGGTTACAACGTGTCGCAAACTTGTGATCTCCCTTCTCTTCTCTTCTCCTCGACTCTTCGGAAATCGGCCGGACTCCGTGCCTCGGTCTCTAGGGCCCTGCCTTCCTGACTCGATCGACGATCGCAGATTCATAGGTCATCTATCGTCTATCGGGGATCACCAATTCACCAGCGGCAGGCCCTGATCCTCACTCCTGACTTATTATCATTGGAATTATTTCTTATTTGAGGTAATCAAACTAGCAACTAATACTACTTATTATATTTTGAGACTAAAATGTTTGGTTGGATGTGAAATTTTATTTTAAAAGTGCTAGTAGATACATATATGATAAAAAATTAATATGTCTATATATACATTAGCCTTGAGGGCCCATGCCGTCGACTTTGCCTAGGGCCCTGAAAAACATAGAGCCGGCCCTGCCGAGGGGACATCGCCATGAACTCCACCGCGTCAATCCTTGACAGCGGGTGGGAGGGTCAATATGCGTCTATCCGCTGGACGCATCCGCGACTGAAATGGACTTTCATGTGCGTGGGTCGACGTAAATGGACCATTTTGAATACATTGTTTGTCGGAAAACGCTGGGATGCCATAACTTTTGACCTACTGTATGTAACGTTTCTCAAACCGGACTAGTATGTTCGATCATAAGCACAAACAATTGTGTGGGAATCGGATTGTATGCCCAAAGAAAAGGAGCCGGCCAATTGGATCGAGTAGATGATGGTGGTGATGATGGACTGGGGTCATGCGTGCTTTTACATTGTTCTCGTATCATTGCTCACTTTGATCGGGCGAACATACTCCACATTCGAGAGCGCCAATTGGATGCGCGAATGAACGGAAGCCAATCACTAAGCTCGGGTGCCCGATACACACTGCGCTTTTAGCACATCACCGTCAATCCCCACCCTGCGGCCACCACCGCCGCCGCCGCTCCGACTTGTGCTCCGCGTATATGCATGCATGCACGCACATGCCGACCTGCCTGCCTACGCGCAGGTGGAGCACGCCTCGTAGTGGCAGACACCGCGCGCCGCAAAGCTGGCTAGCCAAGACCGTCGAGGACTCGTTCTCCGAGAAGGACGGCGATTGACCGCGACGCTCGCAAAAATATCTCTCTCACGGGCTTGTTCGGTTAGCTGAGTTTTGAAGTGGATTGTAGGGGATTGAAGTGGATTAAATCCCATGCAAGTCAAAATCCCCCTAAATCCACTCCAATACTCTCCAATCCCGTTGGTGTGGGGATTAACCGAACAAAGCACAGTGACCAAGTGCGCGGCCGCTTTGAGCATGCATGTCACTGGCGCCAGGAGATGAAATGGGCTGTGAACGACCGGCCACTCGGTCGCTCCGGTCTCCGGACCTTCTGCCGACGGTGCCGACTCCGGTTATAGATGGCTCCTTGGCGTCAAAAGGGGCTGACACTGGCACGGAGTGTGTGGTGCTTGAATGTAACACCTTAGTTTTAGTTTTAGTTAATCTTATATTAGGATTTGTTCGTGCATCATGAACATCATCTTTTAAAAATGCATGCAACAAAACAGAAAGCAAAACCCTAAACCCTAATCTTCACTCTCTCTTTGCAACTATTTTAAATGGTTTTAAATATTTTAAAAAAGGTCAAAAACTTGTGAAGCCTAAACTGTTACAAGGACCTCACATTATTTTAAATGTTTTACAAAATCTATGGCAGATTTAAAATGCCCTAAAACAATTTTAAAATGAATATACAAAAAGAAATGAGAAAACAGAAATAGAAAAGGATTTTAAAAATAAAAAAACAACAGCTAAACCTAAGCAGGCCGGCCTAGAGCATCCTCCTGTGCTAGCCGTCACTTGTGCGTGCAGCCAGCAGCCGCACGACCCACCTCAGCCCAATACTGCTTCGATCTGAAGCATCATTGTTCGTCCACCATGCGTCGCGCCCGAAGCAGCTCGCTGTCACCGCCGTGTCGCTCGCCGGCACCAAGATGCGCGTCGCCACCCCTAGTTGTCTACAAAGCCACCTCCACAGCCACTAAAAACCCTAGCTTGGCCTTATCCGCTCTCTCTCACCCGAATTCGCCTCCGGACGAAACTCTAACTCCCAGGTCATCCTCCTCCCCGCCGTCTCTGGCCACCCCGAGCCTCGCCGATTGTCCCAGGAGGTTCGCCTCGCCATCCTCGTTCATCTCCAACAAACCACGCAAGAAGGCGTGCCCCGGCCGCCGCAGTCGTCATTGTCGATTCGCCAGCTTCCGACCTCTCCTCCCCGACACCACAGTCGCGTTCGCGGTAAGCCGCTGGTGCTCTAGCACCTCTTCGTTGCCTCCCTCTCTTCCTCTATCGAGTCCGCGCCGTGCAACTGCCGCCGCCTCCGCTGTCCGTCGTCGTCGACCATGCTCCGGTGTCCAATATATGGCGGTGCCACCACTATATGGTAGCCTGCGCCATAATCTCTCCAACACCCCCATCCACGCATGCGCGCGCACCCCCTATATCTTGCCCTGCGTTCGATCTGAGGATCAATCCCCGGCTGATGTCAGCATGACGTCCTGCCTACGTCATAATCCCCTTTTCTTATTAAATGTTTTATGATTGTTTTCTGGAAAATAATAATATCCCGTGGGCCCAGTCTGTCAGCATTTTAATCATTTCCTAAAATGTTTTCTGAAATTAATAAACTTATGACATGTGGGTCCAAGTGGATACATAATTTAAATATTCCAAAATTGTTGTATAATTCCTAGAATGATTTTAAAATGATTTAAATTGGAACAAGATCATAAGTAATTCATTATAAATTAGAAAAATATGTATAATATATCAAAATATTCAGAAAAATGAGAACTGCCTTTTAAAACTATAATCATGCAGTGTTAAGGAACTTTAATTATAAGTTTAATTAGAAGAACCAATTGAACCCCATAAGTTATTACGAGGTTCTCCTGAATTAGGGTTTGCATCCCTCAGAACCTCGTTTAAATTATCAAGCATGTTTTAGGGGTTCATTACAACACTATTTAACTTGTCATTTCATCATCCTTGCTTGAGCATTGCATCGATGACATGTGTTTATTGTTTCCCTTTCTTTTTGGTGTTTGGTTCTTCCTGGTAAAATACGATATTGAGATCGAAAACTGAGATCAACACCATCGAAGATCGAAGAACAATACTTGACCAACTGTAACCAAGTCAAGTACAAGATGTCTAAAGCTATGCTTTCTGATTATCAACATGCAAAGGAAAGCATAGCCCCACCATGATACAATCCCATGCTTTCAAAGTATTTCAATTCTTGTCATGATTCATATGATTCTACTATGGTATTTTATCGATAGGTAGAGAATCATATATGTTGCATTACTCCCTTTGAGCTTATATTACCTGATCCAGTGCTCCTAGCATAACTAGGTTTGGGTTGTGTGCACTGCTAGAACTTATATGTGTGTCTTTCTTAGCCATGCTTAGCTGTTGGTGCTTGTTCATCCAGATGATGTATCAGATATAGATAATCTATTATGACAGGAGAACGAGATATACTGATGATGAGATCGGTGGTAAAGGTTAAACATGCTAAGGCTTGTATGGAGGCCATAGTGGGATGTGGTTTTTGCAGTCCCATGCTCGCCACCACTAAGACCCGAGTTCTTGCCTTTGGAACCGAAACGAGCGTACAACCAAATGGGGCCTGGACAACCTCATGAGTAACTAACTTTTCTAGTAGATTCCATGAGTCGCATAGTTTGGGCTTTCCATTCGACATATGCATAAAAAACCTTTTGTAAGATTTGATGGGTGAAGGTACATCATAACAGGTAGGTAAGCGTGGCCGGGGTTGCTTGGGTAGGATGGAGCCTCTGGTAAACCAACCTCGCCTCACATATCTAGGGACCAGCTTCGGGATTTGACCCGTTATGGTGGAACCATCCTTAGGGAGCGACTCATGGTCTCGACGAAAGCAAGGTAAAAGTCGTGTCCAAGCACCCTCTGCCAACCTTCCAAGGAAGAGGGCTTATCTAGTGGCATTAAGAGTCCGTGGTACGTTTGGGTAAAGTTGTACACCCCTGCAGGGTAAAATATTTTTGAAAAGTTGTGTTCACGGTTATGAACGCTTGGTGACCAGATTCTAAAATCTAGATAACTATAACCTAATCGTAAAACTTGGCAGATCAACGTGTGCTTAAGGATGCTTCCTCATGGGTACGAGGGGGTGATCCTAGTTCATAGGTGATGACTTGGTGGATATCAAAAGATGATGATCAATACTTTGGAAATGTCGCTCTCTTGCCCCTTTTTAAAATATTCTGATTAGACGAGCTTCTTATTCCTCTTGTTTTATAAACAAAGATAGCTTTATGCAAAACAGCCCCACCAACCATAAGTCTTGCTGAGTACACCATATACTCACCCTTGCTTTGTTGATACTTTTGTAGCATATTTAGTGTTTCCCTGAAGAGCAGTTTGGTACGACATCGACACCGACGAGTAGCTTGGGGTTCCGGGCCGGCAGCCTGGAATTGATGGGCTGGGACATCATCATTATGTTTCAGGCAATTTGTTAAGTTTGCAACTTAATATCATAACTTGCCTTCCTTTGTTTGATGTTCTGGTCAGTGACCTCTGCTTGTAATAATTTGGTTCTTTGCTCAATTATGAGCTTGCTGTAATAATTTTGTGTCATAGAGTCACTACCGTGTTACCGATTCTTCACTAGATATCCTCGAGCTTAAGGTTAAGCTTATGTCAGGCTAAGGTCTGGGATTTGTTTAGCCCTGATCCCGGGGTTGTCACAGTTTTTGGTATCAAAGCAGTACCGACCATAGGAAAACTTTTCTATTGGTTGATATTGAGTCTAGTGTTTGTGAAAACTATTTTAAAGCTAAACAGTATTTGCAAAAACCCTGTGTGCTTCTTTTACTCCTTGTCTAGTATCGCTCTTACTCTGGGTCATTTTATCTTGTTTTGGTTTGGAAAAGTTTTGATATCTCTTCTAATTTTCAAAGCTTAGGTGCCTTCTAGGCATGTCATTTCTCAACCAGTTGACCTAGTGTTGAGTTCTCTAGAGTTGTGTGTGTTGTGTGTTCCTTGTTTCCCTTTGTTCTGCTTCAGTTGAGAGATTTCGTTCCATCATGATCTCTCTCTTGTGGGCCCACAATATTATATTGTAGGATCCATAGTGTTCTGTTCTAGGCTTTGAGGTTTCCTTTTGCCTCGTGTTCTTCCTTTTCATTTTGTTTGGGTACTTCAGAAGGTTTTTCTTATTTCGGAAGCTACCTTGTGATTACTACCTTGCAGTGTACGTTGTGTCACTCAAGTAGTAGTTACTCCTCTCTATGGGTTTTAACCCTTGGGTCCCAGATTGTGTTGGATTCTAGTGTTGTCACTACTAGGAAAAGGGCTATAGGTAATCCGCACATCCGTGGCTCACATGGTTGAGGTGCCCCATGGGTAAAATAGGCGTGTCTCACCTGTGGGCAGTGCCCAACTAGTAACTAGAACAACCATGGCGCACATGGGGTATGTGCGCCACAGATGTGTGTGGGCCAGGGGCCTGCCAGCCGCATGCCACATACCCGTAGCGCACATGGGGTAAGTGCGCTAAGGTTGTTAGGGATAGCCATAGCACACATGAGGCAAGTGCGCTACGCCTATGTTAAGCCCCCTCTGCTCCGTAAATGGGGAAACACATCCGTGGCGCACTCTGGCATGTGCGCCACGGTTGCTTTTAATGCTTGTGGCGCACTAGGGCCATGTGCGCCACAGATGTGTCGACCATTTTTTTGGCCAGCTCCACTTTATGCACATGTGATCATCCACCACCCACACTTCACTTTCCCCTCCTTCTTCCTCCTTAGATCTAGTCGGGATCCTTCTCCTTCCCACCTCAATTTCTCCACTCATTCACCATTTTTAGCATGTAGAACTTGCCTTGGATGTTACATACATAATAGAGGAAGCTCTCCTTTGATCTCACGCGCACATCTCCTTTCCATCTTCTCGCGATCGGTCTCTCATCTCGGTAAGTTGTCCATGTAAGGATGTGTTCATGTGTATATGGATGATATGCTCATATGTATGTAGATAATCGATGCTCATGTGTGTATGGAGAGGATCGATGCTCATGTGTGTGTATATGGAGAGGATCGATGCTCATGCATGTGTGTATGGAGAGGATCGATGCTCATGCATGTGTGTATGGAGAGGATGGTATGTTCATGTGTATGGATCGGTCTCTCTCTTGTGTTTGTGTGTGAATGAGTTGCCATTTGTTTTTCCAAAATGTTGATTCATTTCCATTTTAGCAAGACTTTGGCATTTTGCAAAGGTTCTTATTTTAGGATAGGTCATGCCAAAATTTTCTATCGACCATTGCATGCATGCATTGATTATGTGGTTCTAATAAACTTCTAATTGTACCGTGTACACCGCCCAGGCAAAAATGGTCCTCATAATGAGAGAAGACATTGTGGCTAGATTTTTGAAATGTGCGACGGCTGACATGATACGAAATAACAAGATAGAGATAAGATGTCCGTCCAGAAGATGCAAACTCAACTGGTTGATCGACCCAGATTCCAGGAATCTGCAGGCGCACCTGCTCCGCCATGGTTTCATGGATGGATACACTCGTTGGATAAGCGATGACGAAGACGATGGGCATGGTGAAGGTGGGCAACATGATGATGATCATCATGGTGAGGACGGGCGAGATGATGAAGAGTCTCCTAGAGATGGTGAAGGTGTGGAAGTAGACCGGGATGATGATGATATAGATGCCGGAGGAGCAGACGACGATGGAACAACGTCAGGCTAGGTGCAGGACCCTTATGTGCAAGAGCTGCTTCTCAAGCAGACAAGTAACACCAGGGCTGCCGCTAGAGAGAAAGCCAAGCTTGCGAAACTTGAGAAAGACGCGGTTACTCCATTGTATGAAGGATTGTCGTGGTGGTGGAACGGCAGATGCCATGGGTAGGCTTAAGTTGGGGGCCGAATGGGTGCTTGTGGTCACCGGGGAGCGTGTGCACGGTCAAGCCATGCACGAAGAACAAGAAGAACTCTCTAGACTTAGAAATTTGATTGATACCCGAAGATTACAAGTGCTCCTTGAGCTGTATGAACTAGTGTATAGCGCACTAGTTCCCTACTTGGTCCAACCTCTCCCTACTACAGCTATGCCCTTCCTTATATAGGCAGTGCTAGCTAGCTTATACCCCTTTGGGTTCTAGGGTTTACTGTTTGGATCTTGGTCCCTACAATTTGGGCCGGGTCATGGGCTTGCCCTAAGCCCAATGGCCCAGTCCATAAAGCTTGACAGCTAACGGTCTTCTGGTACGCTGCTTCCTGTTCCTTTTGGCGTCATGCTGTAACCTTGTACGTCAGCGTATGCTTTGGGCGTCACCCGGATCCTTTTGTGTCACCCGGCGTCGCCCTTCTCTTTTGACCATGCTTTACCATGGTCCCTCCTGAACCTTACTCGGAAAGGTGCCACGCGTCCTTCTTGACTCGGCCCTTCCTCGGTAGACTCGGCTCGTCAGTTCCTGCAAGGATTACAACTTTGTCTTATGCAGGCCGATATAGTTTATATGTCGGCGCTCATGCTTATCTTACCCGGCTGTTCGTACCCTGCCTGGTTCTTTCTTTACTCGGAGATAACCAAGCTGCGCTATGTTTCACCTCTCGTGACCCTACCGGGGGTTATCCCCCTGACATTAGTCCCCAAAGCTGGTGAGATCTAGCAGTTCAAGCTGTTAGGCGTCTCTAGGTTCGTTTTGTGTGATTGGAACTTAGTTTTTGTATCTATCTGTCGCAATTTTGCACCTTGCCGGGTCTGTCTGGCAGTTTCCGGATCGACTCTTTGACTTCTTGGCTCATTTTTGCCTCGAGCCGAGTCACTTTGGCCAATTCCGAGTTATTTTCGGCGCGCTTCAGTCACTGACAGCTAGTAATCATGATTACTTGCCTCAATTTTTGTTCCAAGCTCTCGCGGCACAGTGACGGCTGCACAGTTATTCCCCGTCACTGTGGCAGTCCCATCAGCTTGCGCCTCTTGTCCTTCCTTCTATGACATAGCACGAGATTTTTCGTGTATCTCTGGCTACGTGGCGCTTGCTGATTGGCCTACCCGGCCTGGTACACGGCCACACGCTGGCCGCACGGCACAGACGGATCCCACTACCAGGGTTTTTACTGTCCTTAAGTAGGGGTTGGGGGTTTCCACTTCCCCCACGCCCATTCAGTTTTCCCTTGCCTTTTCTTATTCCTCGCGCCTGCAAAATCGAACTACCCCCTTTGCGGTTTCGTCTTCGTCCTGTTCTTGTCTCGCAATCGCCCCTCTTTTCTTTCCATTCCACCACGGGTCCACGTTGCTCCAAACCTCTTCCAACTGTGGAGGAGATTGAATCTGCGGAACTCGTGCACGCTCGCGACGGTGGTGACAGTGCTGAGGAGCAAGAGATTCCCGCCGGCGAGCGCGGCGGCTGGGAAGGCTTGGAGGTATCCACCGAGGAGGTAGAGTGGCTCCGCTCCACCAGGCGCATTCCGCTGCAAGTGGATTGCCGTCTCCCCACCGGTGAGATTTCTCCCAAACTCTAAGCTAACAAGCGGGTGGTTTTCCTTTCTCACTTTGAGCGCGGTTTTGCTCTTCCAGTGAGCACCTTCTTCTCCTCGTTTATCTCCACCTTCCATTTGCGAACCCACCATCTTCCTGCCAATGCGATTGGCTCTCTTTCCTGTTTTATCTCTGCTTGCGAGGCTTACCTCGGAATTTGGCCTACAGTTCTTATGTGGTCCAAATATTTTAGATTTAGGGTTCAGGTTGTTCCCCAGCCTGGTGCTCCTCGTGCCGAGAAAAATCCGACTCGGTGCGGTGCTGCTAGCATCACGCCTAGGAGAGACTCCATCTTTCCTCGGGTTGCTGGGCTTGATTCTTGCAAGAAGTGGCATAGAACCTTTTTCTATGTCAAAAACAGCGGGTCCACCGATAACATCCGGCTCCCCCTTTCTCGGATGAGGTCCCCAACAAGAAGCTCTGGCAGCTTGACCCGCGCGACCAAGACGCTGCGGTGAACAAGGCTAATGCGATCCTGGAAAGGTTGTTGTCGCCGGATGAAAACTTTCATCTTGCCGATACTAACCTCATGTGCGCCTTCATCTCACGTCGGGTAAGCCCCATCCAAGCGAGGAGCCACAAGATGTGCTTCATGAGTGGCTCCCACGATCCCACTCGGCACTCCACTATGGATCTCACCCATGACTCCATTGCCCGCTGAGTAAGATCAATCTTTAAACTGAACTTGGCGGATGATTAGGCGTGGAGTTGCCCTCCGTTTAGCCGGGTCAGGCCTGTCCCCTAGGTAAGTTTTCCGAATCGTCTTCCTTGTCGAGTAGGCTTTAGCTCTTTTGCCACTTTCAGTTTAGTTTTTTGGTTATTCATTCTTTTTGTCTTTCGCAGAATCTCCGTCACCAGGTTGATGACAGTACTGTCCCTCCCCCTGGTTATAACAGGGATCGCTCCGACTCGGATGAAGTCGAGTATGACCTGGAGCGCTTCATGCCCATACCGCACGCTGCGGCTGCTTCAGCTTTAGGTAAGAGTCGATCTCGCAATCCCTTACAAGATTGGTCTGACGATGATGAGGATGATGATTGTACGCTTTTGGAGGTATATGCGTTGTTACCTTGGTCTCCCAACTTATCCGAGTAAGCCCATTATTTACTTATGCAGCTGGCCAGGTACATGACACTCCTCCTCTAGCCGTGGGCGGAGTCGGAAAGATCCCCGTCACCAAGCCAAAGCGACGCGGAGTCTCCTCCAGCACTCAGCCGGCCAAGAAGAGTAAGCCCACTCCGGCAGCTCCTGCTGCCACTCTAGCTGAGACTCGCCAAGATGCTAGGCGCCGAGTCTCACGCCGAGTCACCCGTGACCCGGTCATCACCGGGTAAGTTTTCATACTCTACTTCCCTCGTTCTTTCTTTTCTTTGTCATTGATGTTCTCTTATACATGTCTTGTCGTTTTCAGCGCCGCACCTTTGTCGACGAACCAGGCTGCTTCTAGCATTGCCTCGCCGCTAAGGCCTGTGCCTCCTCCAGCTGACTCGGAGGTGCCGAGTCCCGTCCGAGTCGAGGCTCCCACTATTGAGGCTCACGCCTCTCACTGTCCGTCAGACCCAGTGGGTCCTTCGGCTAGCGCCCCTAGTGCTGGCCAGGAACAATTTTCTGATCTTGGTGCCAGTGATTCTGGCGCCGAGAAACTTTCCGCCATCAGTTCCTCTGGCATCGGCCCTCATGCTGATGTGAATGAACAACTTCCTGATCTTGGAGCCAGCAAAACTGCTGAGCCCAGTCAGTCGGCTCCACTTTCTTCTCCAAATCCCCTGCTCACTCTCCAATTCTGTCAAAGGGACAGACCCAGCCCAAGGCCTCCAGCTCTGCTCTCCCTTTATCCGGCAAATCCACCTCCTCCAAGCAGACAACGCTGGTCTGCGCTCCGGGTTCTGTTCCTCAGATCCGGCCTCTGACGTTGGCGACAATGCTCGCTTCAACGGTCAAGGCGGGCGAGTTCGCGGCTGCCGGGTCAGGTGATGGCTCCAAGGCTGTTACCCTCCATGCTAGTGCTCCAGCGACCCGCGCCAATGTGGGAACTACCCTGAAAACGGGTCAAGTTCTCACTCGGACGCTCAGCGGGAAAAGCCTTGGTTCTGCTGAGCCTTATGTTCTGGCATGGAATGCAGCTGGCGAGCAGGAGGTCAGCACCCGTGCCGGCAAGAAGCTGAAGCTGGGCCCTAAGTCCGTCTCTGACATGACCCAGCAGGCCATTACACTAATGGCCCGCACCGACGAAGTGAACGAGGTAAAGTATCTTTTTACACTTTTGTATTGTTTGAGTATTTCCTTTATACATATCACCTAGTCCCCCGAGGTTACTGCCGAGTAAGGAATTTACTCAGTTGTAAGCTCTCAATAATCACTTAGTCTTTTCATCTTCACACCAGTCTTACATGATAGAGCTTCAATCCCTAGCCCTCGAGGTTACTGTCGAGTAAGGAACTTACTCGGCTGTAAGATCTTAAACTTTTTTATTTTGTTATGCCAAACTCATATGTTAGAGCTTCGATCCCTAGCCCTCGAGGTTACTGTCGAGTAAGGAACTTACTCGGCTGTAAGCTCTTAAGCTTTTTAATCTGGCAAGCTGCTTGACTTGACCTTTCCTTTCTGTCTGTCTTCTTTGTCCAGCTCACGCATAATGAGCGCACCAAGGTGCACCAAGCTCTCGTCCTGGGGCATCGCAAGCTAGAACTTGCGTATGAGAAGCTGCATACTGACACCCAAGGCCAAGGTAATATCCTTACTCGTCCTTTTCTCTATTCGGTGTAATTTTCTTTGGTTCGTTTTCTCAATTTTTTCTTTCTATTTTTTCACAGCCTCTACTCAGTCTACCATCGATGCTCTTCGCTCGCAAATCAGCGAGTCCGAGAGTAAATTTCTTGCCTCACTAATCCAATAGCTGAAGATTTTATGTTGGTACTGACAAGTATTTGTTCTGAATAAGCAGAGAAGCACCAAGCCGAACTCCAGAAGGAGTGCGATGAGGTGACTCGGCTAAAGAAGCTGATGGCCGCGACGGAGCAGAAACACTTGGCCGAGGTGAAAGGGATGAAGGAGGAGCTTGCCAAGAAGAATGAGCAGTAGGCCGCCAGCGCCGAGAAGACCAAGAGGCTGCTCGACGAGGCCAAGTCATCGGTTGAGTCGGCAAATCTGAACTTTGACGCCCTTCAAGCCAAGGCCAAAACTTGGCATAGAAAGCTCGCCGCTATCAACTTCTTTCTCGGTAGTGAGTCCTTACTCTTTTTGCACTATATAGGTCACGCTAGACATCTTCCGTCTACTTTTGTTATTTTGCTAAGTTTCTCTTTTGCTTGCAGAGAATTTTACTGAGGCCAATATGTTTGCCATCCGAGCTATGAAGAAGGTGAGGGCCGAGTCTGGTGCTCCGGCTGACGGCGAGGTGTCCATGGAGGAGCTACTCGAAGCGGTGTCGGAACGGGTCAGGACTATCAAGTCTTGCGGTGTGGGTCTTCTCAAGTCGGCTATTCATGCGTTTCACATGCTATGGCCGGATGAAGACGCACCAGAACTTATCGATCCACTTGCTGAGAGATTGCTGCTTACTGAGGACCGGCTGGATCAATGGCGTGAGTCAGCCGGCTGAGCTGCAGCGGACAAGGCTCTCTCCTTCATGCTTTCATGGTACGAGGACATCAATCTTGATGTTCTTGCTCGCATAAGAGGGGATGGCAAATGGCTGAATGACCCAGAGCTGATCAAGAAGCGCCAGGAGCGAGCTTACACCATGATCGAGTACACCATGGTGCACGCTTGGTGCGACGGCCCCAGCTCCCTCGACCTTGGCGACCCGCTCATCGAAGTTGCTGATGAAGAGGGTGGCAACAGCGAAGCAACCGAGTCAGATGGTCCGGATGACCCGGCCATAGATGCCCCTGTCTCGGTCTATGCTCCAAGCAATGCTCCTGGCTCAAAGAGTGCTCCTCCGAGTCCTTATGCTTCTTAGGCTAGCAAATACTCGAACTTCGATTAGATCCCCGGTATGCCGGGTGCAGATGTAACATACATTGCTCTTTAAGTTTGATTTTGCGCCTTTTGATAGGCGTTATATATTTGCGTTATGTTCTAAGTGTGAATCATTCAAGGGCAAGTCCCCGAGTTTAATTTTTCCGTGTCACCTTTCCTTGACTTTGGCCCCTGTCTACCTTTTCCGGTGTTCGACATTAGAGTCTCAAAGTACTAAGGATATAGTTAGCGGGTATGAAACTTGGATCACTTGGCCGAGATTACTCGACACGTAGTATAACATGACCTGTAGAGAGTTAGGCAAAAATCTAAATCCGGCTCGCGCTTCTCCTTTGTACTTATCCGGCGTTCGTGTTTACCCGTCATTCATCCTTTTCTCTTGCTTGCCATGAAGCTGTGTTTTCGGACAACAGCATAGTCGAAGAGTTGATTTCTTTCGAGTAAACACTACTTGTTCCAAGTTAAATTTCGGGTGTCACGCCAGCCGACATAAAATAATTGAAAAGGAAAAGTTAAGGGGTAGTCCCCGAGTCAGTTTTTCGAATCATACCATTTTATTATCAGCACATAGCCGACACACACGTCCGACATATGAGAGTTCGAGTGATACATGCATTGCTTCTCCTAAGTATAGAAGGGACGAAGTAGCGCCACATTCCATGGCCTTTTGGTCTCATCTCCTGATCTTTCCGCCTTGTTCTTTTGTGCTTCACGAGCATCTATGAGATAATAGGAATCATTGTGCAATGATTTGCTTACAATGAATGGACCTTCCCATGGAGGTGATAATTTATGCATTCCTGCTGTGCGCTGCACCAGCCTTAGCACCATATCCCCTTCTCGAAAAACACGAGGTTGCACTTTCCGGCTATGGTAGCGTCGGAGATTCTGTTGATATATAGCGGATCTGGATAATGCCAGTTCTCTCGCATCTTCGAGTAAGTCTACTCCATCTTCTCGAGCCTCTTTTACCTCGGCTTCCGAGTATTGCCTTATTCTTGGCGAGTCATATTCTATGTCGGTAGGCAAAACTGCTTCTGCCCCATACACGAGGAAAAATGGTGTATAACCCATTGATCAATTCAGAGTTGTTCGTAGGCTCCATAGCACCGAGGGTAGTTCCTCTATCCAACAACCAGGTGACCTCTGGAGTGGTTCCATTAAGCGGGGTTTTATCCCTGACAGAATTAAGCCATTAGCCCGTTCAACTTGTCCATTTGATTCTGGATGTGCGACTGATGCTACATCGAGTCTTATTCGGTGTTTCCCACAAAAATGAGCAAAAGCTCCTTCGGCAAAGTTCGTGCCATTATTGGTGATTACACTATGTGGGTAACCATACCTGAGGATTATATCCCTTAAGAATGTGACAGCTGTTTTACCGTCCAACTTTTTGATTGGTTTCACTTCTATCCACTTGGTGAACTTATCAATCATGACCAGAATATGAGTCATGCCTCCCCTTGCTGGTTTGAATGGTCCTACCATATCTAGGCACCATACTGCAAAAGGCCAAGTGATTGGTATAGTTTTTAATTCAGACGCTGGTAGATGTGACTTGGATGCATAGTGTTGAAAACCACTGCATTTTCCAACTAACTCTTGCGCTTGTGCCAATGCGCTTGGCCAATAGAACCCATGTCGGAATGCCTTGGCCACCAACTCTCTTGATGACACATGGTGCCCACATTCTCCTTGATGAATATCCAATAAGATCTCTTGGCCTTTTTCTGGACTGATACAACGCTGCAGTACACTCGTCACACTTTGCTTGTACAATTCCTTGTTGATTATGGTGTATGCTTTTGCTCTTCGTACTGTATGCCTTGCCAATGTTTCATCACTCGGCAAGGTCCCATCTTTTAAATGATCGAATATTCGCTATGCCCATACTGGTATCAGTGGTTCCGGGTCTGCTTCAGTATCAATGTCCATTGGCTCCGCCGACATATGTTCTGCCGACATGACCTGAGGATCCCACGAGTGTGATTTGGCACCCCCTGAATTGAGCGGATCAGTCCCTGAGTGATTCGAAGCTACCCTTGAGTCGATATCCATTGGTACCACATCCGACTCCTGACTCACCGGGGTGACCCTGATTGAGTCGGACTCTGGTGACGGCTTGATCGATGGTTTCCTGAGGTGCTCTAGCGCTACCCCTGGTGGTATTGCTTGCCGAGATGACCCTAATTTGGATAGTACATCTGCTGCCTCATTTTCTGCTCTAGGAACATGATGAAATTCACATCCGTCAAAGTATCCCAAAATTTGCTTCACATGGAAACGATATAATGCCATGTTTGCGTCCAGCGCATCCCAATGTCCAAACACTTGCTGGATCACCAAATCCGAATCGCCAAAACACATGATCCTTTTGATACCAATTTCCTTGGCTACTTTGATGCCATGGACAAGTGCTTCATACTCGGCAACGTTGTTGGAAGCAGCAAAATGATCTGTAATACGTACCTCAGTTGATCCCTCTTTGGAGATGTGAGCACTATCCCGACGCCCAGACCCATTTTGGTCTTGGACCCGTCAAAATGCATTTTCCAGTAGTTCGGATCTGGCAGTGGTGGTTCGTACTGCATTTCCATCCAGTCTACAAGGAAATCTGCAACAGCCTGAGACTTTATTGCATCTCTTCTATCATATTGTGGAGTATACGGTGCCAGTTCTATATACCATTTTGCGACTAGGCCGCTGACATCTTTGCTGCCCAATATATCCGAGATAGGTGCCTCACATATTACCCAGATTGGGTGTTCTTGAAAATAATGTTTCAGCTTCTTTGCTGCCATATATACCCCATATGTCATCTTCTGATAATGCGGGTAATTCTATTTCGAGACGGAGAGCACTTGGCTCAAGTAATAAACCGGTCTTTGGACTGATTTGCCCCTTCTTCATGTTCAACCACTATTACTGCACTTATAACTCTGTTGGTTGTGGCGACATAGAGCAACATTGGCTCTTTGGATAGTGGTGATGCTAATATTGGTGCTGTTGCCAACATTTTCTTTAATTCATGGAAAGCGCTATCAGCTTGCTGTGTCCACGTGAATTTGTCTGATTTCTTCATCAGTTGATATAGTGGTAGGGCTTTTTCGCCTAGCCGACTAACAAACCTGCTCAACAAGGCCAGGCATCCAGTAAAATTCTGGACATCGTTGAGGGTTTTTGGCAATTCCATTCTTTCGATGGCCCTGATTTTTGTCGGGTTAGCTTCAATTCCTCGGCTAGATACAAGGAATCCGAGTAACTTGCCAGCCGGGACACCAAATGTGCATTTTTCCGGGTTAAGCTTCATCCGGAATCTTCTTAAGTTTGCGAATGTTTGACGCAAGTCCTCAATTAGAGTATGACTTTGTTTGGTTTTTATTACCACGTCATCGACGTATACTTGAAAGTTTTTGTCCAATTGATCTTGTAAGAATTTTTGCATGCATCTTTGATACGTTGCACCTGCATTTCTCAACCCAAATGGCATGGTATGATAGCAATAAGCCCCGTACGGGGTGATAAAGGCTGTCTTTATTTGATCATCCAGATTCAGTGGTATTTGATGGAATCCTGAATACGCATCCACAAACGACTACAACTCACACCCAGCAATAGAATCTATGACTTGATCGATCTGTGGCAGGGGAAATGGATCTTTTGGACACGTCTTATTGAGGTTCGTGTAATCAATAGACATGCGCCATACCACTGCCACGTTCGGGTCATCTTTCTTCTTCTCGACCAAGTCTGGATTGATAACCAATCCAGGTGCAGTACTTCCATGATGAATCCAACAGCCAAAAGTCTGGCAACCACAGCAGCTATTACTTTCCTCCTATCTTCGGCGAAGCGGCGGAGGGGTTGCTTCACCGGCTTGGCATCTGGTCTTACATGAAGAGAGTGCTCAGCGAGCTCCCTTGGAACTCCTTGCAGATCTTGAGTGGACCATGCAAAGATATCCCGATTCTCACGGAGGAAGCTGGTGAGCTCGCTTTCCTATTTGTCCGTAAGGCCAGCCCCAATGGTAACTGTGCGCTCTAGGAAAGTCTCATCCCCCTGTACCTTCTAGGTTTCTTTGGTAGCTTGAAATGACACACTGCCATGCGGGTTGGTGAGTGCCGGCATGGACATTTGTGCTGCTTTAGCCAATGCTGTTGTAACATACCACCTTTTGTGTAAATAAATAAGGTATGTTTGAGCATTGCATGCATGCATAACACTTGCATTTTGGTTTAATAAAGAAAGAACCAACAAAACCCTAAACCCTAACTTCCCTCTCTATTTGAAACATTCATCTGGTTTAAAAAATATATATTTGGAAAGAAACACAATATGCATGGAGCCAAATCAGTACCAAGGGCCCCTTAGTGTTTTCAGTTATGTTGCAAAAGTTTCTGTAATTTGAAATTATTCAAAACAGAATTATAAATGGAATTTACAAAAGAAATTAGAAAACAGAAATATAAAAAGAAATATGCAAATAAAAACTAGTCCTAACCCTCTCTGGGCCGCAGCCCACCTCTTCCCTCTCTCTCTGCCGCCCACCGCAGCTAGCAGCCAGCCACCCAGGGCCCAAGCTGGCCCAGCCTGGCCCGATACCCCTTAGGCCTCCTCCCCTGTCTTCTTTCTCCTCGCCGGCAAGCAGCTGCCTGGCAGCGCGCCTGCCGTCGATCTTCGCCGCATTGCGATGCTCGCCGCCACCCCAGGATGTGCGGATAAGAACCGCCGCTCCCTGCTCTATCTCCTAGTACCCATTTCGCCTCCTCTCCCTCGCGGCAATGCCATGGCTAAAGAACTCTAGCCGCCAGTCGCCGTCGGCCTCGCCATTTCTGGCCACCCTAGCCCTAGCCAGTGCCACCGTTGAACTCACCGAGTTCGACTCTCTCTGCCTACCCCTTTTCCCCCTCGCGCGTGACCCCAATCGGGCGAATTGAGAGCTTCGGTCACCATCGGTATTCGTCGATTCCCGCTGTTCCCGAGCTCGCCTCGCCGTCAAGCCCGTCGTCTTCACGGTGAGCTCCTCGTCTTCACGGTGCCCTTCGCTCTCTTCCTCTCCCTCTGTATCTTCCTCCCCACGTGATCCTGATGCCGCCTCAGCTCGCTGTCGTTGCACCTGCTGCTCCGGTGACCATTTGAGGGCGGCGCCACTGCTATCAGGTCTGCCGCGACCCCCTCTTCGCAACCATCCCACTCACGAGGTCCCGCGCGTAGTAGATTGTTGGGGGCTTGCTCGATCTGAGAGCACCTCCATTGCTGACGTCATGCTGACGTCAACATGAGGTCATATTCCCCTGATATCTTTTATTGAAATGTTTTTGTAAATGATTTTTGTAATTAATAAATATATGACAGGTGGGCCCTGCCTGTTAGGATTTTATTATTTTCTGTAAATATTTTCTGATATGATTAAAAGTCTGACATGTGGGCCCAAGTTTGGAAATTATTTCAAATATTCCAAAAATGATTTAAAATGAATTAAAATTTGGGAAATTCATAACTAATTCATTTTAAATCACAAAAATACAAATAATATACCAAAATGATCAGAAAAATGAAACCTATCTAACGAAGATATAATCATACATTGTTAATCAACTTTGATGGCAAGTTTAATTAGAAGAACTAATTGAACCCCATAGGTGATTCCGATGATTCCCCTGTCTTAGGGTTTCGACCTTCGGAACCCCCTTTAAAGTGACCAAGCATGTTTTAGGGTTCAACTCAACACTATTTAACTTGTCATATCATCCATATTGTATGAGAATTGCACATGCCATGTGTTGAGTGTTGCTTTCTCCTTTCCGGTGATTGGTTCTCGCGAATAGGAACATAACCTGAAGCTGAAGTCAACGCCACCGAAGAGCAGTATCAGTCCAAAAACGGACAAGGAAAGATAAGCCCCACTCATACATATGAATCCTATGATTACAAAGTATTTCATTCTCATCATATGCATTCGGTTCAACAGTCTTTTGTTAGTAGACAGAGTAATCCTATCTGATGCATGTTTTCCTTTGTGAACCATATTACCTGATCCACCGCTCCTAGCATAACTAGGGTTTGGATTATGAGCATCGCTAGTGCCACAGTTTAGTCAAGCTTAGTCATGCTTAGTGGTCTGATGCTGATCATTCAGGTGATGCACCGGAGATGTGAATGAATCTAGTATGGAAGGGTGTGGTGATGTGATCAGTGTTGTATAATAAACATGCTAAGGCTTGTATGGGAGGCCACGTGGGTTGTGGTTTTTGTAGTCCCATACTTGCCACCATTAGGACCTGATGTTCTCGCCTCTTGAACCAAGACGAGCGTACAACCACACGAGGGCCTGGAAACCCCCTCGACCAACTAACTTGCCTAGTAGATTCCATGAGTCACATAGTTCGGGCTTTCAATTCGACATACGCATCTTGGTTGTTCTTGAATGGAGGTGAAGGAGGTGCATTCATAATAGGTAGGTAAGCATGGCCGGGAACAAGAGATACCCAGCATCCGTAATCTTGAACCCTGCGGACATCATTAGGGACCGGCTTCGGGACTTGACCCATTATGGCAGCATCTCCCTACTGCGTGACTCATGGTCTCGGCGAAAGCAAGGTAAAGGTCGTGGTCAACCACTCTCTGGTGGCCTTCCAAGGAAGAGGGCTAATAATTTGGCATTAAGAATCGGTTGGTACGTGTGGGTAAAGTTGTGCACCCCTGCAGGGTTATTAATCTTTTCGAAAATCCGTGTCCACGGTTATGGACGACTTGGGAACGGATTCTGTGATCATAGAAAACTATAACCGAATGATAAAACTTGTCAACTAAAGTGAGATCCGGAATTCTTCCTCGGGGTTGTTTGAGGGGGTATTCCGGGAAGAGAGGTTCAGATGATGATGATACTTGGTGGATATCAAAGACGATTCTAAGAGCTAGAGTTGAAGTCTTCTTACCCTTTTTTGAAAATGATCTGACTAGACGAGTTTCTTCTCCCTCTTGTTTTGAAAAAAAAAGATGGCTTTATGCAAAATAACTCCACTAGCCATAAGTCTTGCGGAGTACACCCTGTACTCATGCTTCGTTGATGTTTTTATACAGATGATGCTACTCCAACTGAAGGTGGTTTCTACATCGAAGTCGGCGAGTAGTCGGGGTTCCCGGGCAGCAGCCTAGGATCTATGGAAGGGTCGCTACTTCTGTTATGGCCTCTTAGGCCTTTGCTAAGTTTGTTGTTTAGAACAACTTGTTTGCTTCCGTTGTTTGATGTAATGATGGGTCTGTGACCCCTGGCTTGTATGACTGGTTTGTAACTCTCTTAAGAGTTTACCTTATTAATGTATGGTTTGTATGTTCTATAATGTTACCGATCTTTCCTTGTGCATTTCGGAAGTGAGGTTAGGCTTATATCAGATGAGGATCTGGTATTTGTCTAGCCCTGATCCAGGGTCGTGACAGATTTTCGTATCAGAGCAGGACTGCCTGTAGGAAACCCTTCTAGCTGGTCGATGTTAAGTCTAGAGTTTGAGAAAACTATTTGAAAGATAAAAACTAATTGCAAAACTCTGAATAGGACTCCTTTTTACTCCTTATCCAAGGTTGTTCTATTGCTGAGATATCTTACCTCATTTTCTTTGCAAACTTTTCACTTCCCGTCTATCATTTCAAACTCTTAGGATATACGGGTTTGGGTTGTTTTTTCCCTAGTACTCCGTACTTGGTTGCAAGGCTCAGAGTTTCCAAGATATATCTGTGCAACTGAAGCATTGTTTTTCAACTTTGCTAAGGATGCCTCCAATCCCGCTCTCTATTCTTTTGTGATAATTTGGTATTATATCATGCTTGCATTCCATTGTTATGGTTTGTATCTAAGTTGGTAGTGTATACATTTCGTATGCTTGTTCTACTGCCATACTTAATGCATTGATATAATTTTCATCCACATGTTCACCTCTACCATGATCTTTTGATATGGTTTTGCCATCCTTTGTTGTACCCTTTTTGGTGAATCCATTCTCATGGTTTCTGTTTTCTCCTCAGGATGCCGTCTGGTACTCGTGGTTATGTCGGTCGTCGAGGAAACAACAATGCTGATCAGGAACTTCTGCCACCTCCCACAATGTCCGAGGTTCTCAACAACATTGAGACCAATCGTCTAAGGAATGAACGTCTTCTGGAGCGTGTGGCGCAGAACACTGAACGTCGTCCTGACTACTGTGTCACACTTGGAGATTTCATCCGCTCTTTTCCTCCAATCTTCACCCACTCCAAGGAGTCCCTTGAAGCTGATGATTGGCTCCGCACAATAGAGCGCAAGTTCAGTGCTCTTCGAGTCTGTCCCGGTGACCGCGTCAACTTCGCCACCTATCAACTGGAAGGTGAGGCTGGTGTTTGGTGGGAAGGTTTTCTGAATCTGCAAGCTTAGGGACATGTTGTTTCCGTGCCTCTTATATCCCTAAGCGAGTCATGGATCTAAAAAGGAGGGAGTTTCTAGATCTGACTCAGGGGCGCAAGGATGTTGAAACCTATGGGCCTGAGTTTACTCGCTTGGCTCGTTATGCAACTAGGGATGTGACCAATGATGAAGATAAGAAAGAGCTGTTCCGTAAAGGACTTAACCGTGCACTTCACTATGAGTTGCTGCCCTTCAAGTTCCAGTCTTTCCAGGACTTGCACAATCAGGCTCTTACCTTGGAGCATGGAAGGAAGGACATGGAAGTCTCTCAGAAGCGTGAAGAAGGAAACTCTCGTGCTTCTTCCTCTGGTAACAAGAAGCGCCGTGTCTTTGTTCCATACAGTGTTTTGCCTCGTGCTCCTTATGCACCCAAGTCTTCTGGCAATAATTCTTGTCAGCCACAGTCAAATACTGGTGGAGAAAACTATCATCCTCCTGCTGGTTCTCACACTGGAGTTACCTGTTACTCCTGTTGTCAGCCTGGTCACTACTCAAGGGAGTGTTCTCAAAGGGCTGTCGGACGCAATGATCAGCAGGCAAAGAAGAATGATAAGGCTCAAGGTGCTGGACGTGGTTGTATGACCGATATCACTTTTGAGGAAGCTTAGGAAGATCCACGCGTGTACGCTCCGTGTCAATTCAATTCTTGCAACAGTCTTGTTTGATCTGGAGCATCGCATACATTCATATCACAAGAGTTTTCACGGGAGCATGGTATACCTTTTGAAGCAATGTCTTCCCCTATAGAGATTAGTACTCATGCGTCTCGTTGGTAGACCATCTGGGTTACTCATGGGGTTTAGATAGATATAGCATATCAAAAGTTTCCCACTTCTCTAATTGCACTCAAGTCAACTGACATTGATGTCATTCTGGGCATGGCCTGGTTAACCAAGTATCAAGCTGTCATTGACTGTGCACTTAGAATAGTTTCTGTGACCTCTCCTGCTGGCATAATTGTCAAGTATTGGACTGATGGTTCAAAGTCTCCATCAGCCGTCCTTAAACCTTTCTCAGAGTTGTATGCCATGGATGTTCTACCCACTCTCGAGGTCCAAGATGTCCTTGTAGTCTGTGATTTCCTGGATGTCTTCCCTGAAGTGTTGCCTGGCATGCCACCTGATCGAAGTGTGGAGTTTGTCATTGAGCTAGTTCCTGGAACTGCTCCTATCTCCAAAAGACCTTATCGCATGCCTCCTCATGAGTTGGTTGAGTTGGAAAAGCAACTTGAAGAGTTAGAGGGTCTAGGATACATCCAACCTAGCACATCCTCTTGGGGTTGCCCACTACTAGGAAAAAGGCTATAGGTAATCAGCACATCCGTGGCTCACATGGTTGAAGTTCCCCACGGCTAAAATAGGCGTGGCTCACCTATGGGCAGTGCCCTACTAGTAACTAGAACAACCGTGGCGCACATGATCATAGTGCGCCACAGATATGTGTGGGCTAGGGCCCTGCTGGCCGCACGCCAGATATCCGTAGCGCACATAGGGTAGGTGCGCTACGCTTGTTAGTGTTATCCGTGGCGCACATTGGGGGGGTGCGCTACGCCTAAGCGCATGCCCCTCTGCTCCGTAAAACGGGTAGACACATCCGTGGCGCACTATGGCATGTGCGCCATGGATGTTATTAATCCCTGTGGCGCACTGGGGCCACGTGCGCCACGGATGTGGCGACCCTTTTTTTTGGCAGCTCCACTTTTGTGCACATGTGTGATCATCCACCACCCCACACTTCACTTTCCCCTTCTTCTTCCTCCTTAGATCTA
This sequence comes from Avena sativa, assembly GCA_916181665.1. Lineage (NCBI taxonomy): Eukaryota > Viridiplantae > Streptophyta > Magnoliopsida > Poales > Poaceae > Avena > Avena sativa. Next base: position 339,751,189 of record OV702281.1, read on the forward strand.
GTCGGGATCCTTCTCCTTCCCACCTCAATTTCTCCACTCATTCACCATTTTTAGCATGTAGAACTTGTCTTGGATGTTACATACGTAATAGAGGAAGCTCTCCGGTCTCTCCTTCTCCGGTCTCGCGCACGCACCTCTCCTTTCCATATTCTCGCAATCGGTCTCTCATCTTGGTAAGTTGTCCATGTAAGGATGTGTTCATGTGTATATGGATGATATGCTCATACGTATGTAGATGATCGAGGCTCATGATGTGTGTATGGAGAGGATCTCGATGGTCATGTGTGTGTGTATATGGAGAGTTTCGATGATGCTCATGCATGTGTGTATGGATAGGATAATGATATGTTCATGTGTGTATGGATCGGTCTCTCTCTCTTGTGTTTGTGTGTGAACAAGTTGCCATTTGTTTTGCCAAAATGTTGATTCATTTCCATTTTGGCAAGACTTTGGCATTTCGCAAAGGTCCTAATTTTAGGATAGGTCATGCCGAAATTTTCTATCGACCATTGCATGCATGCATTCATTATGTGGTTCTAATATACTTCTAATTGTACCGTATACATAGTGCAGGCAAAAATGGTCCGCATAATGAGCGAAGGCATTGTGGCTAGATTTTTGAAATGTGTGACGGCCGACATGATACGAAATAACAAGACGGATATAAGATGTCCATGCAAAAGATGCAAACTCAACTGGGTGATCGAACCAGATTCTGGGAATCTGCAGGCGCACCTGCTCCGCCCATGGTTTCATGGATGGATACACTCGTTGGATAAGCGATGATGAAGACGATGGAGACGGTGAAGGTGGGCAACATGACGATGATCATCATCACGGCGAGAACGGGAGAGATGATGAAGAGTCTCCTAGAGATGGTGAAGGTGCGGAAGCAGACCGGGATGATGATGATCTAGATGCCAGAGGAGACGACGACGATGGAACAACGTCAGGCTGGGTGCGGGACCCTTATGTGCAAGAGCTGCTTCTCAAGCAGACGAGTAACGCCATGGCTGCCGCTAGAGAGAAAGCCAAGCTTGCGCAACTTGAGAAAGACGCGGTTACTCCATTGTATGAAGGATGCAGGCCCGATGATACCCGGTTGAATGTAATGCTCAAGGCTATGGAGATGAAGGCAAAACACAAATTGAGAGACGCAAGCTTCGACGATATGATGGTATTCTGGCACGATCGTCTCCCGGAGGGAACACATGTCCAACTAGTATCGAGGACGCCAAGAAAATCGTCTGTCCTCTCGATCTACCGCACATTATATATCACGTATGCATCAACGATTGCATCATTTATCAAGGCGAGGACGCGGATAAAACCACATGTCTGGAGTGCGGCGTGAGTCGATACAAGAAAGGGAAGAAAGCACCTCGAAAAGTGGTATGGTACTTTCCTATCACTCCTCGTCTGCATCGCTATTTCGTGGACCCTAAGGAAGAGAAGCTCATGCGATGGCATGCGGAAAGGAAGAAGCCAGGAGATGACCATGATGACCCCGAAAAGGATGATCTGCTGACGCACCCTTCGGATGCTAGCCAGTGGAAAGCATTGGAACACGAATTCCCAGAATTCGGTGGAGATTCGAGGAACATCAGGCTTGGTGCGAGCACCGATGGACTCAATCCGTTCGGTAGCCAGAGCAGCACGCACATCACTTGGCCTGTGTTTGTATGGATATACAACCTCCCTCCATGGTTGTGCATGAAGAAGAAGTAAATACAAATGAGTATGCTAATTCAAGCGCCAAAACAACCTGGTACCGACATCAATCTGTATCTCGGGCTGTTGAAAGAGGAGCTAGCCACGTTATGGGAATCTGGAGCCAATACTTACGACGCCGTCGCACAAGATTATTTCACTATGAGAGCCGCGTTGGTCACTACGGTGCAAGACTATCCAGGTTGCGGGTATATCTCGGGGCAGGTTATTCAAGGATTATGCGCATGCGTTAGGTGCATCGATAACACAAGCTATCTCCAACTAGAGAAAGATCCAGGGTCTTTGAAAACCGTGTTCATGACGCACCGGAGGTGGCTCGGCAAGAATGATCCATGGAGAAAACGTGGAGACCTGTTCGATGGCAAATCCGAGACCCGAGGAATCCCAGAGCGTAGGAGCAGCGAGGAAGTGGAAGAGTTGCTGAAAAACTGGAAACATTGTCCTAAGCATGGAAAGAAGCGAAAGAGGCAGCAAGACAAGCCGCTGATGAAGGTATGGAAAACAAGGTCTGTTTTCTGGGAGTTGCCATACTGGAAGTTTCTCCGCACGCCTCGTAGCCTCGACATCATGCATATCACGAAAAACGTGTGCGAGAGTCTGGTCGCCACCATAATCAACATGCCAGATAGGACGAAAGATGGTCCGAAAGCAAGGCACGACCTGATATGCTTGGGTATCCGGAAGGAGCTTCACGGAGGACGCACTACTCCTGATGATCAGGAAGATGACGATGATGATGAGTCGGAGACGACACAAGGTCGTCGGAAGGGTAAAAAGTTCAAGAAGAACGAATATTACTTCCCTCCTTCTTGCTTCACTCTAAGCCAGAATGAGATCAAACAGTTTTTCAAGTGCCTTCTAGGAGTCAAATTTCCTTACGGCTATGCGGCCAAGATAAGCAGATACTTAGACGAGGTGAAGCAGAGGTTCAGTGGCATGAAGTCTCACAACAGTGTCGTGCTAATGACGCAGGTACTTCCGGTTGCACTAAGAGGGATAATGGACGAGCACGTCTGTGAAACGTTATTTGGCGTCTACAAGTTTTTCGACGTCATCTCTAGGAAGTCGATTGGCGTGAATCAGCTCGGAAGGCTACAGGAGGAGATAGTGGTGATACTATGCGAGCTTGAGGTCTACTTCCCGCCCGCATTCTTCGATATTATGGTGCATCTGCTGGTCCATGTGGTGGAGGACATCGTCCAACTCGGGCCGATGTTCCTCCGCAGCATGATGGAGTTCGAAAGGATGAACGGACACATCAAAGGATACGTTCGCAACAGGTCCCATCCAGATGGAAGCAAAGCCAAGGGCTTTCTAGCCGAATAGTGCATCTCTTTCTACACGAATTATCTAGACATCGAGAATCCTGTCGGTCTTCCCGTCAACATGCACCTTGGCAAGCTCGACGGATCTGGTCACCGAGAGGGTCGTCGCATACTGCATGCAGACTTCGATTTTCGACGCGCAGACTTTGATCGAGAAAACCTCGTCGCGCTATAGCATTTAGAATTGGTCGATCCTTGGGTACAGAAGCACAAAAGTTTAATCGAGAAGAAGTAAAGTGACCGGGGCATATAGAGGACGCAGGGAGAAATAATCAAAGAGCACAACTCAGATTTCACGCGTTGGTTTAGGCAGACGCTCCTTGATAATCCCCCGCGATCGCATTCTTCTGACACGGAAAAGATCATATTCACCTTGTCGCAGGGACCGATGCAAAACCTGGTGACCTATCAGGCGTATGATATCAACGGCTACACATTCTACACGGAGTAAAAGGACAACAAGTGTGATTATCAGAACTCAGGCGTAACGTCGGAATGCTACACCGATGACAACGTGAAGGAAAGATTCTACGGAAGAATCGAGGAGATCTGGGAGCTCGGCTATTGTGGAGAAAAGGTGCCGATGTTCCATGTCAGATGGGCAAAGAGCGTCGAAAGAGAAGACCGGTATTTCACAACCATGGTTATACCCGAAGCAGCCAAATCCAAGGCCGTCGGTGCGAACATGGCCGCGAAAAATGAACCGTGGGTACTGGCTACCAAAGTGGACCAATGTTTTTTCATTACCGACCCGACAAGCCTAGTCGTGTTGTCGTGAGGAGAGGAAAAAGAAACATCATCGGAATGGATGGAGTCGCCAATGAGCAAGACATCGACCAGTACGGCGATCCAAAGATTGAAGATGACGACGACTACGATGCAGCAACATACATCACAAGAAGAAAAATGGCAACCCTACCCAAAAAAGGTAGCCCGTTCGAAATAAGAAACATTAAAGTGCCGAGGCTAAATTATTCAACCGCGACAAAGAAAGGAAAAAAGATTGTAAAACACTAGCTCAAAAAATATTGTAAAACGCGTGGTCGAAAAAGATTATAATATTCATGGACAAATTATTATGACATATTTGTATCATGGACAAATTATTATGACATATTTGAATCATATTTAATTTGTACCACTTTTATGACATATATTATCACTTTTGGGCATTTTTGGAATATTTAAAAGTATTTTAAAAACAAAACAAAACTTTTATGGAATATATCACCACTTTTGGGTATTTTTTGGAACATTTAAAAATATTTTTAAAATAAAAATAAAAAAGGTGGGCACCAGGATTCGAACCTGGGTGCTCACAGGTTTAGATTAGAGCAGTGGATGGAACCAGTGGGATAAGGCGTGCTAGTGGTAACTATGGGGGTGGCAGTCCTCTTATCTGACTAGTCCTACCCACTTAGGCGTAGCGCACCCTGGCCAAGTGCGCTACGGATAACCGTAGCGCATCCGTAGCGCACTTGGCCAGGGTGCGCTACGCCTAAGTGGGTAGGACTAGTCACCGTGAGCCACGCCCTCCCCATCGTCCTTAGACATAGATCGTCTAAGTCTCTCCCTGCATCGTCCCCATCCCCATCGACGTGCCGCCGCCGCCGAACCCAGGAGGAGGCCGCCACGCCAGGAGGAGGAGGCCGCCACGCTAGGAGGAGGAGGAGGCCGCCTTGCCCGCACGCTCGTTCCGTGGAGGAGGAGGTTGGTGGCGGCGAGGTTCCTGCAGAGTCGGCTCCGCTCCTCCGGCGGTAAGGTGCTTTGCCGCTCCCTCCCCCTCGTTACCTCGTCTGCCAGCCCTCGTCGTCCTCATCTCAGAGGTGAGCGCTGCCCCTCCCCTCTCTCCTTCTCTCCCTCTCTCCTCGAGCAATGGTTAGGGTTAGCACCTGATGATTCAATTGATGCCTCTGAAAGCTCTAGAACACTGGAATTGACATTTTTTCCTAATGGAATTGCAATGGTTAGGGTTTCTCTATACTAGATGGTTCTGATTTAGGTTTAGGTTTAGCAAATTTTAGCAATGTACTAGATGGTTAGGGTTTGACAGTGAGCAAATTATGTTCTTGTGCATTATGTTTAACAGTGATCTTCCATTGTGTTAGAAAAATCTTGGTGGTCGATTGGATGTTAGATAAAATTTGCCTAACATGTTACTTTCATCATAAAGTGGGCATACTGTTATCTTTCACAAGTAGATAAATGACCCATGATCGAAAACACATGTTACCGTTGAGGCAATGTAGATGCTACTGTCATAAAATTTGGCCAAATTTAAGACACATGTTATTGTCATAAAATTTAAGACACATGTTACTGTCATACAATTTGGCCAAATTTTATCTATATTGTGACTTATCTGCAGATGTCATACTGTTATCTTTCACAAGAAGTCAGTGCTACTTATGGAGGCATTTATCTAACACTAGTGATCTTCTCTGACTTCTTGTAGAACATCTGCAGATGTTACTTTCATCATACAGTAGGCACAAAATGATGCAAGCTGGAATGATTTACTTGTGTATTCCACTGGTCTGCATTTTACTTGTGCATTTTAATGATGCAAGCTGAAATGATTTAGGTTGATTTAGCAGTAGATTTAGCTTGATTTAGGTAGTAGCAGTAGCTTGATTTAGGTTGATTTAGCAGTATATTTAGGTTTAGGTTTAGGTAGTAGCATTAATCTACCTACTAAAATGATGCAAGCTGTTAATGTAAAATGTGCTGAATATTTTTGTGCTTGAGCACATCAGTGGAATGCTGTTAATGCAAGGTTTAGTGCTATTTGTGACCTCCTGGTGATGGTCTAGTGTGTGATGAAATGTTGCTGAGCTACATGTGCTAGATAATTACATCCAGTTTAGGCTCTAGCTAGCTTCTGTTCTGAATAGAAGCTATGGTAACCATGTTGTTTGCTGACATAAATGGTTTTAGTGTTGTTCCACTTTAGCTAGATTCTGTTCTAGATAGGAATCTCAATGCAAAAATATAATTCTGCACAGGTGACTGACATGTATCATGATTGGAGTTTACATGCACAACCACAAATGTATCTGTTCCACACTCACCCTACTCAAACTAAGAAACTTTTCAAACTTTTCATCAGTTTATATACTTTTTGTGCAGTGAATATATATGTGTATATACTGATCCTGGTACTGGTACTGGTAGTGAATATATATGTGTATATAATTATGCTCCTGGTGATGAAATGATCCTGCTTATTTCCAATTATGCTTGTGCTTGTATGAAGCACTTTCTTATGTCGTGTATGCAGGTTCTTGTATGAAATGAGTCCTGATTTTTGCCGGAATGTTAATTAACTTCCGTTTCGGCAGAAATCGGGCTATCCTAGTTTAAGAAAATTAGCAAAGGTCATGCCGGATTTTTCCGTGCATTTAACTAATTATTTGTTTTTTATTAGTGCAAAGATGTGTGACAACGATGAGGCTGGATGTTCTAAGCGCATCAGCGCTGAAGGAGAACTCAGACTTCAGAATAAACAATTGACATTCTGGGAGGCGGCCCAGCGGCTAGAAGACGATGAAGAATACCATCCTTCGGAGAGCGAGGATGATGAGATGGAAGACGCGGAGGAAGAAGCCGAAGGAACGGCGGGTGATGAAACCACTGATGGAGGCGAGGGCACAGGGAGTGGTAGCAATCCTCCTAATAAGAAGAAGCCGAAGGAATGGCGCCCGAACACGGTCGGCACCGTCAGGAAGGAAATTACCGAAGTGAGCCCAACAGGGGTTCCTTTGGAGCCCGCCCTTGTCGTCAAAGGGTACGGTGGGAAAGTGGCGGCGATCACCCAGACAACCATCTCGATCAACACGGAGAATCTTTGGCATAAATATAATGGCCACTTGCCCACACTCCTCTTCGAGAAGCTGCACGCAAGATACAAGTTCCCCGCTAAGTATCAGAACACAAATTATCATGAGAATGAAGTAAACAAATCCGCCCTCACAAAGATGAGAACCGCCCTGGCCAGCTGGAGAACCTGGATAAAGAAGAAGATCTATAAAGAAGGCAAAAGTCTCGAGGAGATCCAGAAGATTGACCTGCAGATCACCGAAGATCAGTTCCGGGAGTTCAAGGAGAGGTGTACTAATCCGAAAGAGCCCTGGCCAATAGTAATCGGGGAAAGGTGCTGCAGGCGATGAATATAGGTCATCACCATCTCGGATCTGGTGGATACAAAACCGTGGAGGCCAAATGGAATAAGGAGGACGAAGAGTATATATCCAAGGGGATAGAAAACCCCTTTGCGAAATTCGAACCCGGGCAGGTTCGAAACTTCATCAGGGCCCGTTACCATGTGGACCCAAAAACCAAACAACTCACCGCGGATCCTGCGGTGAAGGAATTCAACGAAATTGTGGTAAGTAATCTAATTACCGCGGATCAACTCGATTGCATTCTAATCGATAATCTAAACGATTCACTGTTACTTCTTCTGCAGGAGGAGGAAATTGTTGCTAGTCATGGATCCCAGGGTTCCTTGTCCCATGGGTCGATGGCGCCCACACGGTGGGATAACCCTTTTAACAGGGCGATGAACTGGGCCAAGAAAATAGAGCCGGTTACGAAGAAGCCGTCGTCGGCTGGCCGTCTGGCCGGCCTCGGGGGTAAGAATTGGGTGGATCATTTTGGTCCACCGCCGAGGACGCATGTGGCGCCGTCGGGAAGGAGCGAGGAGGAAAACCGCGAGGTTCAAGAACTTAAGGAACAAGTGGCGCAGATCCCGCAGATCGTCCAAGACAACCTGGCAATCACCCTCACGTCCTTCCTGCCTACCTTGGTGGAGTCAATAGCGAACTGGAGTGCGGGTGGTCGAGTAGGGCCGTTCCCGATTCCAAGCATGGTCAGCAGCCACTCGAACAACGCGACGCCGACGAATCAGGCGAACTACGTGTTCGTGACTCCGCCCGCTAGAACCGCGGCGCCGGAAGTGTTGGTGACTCCCCCTGCGATCACCGCGGTGCCGGAGTACATGTTGGTGGCCCCCCTGCCATCGTCGTGGCGGCACCGGAGCTCCAAGCACCCGGCGGTAGGGAGAATACACCGGCGGCCAGCACCACGCCATCAAGCAGCCCTTACGTCTCTTGCATGCCCGTCGCCATATGCAGTGCCTCGACATTAGCCGATCTCGACGCCATCACGGTAAAAAAATTGCTTTACCGCCTTTTACGCCATCTATTACTCTTATGGCATCTCTGACGACGCCGTGCATGTTTTCCGCAGACGGATGTTCCTTGCACTCTCTTATGCTACGTGAACAACGAGCTGAGGGATGTTGCCAAGGGTACCATCGTTCAACCCTTGCAGCGCACGTTCCACTCAAGGCCGATGCTAGATAGCGTGGACAGGGTTAAAATTAGTCGGGTGCTAAGGGGCTGCGACGACCTGGAACCTCCCATTCAACCCCCAGGAGCGGATGAAGAAGAGCCGGCTGTCCTCAGAAGTTGCTTCGGCTTATTCTTGCAATGGCCAAAGAGCATGATCCGTTTGGGAACGGTGGGGGACATCACGCCACAGACAACAGCACCGCCTGTCGTGCCAGCGACAAGCGGTGACAAGGCCCCCTTATCGCCCTCGCCGTCACCTCCACGCGGTGGGTCGGATGATCATGTTGATGATATGCACATGGCGCAGGATCCGGCCAAGGACGACGAAGACTGGAATGATCACTTCTTCAACACTCAGTTCAGCAACGAAGACCTAGCTGGTGGCCCCACAGAGAAATCCACTATCACCAAGCGTCTGTTTGGTTCTCAGGAGATGCCTCTAGCTTGCGCCTTTACAGAGCCAGCTGATATAACCAACCGACCCTTTATTCTAAGCCCTGACACACTACATAGGGCGGCCGATGCTCAGATTGCGGTGCCTGCCCGCTCTCCAAAAGGAAAAAAAGGCAAGAAAAGAAAATATAGCAGCTCGAGCCAGCCGGTGGCGTCAACAACTACGAATCTGATTATGTTTCGGGACGGTCCACCAAGACCCGAGGGTATTATGTGGAGGATTCATGTGAAGGGTGAGCCCATGCTACCTAAGAATTTGCGGAGGCTCGCCAGTTCGGAACTGCAGAGTGTCCATGACGGCGTGCTGACGATAGGGAGACGCCTTCTATCGGAGAAAGATCCCTCGCACCCGGTATTCGTGGTTAAGGTGCCACCAGGCTTGGGCTTCGTCGACAATGCCCCTATGGATCTGTTCTTCCTGCGGTTCGACGACATCTTCAATATGTTCCACCTATACCCGCTGCACTATACCATGGTCCGCCTGTTTTCTCTCAGCCTGGCCATGCCGATCATTAGAGAGAACACACCGGGCATCACTATAGTGTACCCCTACTACATGCATGACGGCTGCTTGGGTTCCCCCGCCGAACGAAGTATCGTGGCCTCGTACCTAAAAATAATCCTCATGGCAAACAAGACAAAGGAATACATTCTCGTGCCTTACTTTCCTGAGTAATTCGTTATTCACTCGCCACCGTCGATTGGCTTTATTAGATTATCATCATTCTTTTTCCAACACATTCCATTTGATTTTTTTGCACAGAGATGAACACTGCACGCTCATCTCCTTATCACCAAAGCATTCCCACGCCACATATTTCGACTCGGGGAGTCTAGAAAAGAAGAAAAACTATGACAAGATCAAGGAAGTTCTGGATGATGCTCTCACTGGCTATGCCTCGATGGAAGGCACCACCTTCGTGCGTACGAAGGTCAAGTTCGGCAGGCACGTCTTCAACCACGTAACGGAGTTCCCCTGTGTGAAGCAGCCGGAAAACAGTAAGAAGGAAGCCTACTACACACTCCATCACATGAGGGAGTTCCTACTTGACAAGCAGAATTCTACGCTGCCAGATTATCTCAAACAGTGGCCCGAAGCAAAGGCCAAGATCACTGATTCAGATATTAGACAAGAGATGTATCGCATCCAGCAGCATTTTGGGGCAATCATCTTTCGTGATGTCATGACTTCAGGGGGGATCTTCTACGGAGGAAATATCCCGAATAACCGTGACATAGAAGATCGCCTAGAGATGCAGGGTGACTATAGGAAGTTCATGACGAGACAAGGCCTCCTCCCGTTCCCTAAGCTGAGCCAGAAGGCTTGATGTTGGCCTAGTTGTAGTTAAAAAGTATAGATGACCTTTGTGTGTGTGTTGACAAGTGTACATGCTACTATACTTATCTTATTAGGTTTATGAATCATCGCTTACTTCTTTTGCTTATTATTATTATATATCAATCAATGCTTGGTTTTTTTGCTTACTCTTTGGTCCTTTGCTCACTTTGGTCCTTCTTTTTTCCTTACTCTTTTTTCGAGAATAATGCCGATGATTGAAATGTCGTGGCACACTATATATGTGAATGTGCTACGACGGGATTGTGAGCCTTGTGATATGCACAAGTCCAGGTCTTGTGCATCCTACTTGGCTCACGGTTCCGTCGTAGTATATTCCTGTGTCCAACGACCTATGTATATATATGAGACAGTCTTTTTGATTTACTTTGGTCTTTTTCGAGAATAATGCCAATGATTGAAATGTCGTGGCACAATATATATGTGAATGTGCTACGACGGGATTGTGAGCCTTGTGATATGCACAAGTCCAGGTCTTGTGCATCCTACTTGGCTCACGGTTCTATCATAGCATATTCATGTGTCCAACGACCTATGTATATATATATGAGGCATTCTTTTCGAGTTACTTTGGTCTTTTTTGAGAATAATGCCGATGATTGAAATATCGTGGCACACTATATGTGAATGTGCTGCGATGGGATTGTCCGGCTTGTGCTATGCACAGGTCCAGGTGTTGTGCATCCTACTTGGCAGACAGTTCCATCGTAGCATATTCCTGTGTCGAACAACCTAGTTATATGTGAGGCATGCTTTTTGAGTTTGGTCTTTTTGATTTAGGAGTACTTTCTATAAGTGTATCTTCATATGCGACTTTAATTATATATGTTTTTTTCAAGCATCGGTTAATTATTATTGCCAAATTGTAGATGACGTGGTACGTCATGTACAAGGGACGGGTTCCCGGAGTCTACGATGATTGAGAAGACTACCGAAGACAGGTGCACCGTTTCAGCGGCAATAGCTACAAAGGGTACAACACTATGGCGGAGGTGGAAGCTAGATACACGCGCTATCTAGCGGGAGTTAGGACGAGGAACCGGATGAAGACCTACACCTTCGTCGCGGTGATCATGCTTATCTTCTTTGGTTGTTTATCCCGCGTTTGTGTCTAGCTAGTTTAGATGTCTAGGCGAGCTTCCGAGCTCTAACTTGTTCGATCGACACATGTATTCGCATGTCACCAACTACTTTGTAACTTGATCGAAACAATGTATAACTTATGTATTCATGTATGAGACTTATCTATATGTATTTGTTTCAATCTTGTTTTGCGAATTGTGTATATCTATATATAACTGTATATCTTATATCTGTGTGTATATCTGCTTATATAATTTGTATTGTATATCATCTGGCCCTGAAATTTAAAAAAAAGACACCCGTGGCGCACATAGCACAGCTTCTGTGGCGCCCTACAACTAAAGCGCACCTGCGCAGATTAGTGGCGCACTACAACGTGCGCCACAGAAGATCCAAGGCATAGCGCACCTGCCAACATATCCGTGGCGCACTAGCAGGTGCGCTACGCCTATCTCGACATAACCGTGGCACACTAGGCAGTGCGCCACGGCTAGAGCCGTAGCGCAAGGCCCGTGGCGCACCACTAGTGCGCCATGGATGGGCTTTTCAGGTGCGCCATAGACGACCTTTTTCCTAGTAGTGGCCCTACCATCTTTGTCAAGAAGCGGGATACAAATATCCCAAGATTGGTGGTTGATTACCGTCCACTCAACATGGTGATAATCAAGAATAAGTACCCACTTCCCCGGATAAATGACCTCTTTGATCAATTAAGTGGTGCCACTGTCTTCTCCAAAATGGACTTAAGATCATGGTATCATCAAATCAAGATCAGAAAGGAAGATATCCCAAAGACAACATTCACAACTCGTTATGGTCTTTACGAATATACAGTGATGTCCTTCGGGTTAACCAAATGCTCCTGCCACATTTATGAGGCTCATGAACTCCGTCTTCATGGAGTATCTCGACAAGTTCGTCATGGTACACATTGATGACATTCTAATTTACTCCAAAACTGAAGAAGAGCATGCCGAACATCTACGTTTGGTACTGACTAAACTTCGTGAACATCGTCTCTACGCCAAGTTTTCCAAATGTGAGTTTTGGTTACAAGAGCTCGTCTTCCTTGGTCATGTTGTGTCTGCAACTGGTGTTTCTGTCATACCGGATAAGGTTCAGACCATTCTGGAATGGAAGTCACCTACTTCAGTCAAGGAAGTCCGAAGTTTTCTTGGAATGGCTAGATATTACCGCCGATTCATCGAGAACTCATCCAAGATAGCCAAGCCTATGACTGATCTTCTTAAGAAAGATAAGAAATTTGAATGGTCAGAAAAGGCAGAAGAAAGCTTCCAAGATTTGAAAACTAAGCTAACCACTGCCCCTGTGCTTGTTCTTCCGGATACAAGCAAGGATTTAGTCATCTATTGTGACACCTCTCTTCAAGGGCTCGGTTGTGTGTTGATGCAAGATGGTCATGTAGTGGCCGATGCTTCTCGGCAGTTGAAGCCACGTGAGAACAATTATCCAACCCATGATCTCGAGCTCGCTGATGTTGTTCATGCTCGTAAGCAATGGCTACATTACCTCATCGATAACCGTTGCAAACTTTACTCGGATCATCGAGGTCTGAAGTATCTCTTTACCCAGCCAGATCTCAATCTCAGGCAAAGACGATGGTTGGAACTCATCAAAGATTATGATTTGGGTCTCAACTATCAATCCGGCAAAGCCAATGTCGTTGTTGATGCGCTTAGTCGGAAGTCTTATTGCAACAATCTGATGATTTCACAAGCCCAACCTGTTCTCTACGAGGAAATTAAGCGTCTTAACCTTGAAGTGGTTCCTTGTGAATTCCATGCAAACCTTGAAATAAAATCTTCTCTCGAGTACCAAATCAAGGAATCTCAAAAGCAAGATGTTGAGGTTACCAAGATCAAAGAACGTGTTGCAAGCGGTGAAGCTAAATGTTTCTCCGTCAATGATCAAGGTATCCTATACTTCAGTAATCGGCTAGTGGTTCCAAACAGTCAGAAAATCAAAGATCTAATCCTACTAGAAGCTCATGAATCCCCTCTGTCTATCCATCCTGGTGGTACCAATATGTACCGAGATCTCCGTCAAAGATTCTGGTGGAGTGGAATGAAACCATAAATCGCTCGTTTTGTTGCAGAGTGCGACGTTTGCCGTCGTGTAAAGGCTGAACACCAAAGGCCTGCTGGACTTATGCAACCATTAAAAATTCCTGAGTGGAAATGGGATGAAATTGGTATGGATTTTATCACTGGACTCCCAAGGACACAATCTGGACATGATGCCATATGGGTAGTTATTGATCGACTATCCAAAGTTGCCCACTTCCTTGTTGTTCAGGAAAGCATTACTGCAAGCCAGTTGGCAGAACTATATATATCCCGGATCGTCGTTCTTCATGGTGTTCCCAAGAAGATCATATATGATCGTGGAAGCTTGTTCACTTCCAAATTCTAGGCTAGTATCCAACAAGCAATTGGAACTCAAGTTTCCTTCAGTACAGCTTATCATCCTAAAACCGGTGGTCAAACTGGAAGAGTGAATCAAATTCTTATGCTCAGAGCGTGTGTCATATCCTTTGGAAAGAACTGGGAGACATGTCTTCCTTTTGCAAAGTTCTCCTATAACAACAGTTTTCAATCCAGTTTGGGCATGGCACCTTCCAATTCCTGTATGGGAGAACATGTCAAACACCGCTGAACTGGACAGAAACTGGCGAAAGATAATTCTTTGGTCCGGACATGATCCAAGAAGCAGAAGATCAAGTTCGCATAATTCGAGAGCGTCTACAGGCCGCTCAATCTCGTCAGAAGACCAACTACGATTGTCATCATCTTGATGTTCATTATGAAGTTGGTGATCAAGTTTACCTCCGAGTCACTCCTCTGAAGGGTATCCATCGATTCGATATCAAGGGCAAATTGGCTCCTCGCTATGTTGGTCCCTTTCGCATTCTCTCCAAGCAGGGTGAGCTTGCCTATCAATTGGATCTACCTTCAACTTTTCCAAAGGTACATGATGTTTTCCATGTGTCTCAACTCAAGCGTTGCTTCAAAGATCCCATTTGTGGTGTGGACCATGAAACTTTGGATCTCCAAGATGATCTAACCTACCGAGAATACCCTGTTCGTATTGTTGATGAAACCGAGCGCAAGACTCATCGCCAAACCATCCAGTTCCTGAAAGTTCAATGGTCTCATCACTCTGAGTCAGAAGCAACCTGGGAACGTGAAGATCGTCTTCGATCTAAGTACCCTGCCTTCTTTTCTAAAACTTAGGAATCTCGGGTCGAGATTTTTGTAAGTGGGGTAGAGCTGTAACATACCACCTTTTGTGTAAATAAATAAGGTATGTTTGAGCATTGCATGCATGCATAACACTTGCATTTTGGTTTAATCAAGATAGAACCAACAAAACCCTAAACCCTAATTTCCCTCTCTATTTGAAACATTCATCTGGTTTTAAAAAAAATATTTGGAAAGAAACACAAAATGCATGGAGCCAAATCAGTACCAAGGGCCCCTTAGTGTTTTCAGTTATGTTACAAAAGTTTCTGTAATTTGAAATTATTCAAAACAGAATTACAAATGGAATTTACAAAAGAAATTAGAAAACATAAATATAAAAAGAAATATGCAAATAAAAACTAGCCCTAACCCTCTCTGGGCTACAGCCCACCTATTCCCTCTCTCTGCCGCCCACCGCAGCTAGCAGCCAGCCACCTAGGGCCCAAGCCGGCCCAGCCTGGCCCGATACCCCTCCGGCCTCCTCCCATGTCTTCTTTCTCCTCGGCGGCAAGCAGCTTCCTCGCAGCGCGCCTGCCGTTGATCTTCGCCGCGTTGCGATGCTCGCCGCCGCCCCAGGATGTGCGGATAAGAACCACCGCTCCCTCCTCTCTCTCCCAGTAACCATTTCGCCTCCTCTCCCTCGCGGGAACGCCATGGCCGAAGAACCCTAGCCGCCAGTCACAATCGGCCTCGCCGTTTTCGGCCACCCTAGCCCTAGCCAGTGCCACCATTGAACTCGCCGAGTTCTACTCTCTCTCTCTAGCCCTTTTCCCCCTCGCACGCGACCCTAATCGGGCGAACCGAGAGCTTCGGTCGCCGTCGGTATTCGTCGATTCCCGCTGTTCCCGAGCTTGCCTCGCCTCGTCGTCAAGCACGTCGTCTTCATGGTGAGCTCCTCGTCTTCACGGTGCCCTCCACTCTCTTCCTCTCCCTCTGTATCTTCCTCCCCACCGTTGAGGGCGGCACCACCGCCATCAGGTCCGCCTCGAACCCCTCTTCGCAACCATCCCACTCACGAGGTCCCACGCGTAGTAGATCGTTGGGGGCTTGCTCGATCTGAGAGAACCTCCATTGCTGACGTCATGCTGACGTCAGCATGAGGTCATATTCCCCTGATTTCTTTTATTGAAATGTTTTTGTAAATGATTTCTGTAATTAATAAATATATGACAGGTGGGCCTTGCCTATCAGGATTTTATTATTTTCTGTAAATATTTTCTGAAATGATTAAAAGTCTGACATGTGGGCCCAAGTTTGGAAATTATTTCAAATATTCCAAAAATGATTTAAAATGAATTAAAATTTGGGAAATTGATAAATAAGTCATTTTAAATCATAAAAATACAAATAATATACCAAAATGATTAGAAAAATGAAACCTATCTAACTAAGCTATAATCATACATTGTTAATCAACTTTGATGGCAAGTTTAATTAGAAGAACTAATTGAACCCCATAGGTGACTCTGATGATTCCCCTGTCTTAAGGTTTGGACCTTCGGAACCCCCTTTAAAGTGACCAAGCATGTTTTAGGGTTCATCTCAACACTATTTAACTTGTCATATCATCCATATTGTATGAGCATTGCACATGCCATGTGTTGAGTGTTGCTTTCTCCTTTCCGGTGATTGGTTCTCGCGAATAGGAACTGAACCCGAAGCTGAAGTCAACGCCACCGAAGAGCAGTATCAGTCCAACAACGGACAAGGCAAGCGAAGCCCCACTCATACATATGAATCCTATGATTACAAAGTATTTCATTCTCGTCATATGCATTCGGTTAAACGGTCTTTTATCAGTAGACAGAGTAATCCTATCTGATGCATGTTTTCCTTTGTGAACCATATTACCCGATCCACCGCTCCTAGCATAACTAGGATTTGGCTTATGAGCATCGCTAGTGCCACAGTTCAGTCAAGCTTAGTCATGCTTAGTGGTCTGATGCTGATCATTCAGGTGATGCACCAGAGATGTGAATGAATCTAGTATGGAAGGGTGTGGTGATGTGATCAGAGTTGGATAATAAACATGCTAAGGCTTGTATGGGAGGCCACATGGGTTGTGGTTTTTGTAGTCCCATACTTGCCACCATTAGGACCTGATGTTCTCGCCTCTTGAACCAAGACGACCGTACAACCACACGGGGACCTGGAAACCCCTCGAACAACTAACTTTCCTAGTAGATTCCATGAGTCACATAGTTCAGGCTTTCCATTCGACATACGCATCTTGGTTGTTCTTGAATGGAGGTGAAGGAGGTGCATTCATAACATGTAGGTAAGCGTGGCCGGGAACAAGAGATGCCTGGCATCCGTAATCTTGAACCCTTCGGACATCATTAGGGACCGGCTTCGGGACTTGACCCGTTATGGCAGAATCTCCCTAGTGCGTGACTCATGGTCTCGGCGAAAGCAAGGTAAAGGTCGTGGTCAACCACTCTCTGCCGGCCTTCCAAGGAAGAGGGCTAATAATTTGGCATTAATAATCGGTTGGTACGTGTGGGTAAAGTTGTGCACCCCTGCAGGGTTATTAATCTTTTCGAAAAGCCGTGTCCATGGTTATGGACGACTTGGGAACGGATTATGTGATCATAGAAAACTATAACCGAATGATAAAACTCGTCAACTAAAGTGAGATCCGGAATACTTCCTCGGGGTTGTTTGAGGGGGTATTCCGGGAAGAGAGGTTCAGTTGATGATGATACTTGGTGGATATCAAAGATGATTCTAAGAGCTAGAGTTGAAGTCTTCTTACCCTTTTTTTGAAAATGATCTGACTAGACGAGTTTCTTCTCCCTCTTGTTTTGAAAACAAAAGATGGCTTTATGCAAAATAACTCCACTAGCCATAAGTCTTGCGGAGTACACCCTGTACTCAGCCTTGCTTCTTTGATGTTTTTCTACAGATGATGCTACTCCAACTGAAGGTGGTTTCTACGTCGAAGTCGACGAGTAGTCGGGGTTCCCGGGCAGCAGCCTAGGATCTATGGAAGGGTCGCTACTTCTGTTATGGCCTCTTAGGCCTTTGCTAAGTTTGTTGTTTAGAACAACTTGTTTGCTTCCGTTGTTTGATGTAATGATGGGTCTGTGACCCCTGGATTGTATGAGTGGTTTGTAACTCTCTTAAGAGTTTACCTTATTAATGTATGGTTTGTATGTTCTGTAATGTTACCGATCTTTCCCTGCGCGTTTCGGAATTTAGGTTAGGCTTATATCAGATGAGGATCTGGTATTTGTCTAGCCCTGGTCCCAGGTCGTGACAGCTGCCACTTCTAACATTTGATTCTTTTCTTGTGCTATGACAAGTGACTCGGCCAGTGAAGATCCGACTGAGGCATAAGAAATAGATATTTTTTAATTGCCTTCAACTGTAATTATCCCACACGGGCCTAGCAGCTTCATCTTTAAGTAAGCAATGTGGGTAGTAGCCATGAATCTTGCCATAGCCGGCCTGCCGAGTAAGGCGTGATATGAGCTGACCAAATCCACTACCTCAAACTCTATGGCCTCATTGCGAAAGTTCTCTCTGTTGCCGAATAAGACATCGACCCAGATCTTGCCAATTGGCTCACAGGACAATCCTGGCACAATATCATGGAAAGTGGTCTTAGTCGGCTCCAGCATGTTCATGGTAATGCCTAACTTGAGCATAGTATCCTTGTACATGATGTTGATGCTACTGCCATCATCAATCAACACTTTTGAAAACTTGACATTGATATCTGGGCCCATGAACGTTGGATCCAAAACTAGAGCATATCCTCCTGGGGTTGGCATGGTCTTGGGGTGATCTTTTATGCTCCAAGTTATTTCTTGCTCAGACCAATGCATGTACTTGGGAATTGCCGGCATTGTGGCATTCACCTCCATCATCCGTCGCTACTGGCTCTTTTTGTCATTCGGCTCTGTGAAAAAGACAACATAGCTCTGTTGATGTTCTCTGTACTCATTTCTAGTTCCGTGACCGACATGAGCATCATCACCTCTTGGATTGTGCACCTGGTGCACAGTTTCTCTTCTTTCTTGATTCTGATACCTCGGCTGCCTGTTTTCGTATCTGTTATCTGTTCCCACTGTCTGAGCATTTCCTCCTGTAAGTGGTGGAGGGGGGTGGTGGAAGATGCTTATTCGGCGAATCCACTCTATCTCCTTTGTGAAACCAAGTACATTGTATTGTTGTGTGATTAGCCGGTTTACTCGGACTAGGTGTGTGAAACTTACACGGCTGGTCCAGCATCATCTCATAGGTATACTTTTGTCGGTCCTGATATTGCTTCCTCTCATCGTCTGGTATTTTGCCATCATTCTTTGGCACGCATTGTTGTTGTCCACTTGTCCTTTGATGCTGACTACTTCCAGCATCTGGATGATC
Organism: Avena sativa; assembly: GCA_916181665.1. Lineage (NCBI taxonomy): Eukaryota > Viridiplantae > Streptophyta > Magnoliopsida > Poales > Poaceae > Avena > Avena sativa. Next base: position 339,770,126 of record OV702281.1, read on the forward strand.
TTGACTCACGGCTGCAACCTGAGTCGAGCCATACCTGTAGTCTGGCCTCTCGTCTCTCCTCTTGCTTCTGTATTCGGATCTTTCCTGGCGTCTTTGCGACTCGACAGCGTCATAGATCTAAGTCTCAGTCATCCCGTCTGCCGACATAAGCAGCGGCTGAGTCGGATCTCCTAACGCATACGAATCAGCAATTCTTATTGTTTTCGCCAGACTTGCCGGCATATCTCTCTGTAACCTTTGCCATAACACACTTCCATGTCTGCATCCTTGTGCAAACCAAGAGATTGTCTGTGACTTGATTACCCCTTCACAAGAGTTGCGCATCGTACACCACCTTGTGAGGAAATCCCTGTCCGTCTCATTCGGTCTTTGCTTGCACATCGCCAGTTGCTGTGGGCGATTTGGCCTCTTGTAAGTGCTCATGAAATTGCTCACAAAAGCATCGTGAAAATCGATCCAGCTGTTAATGCTTCCGGGTGGCAAATTGTTCAACCATACCCGAGCTGGTCCTTCCAGCATCTGTGTTACATAACGTACTTCCCATCTCAAATTTCCCTACGCGATCTTCACAGCAGTTCCATAATCTATGAGCCAGTTCTCTGGCTTAGTACTTCCATCATATGTTTTTGTCCCTCTGGCCAGCTGGAAATTTGGTACTGGTGGCTCCTTCATGATCCTTGGGCCAAAGCATGGTGGACCCCGCAGACCTTGCGATTCAATTATCTCTGCCATTTTTATTCGGTCAAGCTTCAGCCTTGCATCATCCGGCTGAAGGTTCCTGCCTCCGAGTTTAGCCCCCATCGCTTGATATGCGTGATCCGGCAACTCATATCCGTCGTTCACCATAGCTGAATAACCATTATTATACTTATTTGCGTTCGGGTCAGCAAGCTGTTGAGCTGCCTTTCCCGCACTTTGCTGTCTTCTTTTGGGTTGAGCTGGCGCATTATTCGGCGTTGGATTTCCTTCTCCTTCCGAGTGAGTTCTACGCCTAGCTTGAGGCGCAAAATTTTTCTCTCCGTTGTCATTTCTTTGCCCTGCTTGCCTTTCTCGGCCTGCATTCTCCTGGTTTTAATTTCCTTGGGCATTATTCCTTCTCGCCCCATGTGCATGTGTCGGGTTTCCTTGAACCACTGCCGGATCATAGGCGACTATCTGCTTGTTTCTTCCTGAATCCACACTCTTTTCTTTTCTCGGTCTAGGCGCTGCTCCGGTTGAGGATGTCGGATGCCCTGCTGATCTCGCCGGGACAGGAGTTAACCAGTTGTGACATTCCTGCTATACCAGGATTTGCTCTGTAATACGCTTCATTCAGCATGCTAGCTGCTCTTACTAGTTCATTGACTCGTTCTTGCTGTCTTTTCTTTGCTTATCCCTCCAAATGAGGTAACTCTGCCATTGCCGCTTCTGCTGCTCGCAGATTAGCTGCTGTTGTGTTATATGTTGGCCTCATGGCTGTTTCGTTGCTGTTCTTTGGTGTGATTTTTGACATTGCATATGCCAGCTCTTTGTTGAGGTTTCTTCCTCTCAACTTCGTTGCATCAAGCCAGGTCTTTGCGCCCTTGACTCGATTTGCCGAGTTGAGCTCTCTGATGGTGATATCCACATCCTGCTATAACTGCGCTAATTCCTTGGCTTTCTCCAAAACTTTTATCCTGGCCTCCTCCAACTCGGCTTGCACACATGCCGGGTCAGTTGCCTGTGCTACTGGCTCTGCCAACTTGTCTATCGATTCCTGGACCTCCTTAGCCCTTTTACTCCTAGCTATGTTTTCTGGTTTATCCAGTGGTGCCTTTGCTGTTCTTGCAGCCCTTGGCGTTTCCTCATGATTTCCTCCCTTAGCATTCTCATTCATTACTGGAACTATTGGCGGAGCCGCGGGGTTTGGCGATGTCATCATTACCTCCATGGAGACGAGTTGGTGAAGCTTCCCAGCGACAGGAATCGCTGGCGGATCCGGCGCCAGGACGATGCGCTCAGGATATGCGCGCTCCACGCGCACCGCGACGTAGACCTGGTGCTCGCCGAACTTGATGAAGCGACCTCCCCTAGGGAACGGCTTGGTCCCGAAGCAGCCTGCGTTGTCGCTGACGAAGTTGAGCGCTCCAAACCTCTCGATGAGGCCAGAGTAGACGCGCTCGCCGGTCTTGGCGATGAGGTTGCCCGTCCAGATGAAGACTCCATCAAGCAGCTGCTTCTGCCCCATGGTGGGCGCCAACTATCGTGGTGGTGGCACGGCAGATGCCATGGGTAGGCTTAAGTTGGGGGCCGAATGGGTGCTTGTGGTCACCAGGGAGGGTGTGCACGGTCGAGCCATGTACGAAGAACGAGAAGAACTCTCCAGACTTAGCAATTTGATTGATACCCGAAGATTACAAGTGCTCCTTGAGCTGTATGAACTAGTGTATAGTGCACTAGCTCCCTACTTGGTCCAACCTCTCCCTACTACAGCTATGCCCTTCCTTATATAGGCAGTGCTAGCTAGCTTATACCCCTTTGGGTTCTAGGGTTTACTGTTTGGATCTTGGTCCCTACAATGCGGGCCGGGTCATGGGCTTGCCCTAAGCCTAATGGCCCAGTCCATAAAGCTTGACAGCTAACGGTCTTCTAGTATGCTGCTTCCTGTTCCTTTTGGCGTCATGTCATAACCTTGTACGTCAGCGTATGCTTTGGGCGTCACCCGGCTCCTTTTGTGTTACCCGACGTCGCCATTCTATTTTGACCATGCTTTACCATGGTCCCTCCTGAACCTTACTCGGAAAGGTGCCACGCGTCCTTCTTGACTCGGCCCTTCCTCGGTAGACTCGACTCGTCGGTTCCTGCAAGGATTACAACTTTGTCTTATGCGGGCCGACATAGTTTATATTTCGTCCGCTCATGCTTATCTTACCCAGCCGTTCTTACCCGGCCTAGTTCTTTCTTTACTCGGAGCTAACCAAGCTGCGTATGTTTCACCTCTCGTGACCCTACCGGGGGTTATCCCCCCAACAAGGATGCAGGCCCAAAGATACCCGGTTGAATGTAACGCTCAAGGCTATGGAGATGAAGGCAAAACACAAATTGAGCGACACAAGCTTCGACGATATGATGGCATTCTGGCACGATCGTCTCCCGGAGGGGAACACGTGTCCAACTAGTATCGAGGATACCAAGAAAATCGTCTATCCTCTTGATCTACCGCAAGTTAGATACCACATATGCATCAATGATTGCATCATTTATCGGGGCGAGGACACGAAGAAAATCACATGTCTGGTGTGCGGCGTGAGTCGATAGAAGAAAGGGAAGAAAGCACCTCGAAAAGTGGTATGGTACTTTCCTATCACTCCTCGTCCGCAACGCTATTTCGTGGACCCTAAGGAAGCGAAGCTCATGCAATGGCATGCGGAAAGGAAGAAGCGAGGAGATGACGATGGCCCCGAAAGGGACGAGCTGCTGATGCACCCTTCAGATGCTAGACAGTGGAAAGCATTGGACCTCGAATTCCCAGAATTCGGTGGAGATTCGAGGAACATCAGGCTTGGTGCGATCACGGATGGACTCAATCCGTTCGGTAGCCAGAGCAGCACGCACATCACTTGGCCCGTGTTTGTATGGATGTACAACCTCCCTCCATGGCCGTGCATGAAGAAGAAGTACATAAAAATGAGTATGCTAATTCAAGGGCCGAAACAACCTGGTACCGACATCAATCTGTATCTCGGGCTGTTTAAAGAGGAGCTAGCCACGTTATGGGAATCTGGAGCCAATACTTAGACGCCGTCGCACAAGATTATTTCACTATGAGAGCCGCGTTGGTCACTACAGTGCAAGACTATCTAGGTTGCGGGTATATCTCGGGTAGGGGTGGGCATTCGGTCATGACCGAAAATTCGGTCTTTGCATACTAGTCTATTTTGAAATCGGTCTTCAAAAATCAAAGACCGAAATTTACTTGTTAATTTTACTAACCGACAAATTCGGTTACCCAATAATTCGGTTTCGGTTTCGGTTTCGGTCATAACCGAATTGTGTGGTAGATATTATCAAATTCAAAAGTTGGATAATATTTGGTAAACCATTTGGTACTATTTCAGTTGTAATCGAATATAAAATACACTTCATGTAGTCATATTAATTTGGGGAAACTAACATTCAATAATACTAAATTTGGCTTAGTCGAGGAAGATAAATCTATAGTTATGGGCAACTAGAGCTTTGGAACTAGGCCACTCTCACCTAAAGTTCGTTCAGTTCGGTCCATTCGGTTATGAAGAACTAATGACCTTATTAACCAAACTAAATTCGGTCTACAAAATTTGCTACCCAATATTTTGATCGGCCCTTTCGGTCTTGGTCTATTCGGTTTTAGTCACAGTCTTTTCGGGTTTGGTTTTCGGTTATCGGTTTTTCTGCCCACCCCTAATCTCGGGGCAGGTTATCCAAGGATTCTCCGCATGCGTTAGGTGCATGGATAACACAATCTATCTCCAACTAGAGAAAGATCTAGGGTCTTCGAAAACCGTGTTCATGGCGCACCGGAGGTGGCTCGGCAAGAATGATCCATGGAGAAAATGTGGAGATCTGTTTGATGGCAAATCCAAGACCCGAGGAATCCCAGAGCAGAGGAGCAGCGAAGAAGTGGAAGAATTGCTAAAAAACTGGAAAGATTATCCTCAACCTGGAAAGAAGTGAAAGAGGCAGCAAGACAAGCCGCCACTGAAGGTGTGGAAAACAAGGTCTGTTTTCTGGGAGTTGCCATACTGGAAGTTTCTCCGCATGCCTCATAGCCTTGACATCATCACGAAAAACGTGTGCGAGAGTCTGGTCGCCACCATAATCAACATGCCAGATAGGACGAAAGATGGTCCGAAAGCAAGGCACAACCTGATATGCTTGGGTATCCGGAAGGAGCTTCACGGAGGACGCACTACTCCTGATGATCAGGAAGATGACGATGATGATGAGTCGGAGACGACACAAGGTCGTCGGAAGGGTAAAAAGTTCAAGAAGAACAAATATTACTGCCCTCCTTCTTTCTTCACTCTAAGCCAGGATGAGATCAAACAGTTTTTCAAGTGCCATCTAGGAGTCAAATTTCCTTACAGCTACGCGGGCAAGATAAGAAGATACCTAGACGAGGCGAAGCAGAGGTTCAGTGGCATGAAGTCTCACAACTATGCCGTGCTAATGACGCAGGTACTTCCGGTTGCACTAAGAGGGATAATGGACGAGCACGTCTGTGAAACGTTATTTGGCCTCTGCAAGTTTTTCGACGTCATCTCTAGGAAGTCGATTGGCGTGAATCAGCTCGGGAGGCTACAGGAGGAGATAGTGGTAATACTATGCGAGCTTGAGGTCTACTTCCCACCCGCATTCTTTGATATTATGGTGCATCTGCTGGTCCATGTCGTGGAGGACATCGTCCAACTCGGGCCGATGTTCCTCTGCAGCATGATGGCGTTCGAAAGGATGAACGGACACATCAAAGGATACGTTCGCAACAGGTCCCGTCCAGATGGAAGCATAGCCAAGGGCTTTCTGGCCGAAGAGTGCATCTCTTTCTGCACGAATTATCTAGACATCGAGAACCCTGTCGGTCTTCCCATCAACAGGCACCTTGGCAAGCTCGACGGATCTGGTCACCGAGAGGGTCGTCGCATAGTGCATGCAGACTTCGATTTTCGACGCGCAGACTTTGATCGAGCAAACCTCGTCGCGCTATAGCATTTAGAATTGGTCGATCCTTGGGTACAGAAGCACAAAAGGTTAATCGAGAAGAAGTACAGTGACCGGGGCATACAGAGGACGCAGGGAGAAATAATCAAAGAGCACAACTCAGATTTCACGCGTTGGTTTAGGCAGACGCTCCTTGATAATCCCCCGCGATCGCATTCTTCTGACACGGAAAAGATCATATTCACCTTGTCGCAGGGACCCATGCAAAACCTGGCGACCTTTCAGGCGTATGATATCAACGGCTACACATTCCACACGGAGGAAAAGGACAACAAGTGTGATTATCAGAACTCAGGCGTAACGTCGGAATTATACACCGATGACAACGTGATGGAAATATTCTACGGAAGGATCGAGGAGATCTAGGAGCTCGAATACTATGGAGAAAAGGTGTCGATGTTCTGTGTCAGATGGGCAAAGAGCGCCGAAAGAGAAGACTGGTATTTCACAACCATGGTTATACCCGAAGCAGCCAAAACCAAGGCCGCCGGTGCGAACGTCGGCGCGAAAAATGAACCGTGGGTACTGGCTACCAAAGTGGACCAATGTTGTTTCATTACCGACCCGACAATGCCTAGCCGTGTTGTCATGAGGAGAGGAAAAAGAAACATCATCGGAATGGATGGAGTCGCCAACAAGCAAGACTTTGACCAGTACGGCGATCAAAAGATTGAAGATGACGACGACTATGATGCAGCAACATACATCACAAGAAGAAAAAGGACAACCCTACCCAAAAAGGTAGCCCGTTTGAAAGAACAAACATTAAAGTGCCGGGGCTAAATTATTCAACCGCGACAAAGAAGGGAAAAAAGATTGTAAAATGCTAGCTCAAAAAATATTGTAAAACGCATGGTCAAAAAAGATTGTAATATTCATGGACAAGTTATTATTTAATTTAGTTATACTTTGAATCATATTTGTACCACTTTTATGACATATATTATCACTTTTGGGCATTTTTGGAATATTTAAAAGTATTTAAAAAACAAAACAAAACTTTTATGGCATATATCACCACTTTTGGGCATTTTTGGAACATTTAAAAGTATTTTTAAAATAAAAATAAAAAAGGTGGGCACCAGGATTCGAACCTGGGTGCTCATAGGTTTAGAATAGAGCAGTGGGCAAAACCAGTGGGATAGGCAAGTGTATTGTTAGAAGTAGTGTTGCAGTACTGTTATAGAGTTGTTAGAATCCGATAGGCATGGCACACTAGCCTGGAGTGCGCTACAGATATCCGTAGAGCACTATGCCAGAGTGCGCTATGCCTATCTGGGCTTTATCCACGTCATCCCCATCTCTCACAGCCCGAGCCTGATCCCCCCGCCGCCACCGCGCTCGATTCCCCCCAGCAGTCGCCGCTCGAGGAGGCGGCCATGGAGGAGGAGCCCCTCCCGCATCCGAGGAGGAGCCCCGGGCGCGTGTCCGAGGAGGAGGCTGCCCGTGTCCGAGGAGGAGTAGGAGGCCATCGTTCGCCCGCCATCGCCGTCCTCGCCTCAGAGGTTAGCCCCTCCCCTCTCTCCCTCTCTCTCCCTCTCTCCCCTCACTCTGCACGCCACAAGAAGCTAGCTAGGGTTAGCAAATTCAGTTGAGGTTAGCTAGGGTTAGCAAATGATTAGCTAGGGTTAAAAAGCATCTGTACATAGGGTTAGCAAATTTAGCTAGCTTTGGTGATGCCTAGTCTCTTCGTGCCCTATTTTGCTTCTGAGATCGTCTTGCGTAGTTTCTGATTGAGTGGTGGTGAAAATTGGTCATGAACTCTGTTAGTTTCGACTTGATGAACTGTTGTAGTGGTGAAATTGGTGGTGATGAACTCTGTTGGTTTCGACTTGATGAATTGCTTTGGTGTTGAAATTGGTCATGAACTTTGTTGATTTCCTCATGCTTTTGTGATGAATTGTGACTGGTCGATGGTTGACAACTCACTATTATGTGAAACTCATGCGTTTATCATGTGTATTACTTCTTGGAAGAACAGTGGTTATCTAGATTGCAGATAGATATGGTGTGAACAGGCATGTGGTCATGAACTTAAATTCCTTAAGTTTTAACTCGAAAACATTCATCAATTTTGTTTATATAAATGATTAGACAAGATAAAATCATCTCATGGACAGTCTATGTACAAGAAGCTAGCTAGGGTTAGCAAATTTAGCTTGTTAAAAAGCATCTGGTAGTAACAACAAGTTCTGCACCCCCTAGCTTCCCCTGCCTAGCAGCAAGAACAAGTTCTGTTAGACAAAAAGGATCAGAGGTAGTACACTATGTTTGAAACAGAGAGCTTGGTTCTTGTCTGAATGTTTGAAACAGAGAGCTTGTTTGAAACGCCATCCATAGGTAAACAGAGAGGCACACACATATACTGATCCTAGTTATGCTGATGATGATCCTAGTTTGTGGTTGATACAGCAACTACAAACAATGTGTATATACTGATGAAATGCTCCTGCTGAAATCCTAGTTATGTTATATGGTTTTAGTACTGGTCCTGGTGATCATTTTAGTGCTGATCTAAAATGCTCCTGGTGATGGTCTAGTAGTGCTGAAAAGGCACTACTGTATTTTGTTTTTTAAAATGTGATTTTCTGTTCTTGGTGATTTTATTTTGAAAATACATGGTTAAAACTTGTTGTCATATAATCTGACAATACTTGCTGTCATATTTGCTGTCATAAATGTTATTTGCTGTCATATAACTTATTTGCTATCATATAAGTTATTTTCTGTCATATAAGTTACTTGTTGTCTTATAAACTTGTTGTCATATAAACTTGTATTTGCTTGCTGTCATATAATGACAGGTTGATACGTCAGAAACCTATCTATAATTTTTGATGCTCCATGCTTCTTCTGTACCTACTTTGCTTTGCTTTGTCTTTACTTTGAGGTGATTTTTACATGTTTTGTGGAACTAACCTACTAACAAGTTGCAACAGTGCCAGATGCCTGTTTTCTACCGTTTTTGGTTTCAGAAAAGTTAGTAAAGAAATATTCTCGGAATTGGACAGGACAAACGTCAAAGTCAATTACTTTCCATGGGGAACGATAAGTCCAGAGGGGAGTCGGAGGGGCCAGCCAGGGGGGCCAGACCCACCCCAGGCATGGGTGGGCCCAGCCCCGTGCCTGGCTAGGATTTGCCAACCCTGGCCGCCTCCTCGGCCTCCCCCTTCGCCTATAAGAAGCCCTCGGGAGGAAAACTCTAAATGATCCAGAAGAAATCCACGAAAACATCCGTAGCACCACCGCCACCGAAAGGGAGATTCAGGGGACAGAAATTTTGTGTTCCGGCACCCTGCCAGGACGGGGAAGTGCCCCTGGATCCATCTCCATCGCCATCTTCATCACCATTGCTGATTCCCATGATGAGGAGGGAATAGTTCTTCCTCGGGGCTAAGAGCTCTACCGGTAGCTATGTGTTCATCTCTCTCTCTATGCATGATCTTGTGGTCATGAGCTTTGTAATCAAGTAGATCTACCTTGCTACTCAAGTGCTTCATTAGATCTCTGCTCTCCCCATGTGTGTGAAAGTGACAACGTGCATGCCATGGTGGCACTTAGGCTTGAGTCTACATAAATACTCTTTGTGCTTTAATAGATCTATGCTTTTCCCCACGTGTGTGAAAGTGACAGCGTGCATACCGTGTGTGGCACTTTGGCTAGATTGAATATTTGTTATGAGTTATATTTGGAGTTGGATGTCTCTATGAAATTGTGGTGTTTGTTGGAACCATCTAGTGCTCAAGGTGACAGTGTGGGGTTATCTAGATTGGGGAAGGCGGACTTTGAGGAGTGCTGTTATAGCCCTACTGATGATTAGAGTGTCCAACCAAAGAGTAGTTAAGAGTAGTATCATGAAGAGAAGATATTTATATGAGGGAGTGTTCACTAGTGAAAGTATGATCCCTAGGCCTTGTTTCTAAACATTGAAACACCGTTTGCATCTAGATCTGTTGCATGTTTGCTTGCTTTAGTCTTTACCTCACCGTCAAGCTATTTTCTGGCACCGTTACCACTTGTATTTCACTATCTCTTCGCCGAACTAGTGCACCTATACACCTGACAAGTGTATTGGGTGTGTTGGGGACACAATAGACTTCTTCTATCTTGATTGCAGGGTTGCTTGAGAGGGAATACGATTGATCACTTCCTTCCTGAGTTCAATAAACATTGGGTGATCCACTTAAGGGAAACTTGCTGCTATTCTACAAACCTCTACACTTGGAGGCCCAACAACTGTCTACAAGAATAGAAGTGCGTAGACATCAAGATCTTTTTTGGCGCCGTTGCCGGGGATTAAAGGTAAGAGGCACTCACACATGTTACCCCATGGCAACAGCAAGCCAGAAAGCTGTTTTCTAGTGCCATTGTTAGGGAGGTAAGGTAAAAGGTACTCACATCCTCCGATGTGAGTGCTCGAAGTTATTTCCTTTAGATTCTGCAATTTTGTATTTTTGTTTCTTGTTTTCACTAGTTAGGCTTAATGGAAAACAACAACAAAATTAGAGAGCTTTATAGTATATATCTAGAGTTAGGACATGAAATGTTTGAAGAGAAAATTAAAAAACCTATGGAACTTTATTTGCATGCTAATAGCAATGTTATTAGTATGAATTCTTTGGACACCATTGTTTCTAATGCTATGGAAAATTCTAAGCTTGGGGAAGCTAGTTTTTATGAAGATGATCTTTTTAGTTCCCCAGCTTTGGAAGATAGCTATTCTATTCCTTATGATAATACCAAACCTCCAATATATGATGATTACAATGATGAATATGATATTTTCAGTCCACCTACTATTGAGGAGGAAATTAATTGTGATTACAATAGGCCTCCTATATTTGATGATTATTGTGATGAGAATGATAGTGATAGATATTTTGTTGAATTTTCTCCCACTCCGATTAATAAGAATGACTATGCTTATGTGGAGAGTAATAATCATTTTATGCATGTGGATCATGATAAGAATGTTTTATGTGATAGTTATATTGTTAATTTTATTCATATTGCTACTGAAATTTATTATGAGAGAGGGAAACATGGTCTTATGCATCTCAAAAATATTAAGTTTCCTCTCTTTATGTTGAAAATCTTGAAGTTGCACTTATTTTGCTTTCCTATGCTTGTTGCTTTGTGCTTTCATGACTTGTTTATTTTAAAGATTCCTATGCATAGGAAGTGGGTTAGACTTAAATGTGTTTTGAATTTGCTTCTTGACTCTCTCTTTGACTTCAATTCATAATTTTTATGTGAGCATATTTTCAAGCTATCAAGCCTAACTTAAAGGCGTTAAAGAAAAGTACTTGTTGGGAGATAACCCAAGAGTTTCCTTGAGTCTTGGAAGTTACTACTTCAGTAATGACCTCTCCTTATCCTTTTTTGTTTGCTTTTTGTGCAAAGAATGACCTCTAATGAGAGGGAAGTAAGATTTGGGGAGTTCCTGTCCCGAAACAGATTTATGTCCTCCACCAAAAAAATTCGTGAGGAGGCTCTGTAACTCGGATTGAGCTCACAATTTATGAATAAATCCCAGTACGTTATCTAACTTTAGTTACTTCAACACTTTTTGATTTGAGCAACAAAATATGTTCGAAAAAATCGCTTTCTACCTGCTGGTCTGTTTTGACAGATTTCTGCCATTATTTACATTTGCTTCTTATTGATTCCTTTTTGAGTTCTCTTTAGGTGAACTGAGCTTTTTGAAGGAGTTACTACAGTAGCTTGTGTTTTAGTGAAAATCCTTGTTGTTCCAAAGATTTTCTAGAAGTCTAATATCTTTTTGAATACACTAATGTTGCTAATGAAGATTGTGTGAACTTTTGTATGGAGGAAAAATATCAGGTGTAAAGAGAGAATGATGCAATGAGATGAAGGATGGACAAAAGCTCAAGCTTGGGGATGCCACCATGGTGTCACCCCAACAAATATCCAAGAGGTACAAGCGTCAAAGCTTGGGGATGCCCAAGGCATCCCCTTCTTCATCAATAAAAATCTCAGGTCTTTCTAGACACTTCGTTTTTATCATTTCATGCATTGTTGTGTTGTTCTTGGAGCGTCTTAGTTTTTGTTTTTGGTTTTAGTTTGCTTAGTTTTCTTGAGTAAGTTCGTTGGTTACACCACACTTCTTTTGGAGAGAGACACACTCTGTTTCCATTGCCTAGAACACTCTAGTTTTCATTCTTACCGTTTTGTGAGTATTCTCTTTTGCTAGCATTGTGTTTAGCCTTAGTTTTCTTATGCTTTGTGCTTAGAACTTTTTAGTTATTCTTTGTGGATTTGTGAGACAAGCTCATTGGTATTTATTGATTATTATCTTTGTGAGTTATTTCAAATAAGTTGTTTGCTGTTGGAAAAGAGTAGAAAGTTTCATGCTTATAGTGGTACAAAAGGGAGCTAGTTTTGACTGTGACTTAGACTTTATCATGTCATGCTAGGTGTTGCTTTGACCTTATTCTTAGTGATTATTGCTGTAGCATGACTTGTTCCATACAATTAGGATTGCTTAATGTGCCTTGAAAGAATCATTCGTTGTTTTAGCATACAAAAGCATAGTATTGTGGTATTCTCCTTTGATGCTTTGTTTGGGTTGACTTGGCACATGCTCACACCATGTTATGACTATGACAAGTCACCATAGCCTCTATGATCATTTAGTCCTTGTCTTGTAGTACCACTCTATGCTTTGATTAGTAATGTTTTGTTGCTCTGCATGATTATGGCCATTATTACTCTCTTAGTTGGTTGCTCCCAGTCTTTTGCTATCCTCCACTTGTATGAGTAAGCTCTACTCATGCTTCCAACTCCTAAGAAACCAAGTTATTCCAAAGTGTCCACTATAAAATCCTATGCATGGTGTGTTACACCATTCCAAGTATATTCTTGTTTTCAGTTATCTTTCAATTAAAAACTATTTTGTTATGTGAAAACTTAGTGATTAAAGCCCTCACAAACTTGATGGCACACTTTATATTCCTTGCCCCTAATAAACTTGAACCATCATGTCATCTATGTTGTATATGCTTGCACTTATACGTTGGAATTAGCAGAACCGTGCTATCACGGGGAACGTTTTCAACATTGCACTTGTACTTTGTACTCAGTTGATATCACGCTCTTTTTTCTATGGATGTCACCGGTGTGAAATAAAGAGGGAACTTGTAAGTCCATGGAGTTTCTATCCTGTGTTAGAGAAACGCCTGGGCCGCTAGCCTAAGCCATGCCTAATCATGGTGGAAACTTGCAGCATCACCATGGTGACATCTATGAATCATTATTCTAATAAAAAAGAGACACCTTGAGAAAATAGGAAAGAGAGAAAAAAACACCATATTCCCATGGTAAATAAGAAGATTGCTGAGATGCTCATTGTCTTCTTGCCTTGTCATTTTGGTTATGGGAAAGCTCCTGTACCATGTGCAAGGGGTACCCCGTTAGCGGTTCTCAATGATATGCAAATACATACAATGACAAGAACTTACAGGTACCTAAAGTTGAATAGCATGAGGTGTGGCCCTCGTATTCAAGGGACTTGAGATTGCCAACTTATACTTCGTCAGGCATATACTCCATCTTTGTTCACCTTAACCTTAATCACTTCAAGATGCTACAAGTACCATAATTTTTGGAATATCTTTTTGAAACTTCAAATCCCTGCTTCCTTTATAAAAGGCCTTTCTTCCACCATTATTTGAGTCTCCACCTTCTACTTTTAGGCACCATTAAGAGAGCATAGTTGTCATTATGTATGCAGTGTTCCAAAGCTTATTGATTGATGCATATTGTGATATTACTTGTTCTTGTGCTACTTGTTTATAGTCACCCTTGTGAACTTTGAAGGTATCCTATGCATCTATTTGCTACTCTATAAGGGACAAGATGATTGCCACTATGCTATGTTTTCTGTATGTGAAACAAAGAAACGTTATTCAATGCATGTTATTCATGATCTTTGTTTGTAGCTGTCACATCCCAAAATTTTCCAAATTTTGAAATGTGAAAAATAAATAAACAAAAGAATTAATTCTTGAAATTTAGGGTGAAAAGAAACGTTTTTCTTCTTAATGGAAACATTAAAACCCTTCTTGAACATTGAATAAAAGGGAATCCAACAAAATTTCAATCAAGTGAAATGCATCCATCAATGAATGTATCTTGAAATTTAAACACTTGGAAAAGTTAAACCAAAACCCTAAAACCCTAATGGAAGAAAATCATTTCCAAGATCTCTCTAAGACTATGGATTTGATCCATATAAAAATTTAGCAACAAACATTTATAAATGATCAAAAATTATAAACAAAAATGTTATAAAACCATAGAAATTGGTTTCATTTAATTTGGAGCCATGGATAGAAACTTATGGATTTAATAAGATAAAAGGAATTAAATTCCAAAGCTAATAAAGCTCCTAGCTAAAATCCATACCAAATTGTGAGCAAATTAATTCTAAAGGGATTTTAAAATATAAACAAATATTAAATAAAATTCTACAAATTGGAATCACCAATTTTGGATCTATAAATAAAAAGATATGGATTTTATAAGGCAAAGAAAGAATAAATAAATAAATAATATTTAAAATACAAATTGAATCTTGGCCAAATCCACAAACAAATGAAAGATTATTGAATAATAAAAATGAGAAAAGAGATTATTTAAATAAAATCATAAGGATTTAACAATATCCAATTTTATTTAAATAAAGACAAATTGCCTAAACTAAATAATAAATCCCAAGAAAATTATTTAGAAGACAATTTAAAACTTGAATTAAATCCATAAGAAAATGGAATAAAGATAATCCAAATAAAATAAGGGAATAAAAACTTATATCGACTTGAACCATATTTGTTATGAATAAAGACAAAATTCCTAATATAAATGATTAATCAAATCTTGGGAAAATAATAAATGAAATAGACAAAGTGGATTAAAAAGTTATCTAATTAACTTAAAAACAATAAAAGAATTATTGGAATAAAATTTATATGGGTTTAAAACCATATTGGATTTTATTTGAATAAAGACAAATGCCTAATTTAAATGAATATTAAATCATATTAAAATATTTTAAATAATTCAAAGTGAATTATTTACGCTAATGAATAAATAAAACCTACTGAAAAAGGTTTGGCAAAATTAAAATTCAAATAGAAGATTAAATCATTTGAATAAAATAATATGGATTGGAACCATATTTAAAATCTTATTTAAATAAAGACAAAGGCCTATTTTAAATAAATAATAAACCATAAGAGAATATAAGAAATATTCTAAAAATGGACTTTTAAACACATTGATAAATAGTTTAAAAACCTACGAAAAGTTTAGAAAAAGTTTGGTCAAAACTTGAATTCAAATTGAGGTTTAAATCAAAGGTTGAAAATCAAAAAAGAAAATAGAAAAAGAAAAAGAAACCAGGAAGAAAAAAAAGGGTAACCCAACTAACCTACCCAGCCCAACCAGCCCAGCAGGCCCAATCCCTAGCCCACCCGGCACTCCCTCACCCTGCTCGTTTTCTTTTCTCACCCGCGAACCAACCCTCCACCCCGCTGACTGACTGGCATCACTGCCACGCAGGCATCGTCGTTTCCACCCGCGACATGCTCTTCCCCTTTCCCTGGCCGTTTTCTGTGTTGATTATGCGACTTCAATTAGATTAATTGCGCGCATAATTCTCATTCACGACCAAGCTCGATTAAACGCCCCTCTCCCCCTCTTTCTTTCCCCTCAGACCCCACTCCCTCTCCGCCACCAGGCTGCGTGAATTTCGCTTGAAACCTCCACTTTCTCCGACGTGTTCCTTGGCCAATTCCGGCCAACTCCGACCCCCTCCCACTCCCTGGCACCCACTAGCCTGCCCGCCAGCATCACCCACACACGCCAGTAGCCCTAGCTCGCCCGTGCAATCCCTAGAAGCTCGGCTTCCTCTTCGACTGAGCGCCACCCTCTCGGCTTTGACTCCGGCGACCTCCCCTAGTAACATCCGACCGCGCCTCCCCTTCTCTTTGATGCTCCTATACTAGACAACCTCCTACACATCTAACGAAGCCGCCTATTTGTCCTAGCGTGCCCTGTAGCGACGTCCTCGACAACGGCCGAGCGTACCCGAGCCAGTAAGCAACTCCGGTGAGTGATTCCCGTCGTCCTCGTGCGCCCCTTCATCTACAACGAGCACGTCGAGCACCTGCACGCCACGGCTAACCCAGTAAGAACATTCCCCCTCTTCCTCTCTTCCTAGTTTCGCCGACAACGTCACCGCCCGAGCTTCGCCGCCGCTCACTGTTTCCCAGCGCCGCCAGTTAGTGGTCGCATGCTCATCAACCGTTAGATCCAGATCCAGCAGCATGGATAGATCGACTTAAGTGAAACGGTATGGTAGATCTGAGCCATGCGATCCCCTTTTAATCCAACATCCCACGTTGATCGATCATGCTGAACTGGTATTGTCCAATAAAAATCAACCACGTGGCCAGCTTTTTGTTTTAAAAACACAAACATTTTTATTAGATGAATGATTTTGCAAGATTCATAACTTTTGATCTACACGTAAAAATTTTGCAAATTTTATATCAATGGATTCACAAAAATGTGAACTTTGCAACCATGCCATTAGCTTAGTAATTTTCTTCTACAAAATTAGGTGTTTTTGCAGAAATATTTCTAGGCATATTTTGAGTATAAAAATTATTTAAAAAATGATTTTTGAGTAAAATCTTTTGCAAATAATTTTTTTTGAACCTACTGACCAGAAACATAAACTTTTGGGTTTAGAAATATATTTTGTTAAACACAAGAAATTAATCCTTGAATAAATATTTTTCTAGTAAAACAAAAATGTTTGCTATGATTTAAAAATGCTTTTTTAGTTAAACATTTTGCAAATGGTTTGATTTGAACTCTCTGACCCTAAACACTAACTTTTGGATTTAAAAATATATTTGATTAACCCTAGAAAATTATTCCTTTGAGTAAAAAAGCATTTCTAGTAAAAAAATGTTGCTTTGATTAAAAATGGTTTTTGAGTGAAACCTTTTGAAAATAGATTAGTTTTAAACACTTTGACCATAAACACTAGCATCTGTGTTTAAAAATATATTTGGCTAACACTAGAATATTACTTTGATTTAAATCATTTCTAGCAAAACAAAATGATTTAAAATGGCCATTTTCACTAACTTGATTTTAAATGGTTTTGCCACTTTTATAAATGACCAATAGGTGTTTTGTTTCCTTTATTTTATGTGGTGAAAATGGCCATTTTCACTAACTTTATTTTATGTTTATATCCTATTAGAAACCACCTTTCCCAAATAAAATAATATTTTGCATGCTTGCATGCATTGTTTTGTTTCCTTTATTTTATGTGGTGAATTGTCTGAATGCTAGATTTGAATATGTGCTTGCTTGATTGACTTGTAGTGAACTTTGAAGAGTGTGACAATTACAATATCAAGGAGTGAACCTAGTATCTCTACTAAAAAGGCAAGTGGTGCTTCATACATTTTGTCCTATTATTTTCACTATGCATTAGTGATATTTTGAGTAGGAATTGCATGGAATTTTTACTAAGTATGCTATGCCTTGGGAAATCCTAGTAGATGATGCCCTAGTAGAATTTTCCCTAAGTTAAGATTCTTCCTACTAGTATGCTTAGCCTAGATAGTAGAAAACAAGGGTGGATTATATTCATGCTATGAAATATTTCTAAGTCTATGACTTGTGTTTTGTTTAATAAAATAACTATGTGAATGAATCACTTGGGTGGAATGGAAGGAAAGGTTTGTGTTGAGTGTTTACCCCAAGGGCAATACCCGGTGTATCTCACTTGTGGAAAGCCACCCAGGAACAAAGATATTTGAGATGTCAAATGTTGAGAAGCTTCAAGTGTAGCCACATGGCATTATGGGCTCTGCCAGGATCATATAGGTTGCAATAACTTAGCCAGATGGACAGAAGGTGGTAGAGGTGATAGGTTTGGAACGCGTCCATTTGGTCTATGGGAAGGCTTCTGAAAGATCTTGTATCGATGCATGTCGAGTCTTGTGGGAAAAGTGCACCACCTCTTGAGAGAGTAAAATATAAGTACTTAGCCGTGTCCCCGACAATGGAAAATTTGAGCATCAAAACATGGAAGCTATCAAGGATCTCCTCATCCCAATTTCTAAGTTAAAAGCTTGTGGTTGAACAAGGGTTAAAGGATTCCAATTTTCAATTGGTAGATTCCTTGGGTGATTTTGACAAACAAAAACTTAGTGTTTTCAACTTATAAGGAAAACCTTATTTTGAGCAAAGCAAGCCTAAGCTCCACTTACCCAAATGCATATAGATGATAGATACCACTACTCTACCATATTATCACTTGCCAATACAATTTAAATGTATTGACCCTTGTGGCTGTAACTTATTATGTTGCATGTTAGTTTGATGTTAGAGAAGTGTGTTGAATAGGATTACAAGTCTACAACCAACATGATTGTTGGGAACTTTGAAGATGAAGGACTCCATGCTATATAGTTATTTCTGCTGCATTGTAATGAGATAGCCAAATTAGCTATGTAAGATGTAATGAATTATTTTATTCCTAGTTATAAAGTTGTATTATGACCTTTGTTTCTTGATATTACATCTTAAACTGTGGATGCTAGCTATTGATCCAGGGACTAGCATTGTAAACACATGGATCTCTACCTTATCAGGTTGGGACCTCTACAGTAGCCTTTCATGTTGCATGCATAGTTACTATGTCCTATTGTTAGAACTCCATCTTTCATGCAGATGTTTAGAGTTCTTTGATCCCAGCTTTCAATGCTTGCAAATGGGTGGATCTTTATTGTGAGGGTGCATGTCACCTCAAAAATTATTATTTTATCACTTACCTACTCGAGGACGAGCAGGAGTTAAGCTTGGGGATGCTTGATACGTCGGAAACGTATCTATAATTTTTGATGCTCCATGCTTGTTTTGTATCTACTTTGCTTTTCTTTGTCTTTACTTTGAGGTTCTTTTTACATGTTTTCTGGAACTAACCTACTAACAAGTTTCAACAGTGCCAGATGCCTATTTTCTGTTTTTTTTTGGTTTCAGAAAAGTTAGTAAAGAAATATTCTCGGAATTGGATGGGACAAACATCAAAGTCAATTACTTTCCGTGGGGAACGAGAAGTCTAGGGGGGAGCCGGAGGGGCCAGCCAGGGGGTAAGACCCAACACAGGTGTGGGTGGGCCTAGCCTCGTGCCTGGCTAGGGTTTGCCAACCCTGGCCGCCTCCTCGGCCTCCCCCTTCGCCTATAATAAGCCCCCAGGGAGAAAACCCTAAACGATCCAGAAGAAATACACGAAAACCTCTGTAGCGTCGCCGCCACCGAAAGGGAGATTCAGGGGATAGAAAGTCTCTGTTCCGGCACCCTGTCGGGATGGGGAAGTGCTCCAGAGCCATCTCCATCGATCTCCATTGCCACCTTCATCACCATTGTTGATTCCCATGATGAGGAGGGAGTTGTTCTTCCTCAGGGCTAAGGGCTCTACTGGTAGCTATGTGTTCATCTCTTTCTCTCTATGCATGATCTTGTGGTCATGAGCTTTGTAATCAAGTAGATCTACATTGCTACTCAAGTGCTTCATTAGATCTCTGCTCTCCCCATGTGTGTGAAAGTGACAGCGTGCATGCCATGGTGGCACTTAGGCTTGAGTCTACATAAATACTCTTTGTGCTTTAATAGATCTATGCGTTTCCCCACGTGTGTGAAAGTGACAGCGTGCATACCGTGTGTGGCACTTTGGCTAGATTGAATATTTTCTATGAGTTATATTTGGAGTTGGATGTCTCTATGAAATTGTGGTTTTTGTTGGAACCATCTAGCGCTCAAGGTGACAGTGTGGGGTTATCTAGATTGGGGAAGGCGGACTTTGAGGAGTGTTGTTATAGCCCTACCAATGATTAGAGTGTCCAACCGGAGAGTAGTTAAGAGTAGTATCATGAAGAGAGGATATTTATATGATAGAGTGTTCACTAGTGAAAGTATGATCCCTAGGCATTGTTTCTAAACATTGAAACACCGTTTGCATCTAGATCTGTTGCATGTTTGCTTGCTTTAGTCTTTACCTCACCATCAAGCTATTTTCTGGCACCATTACCACTTGTATTTCACTATCTCTTCGCCGAACTAGTGCACCTATACACCTGACAGGTGTATTGGGTGTGTTGGGGACACAAGAGACTTCTTGTATCTTGATTGCAGGGTTGCTTGAGAGGGAAGACCTTTGATCACTTCCTCCCTGAGTTCGATAAACCTTAGGTGATCCACTTAAGGGAAACTAGCTGCTGTTCTATAAACCTCTGCACTTGGAGGCCCAAAAACTGTCTACAAGAATAGAAGTGCGTAGACATCACTTGTGCTATAATCTGCATGTATTTGCTTGTTGTCATCAATGACAGGTGATATAATCCGTGGTGACATAATTGTAGCACTTGAAATTGTGCTTGTGCTTGTATGAAGCACTTTATTATGTCGTGTATGCAGGTTCTTGTATGAAATGAGTCCCGATTTTTACCGGAATGTTGATTAACTTCCGTTTCGGTAGAAATCGGGCACTCCTAGTTTAAGAAAATTAGCAAAGGTCATGTCGGATATTTCGGTGCACTTTATTACTAACCAATTATTTGTTTTTTATTAGTGCAAAGATGTGTGACAACGACGAGGCTGGCTGTTCTAAGCGCATCAGCGCTGAAGGACTTAGACCTTCGAATAAACAATTGACATTCTGGGAGGCGGACCAGCGGCTAGAAGATGATGAAGAATACCATCCTTCGGAGAGCGAGGACGATGAGATGGAAGACGCGGAGGAAGAAGCCGAAGGAACAGCGGATGATGAAACCACTGATGGCGGCGAGGGCACAGGGAGTGGTAGCAATCCTCCTAAGAAGAAGAAGCAGAAGGAACGACGCCCGAACACGGTCGACACCGTCAGAGAGGAAATTAGGGAAGTGATCCCAACAGGGGTTCCTTTGGCGCCCGACCTTGTCGTCAGAGGGTATGGTGGGAAAGTGGCGGCGGTCACCCGGACAACCATCTCGATCAACACCGAGAATCTCCGGCATAAAGATAATGGACACTTGCGCACACTCCTCTTCAAGAAGCTGCACGCAAGATATAAGTTCCCCGCTGAGTATCAGAACACAAATTATCATGGGAATGAAGTAAACAAATCCGCCCTCACAAAGATGAGCACCGCCCTGGCCAGCTGGAGAACCCGGATAAAGAAGAAGATCTATAGAGAAGTCAAAAGTCTCGAGGAGATCCAGAAGATTGACCCGCAGATCACCAAAGATCAGTATCAGGAGTTCAAGGACTGGTGCGAATCAGAAAGAGCCCAGGCGTCGAGTAATCGAGGAAAGGTGCTTCAGGCGATGAATATAGATTACCACCATCTCAGATCTGGTGGATACAGAATCGCTGAGGCCAAATGGGATAAGGAGGACGAAGAGTATAGAGCTAAGGGGATATCTAACCCCTTTGCGAAATTCAAAAAGGGACAGCTTCGAAACTTCATCAGGGCCCGTTACCATGTGGACCCAAAAACCAAACAACTCACCGCGGATCCTGCGATGAAGTAATTCGAGGAAATTGTGGTAAGTAATTTAATTACCGCGGATCAACTCGATTGTATTCTAATCGATGAAGTCTGGTTTCTAAACGGTTCACTATTACTTCTTCTACAGGAGGAGGAAATTGTTCCTAGTCATGGATCTCAGGGTTCCTCATCCCAGGGGTAGACAGAGGCCACCCGGTGGGATAACCCTTTTAATAGGGCGATGAACCGGGCCAATAAAATAGAGCCGGTTATGAAGAATCCGTTGTCGGCTGGCCGTCTGGCCTGCCTCGGGGGTAAGAATTGGGTGGATCATATTGGTCCACCACCGAGGATGCGTGTGGCGCCGTCGGGAAGGAGCGAGGAGGAAAACAGCGAGGTTTAAGAACTTAAGGAACAAGTGGCGCAGATCCGGAAGATCGTCTAAGACAACCTGGCAATCACCCTCATGTCCATCTTGCCTACCTTGGTGGAGTCAATAGCGAACTGGAGTGAAGTTGGTCGACAAGGGCCGTGCCCGATTACAAGCATGGTCAACAGCCACTCGAACAACGCGGCGCCGACGAATCAGGCAAATTACGTGTTTGTGACTTCGCCCGCTAGCACCGCGACACCGGAAGTGTTGGTGACTCCCCCTGCCATCACCGCAGCGTCGGACATGTTGGTGACCCCCTGCCATCGTCGCGGCGGCACCAGAGCTCCAAGCACCCGGCAGGGAGAATACACCGGCGGTCGGCACCGTGCCATCAAGCAGCCCCTCCGTCTTTTGCACGCCTATCGTCGTATGCGGTGCCTCGACATTAGCCGATCTTGATGCCATCACGGTAAACAAATTGCTTTACCGCCTTTCACGCCATCTATTACTCTTATGGCATCTCTCTGACGCCGTGCATGTTTTCCGCAGACGGATGTTCCTTGCACTCTCTTATCCTACATGAACAACGAGTTGAGGGATGTTGCCAATGGTACCATCGTTCAACCCTTGCAGCGCACGTTCCACTCTAGGACGATGCCAGATAGCGTGCACAGGGTTAAAATTAGTCATGTGCTAAGGGGATGTGACAACCTGGAACCTCCCATTCAACCCCCAGGAGAGGATGAAGAAGAGCCAACTGTCCTCAGAAGTTGCTTCGGCTTATTCTTGCAATGGCCAAAGAGCATCATCCATTTGAGGACGGAGGGGGACATCACGCCACAGACAACAGCACCGCCTGTCATGCCAGCGACAAGCGGTGGCAAGGCCCCCTTACCGCCCTCGCCGTCACCTCCACGCGGTGGGTCAGATGATCATATTGATGATATGCACATGGCGCAAGATCTGGCCGAGGACGACGAAGACTGGAATGATCACTTCTTCAACACTAAGTTTAGCAACGAAGACCCAGCTGGTGGATCCACAGAGAAACCCATTATCACCAAGCACCTGTTTGGTTCTTAGGAGACGCCTCCAGCTTGCGCCTTCACCGATCCAGCTGATACAACCAACCAGCCCTTTATTCTAAGCCCTGACACACTACATAGGGTGACCGGTGCTCAGATTGCGGCGCCTGCCCACTCTCCAAAAGGAAAAAAGGCCAGGAAAAGAAAATCTAGCAGCTCGAGCCAGCCGGTGGCGTCAATTGCGAATCCGATCAGGTTTCGGGACGGGCCACCAAGACCTAAGGGTATTATGTGGAGGATCATGTGGCGGGTGAGCCCATGATACCTAAGAATTTGCAGAGGCTCGCCAGTTCAGAACTGAAGAGTGTGCATGACGGTGTGTTGACGGTAGAAAAACGCCTTCTGGTGGAGAAATATCCCTCGCACCCGGTATTCGTGGTTAAGGTGCCACCAGGCTTGGGCTTCGTGGATAATGCCCCCGTAGATCTATTCTTCCTGCGGTTTGATGACATCTTCAATATGTTCCACCTATACCTGATGCACTATACCATGGTCCGCATGTTTTCTCTCATCCTGGCCATGTAGATCATTAGAGAGAACACACCGGGCATCGCTATAGTGGACCCCTACTACATGCGTGACGGCTTCTTGGAAAGTGCCGCTAAACGACGTATCGTAGCCTCGTACCTAAAAAGAATCTTCGTGGTGAACAAGACAAAGGAATACATTCTCGTGCCTTACTTTCCCGAGTAAGTCATTATTCACTCGCCACCATCGATTGGATTTATTAGATTGTCATCATTCTTTTTCCAACACATTCCATTTGAATTTTTTTGCGTAGAGATGAACACTGCACGCTCATCTCCTTATCGCCAAAGCATTCTCATGCCACGTATTTTGACTCGGGGAGTCTAGAAAAGAAGAAAAACTATGACAAGATCAAGGAAGTTCTGGATGATGCTCTCACTAGCTATGCCTCGACAGAAGGCACCACCTTCGTGCGTAAGAAGCTCAAGTTCGGCAGGCACATCTTCAACCACGTAATGGAGTTCCCCTGCGTGAAGTAGCCGGAAGGCAGTAAGAAGGAAGCCTACTACGCACTCCATCACATGAGGGCGTTCCTACTAGACCAGCAGAATTCTACGCTGCTAGATCATCTCAAACAGTGGGCCGAAGCCAAGGCCAAGATCACTGCTTCAGATACTAGACAAGAGATGTATCGCATCCAGCAGTAGTTTGGGGCAATCATCTTTCGTGATGTCATGACTTCGGGGGGGGATCTTCTATGGAGGAAATATCCCGAATAACCGTGACATACAAGATCGCCTAGAGATACAGGGTGACTATAGGAAGTTCATGACGAGACAAGGCGTCCTCCCGTTCCCTGAGCCGAGCCAGAAGGCTTGATGTTGGCCTAGTTTTAGTTCCAAACTATAGATGACCTTTGTGTGTGTGTGGACAAGTGTACATGCTACTACTTATCTTATTAGGTTTATGAATCATCTCTTACTTCTTTTGCTTATTATTATATATGAATCAATGCTTGGTTTTTTGCTTACTCTTTGGTCCTTTGCTCACTTTGGTCCTTCTTTTTTCCTTACTTTATTAGTCTTTTTTCGACAATGCCGATGACTGAAATGTCATGGCACACTATATATGTGAATGTGCTACGACGGGATTGTGAGCCTTGTGATATGCACAAGTCCAGGTCTTGTGCATCCTACTTGGCTCACCGTTCCGTCGTAGCATATTCCTGTGTCCAACGACCTATGTATATATATGAGGCATTCTTTTTAAGTTACTTTGGTATTTTTCGAGACTAATGCCGATGATTGAAATGTCGTGGCACACTATATATGTGAATGTGCTACGACAGGATAGTTAGCCTTGTGATATGCACAAGTCCAGGTGTTGTGCATCCTACTTGGCTAACTGTTCTGTCGTAGCATATTCCTGTGTCCAACGACCTAGTTATATATGAGGCATGCTTTTTGAGTTACTTTGGTATTTTTGAGTTGGGAGTAAGTGTATCTTCATATGCGACTTTAATTATACATGTTTTTTCAATCACCGGTTAATTATTATTGTCAACTTGTAGATGATGTGGTACATCGTATACAAGGGACGGGTTCCCGGAGTCTACGATGATTGGGAAGATTGTTGGAGACAGGTGCACCATTTCAGCGGCAAAAGCTACAAAGGGTACAACACTATGGCGGAGGCAGAAGCTAGATACACGCGCTATCTAGCGGGAGTTAGGACGAGGAACCGGATGAAGACCTACACCTTCGTCGCGGTGATGCTTATCGTCTTTGGTTGTTTATCCCGCACTTGTTTCTAGCTAGTTTAGATGTCTAGGCGAGCTTCCGAGCTCTAACTTGTTCGAGACACATGTATTCGCATGTCACCAACTACTTTGTAACTTGATCGAAACATTGTAAATTATACTATGTATTCATGTATGGGACTTATCTATATGTATTTGTTTCAATCTTTTTTTTCAAATTGTGTATTTACATAGATAATTATATATCTTATATCTATGTGTGTATATCTGCCTGTAATAATGTATATAATATGTATTGTATATCATCTGTCTCTAAAATTAAAAAAACAAACAAAAAACACGCCCGTGGCGCGTATGGCATGGCTTTAGTGGCGCACTGCCACTAAAGCGCACCTGTGCAGATCAGTGGCGCACTGCCATGTGCGCCACAGAGGATAGTGCCCATAGCGCACCTGCTTTCCTAGCCGTGGCGCATTGGTAGGTGCGCTACTACTATGTGGAGATAACCGTAGCGCACCAGGCAGTGCGCTACGGGTAGGAGATAGCTGCAGCGTGAGGCTAGTGGTGCACGGCTAGTGCGCCACGGATGCCCTTTCCAGGTGCGCCACGAATGGCCATTTTCCTAGTAGTGTGTGAATCTTGTACATGAAGTTGATATTTAACCCACGATTCATTCCATTGACCCATGTTGTTAATGTTCACACATTACCTCAGGATGGCTGGTATTACAATTCTATCCTTCAAGCTTATGGTCTTTGTCACGATTGAATTTTGACAACTAAGGACTTCCCCTACCACATGCTATGGCAGAAGTTCTTTAATGGAACCAAATATATCACAAGAAGAGTACTCCTCGTAAGTCTCGTATGTATACTCATGACTCTGCCACACCTACCTCTCATGCATTGGTTTTTAGGAGATCAGTAATCTATGCATCTACATCTCAGGATCTTATCCTGAGCATGTTCGTTTTCCCATTGTTTCCAACATTTTTCTACCATTTGGTAGCCAAGTAGTAAATGTGCATAGATGTCTTCTGATGCAAGATACTCTTGTGGCCCATCAAGACAAACCATTTTGGAATGTCTAGGAGGAACAAACTCCAGTACCTTGTCAAATCTAGGACCAGGTCAAAGTGTGTAGTCCGCAGATCTAGAGGAAGTGGTAAGCTTCTGTCTATTCCACCTTAAAGTATCACCCTCTTTCATACTAAGCGGATGTGCTGAGTTTCATGACCCCCTTAATGAAGTGATGCATGATACGTCCAAAATATTTACTTTCCCGAACACTTTTGCTATTGTTTCTCCTCTAATTTGTGTGATTAGATACAACTAACACAAACTAACGCTGTTTTCGGCAGAATCTCTTTGGTGTTTAGTTTTAGTGCAGGAAATAAACTTTCAAGAAAAATCCCGAAAAATATAGCAAACTCCTATTTTACTAGAAGACTCACGGAGCCAGAAGACGAGACGGAGAAGGGCCACGAGGGTCCCACACCACCTGGAGGCGCGGGCCAGGCCAGGCCACGCCAGGGGGTGGTGTGGCCACCTCGGTCTCCCCCTCGACCTCTCCTTCCGCCTACATAAGCCCTATGACCTAAAAACAAAGGGGGGCTCGACATTATTCCAGATAGAGTTCCGTTGCGCCACCACCACCAGAAACTGTGATTCGAAACCAGAAACTCTGTTCTGGTGCCCTGTCAGGATGGGGAATTGGAGGAGATCATCGCCATCATCATCACCAACGCCTCTCCATCAACCATCCATGATTCCCCCATCAATGAGTGAGTAATTCCTCGCAGTAGGCTATGGGGATGCTAGGGATTGTATGAGATCTATCGTGTAATTGGATAAGATTGTTAGGACATGGTGCCTAGTATCTATCGTTAGTGCTTTTTGACATTGTTGCAACTTGGTATGCTTAATGCTTGACACTAGGGCCCGAGTGCCATGATCTCAGATCTGAACATGTTATTAGATCATGATGATATTATTGTTTATGATCTTACCTGCAAGTTGTATACACATATCATTGTCCGGAACCGGAGGCCCCGAAGTGATAGAAATCGGTATAACCAAAGGGGATAGCTATGATGTGAGGATCACATGTGTTCATGGAGTATTAATGCTTTACTCTTGTGCTCTATTAAAAGGAGCACCTTAGTTTCCAATAGATTCCCTAGAGGCCCCGCTGTAATTGGCTGGCAGGACAAAAGATGTTATGCAAGTTCTCATTGAGAGCACGCATGACTATATATGGGACACACGCCTATGATTACTTAGTACTTGGATGCTTTACCTTATTTATATGCAAATGCCCTTGATCTTTATATTGCATGAATAGTCTTGTCCATGCAACGTCCGTCCATCCAACCTTATGCCTACCGCACTTAAATCCTGTTGTTTGCTACAATTATTACTACTTTCCTTATTTTACTATTGTTGTTACTTTGCTATGGCTACTACAAAACTGTTGCTACTGATAAACTGCTGTGAGCAAGACTATTTCCAGGTGCAGCTGAATTAACAACACAGTTGTCAAGGCTTATAAATATTCTTTGGATGCCCTTGTGTCGAATCAATAAATTGGTTTTACTTCCCTCAAAGACTGTTGCGATCCCCTATACTTGTGGGTCATCAAGACTATTTTCTGGCGCCGTTGCCGAGGAGCATAGCTTTATTTATAAAGTTCATGTAAGATCCCTCCTTTGTAAAGGAAAAGATCCCTGTGATTGCAATGCTAGTCCCTGGATCAATGCTAGCATCCACAGTTTAAGATGAAGTACATAGAAACAAAGGTCATTATTACATATCATCCCAGAGACAAACATAGTCTTTACAAACTCCATGGCCACAGGCCTAATACAAGAGTTCAAATATATAATAAGATAAATAAGTCTTCATCTTCATGTGCCACAGGCAAGCATGTTGAGTGTAGACTCATGACTCCTAATCATCATCAGAATATCCTGCAACATCACAAGTTACAGCCAAAGTGGGTCAATACATTGGAATAGTATTGGCAAATGATACCTTAGTAGAATATTGGTAGGCTGGTTACTATATGCATTTTGGCTAAGTGTAGCTTAGGCTTGCTTTGCTCAAAATAGGTTTTACCTATCAGTTGAAAACACTAAGTTTTTCTTTGACAAAAACTTTCCCAAGGAACCACCAATAGACATTGGGGTCCTTCACCCTTGTTCAACCACAAGTTTTTACTTAGGAATTGGGATGAGGAGATTCTTGATAGCTTCCATGTCTTGATGCTCAAGTTGTCCAATACCAGGGACATGGCTAAGTACTTAGATTCTTCCATCTACAGAGGTTGTGCACTTTCCCCACAAGACTTGATTTTCACCAAGACAGGACCTTTCAGAAGCCTTACCTTAGACCAAATGGACGCGCTCCAACCTATCATCCCACTACCACCAACTGTCCAAATGGCTAAGTTATTGCAACCTATATGATCCAGGCAGAGCCCATATTGCCAAGTGGCTGCACTAGAAGCTTCTTAACATTTGACCTCTCAAATCCCTTTGTTCCTGGGTGGCTTTCCACAAGTGAGATACACAAGGTAAACCATATAAATGGGCCTTGTGTAACCACTCAACATAAACCATTCCTTCCATTCCACCCAGGTGTTTCATTCACTTAGTTGTTTTATTATGCAAAACACAAGTCCAAAGACTTAGAAATATTTTATCATAGCATGAATATTTAACCACCCTTGGTTGTTACTAGCTAGGATAAGCATGGCATCGATAAGCATCTTAACTTAGAAATTTCTAGCAATTCTACAACTACTAGGATTTCCCAAGCATAGCATATAGACAAAATATCCATGCAAGTCTAGCAAAATATTTCTAATGCATAAGTGAAAACATAGGAATAAATCATGAAGCACCACTTGCCATGGTATTTTGGAGATTAGCTACAATCCTCACAATCACAATCACTATTTGCACCAAAATCTACACATAAAATAATTGCACCAAAATCACATACAAAATAAATACAAGCAAAAATATATGGATGCATGCATAATGCATGTGATGATTTTCTACAACAACAAGACAAGTGCTTGGTACTGAATCATAAACAAGTTCAAAACAAGCTAAAGAAACTTTATTTGAACATTAAAACATTTTTCAAATAATTAATATACACAAAATAGGCCTACACATGTTTCTGTAAAAACAACCATTTTAACAGAGGCAAAACATTAAACACATTGCATAGATGGAAAGGATTTTCTCTCCTGATTCCATTGATATAAAATTTGTCAATTTTGGACGTGGCATTCAAAAGTTATGATTTAAACAAGTTTTAATATCAAATAGATCAACTTTCTGATTTTAAACCTAACTCACAGACACGCGGCGACATCTGATTGGCTGGTACCGCTTCGTGCTGGATCGTGTCTGCGAACCGTTGGATCTAACTAAAACGTGCGGCACAGATCGCTACTTACCCCTTTGGCTAGGATCTATCGCGTCCACTGGATCTAAATCGAACGGCCCTAAGCAACTGACCAACAAGTGGCGGCGCTAGCGGCGGCGACAGGCGGCGGCGCGCTCTGTCAGCGGTGGAACCGGCGAACTAGGTCACACGGGGAGGTGGGAGGATGCTCACCAGAATCACCATGACGAGGTGATGCCCAACGTGTGCTCGGTTGGCGAAAGGGCGCTCGGAATCGTCGCGGATTGCTCGTCGGAGAAGTCCCTGGCGACGGATGCTTCTGTTCGTCGACGTTGACGAGGATGCAGATCATGCCAAGGCAAAAGAAAGGGTGGGTCAGATGCGCAAGACGATGCTAGTCACGCGGGTGTCAACGAGGGGAAAAGGGGCGGTCGGAAATTACCACTGGAGGTCGTCGGAGTTGAAGCCGAAGATGGTGGCGCTCAGTCGATGGTGTTGCCGACGCTCTGGGTCACGCGCGGGCGAGCTAGTGGTACTGGGAGGTGCGCAAGGTGAAGTGGAGCCTGCTCGTGTGAACCAGGAGCAGAGGGGTGGTCGGGGTTGGCCGGAATTGAGGCTGCGGTTCGTCGGAGCAGCGAGGTCGCGGCGAGGAATTCTCGCAGCCTGGGGGCGCTCTGTGCTTGGGGTTTGGGGGAAAATGGAGAAGGGGGCAGAGGGGGTTTAAGTAGCAAGGACGCAGGCGAGATTTACTCGAGCATTGATCGTGAATTGAAGCCGCGATTTTAAACAGGAAATGCCCGACATAATTTGGGGATGAACTGGTCGCTGGGGGTGGAGACAACGACTGCCATGTGGGCCGCGGTTGTCAGCGAGAGAAAGGAAGAGGGGACGGATCCAGGCGGTCAGTGACTTTGTGGGTGCGGCTGCGAGTGAAAGAAAACGTTTCGCGGGGAGGTGGTTGCTGGGCTAGCTGGGTCGAGTTGGGCTGGGTTGGGCCAGATTGGCTGTTTGCTTATTTTTTTTCCTCTTTACTCCTTTCCTTTTTCTGTTTGATTTTCTAGAAATGGTTTTCAAACTCTATTTCAAATCAGTTTTATTTCAAACCTTCTCTGGATTTTTGTATAGTGAACTTGTACTCAAATAAGTGTCAAACACTTCTGTTTACTCAAACATACTTGGGTCATTTGAAAAATAAAATAAAACCAAGCCTTTATGAGATATAAAAATAGGCATAAATTTGGTTTTATTTCATACTTTGTTTTGAAACTTTGCTCAAGCTTTGGATAGTACTTAAGTTTGAATTCAAAACACTACTGGACAAAACAAGTACTCTTCTCATTATAAAGTAGCACTAAGGCTAGAACACACTCACATAAAATAATGAGCAACATTGCTCCTATTTTTGAAATGGTTTTGAAAATGGAACCCTGAATGATCATGGATGCATGGATGATATGCATGAGTTTTGAAACATGATTTTAGGGATGTTACAGTTCACTTGGAATTATTATTGTTCGCTGCTATCCATTCATCATGGGTAAAACTCGTGATGGAAAAGTTCCTATATTACCATCCACTACAAGAAGAGGTACAGTTCTGAACACCTCTGTTGCTCTTGATTCACCATCTGTTATGAGTAAGCTCCTTACACCACCACCACATACACATGTTACACATACTGCTACTTCTGATGAATCTAAAATTGCTTCTGATACTCATGATGTTACTTCTACTATGTTTGATGAGAGTGGTTCATTAGGTCCTTTCCTAGATGCTACAATTGCTAAAACTATAATGGGAAACAATGAAACTCCTAATGAAGATATTACCACACCTGTTAGTTCACCTGAGTCTAGAGAAAGCTATGATATTAATGACGATTATATTGAAATGACTAATGAATTTATTGAAGAATGTCGAAACACTCATGGTGCAATTGCTATTAAAAGTCTTCTTGAGAGACATACTATTAGACCTAAACTATTTCCTCATGCTAAGTTTTCCACATCTCCCATAAATATTAAAGATAAGGATTATCTCTCTTGATTAATCTTATATAACCATTGTTGAGAAAGAACCTTTTTGTGGGACTGAAAATGAAAGTGATCTAGCACATATGACTGAGGTCTCTACCATGTGTGGCTTGTTTTCTGATGATATTAAGATGCGCACTACTTTGTTGCTAAATTTTTCCCTTTTTCATTGAAAGGAGAAGCTAAAGCTTGGTTTAATAATTTACCTCGTAGATCAATTGATAGCCCTGATTGCTTCATTGATACTTTCTTTTAGAAATATTTCCCTCCTAGTGCTCGACATGCCATTATGTAGAAATTTTTTGATTTTAAACAGGGAGAAGAAGAGAAATTGCCTGAATCATGGGAAAGGTTTTGTGCTTTAATTCATGCACATCCTGGATGTCCATTACCTAAAAATGAGCTTCTTGATATATACTATAATGGACTAACTGATGAATCTAGGACATACCTGGATAGTTTTGCTGATTGTGTTTTCAGGAAAAGAACTCCCGCCAAAGCTGAGGAATTAATGGCTAAAATAAGTAAAAATTATGATGATTGGACTACACCTGAACCAACTACACCTGAACCAACTGTGCCTGAGCCAACCCCAACACCAACACCAAAGAAGAGGGGATTTATTGAACTAAATGATGAAGTTATGAAAGAAGCTAAGAAATGTCTTAAGGAGAAGGATATTAAATCTGAAGATGTGAAGAATTTACCTCCTATAGAAGAATTATGTAAGCCAATCTCACACTCATCCACTATTGAGGTACACTCTCTTCAACATTTTGATGAAGGTGATATTCCTTATTCTAAACCTCCTGATCAATGCTTAGAAGAATTTCATATTTTTATTGTTAAGCAAGATAATTTTAATAAGAGAGTGCAGAATTATTTAATGGAAAACTCTAGAGATATTAATGAGTTGAAAGATATTGTGGAAAGAACCTCCAATGATTTTAAAATGATTGTTAAACATTTCCAAATGGTACAAACTCAAATTGATCAGCTTACTAAAGTACAAAAATATTTGCTAGTTAATGCTTCTGGAGAAAAACATGCTTATGAAATTAGAACTAGGAGTGGTGCTTACACTCAAGATCCTTTATATCCTAAGGGACATCCTAAAAGAATTGAGCAGGATTCTCAACAAGGTGAAAATA
Organism: Avena sativa; assembly: GCA_916181665.1. Taxonomy (NCBI): domain Eukaryota; kingdom Viridiplantae; phylum Streptophyta; class Magnoliopsida; order Poales; family Poaceae; genus Avena; species Avena sativa. The sequence continues at coordinate 339,802,705 of OV702281.1, forward strand.
TTGGTACTTCTTCTAAGAGAAAGAAAAATAAACATAAAATAGTTGTAGAATCTTCTAAGCCTGCTATATATCCTAATATCATATTTGTCTCTGATGCTGAAACTGAAAGTGGGAATGATAAAAATGATGCTCCTGATAAGGAAGAAATTGAAGAGGAACCTGAAAGGCACACTAAGAATACTAAGTACACTTTGGAAGATTTTATTGCTAATAAACATGGTAGTGAAAGAGAGCCTTGGGTTCAAAAACCAATGCCTTTTCCTGATAAGAAACACAAGTCAAAGGAAGAAGAACACTAAAAAAAGTTTTGTGAGTGGATGAAACCTTTATTTTTGCAAATTCCTTTGACTGATGTTATTAAATTGCCTCCTTATTCAAAGTATATGAAGGATATTGTCTCTAATAAAAGGAATATTCCTAATGAAAAAATTCCACTTTGCTTGCTAATTATTCCTTCCATGGTAAGGTTCCAAAGAAACCTGGGGATCTAGGGATTCCAACTATTCCTTGCTCTATTAAAAATAATTATGTTAGAACTGCTTTGTGTGATTTGGGAGCAAGAGTTAGTGTTATGCCTTTTTCTCTCTACAAGATACTTCAACTGGAAAAATTGATACCAACTGATATATCTTTGGAAATGGCTAACAAGTCTACTACTATTCATGTTGGTATATGTGAGGATGTTCCTGTTCAAGTGGCTCATAATTGTTTGATATTAACTAACTTTGTCGTTCTTGAAATGCATGAAGATGATAATATGTCTATTATTCTTGGAAGACCTTTTCTTAATACTCAGGTGCTATCATTAATTGTAATCAAGGATAGGTAACTTTTAGTATTAATTACAAAGAGAATACTGTATATTTCCCCAAGAAGATTGATAAGAGTTATGGCCTAAATTCAATTGAAAATATTGAGGGCATCATAGTTGGAGAAATATATTGTCCCATACCACAAGGAAATTATGAAACTATTATGATTGGGAATATTGCTATCAAGATTGAGGTAACATAATCATTTAGTGAAATGCAAATTTTTGTTTCATATAAAATTGTTTTGGTAACAAGACTTGATCAACCTTGTTAACAAAGGGATTTTAATGAACAAAACAATGTTTTCATCATGATTATCCTTGCTCACTTTTATTTTCTCTATCCCAATCTTTGCTCTTCACCTTGTTCATCTTAGTTTTGCTAGTTGCTTGCATTTTAGAGTGTCTTAGAACTTCTGTAGTTTTAGTTTTGGTTTGCTTTTGCATCTTTCCAAAATCTTTTTTTTTTGAGAAAATCATTTATCAAAACCTGAAAATTGCTCAAAACTAAAGCTTCCCAAAAATTCCAGAAAATTCATATTAAATTTTTACGCCAAAAAGGGCAGAGAGGTACCTGGAGTGACCCAGGGGGGCCCACCAGGCAGGCACACCACCTGGTGGCGCGGTCAGACCAGGGGCGTGCCTGGCCATGGTGTGGGCCACCCCTGGCCCTCCACTTACTCTCCCACCTGCCACTCCACTCTCTATCCCGAGAAAACACCAAAAAAATTCTCAAAGCTCAAGTTCTTGTTGTTCTTGCTCGCGATTTTCGATATCCTTGCTCAGCCCACCTTAGCTACTGATTTTTGGAGGGATTGCTCTCCGGTATGTGCCTCCTCCTCTTGTCCAGTTAGATTTTTGATTGGTGGATTATATCTTGAGTATTTTTCTACTGTAGGTGACAGGTTATGTGAGTTTGCATTCTTGTTCTATTCTTAGAGAAATCGTTTTGATGCATGTTTAGCCCTCTTACAAGTCCCTATAGTAGTTCCCCATCACTTATTAGCTTTGAAATCACTTGGTTTGATGTTTGTCTAAAAAAATTAGAAAAAAAGAGAGATGGACAATCATACTTTTGCAGAAGTGTTTGAAAGAGATACACCTTGAAGGACAAGGCCTTCGAGATCAGCCTCTCAATTTAGGCAATCATATAATGAAGATCTTTTTGCACCGCGCTTTGGCAATGAGGGAGATGATGGAGATGCGCACCCATATACCCTCCCTTGTTTTGCCTTTTTGCAAGCTGTAGGGATCCTCGATGATTTCTTAATTCTTATTCAGAGGGTTGGTCTAACCACCTACATGCAGGATGAGAGTGAGCAGTATGCCTTGCTCACCAAAACATTTGTGGAAAGTTTCACTTTCACTTACACTCCTTATAGGTCAATAGTTTCATTTAAAATCTATGATAAACCTATCACCATGCCATTGGAAAGATTTTGCAGCATTATAGGTATTGGGATGACTAGGACGGCGAAGAAGATCTAGGGCGACCTGCTGATTTGCTGGAGCTCTACCAAGGTGTAACAAATGATGATGACCGTGCTGCCCAGCGTGGAAAGATAAGAAACATTTAACCCCCAGCTCTTAGATATTTTTCTTACTATCTTTCCACTAGAATTCTTGGTAGGGAGAACACTAGTAATATTTCTAATTATCATTTGGCCTTTCTCGCTGCTGCACTTAATAATGAAACCAAGTATAATCATCATTCTCTCATTACTCGCCGCCTAGCTGCTAGAGGACCCATTTACGGGGGCATTATTGCTGCATGCGTAGTTGCTGCCTTGGACCTTTATGTTGATCCGAATGATACAGTGTTGGCCCCACAAAGGCTTGATCTAGCTTCCATGAAAGCACATCACTTTGTTACTGCTAGCTCTACCATTGAGAGTTTAGTTTACAGGATGTTGTTTACTGACGGAGAAGAGAGGGAAATTCCCTTGCCACAGTCTACTTTGTTTAGTATTTTCAGGAGGCCATGGTCGTGCTCCAAGGAGGAGATGGATGAGCAGCTTTGCTTGCTTGGTTTTCACGGGCACTACCAGGGGATGCATCCTCTTATGACTACTCTGCGCACTACGCAGGGGCTTCCTCGAGTTCGTACCAAGACGAGGGCACTTCTTCGTCACATTATGGAGGCGCTCCTTCTTGGCTAGGATGGGATTGATCTCCACTTAGGCCAAAATCCTAAGCTTGGGGGGAGGTATACAGACATCACACTCATCTATATATCATATTCCGTCGGTACTTATCATATCCATGTTTCGCTTTCTTTTTAGTTTTTGTTATTTCTTTGTTTCTGCTCTCCAAAACACAAAAAGACCAAAAAAAAATTGTTGTTTCTCTTTTTCGTTTCTTTGTCTTTTAGATTTGGTTTGTTTCGCCCTTTTTATCTTTGGATTGCTATAAGAAATATCCAAAAAGATTTTGCTTTGTTTGTTTTGCCTTCAGTTCTTGCTTTAAAAAATGGAAAACCCAAAAATATTTGTTGTTCTTATCTGGTTTTGTAAAGTTTGTTGCAGGGTTCAGCGGTCCTCAGTGACTCCTTTGGAGTTTGGTTTATCTTATTATTCAAGCCACACAAGTGAAAGGCAATAATCATGATTTATGACAACTCGAGTTGTGGTGAGAGGCTAGTATGAACTCTATTTGTTTTCATTTTTGTACATATACTCATCATTGTGGGCATGCTTAGTCTGTTCATGTAAGGTGTATGTTATTTAATGGATGCTTAGTAGTTCTTGCTCTCTTATGATTAGTTCCAACTTGCTAATAGTTTGTATCATGTCATATAAATGTTTGCCTGCATTGCTCTATTCATAACTTGGTATGACATTGTGGTATCCTCCTCTGAATATTTCATTTGAATCGACTTGGCACATGCTCACGCATGCATATGACTACACAAAAAGTCAGTTAAGACTTGATGATTTATTTTACCTCAGAGTTCTTGTGTCACTTTTATGCCATAATTAATTTTGTTTTGTTGCAAGCATGATTATGACAGTTACTTCTCTCTTGATTGTCGCTCCCTCTCTATTTCTAGCTTTCACTTGCACTGAGTATGAGCTCTACTCGTGCATCCAACTCCCCAAAACAAAAATTGTTAAAAAGTGTCCACCATATCTACCTATTAGCATTACTGATATTCCGTGCATATTTATTATGCCTTGTTTTCTTCCAAATAAAATGTTGCTTGTTATGAGAAAATTAGTTAGTAAAGCTCTCACGAACTTGATGGTACACTTTATTTTCCCGCACTTAATAAACCTGAACCATTGTGATTGTCCATGAAAGTTATATGCTTGCAAATTATAAGTTGGGAGTTAGCAGAGCCATGCTGTCATGGGACACTTTCAACACCTGTACATATTTATCCAGTTGATATCATGCTCTTTTGTTTATGGATGTCGGCGGTGTGAAATAAAAGGGGGGCTTGTAAGTCCATGGAGTTATGTATATGTGTTAGATAAACGTCTGGGCGGCTAGCTTAATCCATGCCTAATCGTGGTGGAAACTCGCAGCATAACCATAGTGAGCAATCCATGAAGCATCCTTGGAAAAAAATATAGAAAGAAAAAGAGAAGAGAAAAAAAATATGCACCATGCTCATGGTAAATAAAAGGATCGCTGAGATGCTCACTGTCTATTGCCTTGTCATTTTTATATGGGATAGATCCTGTGTCATGGGGCAAGGGGTACCCCGTTGGCGGTTCTCTATGATACACACGTACTTACAATGGCAAGAACTTACCTGTGACTAAATTTGAGTAGCATGAGGAACGACCCTCGTACTCAAGGGACATGAGATTTTTAGCTTATGACTTGTCAAGCATATAACTCATATTTGACCTCACTTTAAACTTAACAATTTAAATATGCTTATGATAGGGGAAATGAGAGCTCGAAGCTAATGAGTACCAGACTTTCAGGCATTTGGAAGCCTTTCAAACTTTTAATATTTTCCTTCACTTTTATGTTGAGCCACCATTTATTCTATGAGCACCTTCTCGAGAGCATAGCTGTCATTCTTAGTGTAATGTGCTTGTCCCAGAACAAGTTTAAGTGTGACACAACTTTGATGCTTGTATCTTTGATATTTTTACTTCTAGTCTTCATTTGAACTTCAGATGTGCCTTGGCATTTATGTTTTGCTCCATAATCAAAGGCAAGCGAGATACCACTTTATCATACCTTATTATGAGCATTACAATGTTGCATATGCTTATGTTTAATGTTGCTCATTATTATTGTGTTGGAATCTCTTCATAGCTTGCATGACTATTGAGTAAACTTATTTGCATACTCTTTATTCTGAATTTCCTAAGTATTTACTCATATGTTGAGAATATATACATCTGATGAAGCAAATGTGTTCGTGAAAGTTTATTTTATCGCACTCAGTTTTCCACTGAATTGCTTGAGGACAAGCAATAAGCTAAGCTTGGGGGAGTTGATACGTCCAAAACTTATCTACTTTCCTGAACACTTTTGCTATTTTTTCTCCTCTAATTTGTGTGATTTGGATACAACTAATACGGACTGACGCTGTTTTCAGCAGAATTTCTTTGGTGTCTAGTTTTTGTGTAGGAAATAAACTTTCAGGAAAAAATGCCGGAAAATATCGCAAAACTCCTATTTTACCAGAAGACTCACGGAGCCAGAAGACGAGACGGATAAGGGCCACGAGGGGCCCACACCACCTGGTGGCGCGGGCCAGGGCTAGGCCACGCCAAGGGGTGGTGTGTCCACCTCGGTCTCCCTCTCGACCTCTCCTTCCGCCTACATAAGCCCTATGACCTAAAAACAAAGGGGGGTTCGATGTTTTTCTAGATAGAGTTCTGTTGCGATGCCACCACCAGAAACCGTGATTCAGAACCAGAAACTCCGTTCTGGCACCCTGCTGGGATGGGGAATTGGAGGAGATCATCGCCATCATCACCAACGCCTGTCCATCAACCATTCATGATTCCCCCATCCATGAGTGATTAATACCCCGCAGTAGGCTATGGGGATGGTAGGGATTGGATGAGATCTATCATGTAATTGCATAAGATTGTTAGGGCATGGTTCCTAATATCTATTGTTAGTGCTTTTTGACATTGTTCCAACTTGTTATGATTAATGCTTGTCACTAGGGCCCGAGTGCCATGATCTTAGATATGAACATGTTATTGATTCATGATGATATTATTGTTTGTGATCTTACCTGCAAGTTGTATACACATATCATTTTCCAGAACCCGAGGCCCCGAAGTGACAGAAATTGGGATAACTGGAGGGGATGGATGTGATGTGAGGATCACGTGTGTTCACGGAGTGTTAATGCTTTGCTTTGGTGCTCTATTAAAAGGAGCACCTTAATTGATAGTAGATTCCCTAGAGGCCTCGCTGCAACGGGCTGGCAGGACAAAAGATGTTGTGCAAGTTCTCATTGAGAGCACGTATGACTATATATGGGACACACGCCTATGATTACTTAGTACTTGGATGATTTACCTTATTTATCTGCAAATGCCCTTGATCTTGATATTACATTAATAGTCTTGTCCATGCAACACCCGTCCATCCATCCCTATGCCTACCGCACTTAAATCCTGTTGTTTGCTACAATTATTACTACTGTCCTTACTTTACTACTGCTGTTACTTTGCTATTGCTACTACAAAACTGTTGCTACTGATAAACTGCTGTGAGCAAGACTATTTCCAGGTGCAGCTGAATTGACAACTCAGTTGTCAAGGATTATAAATATTCTTTGGCTCCCCTTGTGTCGAATCAATAAATTGGGTTTTACTTCCCTCGAAGACTGTTGCGATCCCCTATACTTGTGAGTCATCAATGCATTCGCACATCTTTATTTCTTAGAATTCAAAGAACATTTGTTTCATTCTTAGCATGATTGGTTAACCCTATCACTAAGCGAAGTTTGACTGTGCTACCAAGTCCGTTATTCTGGTGCACCCTCTTCGGTCAAAGAGTTAGGCTCGTGGCAACGCACTAAGACTGTGTCTTCTTGCCTTACCAAGCAAGTTTCCTCTCAAACTAAGTGACATATCGGTGGTTCGTGATATTATAGATGTCTACTAGAAGTATCGTCATGTTGCCACATGACCGTGATGTCAAGTTCTTGAGCAAGCAAGTTCTCTGAACCTCTATTTTCTCCAAGGACCCGTACTAGATACGCCTGAACTAGTTGGTTGAGCTTAAACAAAAACTTGGAGAGTTGTAAGGCAAAAGTTTTATCTGATCTAGTCCATCTTAAAGGAATATCTAGTTTTGTTCGTGCTGAAGAAAGATAGTATCTCCTTTGTGGATATGTTATCTTCCCTAACTTTGATTTGGTATGGGCTATTGTCAAATCAAACTCGGTCCCAAGGACTATATTGATGGTGTTTCTACTTGTGATGTTTCATTTGAGTACATCTTCATGTCCGCTGGTCTGACCAATATGTTTTCCTTGTTCAAGCAACATATGAGTCCATCTTCATGGAGTGTCTTGATAAGTTTGTTGTTGACCCCATCGACAATATCCTTATCTCCTCCATGTTAGATTAGATTCATACGGAACATCGGGCATTAAAGTTCGAAACTTTTGAGAACCTTCTTTGGGTCATTTCGAAGTACGCGTTCTGTATGTTAGAAGTAACCTTATCTGGTTCATGTGCAATTGTTGAAAGATGTCGCTGTGGATTCGAGAAGAGTTATCCCTCTCTCCTTAAGGACACATGTGTGTTTTTTTGTCAATACTTTACATGTATGTGCAGTTATCTTTAGACAAGTTGCTAAATACGCGGGTATAGCAACCTAACCCCTCTTTTGGAGCTTAACAATGTAGTACATATCCTGAGAATCTAGTAACTTTACCTTTGTGGTAAATGTTGCACACTTTCTATTCGGACACGAGTCTAAAGTATCATCTCATCTAACCAAATCTGAATCTCAAGCAGATACAATGGTTGGTGTTCCTCAAGGTTCTGACATAGGTATCTTTGTAAATCTGGCAAGATTAATGTAATGATTGACAAACTTATCCGGAAAGACCTTTTGTCATATTCCCTCGAATCAGCAACAACAATCACGCTTCATGGGGATTCTTCTATAATTTATTATAGGAGTTGTGCTTATGGTTTCCTTTGTATCCGAAGTCCGGCCTTTACTTGATGTCTACTTTCTCGAACATCAAGGAGAACATTTAAAGTAGTGCTGCTAAATGTCTCTCGGTCGATCCTCCATACCCTTTACAATGGTAAGTGTCTTGCTGTGCCAAGTAATTGAAGTCTGAGAATGAAATTTCTTTCTTCTTGTGTCATCAGGAATCTTCTTATCTATTTATCTGGTGGTGTAAAGAGATATCATGAACTTTGGCAAAGATCTTGATAGTCCTGGATGAATAAAGAGTTTCCTTTGGTTTCTCAATCATGTTTTAAGAGTGACTATGATTTTGGTAATCAACAATTTCTCTTGCTACATGTTCCTTGTGATTCTTATGAGCCCTATCCACAAAATAATCCTTTCTTTTGTGGCCTTCTGTTGGACGAAAGAGTGATTCTTATGCATATCTCTACAGCTTGAAATCTCTACTTAAGCCATTTAGTAGAGGTTCCCTATCGAAGTATTTGGTCATGATCTTTCTATTGGAATCCTTTTTTCTTAGAAGCTTAACCTCTTCTGTGAAGTTCCATGGTCTCAATCCTTATGAAGACGATCTATCTAACTGATACGCTGGAAACGTATCTATAATTTTGATGCTCCATGCTTGTTTAGTATCTACTTTGCTTTACTTGTCCACACTTTGAGGTACTTTTTACATGTTTTCTGGTACTAACCTATTAACAAGTTGCAACAGTGCCAGATGCCTGTTTTCTGCTGTTTTTGGTTTCAGAAAAGTTAGTAAGGAAGTATTCTCGGAATTGGACGGGACAAACTTCAAAGTCAGTTACTTTCCGTGGGGAACAAGAAGTCTAGAGGAGAGCCAGAGGGGTCGGCCAGGGGGTCCAGACCCACCCCAGGCGTGGGGGCAGGTGGGCCCGCGCCTGTCTAGGGTTTGGCGACCTTGGTCGCCTCCCGGTCTCGCCCCTTCGCCTATAAGAAGCCCTTGATACAGAAACTCTCAGAACCCAATCAGAAATCCACGAAACCGTCTGTAGCCGCCGCCACCATCGTCCCTAGATCGGGGGGATCTGAAGCTCTTCTCGGCACCCTGCCGGAGGAGAGATCATCCCGGAGGCCTTCTCTCCGGTATGATTTGTGAGTAGTTCCACCTTGGACTATGGGTCCATGTAGTAGCTAGATGGTTGTATGTCACATCCCAAGATTTTCCAAATCTTGTAATGTGGAAATAAATTAATAAAATAAATCTTTGTTTGATTTTCAGAGCCAGAAGAAACTTTTTGAATTCAATTGGAACTTCAAACCCATTTGAATTAAGTAAAACCTAAAGGGATTTAAAAAGATAAACATTTAATAAAAGGAAAAATAAAACATTTGGAAATACTATTTTGAAACAATTAAATGAAAAGAATTGTTTTCAAATGAAATAGAAGTTTTACAAATAAGGATTATTATATAAAGACAAAGTAAACCTTAGCCAAGCTTTGGAATTAAAACATTTTATTATTTAAATTAACTAAAGTTTATTTAAATAAATTAATAAGGATTTAATATCCAACCTTATTTAAATAAAAGGTTTTACCAATTTAAATTGAAACATCACTTGCTTATTAAATTATTTAAAATAAGTTTTCCTAATTATTTGATATTCACAAATAAAACCTACTAAAGTGTTTTGGCTTTATATTGGATTTCAAAATAAATATCTCAATAAAATAAATCCTAATTGTTTTAATAATGAAAGTCTATTATATTTAATTGATAATAGACCCTAAAATGTTATTTGTTTTAAAACAAATTTACAAATATTATATACTTCCCAAATTAAACCTATTGATTTGATTTTGAAAATATTTAGGTTTCAAATAAAGATTTTATTAATAAAATCAAACTCTATTTGATTTAACAACTAAGACCCATTTTATTTAATTATTAATGGACCCTAAAGTAAAAGGATTATATTATTTTAAACAAGTTTTCCAAATATTCTTTATTTCCAAATAAAACCTACTGATTGGGTTTTGAAAACATTTGGATTTTAAATGAAAATTTTATTAATTAAAACAAACCTTATTTTATTAAATAACTAATGATCCATTTATTTAATTAATAAATGGAACATAAAAAGATTTAAAATAATATTTTATTTTAGAATGTGAATTATGATGATAAACATAACCAAATTCATAGTTACAAAGTTTGTTGGTTGTTTGAATGGAATTGAGTGTGAATTGTTTGTTTGAAATCAAAACAGAAAAAGAATTAGAAAAGAATAAAACAAATAGACAGAAAAAAATAGAGGAAACAGACCAGCCCAACAAAGTGGCCCAACAGCAGCCCAGACCAGCCCAGTCTTCTCCCTCTTTCCCCCGAAGAAACCATTCCTCACTCTGTTTCCGACCCACACTGAGACTGACTGGTGGACCTCCCCCTTTCTCTCCTTTTCTCACTGACAGAGGACCCCACACTCTACTGCTCTTCTTCCCCACCCCGCGACTAGTTCTTCCCCCTCTCCTCGCCGTTGCAGGCTTAATTTCTCGGCTTGATTACGCCTTAATGCCGCGTTAATTCCTCGTCGCGACAACGCCCATTTAACCGCCTGCACCTCCTCCTCCTTTTCCCCCAGACACCGCCTCCCCTCTGCCTCCAGGCCGCCCTAATTTCTCTCTGTACCGCTGCTACTCCGACGACCCTCCTCGCCAATTCCGGCCAAGACTCACCGCCCCTTGCCTCCCTAAGCAACCTAGCCGCTTCCCCACTCCCAGACGCACCTCCCAGCACTTTTAGTTCGACCGCGGGCGCCCCAGAACGCCGGCTACGACAAGCTCCGACAGCACCGCCGTCTGCTTCGTCTCCGTCAAGTTTCTCCGGTAAAAACAAACCGCCCCGCGCCTTCTAGTTCACGCACACGACTCTGTCTTGTTCCTGCGCATCTAACCGTGTCGTCATTTCGCTTTGAGGTGATCCACAGCGCCGTCCACGACGACCACCTGACGCGTCCGTCGCCAGAACCAACTCCGGCGAGGAATTCTGCCCGTCCCCATGCGCCCCTCGACGGACCAGTCCCACGTTGAGCATCAGCGTCGCTCCACGAACCCGGTGAGCATCCTCCCCCTCTTCCTCACTTCCTGCCTCGCCAACGCCGCCGCCGTCTGCCCATCGCCGCCGCACAGCCGCCGTTAGCGCCGCTCCTTTTAGGTCAAACGCGCAGCGACTGTTAGATGCAGATCCATTGGCTGCGAAAGATTCACTTAAACGCGAAAGGGTACGCGTTCAGGGCCGCACGATATGACTTAATCCAACGCGCTGCAGCACGCGATCCAGACGAATCGGTATCGGCCAATCACGGCTCGACGCGTGGCCAGTGTTTGAGTGAAAACAGATTTTTGAATCAGATTTATTTGCAAACTTCAACCCTTTGTAACTTTCAAACCACACGTCCAAAAATTACAAATTTTATATCAATGGATTCAGGAGAACAAGCCCTAGCCAACCATTCCCTTAGTTTGACAAATAGTACCTGTTAGCTTGGTTGAATTTGCAGAAACTTTTGTATGCTTGTTTAGAATTTAAAAATTGTTTAAAATTGAATTTAGGGGTAAAACTTTTGCAAAATGGTTTGTTGTGACCTTACTGACCCTAGGAACCAACCCTTGGTGTTGAAAATGATTTTTGTAAAATTTAGATTGGATTACTTGACTTAGCCATTTTCTAGCCAAATAAAAAGAATGGTTTTTGTTATAAAAATATTTATGGAAAAGAAACTTTGAGAAAATGGTTTGGACCAAACCTACTGACCCAAAAACACCAAGCTTTGCAATAGCAACTCATTTGGTGAACAACTTAAGAGTTTTGCCTTAGTAAAAACATTTTTCACCACATGAAATGATGAATGGATTTAAAAATAGTTTTGGACAAAACCCTCTTGCTAATGACTTTGCCACTTTGGTAAATGACCAATTTGGATCTTACAAAGTTTAGAAACCCCATAGAGACCCCTTGCAAAATAAAACTATCTTGTGCATGCTCCCATGCATGAATTGGTTTCCATTGTCTTGTGTGTGTGAAATTGTTTGAGTGATTATTGGTTTGGAATGTAAATTGAATTGGTGTTTGCTTGATTGACTTGTAGAGAAGTGTGAGACTAACAAGATCAAGGAGTGAACCACCATTCCCTACCAAAAAGGCAAGTGATGCTTCATACTTTCTATCCCAATACTTTCACTATGCATTAGTGATTTTGCTAAGTAAACCTGCATGGATTTTGCTAAGTATAGATCTTGCTATAGGAAAACCTAGTAGATGAATCCTTAGTAGGATTTTCCTAAGTTAAAGATTCCTACTACTATCAAGCTTAGCCTAGCTAATAGAAAACATGGGTGGAATATATATTCACACTATGGAAAAATATTCTAAGTATGAGGACTTATGTTTTGTTTAATAAAACAACTAAGTTAATGAATCACCTGGGTGGAATGGAAGGATTGGGATATGTTGAGTGGTTACACAAGGCCAGGGGACTGGTGAACCTTGTGTATCTCACTTGTGGATGGCCACCCAGGAACAAAGAGATTTGAGATGTCAAATGTTGAGAAGCTTCAAGTGCAACCACTTGGCAATATGGGCTCTGCCATGATCATATAGGTTGCAAGAACTTAGCCATATGGACAGTTGGTGGTAGTGTTTGATAGGTTGGAACGCGTCCATTTTGGTCTAAGGGAAGGCTTCTGAAAGATCTTGTCTTGGGAAACCAAGTCTTGTGGGGAAAGTGCACCACCTCTGCAGAGTGTAAAATCTAAGTACTTAGCCATGTCCCTGGTAAAGGACAAATTGAGCATCAAGACATGGAAGCAATCAAGAATCTCATCATTCAAATTTCTAAGTTAAAATCTTGTGGATTGAACAAGGGTTGTTTGAATTCTTCAATCATTGATGGAGAGATGGCTTGGTACAAGGATCTTGAAATCTTTGATTGAGAAAAATGATTTTGTCAAGCAAAAACTTAGTATTTTCAAAATGATAAGAAAAATCTATTTTGAGCAATGCTAGCCTCAACTCCACTTAGCCAAATGCATATAGATGATAGATTCCACTATACTATCATAGTATCACTTGCCAATACAATTCGAATGTATTGACCCTTTGTGGCTGTAACTTATATGTTGCAGGTTTGATTGATTTTAGTGAAGATTGATTGATTAGGATTACAAAGTCTACAACCAACATCTGCCTGTGGCACTTCGAAGATGAAGGACCCCATGCTTATTGTTATTTCGCTGCAATGTAATGCAATAGCCATATGAGCTATGAAATATGTAATAAAATTATGTTATTCCTGGTTATAAAGTTATATTATGACCTTTGTTTCTTGATATTACATCTTAACTGTGGATGCTAGCTATTGATCCAGGGACTAGCATTGTAAACACAGGAGGGATCAATCTTATTAAAGGTTGGGACCCCTACAGATGGTATCAGAGCATTGTGTTGCCTGTAGGATTTGTAAACCTAGGATTGGACAAAAACCCTTAGAAAAATAGGAGTTATATTTTGATCCAAAAACTTATTTTACAAAAACTTATTTTACAAAAACTTGTAAACTCTTTCCTCAACCATTTTGGTTTCAACTCTACATCTCTTCTACTTCAACTTAATGGAAAAACCTACCCATGACCAAGGACTACACTATGTGCAAAGGACTTCTTCAACTTCTTCAACTCTAATGACTTCAACATCTTCAGCATATTCCCCAAGGACTTCCAACTTGGAAACCACTAAGGACTACAAGTGAGACAAGGAAATCTTGCTCAAGATTTAGAGACTAAGGGAATGCAAAATAAGAAGGAGCCATCAGCAACTTTGAAGTATTGTAACCAAGAGCTTTTCTCAAGGAAATCATGATCCCATACAAGAAGAATCATAAAGGAAGGAAAGATCACAAGTGAACCATATAGATGGACCACCATAATTTAGTTAAGTCAAAACACACCAACTTATGTGGTGTAACAAAAATACTTTGTTGCCTAAGTATGTACTTGAACTTTGTTGTTTGAGTGAAGTGTTGGTTTGTGATTGCTTGCACATTGCTTGTGTGAATTGTGATGTGTGTGATTAGAAATTTTTCCTTAGAAATATTTTGCCTATTCTAATCTCAACCCAACCCAAACAGATGACTACTCCAAGAAACTCCAACATCAAGGTTGATGACAACAACAACCAAGAGGACAACATGAGAGAACTTATAGCAACCCAAAACCAGTTGAGCCAAGAGACAACTCAGCTTTTAGCCAACAACAATGGACTAGACCCAGCCATACAAAGGATTTTGAAGCTTCAATTCCAATTGTTGCAAGGATTGGTTACTCAAATGATCAACATGAGAGAAAACTTTTTCCAAAGAGCTAATGACAACAAGGATGACAAAGATGCTATTCTAGAAGGAACCCAAGCCAACAATAGTTTTAGAGACAAAGATCATGCATCCAAGGAGCATGAAGATCAATGCCCCAAGAAGAGAGAAAGATCTCCCACCTATGAAGAACATGAACTAGAAGAACTCCTAGCTTTAGAGAGACCCAAGAAGAAGAAATTCCCCAACACTAGCAAGAAGGATATTACACAAGTGCAATGTTTCAAATGCAAAGAGATGGGACACTATGCTAATGAATGCCCAGAAAAGGAGAAGAACCAAGAATACAAACAAAGGCTAGTGAAACCCAAGATGAGGAAGGATATTAGCCAAATGATGTGCAAACACTACAAAGAGTTAGGACATTATGCAAACTACTGTCCAGAAAAGATGAAGCATAAGATAAACCAGCCTATGAGGGATCTCAGCCTTGTCACATGTTTCAAATGCAAGGAACTAGGCCACTATGCCAACAATTGTCCAGAAAGGATGGAGAACAAGTTAAACAAGTCCATGAAGGATCTCAACCTTGGCCCATGAGTCAAGTATGGAAACAAAGGACACATACAAAGTTTGCTTAGAGAAGTTTCCCAGGATCCCAAGAAGGCCAATATGTAATTTTGTTTAAAAATTTTTAAGGGTGGTAGTACCCTAGTTAATTTGAACTTGCTTGTAACCCCAGCCTTCCCAAATCTCGGGACGAGATTTATTTTAAGGGTGGTAGCCTGTCACATCCCAAGATTTTCCAAATCTTGTAATGTGAAAATAAATTAATAAAATAAAACTTTGTTTGATTTTCAGAGCCAGAAGAAAGTTTGTTTTGGACAAAACCCTCTTGCTAATGACTTTGCCACTTTGGTAAATGACCAATTTGGATCTTACAAAGTTTAGAAACCCCATAGAGACCCCTTGCAAAATAAAACTATCTTGTGCAACCATTCTTTTTATTTGGCTAGAAAATGGCTAAGTCAAGTAATCCAATCTACATTTTACAAAAATCATTTTAAACACCAAGGGTTGGTTCCTAGGGTCAGTAAGGTCACAACAAACCATTTTGCAAAAGTTTTACCCCTAAATTCAATTTTAAACAATTTTTAAATTCTAAACAAGCATACAAAAGTTTCTGCAAATTCAACCAAGCTAACAGGTACTATTTGTCAAACTAAGGGCATGGTTGGCTAGGGCTTGTTCTCCTGAATCCATTGATATAAAATTTGTAATTTTTGGACGTGTGGTTTGAAAGTTACAAAGGGTTGAAGTTTGCAAATAAATCTGATTCAAAAATCTGTTTTCACTCAAACACTGGCCACGCATCGAGCCGTGATTGGCCGATACCGATTCGTCTGGATCGCGTGCTGCAGCGCGTTGGATTAAGTCATATCGTGCGGCCCTGAACGCGCACCCTTTCGCGTTTAAGTGAATCTTTCGCAGCCAATGGATCTGCATCTAACGGTCGCTGCGCGTTTGACCTAAAAGGAGCGGCGCTAACGGCGGCTGTGCGGCGGCGATGGGCAGACGGCGGCGGCGTTGGCGAGGCAGGAAGTGAGGAAGAGGGGGAGGATGCTCCCCGTGTTCGTGGAGCGACGCTGATGCTCAACGTGGGACTGGTCCGTCGAGGGGTGCACGGGGACGGGCAGAATTCCTCGTCGGAGTTGGTTCTGGCGACGGACGCGTCATTGTATCTCCTCCTTTGTGCTTTCATGTATAGATCTTGTGAGCTCCGTTCATGATCAAGATCTAATCTATTTGTAGTCATGCATGTTGTGTTTGCGGGGATCCGATGGATATTGAGATTATTATGTTGGTTTGATTAATGGTTCTATCTTTATGATTCTATCATGTCTGTGTTGTCTGTGATCTTGCATGCTCTCCGTTTCTAGTGGTTATCTTGGCCAAGTAGTTGCTAGTGACTCCAAGAGGGAGTATTTATGCTCGATAGTGGGTTCATGCCTCTAGTTTCCAAGGTAAGTGACAATAATCTCTTCGGTTCTAGATGTGTTGTTGCTACTAGGGAGAAAACAACGGTCTCTTGTTCATGGAACATGTGGACTATTTACCTTAATCACTTTGCTTAAAGTAGTTGTCTGTTGCTTGCAACTTAATACTGGAGGGGGTTCGGATGATAACCTTAAGGTGGACTTCTAGTCATAGATGCAGTTGTATTACGGTCTATGTATATTTTTGTATTTCCCAATCAACCTCATAGGATCTTTCTGGCTAGTAATTGCATTGTTATGCCTTGCTCAGTTCCTGTCAATTGCCTCGCTGTAATTTGTTTACCCTTCATGCCATGTTGTTTATATAAGGAGAGCACCTCTAGTGAACTATGGACCCTGGTCCAATCTTTACCATTGATACATCTTCCACTGTTACTTGTTTACTTGGTGCAAACCATTATCTTCCACACCATACGTTTAATCCTTTGTTACAGCAAACCGGTGAGCTTGACAACCTCACTGATTCGTTGGGGCAAAGTCTTGAGTTTGTGTTGTGCAGGTCTCCACGTTGTTTGCAACACCTGTGTGAAGTTTCCTTCCTCCTTCTGGTTCGATAACCTCGGTCTCTACTGAGGGAAGACTTGCTGCTTGCTTCTTCACACCTTGCTCTTGGGGTTTCCAACGAAGCGCTTCCACATCAAACACTAGGCGCCATCAAGCGTTCTAGTGCCGTTACTGAGGAATCTACTTCAACCTCTTCCACCTCGTCAAGCGCTATCAACAAGTTTTCTGGCGCCGTTGCCGGGGAGGCTAAGGACGTCTTCACTAGGGGAGTCCTTCACTTCCTTTCTCTTTGCTTTGTTTTTAGTTTGCTTAGTTTCTTTTGCTTGGTTTCGTTTGCCTCTTTTCAAAAAACCCAAAAAAAATTAGTCTAGTTTGGTTTGCTTGCCTTATTCAAAAACACAAAAAAATAGTTCCTGCTCTAGTTATCACCTTGCTCTAGCTCACCATGTTGCTCCCCCAGTTCTCTTTGAAAAATCTTGCAATAGTTAGTGGCTCCATAATTGGGAAAGATAATATTGAAGAATTCTTTAATTATGTTAGCAAGCATGAGGATATTGAGGATAAATATATAGCTGAACTTGCTCCTAATTATGAGATTGCTGCAGATTCTTTAGTTCATATGTTGGAGGCTAGGTTTGTTAGCCTTAACCCCTTCATACAATTCTTATTCCTAAAACTAAAAGAAGAGAAGAATGTTGAAAAAAGGGAATTCATCCTTGAAACTTCATCAAAAGAATTTCATGATGTTGCTAGGGACGCCAAAAAGGTTTTTGAACATTTCAATTTGCTAGGTTCAGGTTTAGATGTTGTGGGTATTTCTGATAAAACTAAGCCTAGATAGGAATTCAATATACCCATACCCTATAAGCTTGTTGGAATGCATGAAGCCTTTGAAAATAACTTCGATTGGATTGCCCTTGAAAATCTTTTTGATGAAGGTAGTAGACCCAAGAGGGATGAAAAAGGATCCTCCAAAACCCATTTGGATGAGATACCTTTCATAGTTGAAGATTTTGCAAATATGAATGTTAATGCTTCTTCATTTGAAAACACTTGATTCTTCTTGCTTCTTGTGCCTAACTTAAAGGCGTTAAAGAAAAGTACTTGTTGGGAGATAATCCATGTCGTGGTGGTGGCACGGCAGATGCCATGGGTAGGCTAAAGTATGGGGCCAATGGATGCTAGAGGGATCCGGGGAGGGAAGATGTAGTGATTTCTACACTCAAATGACTAACATGTAGATCTTTATTTCTCCTCTTGAGGACTACAAATGCTCCTTGAGCTGTTTGCGGGAAGAAGAGAGCTACTGCACGAGCCTTACGGCGTAGAATGAATCGATCCCCTCCTCAGGAACCAGCGTCCCCCCTTATAAAGAGGTGTGTTGGTTCCTTATAGGGCTGACGTGGAAAGCATATTCTTGGTATATGCTTGTCCCAATATGGTAACTCGGCGGCCTCCTTTCCGTGTCCCCCTTCTATCGGCGGCAATGTTCTAGAGACCTTAACATGCGTGCCTCGGGATCCCTGACTGTCACCTCCGTGACCTTCTTCTGCCCTTCTGCTGCTCTGCTCCTTGTCCCTTGTGCTTGGCTCTGTCTAGATCCCTCCTAGCCAGTGACTATGTTTTAACTATAGGCACTTCCTTCTCCTACAAGCTTCGTGTTACTCGGCCTTGTCTCGTATAACTCGGCTCGGCCTTCACCTGCATTCAAGTTAGCCAGACTCATTTGGCCGACTTAACTCATATGTTGGCCGGATAAGGTGTTACTCATTCTACACTTGCCATGGCCCCGATTATGTCGGCCGACTCTTATCTGACCCGGCCGACACAAACAATAACTCGGCTCATGACAAGGGAGATTCCTTCCGTCTTTCCCCTGTCTTGACCCTATCCGGGGTCACCTCCCCAACATTAGTCCCCGAAGCTGGTGTGGTCCTTCCTGAGACCTCGGCCAGGCCACATCAGTTTCCCAACATACTTCTCTCCTTCTTTCCGAGTTACTTCTTTTTGTTCAAGGTTTCCGTGCATCTTCCTGAGCCCGCCTCTTCCTACGCGTACCACTCATCATTATTCTTCTAGATTTTTGTTCCTCTACAGTGCCCACTGAAAAGCTACAGTGATTACTGCGCCGGGCGCAGTGACGCCTCGAGTACCGCATTGGTCAGGAGGCCCGATCCCCTCATGTGCCGTGTGGTCTTCGGTGTGGCTCCACTAGTAGCGAACGGTTCCGTCGCACGCGTGATTTACACGGTTAGTGTGCGCACCCATGATCCCACTACCTCCAGGACTACGTGGTTATAAGGAGGGGAAAAGGGCTAGACGGTTTTACTTTCCCCCCTTCGTCTACACTTCTTCTTCCTTCTCGCGCCCGTGCCTCTGTTCGCGTGCTGGCGGCTCGCCATTGTCGATCTCTTCGACGGTGACATTGCAGCTCTTCTGCTCCAATGACCTCACCGCCGTTCCGTTCTTTGCCGCCTCCGCGGGTGAGTTATTCTACAGCACTGCCGCTAGATTTCCGCCCTAGGATATCCCTCGGTTTCCCAGATTCCTCGCGGTGGTTCTTCTTTGTCGCACCGCCACACTCATTAGAATCACGACGGGGCCCTGGGCTTCTAGGCCTCCCTTTGCCGCTAGTTTATCCTCCGTTGATTCCTCCGGCGAGCCCATGTCTAGTTCTGCCAGCGGATCCCTCATCGAGGAGGATGATTTCTCATCTAGTCCAGAATGAGGTTCTTGGCAGGGTTCCACTGTCACTCGCCGTGAGGTAGAGTGGCTTATCAGGATGCGCCGAGTCCCTACCGAGGTAAGTTGTCGCTTGCCCGGCAATGAATCCTCTCCCGTGCTCAACGAGGCAGAATACGTAGTCTTCATGTCCCATTTTGCTCACGGGTTCGGCCTCCCCCTTAGCGAGTTCTCCAAGGAGTTTCTCGATTACTTCGGCCTCCAGCCGTATCACCTGTCGGCCAATGCTATCGCCTCTTTGTCAGCTTACATATCGGCCTCGGAGGGGTACTTCGGCCTCTGGCCCTCCGTACCTGTTTGGTCTAAATTGTTCCAGATCCGATCAATTGTCGTGTCAGACAAATCTCTTCACCCTTCCGAGAAGTCCCTTACTCAGTGCGGGGCCGCGTCCATTACACCTCGGAGAAACTCCGAGTTCCCTCGTGTTGCCGGCCTCGAGTCTTGCAAGAAATGGCATAGATCATTTTTCTATGTCAAAAACACTGGAAAAGAAGATAAGATTCGGCTCCCCGCCTTTTCTATTGGCACCCCTTCCAAGAAGAATTGGAACTACAATCCAAGGAAGAGCCATGCTTTGGCCGAGGAATTCGAGATTCTGCTCAAGGAGTTGATCCGCGCCGGGCTCCATGGTGAGGATCTGATGACCACATTCATCAGCAGCCGAATCTGCCCTTTCCAGCTTCGCTCTCATAAGCTTTGTTACATGAGTGGTCCTCTCGGTCCCAACCGAGTTTCGACGGTTGAGCTCGACGACTATCATATTTATAAGCGTGTCCGAGCTATCTTCAAGACCGATATTCCGGAGGATTGGGCGTGGGGACTGAAGCCGTTCACTCGCGGGAATCCCCCTCATCAGGTAAATTTACGCATTGGTGTTTGTTTCCGAGTCGCGTTTGTGACTGTTCTTTTGCTAATTCTACTTTGTTTCTTCTTTCGCAGAGGTTTGCGGAGCAAAAGATCGAGGATGCCGAGGTTCTGGCTCTTCCGTGGACTGTAGATTGGAATACCCCGGACAGTGGGGAACCTGAATTAGAAGAGTTTGTCCCTAAGTCGGATGTTGCTCCAGCTCGTGCCCGTGGCAAGACCTCGGCCCACGGGGATGAAGGTGACTCGGACGACGTCCAAATTCTTGAGGTAGTTGCCGCGATACCTATCTCTTACGCATTTCCGGCTCCTATTTTCCCAGCTAATCCAGCCGGTCAGGTGCACGACGCCGAGCCTCTTGCTTCTCGAGCTCCTGCTACCTCGAAGAAGCACACCGCTCCGGTAGGTCCCTCCGACGCTTCCCCCAAGAAGCGAATGAAGAAGTCTGCCCAGCATATTCCGAGGCGTAAGACCATGCCTGGGGTTACTGGGTGAGTTTATTTTCATTCGTATTTCTTGTTTCTCTCTTTCTGTCTTTTGATTCGACTCTTTGTCCTTTGCAGAGCTCCTCTCTCTGCCAAGCCAAGCGGTCTGAGTATGACAAGCCATACAACTCGGCAGCCTTCTCCTCCGCCCCCAGAGGATACTCGGGCTCCCAGTCCCCCTCGTGTTGACTCTCCTCCTGCGCCGACTCATACATCGCCTCAGCGAGATGTACCCACAGCTCCCCCCGTTAATGCCGACATAACTCCGCCAGTAGATCATCCTGTTGAACCTGTTGCCCCTCTTCAGACCGTCGAGGTTTCCCCCAACGACCCTCTGATCACCACGATCCTAGCTGTTACTCCTGCTCCAGCCGAAGGTATCACCATCTCGGCCCCTTAGAAACCATAGTTCCCCCTGCTCCTTAGGATGTGATTCCTAGTGCCGAGGTTGTTGCGCCTGCCGAAGCCTCTCCTAAGAATAGGAATGTTGTTGTTACCAAACCTTCAGCATCTCAGAAGGGGCCGGCTAGCTCTTCTCAACCCAACATAGCTGATGCACTCCGCAAGGGGGCTTCCTCTGCTAAGCCTGTTGTCACCCCGGCCGCCGACACTCAGCTTACTCTTCACAAGAGTCCTGCGACGGCGGTAGTTACACAACGGGTCCAAGGTAAAGTACTGACCCGTACTGAGAGTGGAAACAGCCTCGGCACTTTGGTGGAATACGCCAATAACTGGAATGCCGCCGATCAGCTTGAGGGCAATCCGAGTAGCCAGCCATTTCATCTTTTGGACATCAGCAGTCGTTTGCATATGGCTGCTAAGATTGTTCTTGACAGTGATAAGATGAACGAGGTAAGCGCTTCTGTTGATACTTTGTCTGTTATTCAAATGATAGTATATATACACTAGTCCCCGAAGCTTGCAACCGAATAATTTGTTGTTCGTTTGGAAGCTTTGTTAGGCTTCAAATGCATTATTTTCTAAGTCAATTTCCTGCATGACTTGGATTGACCGTGGTCCATTCATATTTCGAATTAAGTTTTGCTTAATCTGGATCTATGTCGGCTTTGATTATCCAGCCACCGAGATCCGAGTTAAGTTTTACTTGATTCGGATCTATTTTAGCTTTGAATATCCAGTTGCCTAGATCCGAGTTAAGATTTACTTGATTCAGATATGTTTTAGCTTTGAATATCCAGCCACCTAGATCCAAGTTAAGTTTTGCATGATTCGGATCTATTTTAGCTTTGAATATCCAGCCACCTAGATCCGAGTTAAGTTTTTCTTGATTCGGATCTGTTTTAGCTTTGAATATCCAGTTGTGTAATTCACTTTGGTACTTAGGTTGCCCATGATCAGCGGACAGCTGAATTTCAAAGGTTGCTCTTTGCACATAAGAAATTGCAAGAGAAATATGAGAAGGTCGTCCCCGTAGTGAAGAAAACTGGTAATTTAATAAATCTTTGTATTGTTCCTTAAGTTCTTAACTTTTTGACTTGACGTGCTAATTCACTCTTTGCTGGTATGCAGCTAGTATCAATAATCTTCATACCCGCCTTACCAAGAAAGTTGACGCTCTGGAAGGTTAGTTATCCTTTTCGTCTTGTGATTTGTTAACTTTCGTTCGAGACAAATCCTGGGTTTCTTATAACCTTCCGGCTTTGGTATAGCCGAGTTACAAACACTTGCAGCGTCGCATCAAGAATGCATATCCATGCCTGATATGATGCTGCATTTTTTAGAACAAGCCGCCACTCATTCGGCGCAACTTAAAGAAAAGGATGATGAGATAACCTGGTTACGTGCCGAGGTTGAGTCTCTCAAGCTTTCGCAGAAATCCGAATTGGAAAACGTTGATCAGGAATTTTCTGAAGAAAAGAATCGACTGAGCCTGCAGTTTCAGAAAGATAAGGAACTCCTCGATGCTGCCGAGCTGAAGAACCGGACAATGAGCGAGGAAATCACTCGCTTTGAGAAGAATAAGGCCGACTGGACCTAGGATCTCCAGAAAATGTTGAGTTACATTCATCGTAAGTTTTCGACCGTGGTCGAGTTATTTTCTTCTCTTTCTTATTTTTAACTGATATGTTTTCCTTTCGTGTAGATCATTTTCCGGAAGCGAGACCAGTGAGATCTAAGGCAGTGATTTCTGCTCGTCAGCGCCGAAGTGTCCCCGCAAACTCGAGTCCAGAATACTCAATGGAAGACTTCCTGATTGCCGTCGGTGCTGCTATTGGACCAATGAAGATTATGGGAAGAGATCTGGTGCAAGCAGCCATTCGGGCCTACCATGTTCTTTGGCCGAATACCTCTAGAACACCTGATATTGATGAAGTCAAAATACTTGTGGAGAGATTAATGGCATCTCAGACCCAATTAAATCTCTGGAGGGAATCTGCTAGGAGAGCTCGTGCTGATATGGCACTTACAGCCGTTTTGTCTTGGTACGAGGATATCTTACTCGATACTCTGATGAATTTGCGCACTATCTCTCGTTGGGTTGAGGATCCGGAGTTCGTCGCTCGCCGCCAAGCTCGTGCCTTCCATCTTGTTGAGTATGCTGACGTGCATAATTGGATTGAAGGGCCGAGTTTTCTTCCCAATCCGGCGGATGATGTCGAAGTTGAAGATGCATCTGATGATGATTCAGCCGATCAGGATGAAGCAGAGGGTGACTCGGATAACTCTCGTGACTCAAATGGAAGCTCAGATGAGGATGGCGACGCGCGATCGTCCTCTAAAGGGACTGAGAATTCTCGAGCTCAAGCTAATGTGTCTCAGCAGCCGAGGCTTGCCCCCGAGGTTACTATTGCTTCTATTGAAGGCGAAGTAACTTTGGCTGAGGCGCCAGCTACCTCGGAGCGCCTAGTTCCTGAAAATACCCCTGCGCAGGAGACCGAGGTCGCCCCGCCATCATCCGAGATACCCATTCCCGATGCTCCTGATCATGCTGCTGCCCCTTAAGGGTGGTCTGGCCCTTTTCGCTATTTAGGTTCAAAAAACTCTAAGTTATTTTTAGTCCCCGGTATGCCAGGCGTATGATGTCTGTGGAACAATTGTCCGGCTTTTGGTGTGGTGTGAACCTTTTTGCCTTTCGCCGCTGAGGCATAGGTGATGGTAATTATTATTACTCTATCTAAACAAATCTCATTGATTTATGTCTTTTCTTTGGTGAACTTTGATTTTGTCAGTTCAGATTGTATTTTTCCATGTGGTTGGCCTTGGTTCGGCATTTACCTTGCTTGCCCTTCGTAAACTCGATTGCGTAGCTATTGTGTTTCCAACTTCTATCTGAAGTACAATGCCCGAAGCCCATATCTGGTAAAGTGATACAATAAGTTGCATCCCTTATCATACTTCGGTTTGCTGGGGTTGTTATTCTTTTTTGCATTATCCTTAGAAATATTTGTTTGTTTCCGTTTTGCTATTCCTCTGATTACTGAGACAAGTTTGTATCATATCTTGCAAGTTATGATCAACAATTTTGGGGAGTCCCCGAGTCTTTAGCTAAGCTACGGAGCTTTCATGTGTCTGGCGACAAACAGTGGGTAATACAAGTCAGTCCCCGAGTTCTCACTCGGGCTATCGAGTTCTTACGTGTGCTTCAAAGAATATCTCGGATCATGCAGCAGTCCCCGAGTTACAAACTGAGTTGCCGAAATATAATTCATGGCTCATTGCAGAGAATACTACGGGGTAGTCCTCGAATCATCGCTCAAGGTGCCGAAGTTTAATGCACATTTTTAGAACAATAAACAATCATAGGGCAGTCCCCGAGTCAATGCTCGAGGTATCGAGGTTTAATGCATAATCCGAAATAAGGGATAATACGGTGCAGTCCCCGAGTCATTGCTCGAGGTGCTGAAATTTAACACATAATTCAAAATAAGAAATAACACCGTGCAGTCCCCGAGTCACTGCTCGAGGTGCTGAAATTTAACACATAATTCAAAATAAGAAATAACACGGTGCAGTCCCCGAGTCACTGCTCGAGGTGCCGAGGTTTACTACATAGTCTTAAAAAATAGAAACAACATTGTGTAGTCCCCGAGTCGCTGATCGAGGTGCCGAGGTTCAATACACGCTTGATACTCCAACTTGATGCATCACATCATGACGTACAACATATGGCTCCTAAGTGTAGAATGGGCGAAGTAAAGATATGTTCCATGGTCTTTTTGATTCGTCGCCGGCTTTGTTTGCCTTGTTATTTTCTGGTGACTGAGCATCAATTAGGTAATATGCATCATTATGTAATGCTTTACTCATGATGAATGGTCCTTCCCATGGGGGTGAAAGTTTGTGCATGCCGGCTGTGCGCTGCACTAGCCGAAGAACTAAATCTCCTTCTTTAAAAACTCTTGGATTGACTTTCTTGATGTGATATCGTCGGAGGTCTTGCTGATAAATAGATGATCTTGATAATGCCAATTCCCTAGCCTCTTCTAGCAAATCGACATCGTCTTGCCGAGCTACCTCATTTACCTCCGCGGTTGTGTACTGGGTCACTCTTGGCGAATCATGTGTTATGTCGGCTGGAAGCACAGCTTCTGCCCCATATACCAGAAAAATGGGGTATACCCTGTTGACCTATTTGGGGTAGTTCCGAGGCTCCACAGTACTGCTGGTAGTTCCTCGATCCAGCATCCTGCCGACCTTTGCAGAGGTTCGACCAGCCGGGGTTTTATTCCGGACAATACTAGCCCATTTGATCTCTCTACCTGCCCGTTTGATGTTGGGTGAGCCACCGAGGCAACATATAGTCTTATGTGTTTCTATTGGCAGAATCTAGCAAAGGCTCATTCAGCAAAATTTGTGCCATTGTCCGTAATAACACTGTGTGGATAACCATATCTCAAGATAATATCTTTGAGGAATTTTACTGCTGTTGGTCCATCACATTTTCTTATTGGTTTTACCTCGATCCACTTTGTGAATTTATCCACCATGACTAGAATGTGAGTCATTCCGCCCCGGTCTGGCTTGAACGGACCTACCATATCCAAGCACCATACAGAAAATGGCCAAGTAATTGGTATTGTCTTTAATTCGGACGAGGGCATATGTATCTTACTGGCGTATCTCTGGCAACCATTACATTTTTCTACCAATTCTTTTGCCTCCTTCAACGTCGTCGGCCAATAAAATCCATGCCTAAATGCCTTGGACACTAAAGCTCTGGACGAGGCGTGATGCCCGCATTCTCCCTGATGTATATCCAGGAGTATTTCCTGGTCTTCTGCCGAGTCAACACATCTTTGCAGCACGCTTGTGACGCTTCTCTTATACAGCTCGTTGTTTATGATTGTATAAGCTTTTGCTCTTCTTATTGTCTGTCTAGCCAGTACCTCATTACTCGGCAAAATTGCGTCCTTGAGGAAGGAGAATATGGGTTGCGCCCATATCGGTGTGATTTTCTCTGGAATAATTTCACTGTCGATTTCCATATTTTCTGCCGACATAATAGCTTTGTATTTTTCTGTATTCACTCGTGCGATGGCCGGGTTCACTTTCAGAAAGTCCGGGTTGCATTCTTTGTCGATTTCCATTGGCACACTTCCTTCTTTCAATTCTGTCGATATATGAATTGACTCGGACTCTGGTGATGGTGTAATCGATGGTTTTCTCAGGTGCTCTAGGGCGATACCTAGGGGAATTGACTGCCTAGTTGATCCGAGTTTTGACAGTGTATCTGCAGCGTCATTTTCCGCCCGAGGTATATGATGAAACTCGCATCCATCGAAGTATCCACTGATTTTTTGCACATGGAATCTATATAGGGCCATATTCGCATCTAATGCGTCCCAATTGCCTGATACTTATTGTACTACTAGATCTGAATCCCCGTAGCATAGGATCCGACGTATACCAATCTCTTTTGCCACCTTTAACCCATGGACGAGTGCTTCATACTCGCCTACATTGTTTGATGCGGCGAAATGTATTTGCAGCACATATTTCAGCTGATCTTTTTTCGGCGAAGTTAACACTATCCCTGCCCCCAAACCATTTCTCAGCTTGGATCCATCAAAATGCATTGTCCAATAATTTGGATCTGGTAATGGTGGCTCATATTGTACCTCGGCCCAATCCGCAAAGAAGTCGGCCACTGCCTGAGATTTGATTGCATCTCGCCTATCGAATTGTGGAGCATGAGGTGATAACTCGATTGCCCATTTTGCTATTCGGCCACTTGCATCTTTGTTGCTCAATATCTAGGCTATGGGCGCTTCACAAATCACTTTTATCGGATGTTCTTTGAAGTAATGTTTAAGTTTTTTCGCCGACATGTATACTCCACAAGCCATCTTTCGGTAGTGCGGGTAGTTCTGTTTTGAGGCCGATAGTACCTCGCTTAGGTAATATACCGGCCTTTGTATTGACTTATCACCTTCATTCCGTTCTACGACAACCACCGCACTTACCACTCTGTTAGTGGCAGCTACATAAAGTAACATAGGTTCTTTTGACAGTGGAGAGGCCAAGATTGGTGCTGTGACCAATATCTTTTTTAACTCATGAAACGCATTATGTGCCTGTGGTGTCCAAATGAACTTATTAGACTTTTTCATCAGTTGATATAGAGGTAATGCCTTTTCCCCTAGCCGACATACAAATCGACTCAGCGAGGCAAGGCAGCCCGTGAATTTTTGTACATCATTTAGACACCTCGGCAATTCCATTTTTTCAACTGCTCGGATTTTAGTTGGATTTGCCTCTATACCTTGGCTAGATACGAGGAAACCGAGTAACTTTCCAGCCGGCACACCGAAGGTACATTTTTCCGGGTTAAGCTTCTTTCGGAACCTTCTCAAGTTCGCGAATGTCTGCCGAATATCATCCAGGAGTGTTTTGCTCTCTTTGGTTTTTATAACCACATCGTCTACATATACTTGTACATTTTTTCCTATCTGGTCATGTAGACACTTTTGCATGCATCTCTGGTATGTTGCTCCTGCATTAGGCAGGCCGAATGGCATGGTGCGATAGCAATAAGCCCCGTATGGGGTAATAAACGCAGTCTTTATTTGATTGTCCGGATTTAACGGTATCTGGTGGAAACCAGAATACGCGTCTACAAATGACAACAGCTCACAACCAGCGGTGGAATCAATGACTTGGTCTATCCTAGGTAAAGGAAAAGGATCTTTGGGACACGCCTTGTTTAGGTTCGTGTAATCGATACACATTCGCCATACGACGGCTACATTTGGGTCATCCTTTTTCTTTTCCACTAACACCGGATTTGATAGCCAATCCGGATGAAGCACTTCCATGATGAACCCGCCGCAAGGAGCCGAGCTATCTCATCCCCTATTATTTTTCTCCTGTCTTCGGCGAAGCGGCGGAGAGGTTGCTTCACCGGCCTTGCTCCTGGCCTTACATGCAAAGAGTGCTCAGCCAACTCCCTCGGCACACCTTGCAGGTCTTGAGTTGACCATGCAAAGATATCCTGATTCTCACGGAGGAAGTTGGTGAGCTCGCCTTCCTATTTGGCATATAGGCCGGCACCAATCGTGATGGTGAGCTCTGGGAAATGCTCATCTATCTGGATCTTTTTTGTCTCTTTAGTCGGCTGGAAAGAAACACTTCCATGTGGGTTGGCTAATGCCGGCATATTCAGCTATGCCGACTGAGCGAGAGCCGCTACCTCCTGAATCCTTCTTTTTTTTCTCTTGCAATCACGAATGACTCGGCCAGGTTTGATCCGGCCGAAGCACACTCCATCGACTTTCTGTAATCTCCGGCTACTGTTATCACCCCTTGTGGTCCGGGTAACTTCATTTTCAAATAAGTAATGTGGCAGCTACTCATGAATTTTGCCAATGCTGGCCGTCCGAGTAAAGCATGATAGCAGCTTTCTAGGTCCACCACTTCAAATTCCAAATTTTTAGCTCTGCAATTTTCCCTTGTGCCGAATAGTACATCTATTCGGATTTTCCCAATGGGTTCACACGAAAGTCCCGGGACTATTCCATGGAATGTGGTTCTCGTGGATTGCAGCATATTTTGTGCTATTCCGAGTTGGTGCATTGTATCTTTGTACATGATGTTGATACTACTGCCATTGTCAATGAGTACCTTTGAGAATTTTACATTGATGTTGGGCCCGGCAAATGTCGGATCTAGTACGAGTGCGTAAGACCCTGGATTCGGCATTATCTTCGGGTGATCCTTTATGCTCCAGGTTATTTCCTGATCGGACCAAGGCACGTATCTTGGTACCGCCGGCATAACAGCATTTACTTCCATATGCCGGCGTTGTACACTTTGCCTATCTTGCTGTTCTGTTGTGAACACACAATATGATTGATGATGCTCCCTGTAATCATTACGTCCGTTGTTTCCGGGGTTTGTCCTTCCATCCTGACCTTGATTTATCACTTGATGCACTGCATCTCTCCGGTCCATGTTGTCATACCTCGGCGGAGGTGGTGGTAACATTAACTGCTGCGCATTTGCTCCAGTTAGCTATGGCTGCTGCTGCTGATGCGCTTGATGAGGGGGCGCTTGCATGCCCGCCGGGTTCCCCATTGCATTTTTCATCCAAGCACATTGACGAGTTGTATGATTAGCCGGCTTGGCCAGGTTTGGAGTGTGAAACTTACATGGTTGATCCAACATGGACTCAAACGTGTATTTCGGCCTTTCCTGCCACTACTTCTTCTGTTCTGGTGTCCACTGTTTCTTCC
Organism: Avena sativa; assembly: GCA_916181665.1. Classification (NCBI taxonomy): domain Eukaryota; kingdom Viridiplantae; phylum Streptophyta; class Magnoliopsida; order Poales; family Poaceae; genus Avena; species Avena sativa. The sequence continues at coordinate 339,832,326 of OV702281.1, forward strand.
CTTCATTCCTCGGTGTCCACTGCTGAGGACCATTTTTCTGTCGCTGACTGTTTCCGTGACTCGGCTGATCTTGTACTACTGTTGCAACCTGATTGGAAGCATATCTGTAATCCGGTCTTTCCTCCCTTCTTCTACCTCAGAATTCATTGCGCCTTGATGACCCAGCTGCATCTCTGGTATATTGATCCTAGTGCTCCCGATGCTCTGCAGACATTAATTCTGGTTGCGTCGGAACCCCTAAAGCATACGAATCTGCTATCCTGATAGTCTCTTCCAATGTAGTCGGCATATCTCTTTGCAGCCTTTGCCATAACACACTTCCATATCGGCAGCCTTGAGCAAACCAAGCTATTGCTTGAGACTCTATAACTCCTTCACATGAGTTTCTGAGGTTACACCACCGAGTCAAGAATTCTATATATGTTTCATTCAGCCTCTTCTTGCACATAGCGAGCTGTTGTGGCCTGTTTGGCCTTTTATAGGTACTGGTGAAGTTGCTGACAAACATCTCTTCAAAATCTAGCCAACAGTTGATACTGCCTGCTAGCAGATTGTTCAGCCACACTCTGGCTGGTCCTTCCAGCATCTGTGGGACGTATCTCACCACCCATCGTAAGTTTCCACTAGCTATTTTCACCGCAGTGGCATAGTCAATCAACCAATGCTGCGGTTTTGTGCTCCCATTGTATGTTTTCGTGCCTCTTTCCAGTTGAAAGTTTGGCACTGGTGGTTCGCCCATGATCCGAGGTCCGAAACACGCCGGACCAGGCGGACCCTGTTCCTCCAATAACTCGGACCGATATAACCTGTCGAGTTTTAACCTTGCATCACTTGATGGCAAGTTTTTGTAAATGATTCTCTCCTGTATTCCATAATGGTTATTCCCACCATGTCATGCATACTCCATATCTGTGTAACCATCATTGTACCTCTCGTTTGCCTGATTATGGTGAGCTGGTCTCATTTCTTGCTCTTGCCGAGGCTCATACCTCGGCTGAGGTTTGGGTGGTGGGTCTCTCCTTCCCTCTGCCGGGTTATTGTTCTCATGATTTCCTCTTCCGAGGTCTCCATTGCCTCGGCTTCCGTTGCCTTTGTTGGCACGGCCGGGGTTTCTATCGCCACTGTTACCTCGGCTTCCATTGCCTCTGTTTTCATTGACCTTTCTAGCTACTGCCGGATCATACGAAACAATTTGCTTATTTATTTTTCCTGAAGTTACTGCTCTATCTTTTCGCGCGTTGTTTACGCGTGAGGATGCTACTGCCGATGATAGTGCGGGCGCTGCTCCAGCCGAATGAACCATACGTGAGGCTCCCGGTCTTGCCGGGTCAGCCCTAAGCATTTCTTCATTCTGCTGGTTCGCAATGCGTACCATCTCATTCACTCTTTCTTGTTGTTTCTGCCGGGCTTCGCCAGTTAACCCTTCTAACTCCAATGCAGTGGCATTTGCCGCCCTTAGGTTCTTTGTCGGGGTACTATACCTCGGCAAGCCTAGATCAACTGAATCAGCCTTATGAGTCTTGTGCTCTTTGTTGATATCATTCATGAGATTTTTTCCTCTCAATCTTATTCATCTACCCGCTCGGGGGCAACATCTAGTTTGTTTGCCTTAGAATATTCTCGCAGGGTCCTGTTCAAGGACTCCCGCAAGGCCGACACATTTTTCGCCTCTACCAGCACTTTTTGCCTAGTCTCTTCTAACTCCGCCTGAGCGTTAGCCGGATCAAGTATCGGCGTCACAGGCGTAGTTAGATTATCTATAGTTGCCTAGAGAATATTCTCTGGTCTTTCCAGAGGTGGCCATCTTACCCTTGCTGCCTTTGGGGTTGTCTCCTGCACCTTGGCTGACTTGGCTGCCGACGGATCTACCTCGGTGGGCTGTGGAGCTGCTTGCTTCGTGGTCACATGTCCTCCTGCCGCCGGGTCCTTGCTCGATCCGGCGCCTGCTCCTGCCGCCTGTACCGTGGCTGCGACCATCACCTCGACGCTGCCGATGGGGTGCGCTCTATGCAGACCGTTAGCGGCACTGAGGGGAGTCTCTCCTGCATCAATAACCCGGTGAGGATAAACGCAGGAGGTGTCGACGCCGACGTAGACCTTGTGCGTGCCCAAGTTGATGAAGACGCCGTTGCGCGGAGGTGCTTTCCTCCTGAAGCTGCCTGCGTTATTGCTGACATAGTCCCGGAGATTAAATCTCTGGACTAAGCCAGAGACAACGCGCTCGCCGGTGTGGATGAAGTTTCCCTTCTGGATCTTGACTCCAACTAGCACCGCTGATGGCCCCACGGTGGGCGCCAACTGTCGTGGTGGTGGCACGGCAGATGCCATGGGTAGGCTAAAGTATGGGGTCAATGGATGCTAAAGGGATCCGGAGAGGGGAGATGTAGTGATTTCTACACTCAAATTACTAACATGTAGATCTTTATTTCTCCTCTTGAGGACTACAAATGCTCCTTGAGCTGTTTGCGGGAAGAAGAGAGCTACTTCATGAGCCTTACGGCGTAGAATGAATCGATCCCCTCCTCAGGCACCAGCGTACCCCCTTATAAAGAGGTGCGTTGGTTCCTTCTAGGGCTGACGTGGCAAGCATATTCTTGGAATATGCTTGTCCCAATATGGTAACTCGGCGGCCTCCTTTCCGTGTCCCCCTTCTATCGGCGGCAATGTTCCAGAGACCTTCACATGTGCGCCTCGGGCTCCCTAACTATCACCTCCATGAACTTCTTCCGCCCTTCTGTTGCTCTGCTCCTTGCCCCTTGTGCTTGGCTCTGTCTAGATCCCTCCTAGCCAGTGACTATGGTTTTACTATAGGCACTTCCTTCTTCTACAAGCTTCGTGTTACTCGGCCTTGTCTCGCATAACTCGGCTCGGCCTTCACCTGCATTCAAGTTAGCCAGACTCATTCGGCCGACTTAACTCATATGTCGGCCGGATAAGGTGTTACTCATTCTACACTTGCCATGGCATCGCTTATGTCGGTCGACTCTTATCTGACCCGGCCGACACAAACAATAACTCGGCTCATGACAAGGGAGATTCCTTCCGTCTTTCCCATGTCTTGACCCTATCCGGGGTCACCTCCCCAACAATCCAAGAGTTTCCTTGAGTCTTGGAAGTTATTACTACTGTAATGACCTCTCCTTATCCTTTTTGTTTGCTTTTTGTGCCAAGAATGGCCTCTAATAAGAGGGAACTAAGATTTGGGGAGTTGCTGTCCCGAAACAGATTTCTGTCCTCCACGAAAAATATTAGTGAGGAGGCTCTGTAACTCGGATTAATCTCAAAATTTACGAATAAATTCTCCAGTATGTTGGATAACTTTCGTTAGTTCAACACTTTTTGATTTGAGCAAAAGAAGATGTTCGAAAAAATTCGTTTCTACCTTCTGGTCAGTTTTGACAGATTTCTACCATTATTTGCATTTGCTTCTTATTGATTTCTTTTTGAGCCAAGAATAGTCTCTAATGAGAGGGAACTAAGATTTGGGGAGTTGCTGTCCCAAAACAGATTTCTGTCCTCCACGAAAAATATTCGTGAGGAGGCTCTGTAACTCAGATTAAGCTCAAAATTTACGAACAAATCCCCCAGTATGTTGCATAACTTTCGTTAGTTCAACACTTTTTGATTTGAGCAATAGAAGATGTTTGAAAATTTTTGTTTCTACCTTCTGGTCAGTTTTGACAGATTTCTACCATTATTTGCATTTGCTTCTTATTGATTTCTTTTTTAGCTCTCTTCAGGTAAATTGAGTTTCTTTGAAGGGGTTACTATAGTAGATTATGTTTTTAGTGAAAAGCCATGCTGTTCCAAAGCTTTGCCAGTGGTCTAATATCTTTTGAATACACTAATGTTGCTAATGAAGATTGTGTGAAGTTTTGTATGAAGGAAAAAAATTTAGGTGTAGAGAGAGAATGATGCAATGAGATGAAGGATGGACAAAAGCTCAATCTTGGGGATGCCACCATGGTGTCACCCCAAGAAATATATAAGAGGTACAAGCGTCAAAGCTTGGTGATGCCCAAGGCATCCCCTTCTTCATCAATAAAAAGCTCAGGTCTGTCTAGACACTTCACTTTTATTGTTTCATGCACAGTTGTGTTGTTCTTGGAGCGTCTTAGTTTTCATTTGCTTTGCTTAGCTTGTTTAGTTTGCTTTAGAAGTTTGGACCCCCGTTCTCGTTGTGTTGTTTTTCCAATAAGTTTGATTGGTGTTTGGAAAGGAGTAGTAAGTTCTTGCTGGAAGTGCAAGAGGAGCTTGCATTGACTGTGACTTATACTTTAGCATGACATGCTAGGTGTTGTTTTAGCATTATGCTTAGTGATTATTGATGTATCATGTCTTGTTCCAAACAATTGGGATTGCTCAGTGTGCCTTGAAGAAATTATGCATTGTTTTAGCATGCAAAAGCATAGTATTGTAGTATTCTCCTTTGATGTTTTGCTTGGGTTGACTTGGCACATGCTCACACCATGTTATGACTATGACAAGTCACCATTAGCCTCTATGATCATTTAGTTCTTGACTTGTAATAGCACTCTTTGCTTTGATTAGTTTGCTTTGTTGCATTGCATAATTCTGGCCATTATTGCTCTCTTAGTTCGTTGCTCCCAGTCTTTTTCTAGCCTCCACTTGTATGAGTAAGTTCTACTCATGCTTCCAACTCCTAAGAAACCAAGTTATTCCAAAGTGTCCACTATAAACTCATATGCATGGTGTGTTACACCATTCCAAGTATATTATTGTTTTTATCTATCTTCCAATTAAAAACTATTTTGTTATGTGAAAACTTAGTGATTAAAGCCCTCACGAACTTGATGGCACATTTTATTCTTTGCCCCTAATAAACTTGAACCATTGAGGCAACTTTGTTGTATATGCTTGCACTTATAAGTTGGGATTAGCAGAACCGTGCTGTCACGGGGAACATTTTCAACATTGCACTTGTACTTTTTGTACTCCGTTGATATCATGCTCTTTTGTCTATTGATGTTACCGGTGTGAAATGAAGTGGGAACTTGTAAGTCCATGGAGTTTGTATTCTGTGTTAGAGAAATGTCTGGGCCGCTAGCCTAAGCCATGCATAATCATGGTGGAAACTTGCAGCATCACCATAGTGACATCTATGAAGCATTCTTCTTATTAAAAAGACACATTGAGAAAAGAGGAAAGAGAGAAAAAAGCACCATATTCCCATGGTACATAAGAAGAATTGCTGAGATGCTCATTTTATGCTTGCCTTGTCATTTTGGTTATGGGAAAGCTCATGTACCATGTGCAAGGGGTACCCCGTTAGCGGTTCTCAATGATATGCAAATACTCATAGTGACAAGAACTTGCCTGGGCCCTAAGTTGAGTATCCATGAGGTGTAGCCCTCATAGTCAAGGGACTTGAGATTGCCAACTTATACTTTGTCAAGCATATACTCCAGCTTTGCCACTTTAACCTTAACCACTTCAAGATGCTTATGATAGGGGCAATGAGGGCTGAAAGCTAATAAGTACCATAATTTTTCGAAGCGCTTTTTGAAACTTGTAATCCCTGCTTCCTTTACAAAAGGCCTTTCTTCCACCATTATTTGAGTCTCCACCTTCTACCTTTATGCACAATTAAGAGAGCATAGTTGTCATTCTGTGTGCAATGTTCCATAGCTTATTAATTGATGCATATTGTGTTATTACTTGTTCATGTGTTATCTGTTTCTAGTCACCCTTGTGAACTTTGCAGGTGTCCTATGCATTATATTGCTACTCTATGAGGGACAAGCTGATTGCCACTATGCTATGTTTTGTCCATGTGAAATAAACAAACGTTTTTCAATGCATTTTATTCATGATCTTTATTTGTAGCTTGCCATGTTGCATGCATAATTACTATGTCCTATTGTTAGAACTCCATCTTTCATGCACATGTTTAGAGTTCTTTGATCCCAGCTTTCAATGCTTTCAAATGGTTGGATCTTTATTGTGAGGGTGCATGTCACCTCAAAAATTATTCTTTTATCACTTACCTACTCGAGGACGAGCAGGAGTTAAGCTTGGGGATGCTGATACGTTGGTAACATATCTATAATTTTGGATGCTCCATGCTTGTTTAGTATCTATTTTGCTTTACTTCTCTACACTTTGAGGTGCTTTTTACATGTTTTCTGGTACTAACCTATTAACAAGTTGCAACAGTGCCAGATGCCTGTTTTCTGCTGTTTTTGGTTTCAGAAAAGTTAGTAAGGAAGTATTCTCGGAATTGGTCGGGACAAACGTCAAAGTCAATTACTTTCCGTGGGGAACAAGAAGTCTAGAGGAGAGCCAGAGGGGCCGGCCAGGGGGGCCAGACCCACCCCAGGCGCGGGGGCAGGTGGACCCGCGCCTGTCTAGGGTTTGGCGACCCTGGTCGCCTCCCGGTCTCACCCCTTCGCCTATAAGAAGCCCTTGATACAGAAACTCTCAGAACCCAATCAGAAATCCACGAAACCGTCTGTAGCCGCCGCCACCATCGTCCCTGGATTGGGGGATCTGAAGCTCTTCCCGGCACCCTGCCGGAGGGGAGATCATCCCGGAGGCCTTCTCTTCGGTATGATTTGTGAGTAGTTCCACCTTCGACTATGGGTCCATGTAGTAGCTAGATGGTTGTATCTCCTCCTTTGTGCTTTCATGTATAGATCTTGTGAGCTCCGTTCATGATCAAGATCTAATCTATTTGTAGTCATGCATGTTGTGTTTGCGGGGATCCGATGGATATTGAGATTATTATGTTGGTTTGATTAATGGTTCTATCTTTATGATTCTATCATGTCTGTGTTGTCTGTGATCTTCCATGCTCTCCGTTGCTAGTGGTTATCTTGGCCAAGTAGTTACTAGTGACTCCAAGAGGGAGTATTTATGCTCAATAGTGGGTTCATGCCTCTAGTTTACAAGGGAAGTGAAAATAATCTCTTCGGTTGTAGATGTGTTGTTGCTACTAGGGAGAAAACCACGTTCTCTTGTTCATGGAACATGTGGACTGTTTACCTTACACACTTTGCTTAAAGCAATTATCTGTTGCTTGCAACTTAATACTGGAGGGGGTTCGGATGATAACGTGAAGGTGGACTTCTAGTCATAGATGAAGTTGGATTATGGTCTATGTATATTGTTGTATTACCCAATCAACCTCATAGGATCTTTCTGGATAGTAATTGCATTGTTATGCCTTGCTCAGTTCTTGTCAATTGCCTCGCTGTAATTTGTTTACCCTTCATGCCATGTTGTTTATATAAGGAGAGCACCTCTAGTGAACTATGGACCCCGGTACAATCTTTACCATTGATACATCTTCCACTGTTACTTGTTTACTTGCTGCAAACCATTATCTTCCACACCATATGTTTAATCCTTTGTTACAGCAAACCGGTGAGCTTTACAACCTCACTGATTCGTTGGGGCAAAGTCTTGAGTTTGTGGTGTGCAGGTCTCCACATTGTTTGCAACACCTGTGTGACGTTTCCTTCCTCCTTCTGGTTCGATAACCTCAGTCTCTACTGAGGGAAGACTTGCTGCGTGCTGCTTCACACCTTGCTCTTGGGGTTTCCAACAAAGCGCTTCCACATCAAACACTAGGCGCCATCAAGCTTTCTGGTGCAGTTACTGAGGAATCTACTTCAACCTCTTCCACCTCGTCAAGCACTATCACTAACCATTTGAAACCTTCTCCTTTTGTTTCCTCTGTTACCTTGTCGTGTTTCGTGTTTGTCATCTTAGAGTTGTTTCTGAACTCTCCTTTCATAAGTTGACCATGAGATACCCCGTGTGCTGTTGAGTGTGTTTCCCTCTTATCCTTAGAATAACCCAGTTTCTTTCTCTCTCTATCTCTCTTCCTACCTTAGGAATCTCGAGTCAAGATTCTTGTAAGGGGGATAGACCTATAACACCCTAGTTTTAGTTAATCTTATATTAGGGTTTGTTTGTGCATCATGAGCATCATCTTATAAAAATGCTTGCAACAAAAAAGAAAGAAAAACCCTAAACCCTAATCTCCCCCCTCTCTTTGAAACTATTTCAAACGGTTTTAAATATTTAAAAAAAGGTCAAAAATTTGTGAAGCCCAAAATGTTACAAGGGCCTCACATTATTTTAAATGATTTACAAAATATGTGGCATTTTTAAATGCCCAAAAACAATTTTGAAATGAATATACAAAGAGAAATGAGGAAACAGAAAATAGAAAAGGATTTAGGAAATAAAAAAAGCTAAACCTAAGCAGGCCGGCCCAGAGCTTCCTCCTGCGCTATCCGTCGCCTGTGCACGCAACCAGCAACCGCACGGCCCACCCTAGCCCAATACTACTTCGGTCAGAAGCATCGTCGTCGTCCACCTCGCGTCACACCCGAAGAAGCTGCTGTTGCCGCCGTGTAGCTCACCGCCGCCAAGATGCGTGTCGCCGCCCTGGTCATCTACAAAACTGCCTCCGAAGCCACTGTGAACCCTAGCTTGTCCTTATCCTATCTCTTCCCGGAATTCCCCTCCTAGCCGAAACACTAGCTCCCAGGTCCTCCTCCTCCCTGTCGTCTCTGGCTACCCCTAGCCTCTCCGACTTTCCCAGGAGGTTCGCATCACCATCCTTGTTCATCTCCCACCAACCACGCAAGAAGGCGTGCCTCGTATTGCCTGGAATCGAGCTTGATGTATCGACGGCCACCACAGTCGTCGTTGCCGATTCTCCGGCTTCTGACCTCGCCCCACTGCCCTAACACCACCCTCATGTTCGTGGTGAGCCGCTGGTACTCTGGCACCTCTCTGTTCCTACCTCTCTTCCTCTATCGAGTCCACGTCATGCAACTGCCGCCGTCATCGTTGTCCGCCCTCGCCGACCATGCTCTGTTGTCCAATAAATGGCGGCACCACCACTATATGGTAGCCCGCGCCACGCTCTCTCCAACGCCCCCATCCACGCATGCGCGTATGCCCCCTATCTCTCGCCTTGCGTTTGATCTGAGGATCAATCCTCGGCTGGCGTTAGCATGACGTCATGCCTACGTCATAATCCCCTTTTCTTATTAAAATATTTTCTGAAATTAATAAACTTATGACATGTGGGTCCAAGTGGATAAATAATTTAAATATTCCAAAAATGTTGTCTAATTCCCTAGAATGATTTAAAATGGATTTAAATTGTAAAAAATCATAAGTAATTCATTATAAGTTAGAAAAATATATATAATATATCAAAATGTTCAGAAAAATGAGAACTACCATTTAAAACTATAATCATGCATTGTTAAGAAACTTTAATTACAAGTTTAATTATAAGAACCAATTGAACCCCGTAGGTGATTCCGAGGTTCCCCTGAATTAGGGTTTGCATCCCTCGGAACCCCGTTTAAATTGTCAAGCATGTTTTATGTGTTCATTACAACACTATTTAACTTGTCATGTCATCATCCTTGCTTGATCATTGCATCGATGCCATGTGTTGAATGTTTCCCTTACTTTCCGGTGTTTGGTTCTTCCCGGTAAAATACAATATCAAGATCGAGATCAAAGACCGAGATCAACACCATCAAAGATCGAAGAACAATATTTGACCAACTGTAACCAAGTAAAGTACAAGATGTCCGGAGCTCTACTTTCTGCTTATCAACAAGCAAAGGCAAGCATAGCCCCACCATGATACAATCCATGCTTTCAAAGTATTTCAATTCTTGCCATGATGCATATGATTCTACTATGGTCTTTTATCGATAGTAGAGTATCCTATCTGTTGCATTACTCCCTTTGAGATTATATTACCTGATCCACTCCTCCTAGCATAACTAGGTTTGGCATGTGTGTACGACTAGAGCTTATATGTGTGTCTTGCTTAGTCATGCTTAGCTGTTGGTGCTAGTTCATCCAGATGATGTATCAGATATAGGTAATCTATTATGACAGTAGAACGAGATATACTGATGACGTGAGATAAGTGGTAAAGGTTAAACATGGTAAGGCTTGTATGGGAGGCCAAAATGGGATGTGGTTTTTTGCAGTCCCATACTCGCCACCACTAAGACCCGAGTTCTTGCCTTTGGAACCAGACGAGCGTACAACCACACAGGGCCTGGACAACCTCACGAGTAACTAACTTGCCTAGTAGACTTCATGAGTCATATAGTTCGGGATTTCCATTCGACATATGCATAGAAAACCTTTTGAAAGATTTGTCGGGTGAAGGTGCATCAAAATAGGTAGGTAAGCATGGCCGGGGTTTCTTGGGGTGCATGGAGCCCCTAGTAAACCAACCTCGCGTCACATCTCTAGGGACCAGCTTCGGGATTTGACCCGTTAGGGTGGAACCATCCTTAGGGCGTGACTCATTGTCTTGGTGAAAGCAAGGTAAAGGTCATGTCCAACCACCCTCTGCCAGACTTCCAAGGAAGAGGGCTTATCTAGTGGTACTAAGAGTCGGTTGGTACATGTGGGTAAAGTTTTACATCCCTATAGGGTTAAATATTTTCAAAAAATCGTGTTCAAGATTATGAATGCTTGGTGATCAGATTCTAAGATCATAGATAACTATAACCTAATCATAAAACTTGGCAGATCAATGTGTGCTTAAGGATGCTTCCTCATGGGTACGAGGGGGTGATCCTAGTTGAGATGTGAGGACTTGGTGGATATCAAAAGATGATGATAAATACTTTGGATATGTCGCTCTCTTGTCCCTTTTTAAAATATTCTGATTAGACGAGCTTTTTCTCCCTCTTGTTTTATAAACAAAGATAGCTTTATGCAAAACAGCCCCACCAGCCATAAGTCTTGCTGAGTACACCCTGTACTCACCATTTCTTTGTTGATACTTTTGTAGCAGAGTAAGTGTTCCCCTGAAGAGAAGTTTGATACGACATCAACACCGATGAGTAGGTTGGGTTTCCTGGACGGCAACCTGGAATATATGGGTTGGGACGTCATCATTATGCTTCAGGCCTCTTAGGCCATTTTTTAAGTCTACTATACTTAATATCATAGCTTTCCTTCCGTTGTTTGATGTTTGTGGTCAGTGACCTCTACTTGTAATAATTTGGTTCTTTGCTTAGTTATGAGCTTGCTGTAATAATTTTATGTCGTAGGGTCACTAACGTGTTACCGATTCTTCATTGGATATCCTAGAGCTCAAGGTCTAGCTTATGTTAGGCTAAGGTCTGGGATTTGTTTATCCCTGATCCCAGGGTGTCACATTGAATTGGATGGACAAGGATGAAACCGGGGCAACTCAGAGTCGGCCCGTAAGTTGACCCGTGCTAATTTTGTCAGTACATTATACTTTAGATATCATGCATCAGCTTTTCTTTAACCGAACTAGTAGGAGAGTATCTTTACATATGAATGACGGCTATACAAACGAGGAAAGACATATGCCAAGTACATTAGTATATTTTATCCCCCCTTTGACAAGGTCGTGTTAGAAACTAGAGAAAAGCGTAGGAATTTGGGAGGATTGAATTCATATAGAAAAAACTCACACGCTAACATTTGAAAATAAAGGTTTTATTCATCAAGATCTCATCTAACAATTCATTTCACATGAATTATAGAGCAAATCAAACATGAGATCCTACCTCTCTTCTCTTCGTGTCTAGAATCCTACATTTTCTATTATGGTATCTGAACAACAATACCAAAGTGCCCTTGTGTTTTGGTTTTCTCTATGGATCTAGGATCATGACATGTGAACTTCACTGTTTTCCTATTGCTATGTTTGGAACACAAGAATTGTGTGTACATTCCAAATGGGCCCCTCGCTAAGGTTTTTATTATTTTCCCTAGTGATAACCATAGCAAGATCTTCCTGAAGTGACATGATCTACCTGCGTAGTTTTCTAAAAGGTTGGGCAGCTAACTGTTGTGTGACGGCATATGCTGAAAAGAACGACATCATCCGATAGATCCAAGAGTTTGACCAATTGGTGGATGGGGAAGGCTTAGATGAGGAAGGTTGGGCTCATAGATACCAATTGGCGGAGCACATGATAATGATCTTTCCTAGGGAGGAAGATCATTGGCGCCATCGTGGAAGGGTGAATTGGATGTTGCAAGGAGATTCGAACTCCAAGTTCTTTCACGCTATTGCTAATGGGCGCATAATCAAATGTTTAATCAAATTTCTAACCACCAATGAGGGGACAATTTTGGATTTCAAAGCAATCCAATCTCACATTTACGCTTTCTATAGGGAGTTGATGGGGTCAAAGGAACCTCAGATGCTATCCCTTCGTCGGGATCTCTGGACTGGGGAGCAGAAGATCTCCGAGGAAGAAAACGAGGACTTAGCCCAGCCCTTTCTTCCAGAAGATCTTGAACGTGTTCTCAAGGAGACTAAGACTGACACGGCCCTTGCGCCGGATGGCTTCCAGTGGAATTGTTAGAATCCTTTTGGCCCTTGATTTTTAAGTTTCTTAACGACTTCATGCTTGGTAGAGTTGATATCTCGCATTTGAATTTTGGTGTTCTTTCTTTGATTCCTAAGGTCCCTGGCATGGATGACATTAAGTTGTTCTGCCCTATTGCACTCATTAATGTTGTTTTCAAGTTGATTTCGAAAGCTTTAGCCTCCAGATTGTCACTGGTAGCGCACCGGACGATCTCTATGTCCCAATCGGCATTCATCAAAGGTAGAGTCATCCATGATGGTGCTTTGGATCTTCATGAAATTGTTCACGATCTCAAAGTCGGGAGTGACAAAGAAGTGATTCTCAAATTAGACTTTGAAAAGGCCTACGATAGAGTGAGTTGGCCTTTTCTCAAAGAGGTTCTCATTGGGAAAGGGTTTGACTCTGTCTTGGTCCATAAGCTGATGCAGCTTGTAACTGGAGGCCAAACTGCGATTAATATCCATGGTACTATGGGGCCTTACTTTAGAAACAAGCGGGGAGTGCGTCAGGGTGACCCCATCTCCCCTCTCTTGTTCGACTTCATGGCAAATGCTCTTGCAGCAATCCTAGAATCCGCGGTCTCGAAAGGCCACATTAAACGTGTTGTATCTCACTTAATTCTATGGGGAGTGTCCCACCTGCAATACACTGATGATACGATCCTTTTTATAGAGTTGGATGATGTGTTCCTCAACAATGTTAAATTCCTTCTCGTCTACTTCAAAATCATCTCAGGTTTAAAGATTAGCTTCCTCAAGAGTGAAGTTTTCGTGTTAGGAGTTGATCAGGCTGAGCAGAACAGGATTGCGAGGATATTGAACTGTAAGAACCTCCCCTTTCACTTACTTAGGGTTCCCAATGACTGATAGAAACCTCATAATGGTTGACTGGGAGGGCCTCATAAGCATTGTGGGGAAAAGAGTTGGGTCATGGTAGGGAATATTTATGTCTTCTTTGTCTAGGATAACCTAGATTAATTCATCCCTCTCCAGTCTTCCCATTTTCTCCATGGGTTTGTTCCTGCTGGCAGATGGTACTCATGCAGGTTTCGATAAACACATGGCTAGATTCTTCTGGGAAGGGTGGGGGATAAATGGAAGTGCCACTGGGTCCGCTGGCTAGATATTTGCAAGCCTAAAGACCTGGGTGGCCTGGGATGCTGAATTCTAGGATTCTCAATGTTTCTTTGATGCTCAAATGGATCTGGCATCTACTAAACCCCTTAGAAGAGCATAATCTATGGCACCGCCTGCTCCTGGCCAAATATAGCTATGCTACCTATATCCTCAATGTGCAAAGCCAAGGTGGCTCACAATTTTGGAGAAGTCTAAACAGAATCAAGCATCTGTTCAAGTTGGGGGTGAAATTTAAGCAGGGAGAAGGCTCCAGGATATGCTTTTGGACTGATTGGTGGATTGGGGAAGCACCACTGGTTGGCAGATATCCTAGATTGTTTGATATCTTCTCTGACCCCCTAATCAAGGTTGCCCAAGACTTAACCCATGAGGGAGGGAACCTAGGCTTTAGAAAAATCTTTGGGGAGGATTAACTTGCCCTATGGCACCTGCTGACCTAGGATCTTACAGGATGCCAACTCTCAGAGGAGAGAGATGTCATCACCTGGGCACTGGAGCCTTCGAGTAGTTTCACGGTTGCGTCGATGTATATGAAGCTGATCCAAGGCACTAATTCTCCCAAGGATAAAATCATCTGGAAAGCGGTCCTTCCCCTCAAGATTAAAAAATTTACTTGGCAGATGGCCAGAGGGCGCTTACCTACCAACAAGTTGACTCAGGATCGTCACGGGCCTACAGACAACAAGTGTTGCCTATGTTGTCATCCTGAGACGGCATCCCACATTTTTTTGGTTGCGTGCTAGCCAAATTTTGTTGGAGTGGCATTAGGAATATGCTGAATGTTAACTGGAACCCTTACTCCTTCAAGGATTTCCTCATATTATCCTTCATCTCTCCTCTAAGTCTATGAGACTAGTGTGGTCTCTGTTTGCAGCCAAGAGTTGGGCCATGTGGAATATTAGAAATAAATTTACTATTGAACAGGTCTTCCTAAAACAACCTGCTGACTGTATGTTCAAATTGATTATCTTCTTGCAGCTCTAGAGGCCCCAATTCAAGGATGTTGATCTGGAGGGACTGGAGGTGATGTTGAGCCTACTTCGCCATCTCCATCATGCGACGTACTCGCCACCATAAGCCTACACAGCATCTCCGACTTTAGCTCATGTTGCATTTTAGTCGTGTAGCGAGCTAGTTATGTTTGAGACTTGTTTGGTATTCCATATGTTTCTAGGTCTGTGACAAGTGTTTTCATGACCGTACTGTATGGTTAGACACTTGTGTGTTGTTGTGTTGCTGATTGTATTAGCAGTGGTGTTCGTACTATGTAAAACGTTGGTTTTATTAATTTAAAGTCTGTAAGTTGGGTTGTCTATGTTCTAAAGTGACATGTTCTATATTTTTTGATAAATAAAAAAGAATCTCCCACTATGCTTCGAGGGTGCAATCACCTACCAGGAATTTCAGGCGCCATGGTGCAATCCCAATCTGAATAGATAAGGGTTTCTTCTGTGTTCTCTCGACACAGTACACAATTGTACTACGCGGGGTGGAAGTGTTGTCTTTGAATTATGCTCTTGCTACCATTCTATAAAATTAGTAGGCAAACTTGCGAAGACATATCTTATGCCGCTATCAGCTCTGACTGGTATGATCCTACATGTCTATGTGTGAAGCGATGCACAAGTATGTTGAATTCACATTGTCGTGCGCCTGTATGCACGCCATGTTGTTGTTATTACTTGGTCATTTCTTCTTTCTTGAAGTGTCAACCAAAAAATACTTTGTGTTTGAGATGGTACAAATCACAATTTTATAAAATAACGGTTTCATAAGAAACTGGGGTCTAAGTTGTCTTTCCTGAAACATGTTATTTTTATAACTTTTTGGCATCCATATAAATAGGTTACCTCTCCTTCATGTATTGAAAGTTAGACGTTATTTCATATTAACAGGAATAAGAATTCTATGTGTACCTAAATTTGGAGAGAAGAATACTGGATCAACCTAAAAATAGACCGGACAGAAAAGAAGAGGTGCCTTGGTAATCCCTTGGTCATTACATCAACAAACTGTAGCACAGAGGGAAAATATAGAACCTGAACTTCACCAAGAGATGCCTTCTAGTGAATGAAGTGAATGCCAATATCAATATGATTGGTGTGACGATGTTGCACACTATTGAACTATTTTATGATGGTAGATTTATATTCAGATGGGTCACACTCGGAGATCGTGATGGTAGCACACTGGGACAGAGATTTGTACAAGTTTAGGCCTAGGACACACAATATCCGGTAAAAACCATATTCCTGTTTGGTGGTGTTTGGGATTGTCGCAGTGTGCTCGGGTGAGATCGAGATACAACTCGATATCACCTATGGTGGATGGTGGTAGAAGATGATCAGAGAGATGATCTCCCATTCGGTGTCCCTGTCCCCCCTTATATACACGATAGATGGATAGGGTTACACAGTGCCGAGATGGTTACAAGTGGGCCTATACAAAAACCCTAAGGAAGATATGTAGATCTGATCTTATCGGTGTAATCTGAAGGGGTTCCATGGAAGAAAATAAGTGTTTTCCTTACGACGAGAACAACATAGCCAAGATCTATATATGCAGATGTAAAGTAACGAGAGGGATTCAGTGTTCATACCCTTGAAGACCGAAAGCGGGATTATGTGCACGTTTAAATCTTGTTGATGAAGTCATTCGACATTGCCGACCTCAAGGTCAAGTACGCATCCAAGCGTCTAGCACCACAACTGGCGGTGCCTCCGAAGTACTACACACGTCCAGTGTAGAGGAATATCCTGGACTCTAGTACACCAAAGCAGCAGAAGAAAAAGATCAGGACCGACTCCAATTGCATGACAGCGTGTGTATGGCGGAGAAAGCTCTACCTCGCAGCGCATGTTTCAAACTATGGGAACACACATGAGAAGGGAGAGAGAGTTGAAGGCAGAATCGAATGGGATGATTTGGAGAAAGGGATATCCCCTTCTTATATAGGAGAAGGGGAGCACCCTTCCCTCAAAGTTCTAGAGTGGGACTATTCAAGAGGGAAGAGGAGGAGGCGGCGAACGATGGTGGGGATGGGCCCCACCCGCGTGCCTTGGCCCACCATGGCCTGTCAGTGGTGGGAGGGCAGGCCCCACCCCACGTGCCTTGCTCCTTGGGGTGGCTAGACCCCATGGGCCCTTCCCTCCGGGGAGGCCGATGTAGGTGGGCTGCCCCATATAATTAATTAAATTAATATTTATTCATTAATTCAAATATTTAATAATAAATAGGGATGTATTAATTAATTATTTACACTTCAAAACTCCTTTCGAACCCCTCCGAATCACTTCAGTTTCTCCCCCTTGGCGTCTCTACCCTTAAGTGTGTCATCCTTACGGTTCGGAAATGCCTAGACATGATCATGACCTCTCTTTGATCAATGACCAACAACGGAATCTGAAAACCCATGATGCCCCCATGCATTCCATGAATAACTTGATTGCTTGAAACTTAAATGTCGAGTCCCATTCCTTTTTCTCTACGATACTTGGTTTGTCAAGATCTAATCTCTGGTATTGACATACCTAGTGTGATCTTGTTACCGACAAACACATTTACTCGTTTTTGTGATATTGCATCCTCATGACCTAGTCACATGCTTGCAAGCTTTATCAATGTAATATCACCAGTGGGACCAAAGTATCTACCGGCCACTTAGATAGGCAAATGTCGATATCGATGCATACACCTCAACCTATCCCTTTGGAATACCTAATATACACCTTTATGATCACCCTGTTATGGTGTGACGGTTGATGCAATCAAAGAAGTCGCGGGTGATAGTGATTAAATATGATCTCACGGTCAAAAGATTGAATTACTATGTTTTACTAGATATCGCAATGTTGAACTTTGTGACTGGATCTCATTGCAATTCTATGGTTGGGTGTGTGTCCATCACATCATTCATCTAGTGAAGTGACCCCGTTACCAATGGACATAAACTTCTATGATCGGTAAACCTCGATCATCAGTTGCCAAACGAGCTAGTCTTCTAGAGGATACTAGGGACTCGATTTATTTACATACCACATGTGTATTAATGTTTAGGCTTAATACAACTATATCATGGTATAAAACTATTATGAACATATGAGATATTATAATAAAAACACCTTTATTATTGGCCTCTAGGGCATATCTCCAACATAATCATGATATCTCAAAGAATCCGTTCAGCGATACGCCCTGGCTTGGCCACCAAGGGGTCTTCATTTGAGCCTCCACCTAAGTTCCGAGCCTTCATGTTTGGCCATCATGGTTCCCGGTGGGACCCTTTTGGTTGTCTAGGACCACCCAATGAACTCATCATTGTCCCTCGAGTCCTTCGTGATCAGAGGGAATGCAGCTTCAAATTTCAGTAGAGATGCCGAATCTAGGTCACAAAGGAGTCCTTGAAACCATAGGTCGAAGTGTTGATGACGCGTTTACCCTTCATGATGGTTCTCTTATGTCCCCTCGGGCTCACATGCAATGTTCTTCTGAGGAGGCAGGGGAGACCCTAAAACCATTTGTCATCGGATGATCTTTACCGAATACTAGTTTCCCTTGAGAGACTAGTTCTAGTCCTCTGAGGGGCCGAGGTCACCCAATACTATTATGTCGGTTAATCAACTAGTCCATTTTTGTCAAATGCGGAATCCCTTTGGAATTCAGTGCACACACTCTGAAGGGGCAGAGGTTACCTAAGGACATTCTATCATTCAATCAATTAGTATAGTTTTGTCGAACGTCGAGCGCCCATAAGCACCTCCGTGTTCAGACTTTGGGTCGGTCTGAGGACACCCCATGCCTTAGTTGGGTTGCAACTTAAGCGTGGGAGTACCTCATGCCCTACTCCGATTTGCCTCAGCAACTCAGCTAATACCAAGGGAGGTGGATGACATTCGCTTGAATCCTACCTGCAAGGCCAGCTATTGTAATCTCAAACATCCGAGCCGTCATTACTTACGCCCAGTCATCCGTTAGGACCCGTCTAGTGCCTGTCATGGTAGGACGTGTTCTTGACGGGCCTGGAACCAACGCCGACCATAGAGCTCTCAGCCAGGGCTTGATGAACCGATACTAGTGTCCTCATGAGGAACTCCATTGATCGTCCTTCACTCGGTTTAGAATAGTTGTGTACGTGATTCATGAATCGGCACATACAGTTCTTACGATTCCTACCCCATTGTTTCAATCGGGCATGGGGCACTATTCGTGAGCTAATACTGGGGGAGGACTTATGTTACATACCATGTATGGAGTAGGTAAACCTCCACCGCCATTTTAGTATGGGTTTTCCATAGAAGAAAGGTGGGACCAGTCCGCCTTTTTAAGTACAATTTCCCATGCCCAGAAGGCAGGTCAATTCCCCTTTTCCTCACGCATATGTGGTGTAATTTTTCCCATCCGCTTCCGCTCTAGTGGGTGTACTACAACGAAAATGATGGTTAGGATAAAATATAACGATATGTTCAATGCCTCAATGGCAAACACCGGTTCGCCGTCTACGAATCTCAAGCCCCCTCTGTGCGATGAACATATGGAAGATGAGGCCTTGATTATACCCACCAAGGAATGGCAGGGCTCCAAGGTCTCGAGCGAGATACTAAAGAAGCTGGAACCCGCTCCAGGCATTCGTGAGGTGATCATATCCAGGTTCTTCTTCAAGCGCGGTTTTTCCTTCCCTTTGTATTCTTTCCTCTGGGAACTGCTAGAACTTTACGAGGTTGAGATCCATATTATTCATCCCATCATTGTTCTCCAGGTGTCTTGTTTTATCACCATCTATGATTGTTATCTTAGAGTCCCTCCTCAACTATCTCTATGGTGCAGCCTCTTTTGCACGACTCCCCATCCTATTCAACAAGTAGCATCTGATCATGACGGAGTTATCTTCGAGCTTCGCCCTTGACATGGGGCATTTTATCCAGTGGTTCCCGTAGAGTGATGTCATCGTGGATGGGGTCTGAATGGTTTTATGTCATTGATGCAGAGGATTCTCTTCCTGGATACCAGGGTGGTCAACTCGTCGTCTGACTATCCTGGGAGAGCCTGCCTCCAATCGAGATCTCGGGCAACATAAGCATCCTTTGGGATCATCTGTCAGTCCGAGAGGGTCTCAATGGGTCAGAGTAGTGGCCACCTTCATCAAGCTCTGAGTGCAACCAGCGAAGAGATGTGTGACAACTATGTATGAAGTTTTAGGCCCGAGTGATCCATCATGTGAGTCTTCCGATTGGCTTTTTGAGGTGGCCGTATTTGCAGAAGTAGCCAAACTGCTTCGGAAAAGTTACCAAATTGGAAATCGTTCGTACCCCTACTCCATATTCACGATCACATCAACATCCACTAGGGTTTCATATGTGAGGCCTGCTCAGGCCCGCAAAACGGGATGGTTAGTACAAATTGTACTACATGCATATATCGAAACCGGTCTACAAATTATTCTATGTTAACATGAGCTGAGACAATCTGATGCCCGCATACACGACAAAAGCTTGCAACCCTACATCCTGTGGTAATGCCCTTGATGCCTCTCTTGGGTCTAATGTTTCATATCTCAAAAGGTCGTATGTTCTCCATTGTAGGGCCTAGAGATGATCGAGTCTCGTGCCTCGACCGAAACAACTTCACAACCGTCTCACCCTCACAACAGGAGCTCTCGGAAGCATCCCACTGTTAGAAGGAAGAAAACTGGACAGATCAGTTCCGGGCCAAGCCGATATGAAGAGGACAATGAAGATGATGTCTCGCTAGCCAACCGACTGTGGAGAAAATCCGCTCGCTTTGCAAACGGCGCCCCCTCTAGATGTCCATTCGGACGAGCGTCCACCTTGGCGAGCGCGACTTGCTTATCTCCTCCACCTGAGGATTTAGGTCGGTGTAACATCCCAAAAATTTAATCCAAGTTGATCAAGATCCAAATCATCAAAATTAGGGTTAACAAAAACTTTTCCATCTCAAAATATGAAAGCATTCATGTGTATATGCATTTAAATTAGGAGTTCATTTGAATTGCCATGGTTCTGTGATTCATTGCTTGTAAAATGATTCTTAGGTGAAATAAACATCATCTAAATCATTCCCAAACTTTTCCCAAATAAAAACAACTTAAAATAAATAAATGAAGTGAATGGTCATTTTTGCCAAATTAACTAGCATGCCTACTTTGGCTATTCCTAGTACTCAAAACTTAACAGAAACAATTGTGGATCTTTGCACCCCTTGCTAGTACACATAATGAGGTACCAAGGCCCACTTTGTGATCTGTCAAAAACAATCAAATGCTAAGTTTAAATGACAGTTTAAAATTAAATCTATTTCATATGGGAAGATCCCACTATTTCAAAAACCACTCAAACAAGCTCAATTTTCAAAACCCAAGCAACCACAGAGTCTCAAGCTTATGCCTAGCACACACACCAAAAATCTTTTCAAAATTCAAAAAGAATTTTCTTGCGGCCATTTCATCAAACATTTGGCAGGCAGAAATCAAACAAAACCAAATTCACTATTTTGAATAGTCTTCTGACCAAACTTGTCTCCTATTTGACCCCCATTTCCTCACATTATCCCCTCTGGATCACACCAGGGCATAACTACCCCATCCCCTACCCCCTAGCAGCATGGCCATGCCAAGACGAGCCCCACCTCGCTGGCCAACTTGGTCGCCGCCGCAGCAGACCGCCTCTCCCTCTCTCGCCATGTCTAGGAGATAGCCAGCACCTCACCGCCGCCCACTGTCCCCTCCCCGAGCCAGGCCCAGCCGTGGACCACCGAGAAATCCCCGCGCCCAGTGCCACCGCGCCATTCCGAGCACGCGCCAGAGCGCCGCACCCGGCACGCGTGCACAAGCCGCCACTCGACCGCATCCCACGCCCACCGCATCGCCACGACCCAGGGAGCACGCCAGACACCCCCATTCGCCGTCCAACGCCTCACAGCCACCGCTCGTCGTCGAAGCCGCCGCCTCTGTCGCTTAGAGCGCCAGCTCCGCCCGACCGCTTACCACCACCCCTAAGCCCGCATTAAAGTCCTAGAGCACCGCCAGGAGACCGTGTGTCGATCGCCACCCTCAGCAATGCCACTAGCAGCCTGTAGCCATGTCGCCACCGTCGCCTGCCCATCCCTCTCGGTCTCCCCGTCGAGCCTATAAAAGGAGGGCACCCCCAGCCGTTTGCAGCACACCACTCCACTACCCTCACCTCACTGAACGTCCCACACCTCTAGCTAGAGCACGGGGAGCAGCAGCTCGCCGGAATTGTACCGGAGCATGCCGCCTCTGGAGGAGAAGGGCGTCGCTGATTGCAACCACCCCCCGGAGCTTCCTCGACCGTCCCTGAGCTCGCCGTCGACTACCAGTCTGTTTGCCCGCCTCGCCTCGTCGCTGGAGCCCTGGTACACCCCCTATGCACCCCCACCGAGCCGCTAGGGTTAGATCTCGTTGGCGACAGGTTCGTCATCGACGATGATCCACAGCCGTTGATCCCCACTCTAATCCAACGTCCCACACCGCCCCGTATCGCTTCGCGCGTTATGAGCCACTAACTGGTGGACCCCCTAGTCAGCTGAACCCCGCGCTGCGCAGTGACACTGGGCCGGCCCGTTAGCGTCTCCCGCGCAACCCAATAGTTTAAATTTAGATTTTCCATTTAATTTCAAACACAGTTATGTACATAGATTCAAAAATCAAACCAGCTCAACTCACTGAACCAAAATGCATGAAACTAATTTTGTTAGAAAGGTACTGAAATGCTTAATCCAAGCCTGTTGGATTCAAACCCTTTGGAGTTATAGATCAACCATGGTAAAAATAACAAGGCAGAAGTTTTTCTGCATTCAAACATTTTTCAAAATTCAACCATAAAAGATTTTGAGTTGATTCCAACTCTCAAAAATCACATTTGATCATACCTTTGAGAATATATAAAAACATATGGGTTTACTTATAGGAATAATGTTCAAGTAATAAAAGAATGCCACATAGGCATTTCTAGTCACTTTATTTATTTAAAATAAAAAGGTTAAACCTTATTAAATTGTGACACCACTTTAAATCACATTCCCATATACTGAAATATGTGGTGATGACATGTGTCAACATGATCTCATGTTTGAGTTGGAGAATATTAAATCTTAAGTAGTTTTTCAATGAGTAGAAATTACTTTTCTCAAATTAAAATAAATAAGACAAATGCTTTAATTCTTGTAATGTTAGTGATGATGCTAGATCATCTATAGTACACCTTTGTGTGATGATTGAAAATAGTTAAGTATTGTTTGATGATTGTGTACCTCGTATTTATTTATAGACGCTAGTACCGACCAAGGATACGAGGAGGAAGGAGGATACTACGAGGAAGAAGCCGAGAAGAACTTCAACCACTGATTTGCACAAGGCAAGCTAACACTTGCAACTATGAAGTTAGATAACCTATGCAATGCATTAAGCATGCTTGGTTAGACACATTTGATGATACCCAATCCTAGTTTTACTTACAAAGTTTAATACTTCATTTTCTTTACCAAAGCTTCTCTTAGAGTTTACTTAAGTGACTTGTAGATTCTAGAAAGATAACTAAAGGTAGCATAAATGGCATAAAATTTGGCCTAAATTAGTTAATCTTGATGTCATCCTAAGGCATGAGATTGAACTTAGCAAATCTCCACTTGTTTACCACCTCTCATTAGTATTCACCACCACTTGTAGATGCTAGTGCTAAGCATAAAACTTGATCAACTTTAGATGGGAATACAAAATGGTTATGAAAACCTTAGAATGATGAGTCATTCTACTGAAATTTTTTGACATGTGTTTCCGAACACCAGATGATTTTGATGATGAAAATGTTGAGGCATGAGCCTTAACTCTTTATAAAACGGATGGTTGTCTGGGTGCGATACCATTCCAATTTTACTGTATAACCACAATACCCGAAAATTGGGTAGGGCTTGACTGGAAATTTATATACCTTAGTATGGGTTCCCTCACGGCCAAGGTCTGAGCTGAGGCTACCTTGTGAAGATTGTCCACCTGTGTAGTACCCAAGATGACAGTTGGTCATGGTTGGGAGGCCAAACTCACAGGAGAGGTGCCTATACTAGGGCGTGTAATTGAAAGGTTAGGATTGATTATCCGCATACTGAGTATGGTGAATTCAGGATTGTTCCTGACGGATGTATCGAATGTTTTGGTGAAAGTGTACAATCTCTGCAGAGTGTCAAACTATTCGAATAGCCGCGTCCGCGGTTATGGAGAGTTGGAGTGGCCATACTGTTTCCCTGTCAGATGTTTTCAAAATGACTTATGAAATGAATTGAGACTTTGACTTGACCACAACAGAGTTGTGATATGAAATTAAAATTCCCACTTAGGTGTTATAAAACTCTCAACTAGTTTTCTTTGCTTCTGAACTTAGTAGAGGTAAATCTGGCTTTTTGCAAAACAACCCTAGAGCTTAGTACCCTACTACAAAAAACCCCTTAACTTGTTAGTACTAGTTTGCGAGTACTTAAAGAGTACTGATGGCTTTGTCCCTGGCTATTCTCGTGGCCAGACTATGAAGAGGAGTACCAGGATGATGGACCGCAGGAAGGTTACGACAACTAGGATCATTTCCCATCGTCGGCATTGTCTGTGACCCTGAAGATGGAGCTTCGCCTATGCTATCGTTACTATTATGTTATTCCGCTGCTTGAGTTGTATTAAGAACTGGATCATGAGATCCTTATTTGTGTAAGACCTTATGTATGGTTTGTAATGGATGATGTACTGTGATATCCAAATCTGTTATGTCTCGCAAAAATGGTAATCCTGGGATTGCGATGTATGGCATAACAGGCATCTGGGATTAAAAATCCGGGTGTTGACAAGTTGGTATCAGAGCCATCCTGACCATAGGAGACCCTAGTGAGAATGGACGTTTGAATTAAAAACTTAGTTTCAAAACCAAAGGAAGTGAGTATTTACAAAAAATTATTCTCGTTCTTATCACTTGGATTCTTTTATGAAAATTCATGTTCCTCAAAAATTCTTGCAAAATACATAAAATTTGACACACTTGATCCCTCTACTAACTTACTCATCCTATATTCTTATAGATGGACGTGAGGTACTACAAGTTCTATCAGTTGGGGAATGGAGGAGACCTCATCTTTGAGTGTGATTTGGACCAGCTTTCGAAACTTTTGGAGCGTCCGCACCACGAGTTCTTCGGAGCTTAGCTCAATGATCAGGAAGGAGAAGATCTGCAGTGGCTAGTTGTTCAAGTCTCCGAGGAAATATTGAACCTCCCACTGCCAAGGGAATTTAGTTCACCTTAAGAGAAAACAATTGGCTCGATGGACTGGCTAGGGCAATGCAGGAAGCTCTTGCCCGTCTATGTGGGGAGAGTATCAATCATATCAAGGGTACCCGCTTTGAGTTCTACCCAAGGTTATGGGACAGCCACTGGAGGCCCCACATCATCCCGAACTGAAGAGTCAAGTGGACCACCTCAGCTTCATGATGTACGATCATCAGAAGGAGTTGGACAACGCCCGTGCCTACGCCAACCAAAAGTACGCCATCTCCAAGAAGAAGGACCAGACCCTCGCCATGCTAGTGAAGGATCGCAAGTATCGTCGCCGTCAGCTCGACAAGAAGGAGCGCATCATTGCCCGTCTTCGCCACCGGATCACGTATTTGGAGGAGACCATCCACGAGAGAGACATGCAGTTGGAGGAAAGGGAGAATGCCGGAGAAGACATTCGTGGAGATCCCTACTCCTATCTCAGCGATGATGATGACTTTCTGGAGGATCGGGCCATGGACTTCTTCACCGATGAGGAGGATTTCGCCTTCATCGATTATGATGATGATGAGGATGATGAGTACACCAACTCCGAGGAGTAGTAGCACTTGAGCACTAGCGTTAGTGAGTTGTATTCGGTCCCACTGTATTGTAGTTTCCAGAATGGTTCTTAAAACCATCTGTTTTCCTTTGTTGTGGTGTGTGTTTGTCTCGTGTGCTATGAATGAAGGAAAAGCAAGTTGGTAGAAAAATCTGAGTCAAACTTTTAAAAAACTTTTCAACCACCTCTGAACCTTAGAAATTTCCCTCTTTTCTCATGATCTATCTCAATCTTCAGATGACTCGCGGAGGAAGCGGATCATCCCCGGACCCAATGTTGCAGATCTTGCAAATGTTGGTTTCTGACCGCGAAGCTGAAAGAGCCGAACGTCAAGCCAACCTATCCACCCTTCAACACATAGCTCAGATGGCCAACAACAATCAAGGCCAAGGAAATCAGGACAACCATGGATGTAAGCTCAAGAATTTCCAGAACACCAATCCACCTGTTTTCACTAAGTCAGAGGAACCCCTAGATGCAGATGATTGGCTGCAAACAATGGAGAACAATCTGGAAGTCGCCGGAGTGGAAGCTAACAAGAAAGTTCTGTTTGCCACCCACTATCTAGCCGGAGATGCAAGAGTATGGTGGAACAATGTTCGTGCAATGACCGAAGGTCAGATGATGACCTGGGATGAATTCAAGGTCAAGTTTAGCATAACCCATGTGCCACCGGGTTTGATCAAGAGGATGAGAGATGAATTCAGAGAACTGAAGCAAGGAAGGATGATCGTAGTGGAATACCGTGACAAATTCTTGTCATTATCTAGGTATGCCCCGGATGAGATCGACACTGAAGCCAAGAAGAAAGAGAGATTCTTGAATGGTCTGCACGATGAGATGCAGACGGTGTTGGTTAATATCCCCTTTGCTGATATTGAAGCCCTAGTCGACTCTGCCATTCAGATGGAAGGAAAGATCAACCAAGCCAATGAGAACCGCAAGCGCCGCATGATGCATCAACCAGGAACCCACCAGACCCCAAAGTATCGCCCCAACCCATCTCCAGGATTTGCCCCGAGAACCAACAGACCCCCGATGAACCGTCTGACCTATCCCAACCGTGGAAACCCAAGGCCCGGAGGAAACCACAACAACCCCGGCAACTCTAGCAATTTTAACCGTGCACCACCCAAGTTCAACAATAACAATTCCGCCACCAACGCCAACACTGCCCCAAGGACTATAAGCAATGATGTGCCTGTTGCAGCGAAGGACAAGTCGCAAGTGACTTGTTATGAATGTGGAACCAAGGGTCACTACTCCAATGAGTGACCCAAGAAGAATGCCGCAGCCCCCAATGCAAATGCCCCAGCTCAGCAACAACGTCGTGTTCAGCTAGGAAGAAGGTTTGCCCCAGGGAACTCGCTCAACCGCAATGGCCGTCTTTTTCTCATGCATGCTGAAGAACCCCAGGAAGCGCCAGACGTCGTGTTGGGTATGTTTTCTGTTAACTCAGTACTTGCAAGAGTGTTGTTTGATTCTGGAGCATCGCACTCATTTGTCACCAAAGAATTTGCATGCACTAGTAAGATTCAACCAACCAAACTGAAGCATGTTATGATTGTTCAAATCCCCGGTTCAACCACCAAAGCTAGGCAAATTTGCAAAGTCGTCCCTATCCGAATCCATGGCATAGATTTTTATGCTAATCTAATAGTACTCGAAACTAAAGATTTGGAAGTAGTACTGGGAATGGATTGGATGTCCAAAACATAAAGGATTAATTGACTCTGCCAAGAAAGCCATAACCATGACCATTACAGCCGGAGTATCAGTCGAGCATGTATCTGAAACCTTACCTCGTCAATTCAAGTGCAACAAGAGTATAGCCCAACCTACCATTGACCAAGTCCGGATAGTCTGTGAGTACCCCGATCTATTTCCAGATGTTTTGCCAGGTATGCCCCTAGATCGGATATCGAGTTTATCATTGAACTAATCCCTGGAACGGGACCCATAGCCCAAAGACCATATAGTATGAACCCGTCTGAACTAGCAGAACTGAAGAAGCAACTGGATGCCATGCTGGAAATTGGATTGATTCAACCAAGTGCGTCACCATGGAGATCACCTGTTTTGTTCTTGGACAAGAAAGATGGAGGTAACCTTTTGTGTACGGATTATCGGAAGCTAAATGATGTCACTATCAAGAACAAGTACCCATTGCCAAAGATAGAAGATCTATTTGACCAGTTGACTGGTGCCAAGGTGTTTTCTAAGATTGATCTTAGAACTAGCTATCATCAACTCAAGATTCGTGCAGAGGATATTCCAAAGACTGCCTTTACCACCAGATATGGATTATACGAGTATACTGTCATGTATTTTGGATTAACCAATGCCCCCGCTTATTTCATGAATCTCATGAATAAGATTTTTATGGACTTCTTGGATAAGTTTGTCGTTGTTTTCATCGATGACATTCTGATTTATTCCAAATCAGAGGAAGAACATGAGCTACACCTAAGGACCATTCTTGGAACCCTTAGAGAGAATCAGTTGTATGCCAAGTTTAGAAAATGTGAATTCTAGTTACAGGAGGTAGGATTCCTCGGCCACATTGTATTAGCCGGAGGAATTACCATTGACCCTGCAAAGGTGAAAGATGTCGAAGATTGGCAAGCCCCAACCACTCAAACCCAAGTTCGTGCCTTTCTCGGATTAGCGGGATACTACCGCAAGTTCGTAGAAGGATTCTCGAGTATTGTCAGACCCATGACCCAATTGCTGAAGAAGGACAAGAAGTTTGAATGGACGGACAAATGTGAATAGAGTTTTCAAGAACTCAAGAGGAGATTGATTTCAGCCCCCATCTTGATCATGCCGGATATCACGAAGCCCTTCGTTGTGTATTGTGACGCATCCAAGATCGGTCTCGGATGTGTGCTAATGCAAGAAGAAAAATTTATATCCTATCTATCTCGACAACTGAAGCAGCATAAACAAAACTACCCAACCCATGACCTCGAGCTCACAGCCGTAGTTCTAGCCCTGAAGACATGGAGGCATTATCTCATGGGAAACCGTTATGAGATTTATTCGGATCACAATAGCCTAAAGTATATATTCACTCAGAAGGAGCTGAATATGAGACAGGCAAGATGGATTGAGCTAATCAAGGATTACGACCTGGACATTCACTATCACCCCGATAAAGCCAATGTGGTAGCAGATGCCCTTAGCAGATTGTCGTGCCGCTTGAACTCCATGATTTTGAAGGAGCAACCAAGTTTGCACAAAGAGATGGAAGATTTTTGAATGGAATTAGTGAGTGAAGGATTTTTGGCTAGCATAGAACTTCAACCCACTTTGATCAGCCAGATCAAAGAGGCGCAGAAAGGAAATGCTAGTATCGACGGAATCAAGCGTCGTATCGGTACAGGCAAAGCACCCGGATTTACCGAAGACAAATAAGGAGTTCTGTGGTACAAATGACGTCTTTGTGTACCAGCAGATTCAGAGTTGAAAGAAGTTATTCTGAAGGAAGCTCATGATACTCTTTATTCTATCCACCCCGGAAGAACAAGATGTGTCAGGATTTGAAAGAACAATTTTGGTGGCATAAGATGAAGAGAGAAATCGGAAGCTATATCGCCAAGTGTGATATATGTCAGAGAGTCTAGGCAGGACATCAAAGACCCGCAGGACTATTGCAACCCTTACAGATACCGGACTGGAAGTGGGATTCAGTAGGAATGGACATTATCACCGGATTGCCTACCTGGGATTCAGTAGGGGAAATGACTCTATCTGGGTCATAGTTGACAGATTGTCCAAATTATCCCATTTCTTACCAGTCAAGACCACATACCAGAGTTCGAAGCTAGCGGAGTTATACAACGCTAGAATCGTCAGTTTGCACAGAGTTCCCCGATCTCTTTAAATCCTAGGTAATCTTTGTTCTTCTTTCTCAAATCTCGGGACGAGATTTTTTTAAGGAGGGAAGGTTTGTAACATCCCAAAACTTTAATCCAAGTTGATCAAGATCCAAATCATCAAAATTAGGGTTAACAAAAACTTTTCCATCTCAAAATATGAAAGCATTCATGTGTATATGCATTTAAATTAGGAGTTCATTTGAATTGCCATGGTTCTGTGATTCGTTCTTGTAAAATGATTATTAGGTGAAATAAACATCATCTAAATCATTCCCAAACTTTTCCCAAAGAAAAACAACTCAAAATAAATAAATGAGGTGAATGGTCATTTTTGCCAAATTAACTATCATGCCTACTTTGGCTATTCCTAGAACTCAAAACTTAACAGAAACAATTGTGGATCTTTGCACCCCTTGCTAGTACACATAATGAGGTACCAAGGTCCACTTTTTGATCTACCAAAAACATTCAAATGCTAAGTTTAAATGACAGTTTAAAATTGAATCTATTTCATATGGGAAGATCCCACTATTTCAAAAACCACTCAAACAAGCTCAATTTTCAAAACCCAAACAACCACAGAGTCTCAAGATTATGCCTAGCACACCCACCAAAAATCTTTTTAAAATTCAAAAAGAATTTTCTTGCGGCCAGTTCATCAAACACTTGGCAGGCAGAAATCAAACAAAACCAAATTCACTATTTTGAATAGTGTTCTGGCCAAACTTGTCTCCCATTTGACCCCCATTTGCTCACATTGTCCCCTCTGGATCAAACGGGGAATAACTACCCCATCCCCTACCCCTAGCAGCATGGCCATGCCAAGCCGAGCCCCACCTCACCATCCAACTTGGTCGCCGCCGCAACAGACCGCCTCCCCCTCTCTCGCCATGTCTAGGAGATAGCCAGCACCTCACCGCCGCCCACTGTCCCCTCCTCGAGCCAGGCCTAGCCGTGGACCACCGAGAAATCCCCGCGCCTAGTGCCACCACGCCATGCCGAGCACGCACCAGAGCGCCGCACCCGGCAGGCGCGCACAAGCCGCCACTCGACCGCATCCCGCGCCCACCGCATCGCCACGACCCAGGGAGCAGATCAGACACCCCCATTCGTCGTCCAACGCCTCACAGCCACCGCTCACCGTCGAAGCCGCCGCCTCTGCCGCTCAGAGCGCCAGCTCCGCCCGCCGCTTACCCCGCGCGTCGATCGCCACCCTCAGCCATGCCGCTAGCAGCCCGTAGCCATGTCGCCACCGTCGCCTTCCTATCCCTCTCGGTCTCGCCGCCGAGCCTATAAAAGGAGGGTACCCCCAGCCGTTTGCAGCACACCACTCCATTCCCCTCACCTCACTGATCGTCCCACACCTCTAGCCAGAGCACGGGGAGCAGCATCTCGCCAGAATTGTACCGGAGCAGGCTGCCTCTGGAGGAGAAGGGCGCCGCTGATTGCGACCACCCCCGGAGCTGCGTCGACCGTCCCTGAGCTCGCCGTCGACCACCAGTCCGTTTTCCCGCCTCGCCGTCGTCGCTGGAGCCCTGGTACGCCCCCTATGAACCCCCACCGAGCTGGTAGGGTTAGATCTCGCCGGCGGCAGGTCCATCATCGACGACGATCCATAGCCGTTGATCCCCACTCTAATCCAACGTCCCGCACCGCCCCGTACCGCTTTGCGTGTTATGAGCCACTAACTGGTGGACCCCCATGTCAGCTGAACCCCGCGCCACGGAGTGACACTGGGCCGGCCCATTAGCGTCTCCCGCGCGACCCAACAATTTAATTTTTTTTTCCATTTAATTTCAAACACAGTTATGTACATAGATTCAAAAATCAAACCAGCTCAACTCACTGAACCAAAATGCATGAAAATAATTTTGTTAGAAAGGTACTGAAATGCTTAATCCAAGCCCGTTGGATTCAAACCCTTTGGAGTTATAGATCAACCATGGTAAAAATAACAAGGCAGAAGCTTTTCTGCATTCAAACATTTTTTAAAATTCAACCATAAAAGATTTTGAGTTGATTCCAACTCTCAAAAATCACATTTGATCATACCTTTGAGAATATATAAAAACATATGGGTTTACTTACAGAAATAATGTTCAAGTAATAAAAGAATACCACATAGGCATTTCTAGTCACTTTATTTATTTAAAATAAAAAGGTTAAACCTTATTAAATTGTGACACCAATTTAAATCATATTCCCATGTACTGAAATATGTGGTGATGACATGTGTCAACATGATCTTATGTTTGAGTTGAGAATATTAAATCTTAAGTAGTTTTTCAATGAGTAGAAATTACTTTTCTCAAATTAAAATAAATAAGACAAATGCTTTAATTCTTGTAATGTTAGTGATGATGCTAGATCATCTATAGTACACCTTTGTGTGATGATTGAAAATAGTTAAGTATTATTTGATGATTGTGTACCTCGTATTTATTTATAGACGCTAGTACCGACCAAGGATACGAAGAGGAAGGAGGATACTAAGAGGAAGAAGCCGAGAAGAACTTCAACCACTACTCTGCACAAGGCAAACTAACACTTGCAACTATGAAGTTAGATAACCTATGCAATGCATTAAGCATGCTTGTTTAGACACATTTGATGATACCCAATCCTAGTTTTACTTACAAAGTTTAATACTTCATTTTCTTTACCAAAGCTTCTCTTAGAGTTTACTTAACTGACTTGTAGATTCTAGAAAGATAACTAAAGGTAGCATAAAGAGCATAAAATTTGGCCTAAGTTAGATAATCTTGATGTCATCCTAAGGCATGAGATTGAACTTAGCAAATCTCCACTTGTTTACCACCCCTCATTAGTATTCACCACCACTTGTAGATGCTAGTGCTAAGCATAAAACTTGATCAACTTTAGATGGGAATACTTGGTGAAAATGGTTATGAAAACCTTAGAATGATGAGTCATTCTACTGAAATGTTTTGACATGTGTTTCCGAACACCAGATGATTTTGATGATGAAAATGTTGAGGCATGAGCCTTAACTCTTTATAAAACTGATGGTTGTCTAGATGCAATACCATTCCAATTTTAACATACAACCACAATACCCGAAAATTGGGTAGGGCTTGACTGGAAATTTATATACCTTAGTATGGGTTCCCTCACGGCCAAGGTCTGAGCTGAGGCTACCTTGTGAAGATTTTTCACCTGTGTAGTACCCAAGATGACAGTTGGTCATGGTTGGGAGGCCAAACTCACAGGAGAGGTGCCTATACTAGGGCGTGTATTGAAAGGTTAGGATTGATTATCCGCATACTGAGTATGGTGAATTCAGGATTGTTCCTGACGGATGTATCGAATGTTGTGGTGAAAGTGTATAATCTCTGCAGAGTGTCAAACTATTCGAATAGCCGCGTCCGCGATTATGGACAGTTGGAGTGGCCATACTGATCCCCCGTCAGATGTTATTAAAATGACTTATGAAATGAATTGATACTTTGACTTGACCACAACAGAGTTGTGATATGAAATTCAAATTCCCACTTAGGTGTTATAAAACTCTCAACTAGTTTTCTTTGCTTCTGAACTTAGTAGAGGTAAATCTGGCTTTTTGCAAAACAACCCTAGAGCTTAGTACCCTACTACAAAAACGCCCTTAACTTGTTAGTACTAGTTTGCGAGTACTTAAAGAGTACTGATGGCTTTGTCCCTGGCTATTCCCGTGGCCTGACTATGAAGAGGAGTACCAGGATGATGAACCGCAGGAAGGTTACGACAACTAGCATCATGTCCCACCGTCAGCATTGCCTGTGACCCTGAAGATGGAGCTTCGCCTACGCTATCGTTACTATTACGTTATTCCGCTGCTTGAGTTGTATTAAGAACTGGATCATGAGATCCTCATTTGTGTAAGACCTTATGTATGGTTTGTAATGGATGATGTTCTGTGATATCCAAATCTGTTATGTCTCGCAAAAATGGTAATCCTGGGATTGCGATGTATGGCATAACAGGCATCTGAGATTAAAAATTCGGGTGTTGACAGTCAGTCAGGAGTCGCCCAAACTTCTAGAAAAGCCACCAAATCCACCCTTGGGATCCCTACCGCCTCTAGTACGGGCTCCCTTTCAACTTGTCCCATATACACTCAAAGATTGAGGATCAAGCCAAATGGTACGCATGGCAGCGTTTAGTGATCCACTTGGAAGAATTCGAAGAACTTGGTACCCACTTGATGAACACAATGAGGAGGATTCACATGGTGGGGTATGTTGATGAAGTATAAGACCTGACGGGTGTGGCGATGAAGGAACTGAAAGGCTCTGAACACTCTACCAATAGTTGAGCACTCTCCATTCTCCTCGTGAGCTTCTTTATTTATCCGAATCTATGCCACCATTATATCCCCCGGGCTGTACTCCATGTTTGAGTTCATTCCAGTGGATCAATTCGCCACATAGCATGCAATGTTTTTATTATTTTAGGAACTCCGAGATGCTTCCCAGGCGAAGTTTGGCTTTGCCAATGACCATCTTAGCCTCCTGCATTCGGCCTTGGTTGCTGTACGTCGAAGAAACCGTTATCTCCAGGAGAAGCTGACCACCACCAAAATCTGTGCTGATAATGCCGAGGGCGCCCTCCATCAGGCTTCCGCCGAAACCAACGGTGAGCTCCTGTAATCCGTAAGGATTTATTTTCTTTGTTGACTTTCTTCTTGTAGCTTTGAGGATGGAGAACGAGTGCATTCAGTCCCAGCCCCCGAGCCCTTTTCCCAAAGAGGGGTTGGGGTTAGGCAGGCCTGAACCGAATCCTGAGACCGAGTCCATGTCCACCGAGTTGAGGAAGATGAAGGGCCCAGTGGTACTCATCAAGATTTTTGAGGCAAACTGTCAAGGAAGCTTGACATGTGAGTTCCACAAGTCCCCATTCTCACTTATCTTCTTTCTGATCCGGGGCAAGGATCATGTCGATGCTACGTGAAGGAGGTTAAGGATGGTATAGTCCGACGTGCATTAGGTGGCGGCTGTGGTTACATCAACGTGATCGAGAAGACCCGCGCGGCTGAGAGAGGCACACATGTAGATGGACCACTTGGTGTAGTTACCAACGTGGAATGAGAGGATGACGGGGCCAACTTGACAAGGAGCGCCCCCAGTAAGAACAACATCAACAGAAATGAAGACAAGTAGAGCCATTGGTGTCGTGGTAGGCGGCAGGGCTAGTCATCGTGGGCAGCGGAAGTTGGTGGCTACGCTAGGATTAAATTGGTGTTTAGGCTAATAGCATATAAAACGAGATAGAGTGGGTTTGGGGAGAAGTCTCACACAGTTAAACACGTGGGGTTCAGGTTTTATATAGATTCAAGCCCTATTTTGTGGAGCTGCCGTCTTAGCGAACGAACTATCAACACAAATTGGACTTCTGTCAATAATAACATCTGGATATTTAATCGGGCCGTTTTCTCGCCAAGACAGATATAGATTAGGCATGCTTCCGACCTGCTGCCCGTACTTTTTCGTCACCGTCTCACACCTCATACGATTAACGATTTGGTCTTGCTTTTCCCAGCTACCTCTTGGCCACGAACAGAAGCTTTCCCTGAGAGTTGGAAAGAAACGCAGCCAAAAGGTGATCGTTTTCTATAACACAGACAGTAAGTGACAAAAACTCCTGACCATCAAATCGGTTTTTTAGAAAATGATGATCAAATCTGTTTCTCTACTGGCATAACTCATGAATTTCATTTCAATACACCAAAGTAACATGAACCAGCACGAATGAGACAGCTCTTTCCGTTGGGAAAGAAACACAACCAAAAGGTAGTGAATTTTTGAAAACAAACGCGAAGTAACTTCCCGGCAATAAATTTTGTTAGGAAATAATCATCAAATTTATTTCTCCACTGACATCATACATGAATTTGATTGTTGGTATACAAGAACATGTCCTTGATTAATAACATGGCTGCGGCAGCCTATAAACCCATCTTGGGCTTCTCATTTCTTTCGCCGGTGACGCCGCCGGTCCGTTCCGTCTCCACTGGCCTTGGGGAGGTGTGGCGGACCATGGTCTCTCGCCTGCGGGAGTGTTTTCTGTTTTCTTTTCTTAGATTATTTTTCGTCTCTTCTTTGGGATGTTGAGGCGGTGGCTATATCCTAGAGTTAGAATAAAGTTTTAGTTATAATCACGACAAGAACGAAAAGGAAATCATATTAAGGGGACACATATTTAACGTGGAAAAACCTTTCCAACAAAGAGAGAAAAACCACAGGCGCCAGCCAGCGAAACTTCACTATATCGAGGAGTGTTTATAAACGCCGGAGATTTTCATATATACAACTTATCCCAACGGGTGGCTTACAAGAGGTATATATATATATATATATATATATATATATATATATATATATATATATATATATATATATATAGTGGAGAAAAACTAGGTCTTCAACTATCCTTACTTAATGAAGTAAATTCCCAAAATTAAATTTTGTTAGGAAATAATTATAAAATTTATTTCTCCGTTGGCGTCATCCATGAATTTCATTGTTGATACACAAGAACAACATGAACTTGATTAATATCTCCTCCAACGTATACATATAATTTTATCAGCCTAATTGAATTCAAGATTAAAATGTCTCAGAAAAATCAAAGAAAGAAAGTGAAAGAGATCAAATTCAGATGACCAATTACAGTTTGCATGCATGCAAATGCGCAACGGCAATGGCAATAGCATGCTTTGCCGTCTCTGAACGCGCCTCCTCACCTCCTCATGCGGTGGCACCTGTACCAGAGGAAGACGAAGCAGAGCACCCTGTAGCAGACCACGAACCCGAGCATGACTCCGAGGTTGCTCCACCTCATGCTCTCCCGCATGCCCTGCTGCCGCAGGAGCATCGTGCCGTCGAGTACGCAAAGGCCACCGCCGGGGGCCTCGGCGAGACACTCCTGACCGCCGCGGGCACCGCCGTACTCGTTGACGACGAGTGCCTCGAAGGGGTACTTGAACAGGCTGATGTAATGCATGAACACCCAGTACTGCGGGATGTCCTTGCTCGCGACGAAGTATCCAGAGAAGAGGAAGAAGCATCCGATGAAGCCGGCGATGAGAGAGTTGCCGACGATGTAATTGGGCGCCAGCGCGCTCAGGCATGCGGTGAACGAGTTGGCGGTGAGCATTACGAGCCAGATAACGAGGGCGAAGTAGGCGAAGCTGGCAGGCTCGCGCGCGAGGCCGACGAGCCAGTACACCGGCGTCGCGTAGATGATCGCCGCCGCGAGGAGGAAAGGGAGGAAGACGGCGGCGTTGGAGGCGACGTAGGAGGACACGCGGTAGGCGCCCCGGGAGGTCTCCCGTTCCAGGATGCGGCGCTCCTGTAGGAACACCGGGAGGCCCTCGGTGGTGGAGGAGAGCACGAAGGTGAGGTTGAAGGCGAAGAAGCCCAGCCGGGACTGCAGGTCGGTGGTGCCCAGGAAGATCGTGCCGAGGAACACGCCGACCACCGCCGACTGCACCATTCGCGCCGCGAACAGCTGCGGCGTCCGCAGGACCGTCTTGACGAACCGGCCCGACAGGATACACACCTCCGCCGCCGCCGAGTTGGCATACCCGGCGCGGCGCGCGGACGAGGACGCCGGCATCGGCGCAGCAACTTCTTGGTATGTGAGCGCGGTGGCGATGACAACGTCCGGCTTGAGGGTGTCGATGGTCTCCATGGCATACTCGAGGATATTGACGTGGGCAGGGATGGAGTGGCCGGAGGCGGCGAGGCGGGCCTCGAGGAACGGTAGGGAGCCGTGGTGCCGGACGACGCCGTCGGCGAGGAGGACGACGCGGTCGAGCATCTCGAGGATGCGGAAGCCCGGCTGGTGGATGGTGAGCACGACGGTCTTGCCGTGCGCGGTGGTCATGTCCCTGAGCATCTTGACAATGTGGAGCGCGGAGCCGGAGTCGAGCCCGGACGTGGGCTCGTCCAGCAGCAGCACGGCGGGGTCGTGCACGAGGTCGACACCGATGGACACCCGCCTCCGCTCGCCGCCGGACACGCTCGCGACCCTCGAGCCCGCGACGTGCTGCAGCCCGAGCTCGGCCATGAGCTCCCTGGCCCGCGCCTCCGCGGCGCCCGGCGCAGCGCGCAGCCTCAGCCGCGCGCTGTAGAGCAGCGACTCCTCCACGGTGAGCATCGGGAAGAGCGCGTCGTCCTGCGGCACGTGGCCCGACACCCGCCGGAACCGCGCGGCGTCCATGGGGCAGCCGTTCACCAGCACCGCACCGGACACCACCCTGGCGGGGTCCGCCGACCCCGCCAGCACGGACAGGAGGGTCGTCTTGCCCGCCCCGCTCGGCCCCACGATCGCCACCACCTCTCCCGGCGGCGCCTCGCACGTGACGCTCCTCAGCAGCAGCCGCTCCCCTGTTGCTCCTCCTCCTCCTCCCTTGCCGCCCAACAAGAAGGACGACAACCCGCCACGGCGCGCCGGAAGAACGTAAGACAGCGCCCTGGTCTCGATCCGGTACCTCGGCCTCCGGCGCCCGCTCCCCGTCTTCCCCAGCGACATCGCCGGCGTCACCACCGTCTCCCTAGGAGACGCCATGGATCCCTATAAGGCTTCCGAGATCGTCCCAGCAATTAGGAAAGAAGCAGAGGCCAGTCAGGGATGGTGAGAAGGGTTGAGCTAACCACACCAACCTCTCCCCCCCTCTTATGTAGTAGTAGTAACCCTCCCTTTGTAATGCTCCTGCTCCGTGGTTTCGCGCGATAGCTCTTAACAGCAGGCCGCCGGGTGCGGTGCGGAGGAGCAGCGCGACGGCGTCAGTCAGTATGGTGCTACGTACCGCACGGGAGTTTTTGAGGGTTTTGTTTCCTCCGGTCCGGTGCATTGGGCGCGCATGTTTGGTCACTGGCAGTGGCAGGCTTGCTTGTGGAGGCAGTGGACGTGCCGGCTCAGAGCTTAACGCCCAAGCTTGCAAGCTTGGCGCACCGGGGACTGTTCAACTCATCTCATTATCTTTCTTTCTCTCTATGTTTCTTGCTCATTGATCACATCATTTAGATGTCGTACGTGCGGGGAGTTTGTTGGGTTGATATACGCGTACCAGGTTATGATGAGTACTCACACTAATAATACAGTAATACTACTACTACTACTACATACGGAGTATTTAGAGGGGGGCAATATTAGACATGGTAACGGTATTTGGTACCGTAGATGGTTACGCTCTCATCTTCTACTGATATTTTTGTTTTGTGGGTGCCTAGCCAGTCCTTCTATATTAGTTTGACCGATTTTCCGCAAATCACTATCCTGACATGTCCTAAACTTAATATGAAGCAGTACAATGTATGTATAACGAGAACTAAAGTCAGAAATACCATACTAGTACTTCATCTTATCTTATCATTCAATCTGAAAATCTTCTTGTCATCGAAAGTTAATTTACAGGTTCTCCGCCGGTGCAGTGGTTAAAGCAAAACCACGGTCCTCTGAATCCGACCGTTCGTTGTTTTCCTCCTGGCCTGGGTATATATGGAGTTTCCTGAAGGTAAAAACATTTCACATGTGACATGTCGCAGGCAAATGTGGCTGTGACCACGGTCGTCAGTTCCCAGGAACGAGTACACGTACTACCTGGCTCGATTGATCGGGTCCGGGTCGGCGGATTTCCATTGGTGACCTAACGCCCGGCCGGTCCAATTTGATCTACCTGGGGTGGGTTGTTGCAGCCTTGCTTGTTGGTCTATTTGGCTTGCGAGGCGGGCACAGGGTGAGGCAGCAGCCCGGTGCACGAAACCCCCGTGCAGGTGCAGGTGTGTGGAGGAGGAGTGCGTCGCGGTGCAGAGATTTTCTGATGAGCGGCACCATTGACCGCGCAGGGCACACCCGGTTGGTTGGAGTTGGCTCGCCTCACTGCCATGGCTAGCCAGCCGTACGTACGCGTTCAGGGCCAAACAATAATAAGAGAAAGGTGTAGCTACTAACTACTGCTACTAGTAAATCATATGCCCTCAGAAAATTACCAAATCATCATATGACTGGTACGAAGAAGTTGTAAACAGGTCTTGTGTATCTGAATCTTGGGGATTTCCTGAAGATGCGAATAATAATTTGTGACTTCGATGTCCTATACTTTCAGTGTAACCAGATCACTCAGCGAGCAGTGCCACTGAACGAGTAGTCAGAGCAACGAGCCAATGATTTCGCTTTTGGATGGGTACGTTGCTCCTGTTAGATGTATATATCTGTATATTGTATTTCCCTCATATGTTAGGGGGCTTTCTGCATATTTGCCCTGTACCTGTACTATATATTGTGGCCTTTGGCCCCTAGAGGAATACATGTTGCATATTACTGACATGGTATCAGAGCTAGGTTAGACAAATTTTCTGCAACATCGTCACAGCCGTGACCGTCCCTGTCGCCGACGGTTTTGCCGTCGTCGCCGCCGCCGGTTGCCGCCTTGTTCCTGGCCGTCGTTGCCGGTTTTTGTTTCGAGCTCGGTCTGCACCAATTCGTCCTTGTTTCTTCTCCAGATTGGCTCGATCTTGGTATATAGATCGGATCGATCCCGACGGGCTTCCCCAGGTCCGTGACATCCGGCCGCCCACCGCCTCGATCTCTCGATCTGCTACGCGGCCACGCGGGTCCTCTCTGCCGCCTGGTCAACTCAGCCTCGATCTGCTACAACGCGGCTCCTCTGTGCCGCCTGGTCCTCTTTGCCGCCTGCAAGAGACCGCCCGACAGTCCCACGCGGTACCTCACCTCGATTTCCACCACGCGGTACCAGGGCCCGTCCCCACGCGCGGGACACCGGGACACTGCCCACGCGAGGACACCACGCGGTACCAGGGCCCGTCCCCACGCGAGGCTCCTGCTTGCTCCCTGACGCGCGGCTCCCGCTGTTCCCTGACGCGCGGCTCGCCCGTGTGGCCCTCCTTCCTGCCTGCCTGGCTTGCCGCCTGGCTCCCTCGGTGCTGTCCTTTGCCCACTGTGTCACGCGCTGCCCAAGGCAGGGAGCCTGCTCTTACCCTGGCCGGATCCTGCTGCTCCTGATCGGCACCGATTCCGTCTGGCCGAATCCCGTGGTCATTGCCCGGTGGTCTTTGATGGCGCGAATTATCCTGATTTCGCTGCCTTTATGCGCGTTCACATGCGCGGTCTCCGTCTTTGGGGTGTGCTCTCCGGCGAGGTCTCCTGTCCGCCATGCCCCCCTGCTCCTGTGGCTCCTATTCCGCCGACGCCGATTGTTCTTGGTGCTGATGCTTCTCAGGAGGCCAAGGATGCTGCTCAAAGTGCTGATGATAGTGCTGTTGCTGCTTATGACCTGAAGTTCAAGCAGTACTCTTCTGATCTCGAGGCCTATCGCCACGCTCTCACTGCTTACACTCAGTGGGTTGATGAGGATGCTCGTGTTGCTGCTGTTCTCACCTCCAGTGTTCTGCCCCAGTATGCTGCTGAGTTCATGAGTCTCCCTACTGTTGCCGCTCAGTGGGCTCATCTTCGTCAGCGCTATCAGCCGTCTGGGGATGCTCTTTACCTGTCTGTGGTTCGCCAGGAGCATGCTCTCCAGCAGGGTGATTCTACTATTGATGAGTTCTATACTCAGAGCGCAGCTATCTGGCGTCAGCTTGACTCTCTTCGTACTGCTGTTTGTGGCACATGCTCGTGTTGCCAGATTGTGCGCTCGGATTTGGAGTTTCACCGCATCTATGAGTTTCTGTCTCGGCTCCGCCAGGAGTTTGAGCCCCGGCGTGCTTAGCTGAATACTCGTGGTCGTGTTCCGCTCTCTGAGGTGTTGTCTGAGCTTCGGGCCGAGGAGACCCGTCTCCGTGGTGCTGGTCTTCTTGCGGTTCCATCTGCGCTTGCTACTCGTGGTGCTCCCTTGCCGTCTACTCCCTCGACTCCGCCGCGGTCCCCTGTGCCGCCGCCGATACTACCCACTCCTCCAGGTCAGGGTCAGGGTTAGCTTCAGCACCAGCAGCCTCAGGGTCAGAGTCAGCATCAGCAGGCTCGTGGTCAGGGTCGCCGTGGTTCTCTTCGTCACTGCTCTTACTGCAACAGGGATGGTCACACTTGGGCCACCTGTTATACACGGGACCCCAGTTTACGTCAGCAGCACCAGGCTCGTGGGCAGTCGGCTTCTTCCGGATCTTCAGCAGTTGCTCTCTCTAATCAGGACATTATCAGGAGTCTTCGTGGTCTGCTTGCTGCTACAGGCTCTTCTTCGACGGGCACTGCTGGTTCTGTGACTGACTCTTCAGGCACTATGCGACCACCACCTTCTACACAGTCAGGTACGTCTCCGTGGTATCTGGATTCTGGAGCTTCTTTTCATATGACCTCTGAGTCTTCTCTTCTGTCCGCTCTTCGTTCTCTCCCTTCTCCTGTCCGAGTTTTTACGGCTGATGGTACCTCTCTCCCTGTTTCTAGTCGAGGCACCCTCTCTACTTCTTCTTTTTTTGTTCCTGATATTTCTCATGTTCCTCTTCTTACGATGAATCTGTTCTCTGCTAGCCAGCTTACTGACTCTGGTTGTCGCGTCATTCTTGATGCTGATTCTTGTGTTGTTCAGGACCGTCGCACCCAGGCCCTGGTTGGAGCTGGCCCTCGCAGCCGTGACTCTTCAGGTATTTGGGAGTTAGACTGGCTTCGTGTTCCTTCCGCTGCCACTTCATCTGCCAGTTCTTCTCCGGTTGTCGCCTCTACTACCAGCTCTTTTCAGCAGTGGCATCATCGTCTTGGTCACCTCTGTGACTCTCGCCTGTCGTCATTAGTTCATCGTGGTCTTCTGGGGTCTGTCTCAGGAGATGGGTCTTTGCATTGTCAGGGCTGTAGGTTGGGTAAACAGATTCAGCTTCCCTATCCTACTAGCGCGTCTGTATCTCAGCGACCTTTTGATTTAGTTCATTCCGATGTTTGGGGTCCGGCTCCCTTCGCTTCGAAAGGGGGCCATCGCTACTATATTTTATTCATCGATGATTTTTCTCGGTACACTTGGTTGTATTTTATGCGCTCTCGTAGTGAGGTGCTCTCCATATATCAGCGTTTTGCGGCCATGGTTCGTACTCAATATTCTACCCCCATCCGTGTGTTTCGTGTTGATTCTGCTGGTGAGTATATCTCCCAGATGTTGCGAGGTATTCTTGCTGAGCAGGGCACTCTTGCTCAGTTCTCCTGTCCTGGTGCACATGCCCAGAATGGCGTTGCTGAGCGTAAGCATCGCCATCTTCTTGAGACCACTCGCGCTATGATGATTGCTTCTTCTCTCCCGCCGCATTTCTGGGCTGAGGCTGTCGCTACATCGGCTTACCTCATCAATATTCAGCCTTCTGCTGCCTTGCAGGGTGGTATCCCTCTTGAGCGCCTCTCTGGACAATCTCCAGACTACATGCTTCTCTTGTTTGGTTGTGTTTGCTATGTTCTCCTTGCTCCTCGCGAACGCACCAAACTGACCGCTCAGTCTGTTGAGTGTGTCTTCCTCGGATACAGTGATGAGCATAAGGGCTATCGCTGTTGGGACCCTGTTGGTCGTCGGATGCGTATCTCTCGTGATGTTACTTTTGATGAGACGCGGCCTTTCTATCCTCGTCCCACCGCTGGTACTTACCCGGTGGAAGATATCTCTTTTCTTCTCTTCCCTGACACACCTCCTTCTATCCCTATTGTGTCTTCTTCAGGATCTCCTCCCCCTGATGTATCTTCTTCGACACCGTCCTCTTCTGCTCCGTCTAGTTCTCCTAGTTCTCCTCGT
This sequence comes from Avena sativa, assembly GCA_916181665.1. Taxonomy (NCBI): domain Eukaryota; kingdom Viridiplantae; phylum Streptophyta; class Magnoliopsida; order Poales; family Poaceae; genus Avena; species Avena sativa. Next base: position 339,875,332 of record OV702281.1, read on the forward strand.
TCTCCGGAGTCCTCCTCTCCTATTCCCTCTTCTTCATCGTCGTCTCCTGTGTCGTCTTCCTCTGATGATCTTCCCTCTACTCGTCCTGTTCGTCAGCGTCATGCCCCCAACCGTTACTCTCCTAGTCAGTATGGTCTTTCTGTTGCCTTCGAGCCGACCTCTTATCGAGATGCTGAGCATCATCCTGAATGGCAGCTGGCCATGGCCGAGGAGATTGCTGCGCTTGAGCGCACTGGCACCTGGGATCTTGTTTCTCCTCCTCCCGGTGTTCGTCCTATCACGTGTAAGTGGGTCTATAAGATTAAGACTCTCTCTGATGGATCTCTTGAGCGCTATAAAGCGCGTCTTGTGGCTCGTGGTTTTCAGCAGGAGCATGGTCGTGACTATGATGAGACCTTTGCTCCTGTCGCCCATATGACCACTGTGCGTACTCTTCTTGCTGTTGCTTCTGTTCGTCACTGGTTTGTGTCCCAGCTTGATGTTCAGAATGCCTTTCTCAATGGTGAGTTGAGTGAGGAGGTTTATATGCAGCCTCCTCCTGGGTACTCTGTTCCTGAGGGGATGGTTTGTCGTCTTCGACGTTCTCTTTATGGCCTCAAACAGGCTCCTCGTGCCTGGTTTGAGCGCTTTGCTTCTGTAGTGGCAGCTGCTGGTTTCTCCCCTAGTGCTCATGATCCAGCGTTGTTTGTTCACACTTCTACTCGTGGACGCACTCTTCTTCCTCTCTATGTTAATGATATGATCATTACCGGTGATGATCCTGAGTATATAGCCTTTGTTAAGGCTCGTCTTCGTGATCAGTTTCTTATGACTGATCTTGGTCCTCTTCGATACTTTCTTGGGATTGAGGTTTCTTCCACTTCTGATGGCTTTTACATCTCTCAGGAAAAGTATATTCAGGATCTTCTTGCTCGTGCTGCTCTTGGGGATGAGCGCACTGTTGAGACCCCTATGGAGCTTAATGTTAAGCTTCAACTTACTGATGGTGATCCTCTTTCTGATCCGACGCGTTATCGTCATCTTGTTGGGAGCCTTGTTTATCTTGCTGTCACTCGTCCTGACATCTCATATCCTGTTCATATTCTGAGTCAGTTTGTTTCTGCTCCTACCACTGTTCATTATAGTCATCTTCTTCGTGTTCTTCGTTATCTTCGTGGTACGATCACTCGTCGCCTTTTCTTTCCTCGTTCCAGCTCCCTCCAGCTCCAGTGCTATTCGGACGCCACGTGGGCGAGTGATCCTTCGGATCGTCGTTCACTTTCTGCTTACTGTGTGTTTCTTGGTGGTTCGCTCATTGCTTGGAAGACGAAGAAACAGACAGCGGTTTCCCGTTCGAGTGTTGAGGCTGAGTTGCGTGCTATGACCTTGTTGACTGCTGAGGTGACCTGGTGTGGCATCCCGCAAAACCACTACTAGAAAATCGCGTTGTTTTTTGTGCATTGCATCGTCATGACCGCATGCTCATGTCATCATGCCACATTGCATTTGAGCATCGTCATCATCATGCATATTATTTTTTCCTAAAAACTATTTGCGAAAGTCTATGGTTTTCTGAAAACTAGCCCTCCTTCTATTTCAAATCAAACCGCGGATGCTTCCGGATATTTTGTTGTCTAAAAACTAATTACAAAAAAGCTTATTGCAAATTAAATATAAGTTATATTATTTTAGGGGGCAGTCGAACGGGCCGATTCGACCCAGTCGACCACCCCCGTACAAAACAGATCGGTCCGCCTAAAACCCTTTTTATACCCAGACCTAAACTACCCACCCTGCCTCCACCTCACCCCAACCAGTAGCCTCTCGCCACCTCACCCAGCCCCTCCCTTGGCCCAATCCCCATCTGCCACCTGGCCTCTCTCTCTCTCACCCCCACTCCCCACTCGGCACACTCACGCCCCGACCCACCGCGCCCCACCCCGCGCGGCCCACCCCTGGCCCCGTCTTCCCCCACGCGCACATCCTCCCCAGGTTCTCTTCCTCCTTGCTTCCTTCTCCCCTACCCGACGCCGCCGCTCCTCTCTCCCTCTCCCTCGTCCGGCCGCCTCCTCCGGCGTGCTCCGGCCGCCCCGCTCACGCCTCCCTCTCCGGCCAGCTCTCCACCGCCTCTCCTCCTCCCGGCGACCGCGCGCGCTCGCCCCGCCCTTCATCCACCCCGCCGCCCGTGCCGCCCGCCTCGCCGCCAGCTCGCCTCCCCGGCCGGCCACCCCCTCGGGCCTCCTCTCCTCCTCGCCGACGCCGCATCTTCCCCTCCCCGTCCGGCTCCCCGCCGCCAGCCCGTGCGCCGCTCAACCATCCTCGCCTCCATGATGGCCGCCCTCCCCCACCTCGTTGCTACCCTCCTCCGGCCGGTTCCGTCCGCGCCGGCAGCGCCACCTCCGACCGCCCTGGCTCCCCTCGTCTCCTCTGTGCTGTCCGCGCCCTCTGCTCGCCCGACCCCGCGCCGACCCCGCCTCACTGGCCTTGGCCGCTTACACCCACCCCGCCTGCTACCAAGACTGTTGGCCGCGACTGTGCACCGACTCCTCCTCGGAACCTTCTCTGCAAGTTCTTCCTGTTGGACGTCCCGTGATCCTGTCCGCGTTCGCATGCGTCGACCTCAACCCGCGAGTCCTGCCCGAACGACAAGGTCGTCTTCCCAGAGTCCGAAGACCGATCCCGTGGAGGCCATGAACCCTTCAAGATACGTGTGTCAACAAGCTCGACACCGACAAACGAGTGGAACCCCGAGTACTTCGTCGTGGAAACTAGGGGCGATGACGCCGAATCGACAAGATCTCCTTCACGGAATTCGAGAAGTCTATTCGGGTGCCTAAAGACCAAACTCCGTCGAACCCTAACCAAGTACGTCGAGACCCTGAAGACCCCGAAGCCGAAGGTCACCTACAAGGAACGCCAAGGACTCCTCCCTGAAACCGCCACGACCGTCTACATGAGGCCGCTGCCCTGAAGACCGATCTAGAGCGCCAAGGCCTTCGCATGGAATCGCCAAGATCCACCGGCGCCAAACCCTAGACCGACATCGTCACCCGAGAACTCTGACAAGGACGCCAAGCTCGTCGAGATCGCGGAACGACAAGCACTTCACCCCGGATGCCGAGACCGACTCGATGGCGCGGACCCGACAAGATCTTCGCAGCGACAAGATCGGCACCAACCAGGGCGAGTCCGATGCGCCCCCGACGCCACACCAAGTCCTGCTCCCCGGATGCGACAAGACCTACCTCTGTTATCCGAGGACGAATCCGTCGAACCCTGAACCCGGAGACCGACCTCGAACCCCCCCGGAACCCAAGATCGCCGAACCCTATGTGTGACCCCTTTTCTCGAGCCCTATTTTATTAATGAAATACAACTTGATGCATATTAAATTGTCATACTTGCATGCATCTTGTCATGTGGTTTGGGGGCCTTATGCCGATTCACCATATAATTAAATATGGGGCCCATATGCGGGCAAATCTAGCCTTATATTGGCCTCATTTAAATTTGTGTAGCGAACCGGTAACTTATCGTGCCATGTTAATTCAACATTTAAATGGCGGGGTAGTCAAATAACTAGAACCATATATTTAATTGTCGGGACCCCGGTTCCACTTAATATGACCTAATTGCATCGCATCTTTGCCATGCCATACATCATACATGCATCATGCCCGATCTTTTGCCGTAGTATTAAATATTGCATCCGGTGTTTCTTCTAGTGTTTTGCTTCTTCGCGGATAAGGTCGTTGAGTTGATGTGAGCTTCGCCCCGATCTTCAGTTGAACCTTCGGCAATGTTTCCAGGCGAGCATCTCCCCCTTTCCACCTATCTTACTTTTATAGTATTTATTCCCTCCTGTTGATCTATTGCTATCTGTGTTGCGATGCTCTAGTTTTCGTACCCGTGATACCCCTTTGCAGCCTTATATTGCCTTGGACACATCCTATTACCTGTTGTTTGGTAGATAGTTGGACTTGCGCGTCGTAGTCGCTTGCTCAAGTGCTGTTGCGTGTCGTCAAGTACCACAGTTGTTGGAGAAATGCCGCCCGTTCATTGTTGGAGATGATCATGGTTTATTTATGGCTCACTTTAATTATTGTTTAACAACTAAAATTGAAGTAAGTAAGCAGAGGCATCGGTGGGTGATAGATAATATTTTGGTTTCCGACCGCCCACTTGTGTCCCGTAGGACCCCGAGTGCTTGATACCTGTTCCTTGATTTATCACGCTATCCACATACGGGGAATTATGGGCCCCCCTTAGCCAGAGCTTGATTCAGTCTTATTTCTTGGGGCCACAAACTAGTTTGAGGTTTTATTTACGATCCTGTACTTATGCCATGCTACTGCTTTATTTACGATTGTGCGAGGAGCACACTGTACTGTTTAGGATCGGGACACGATTCCGCGGTGTCGACAAGCTCAGTTTTGGGTTCCCAGTCGTTCACAGCCGTCCACCCAAACCTCGGGTCCGTCTCGGAGCTAGCTTACTTCGTTGCGGGTGTACTCCAAGGGGTGGCCCCCTGAAATATTTCTGAATCCTGTGATTGCTTTGTCGTGAAAGCCTCGTTGGGTTTTGATTTGGTTTTTCCGAGGTCGATCGTGTGTGTGTTGCTATTTGTGCACCCTGGCCGGGTTAAAACTTTCTGAAAGCCGTGTCCGCGGTTATGGACGACTTGGAGCACAGTATCTCGATCATAGACAACTATAACTAAAGTAGTGCCATAAATTTGACTTTATAATGACTAGTAATCAGCTTCACTATAATGGAATGGCTAAATAAAACTGCCAACAATTGCTTGATTGGGTCGTCGCCAGCGACCATTGTATCTGACTAGTAAGTGTCGCAACTACAACGGAATGGCTAAATAAAAGTACCAACAACTGTTGGGTTTTGGGTTATCTCATGCTAATTGTATCTGACTAGTAAGTGTCGCAACTACAACGGAATGGTTAAATAAAACTGCCCACTGTTTAATTCATCAGGACGAATATCTATACCTGACTAGTAATTGCCGCAACGATAACCGAATAAATAAAACTGCCAACTGTGTGAGTTCCTCGGTGGACTTCCTCGACTGGTCTCGAGGGGGAAATACCAGGATGGGATTGTTTGGCGTAAGATTCAGGTTGGATCCGAAAAGGTCTTTCTTACCCCCCCCCCCCTGATAGCCGCCAGTTGTATCGAGTCTCTATAGGTTGTTTAGTGCATGCTGCCGCTGCCGCTTTAGTCCACCATACCTATGTAGGCGAGGACCGCCGAATTCTAGTCTCGCCGTGTACTGGCCTTAGTACTGACCGCTCCTCTTTTTCCTTTGCCCTTTGTCGGCACCCCCTTTTGTTTAAGCAGGTTTTGAGATCGACGTCGTTAGCAGGGTTACCCTTCCGGCTTGGCCTGGGCAGGGTTATGGACGCCATTGGTTATTCTTCAGGGCTCTTAGCCCCATTTGCATCTTGTCCGTAGTCGGACGCTCTATCATTTTCAAGGTGATTTGGATCTTTGTATATTATATCTGTATTCTTGACTCATGGAGTCGCTGTTATATATATCTGTTCTGTGGGTCCCATCGAGGACTGTTGTGTAATGTTATTACTTCGTTTTCCACCCGCACGAAAGTGCCTGGTGGGCACCTTTGAATCGTTTCTATGCGGGTTTGGCGGGTTTCGCTAAAACTTGCATAGGTCCGATTCGGAGGGTGTTATAGAGTGGTATCAGAGCTCAGCAGTTGCGATACCCCACAAGTCCAGCCTGTAGGATAACCTAGCTAACGGCCTAAGTAGAGTGTCAAAACTATTTTTGAAAATCGGTTGGATAGTTCTGATTAGGTCTGATTTTATTCCTTACCCCTCTGCTATTCTCCTCTTACCTCTACGTGTTTTGAATCCGCTCTCTTCTCTCTCTTCGAGTCCAGGATTTCCCGTGGTTGGGTTCCGTCGTATCTTCAGGGTTTCGCTTCCCCCTTTGATAATGATGTTCTACCATCCGGTGTTCAAGCTGCCTGAGGAATCCGTCTACTGCGGTACCATTCTTTGTTCCTTGTCTGTGCCTTCCGGTGTTTTCCGACGCGACGACATCATCTACGCCAGATCCGATGCAGAGTCTGCATCACTCCGTTGTTCCGAACCTCGCTTGTCGAGATCTTCAGTCTAATTCCGAGAGTTGGTTGCATAATCCGCCTATTCGTGTGCAGAGTAATGGTTTGGGTGCGCGATGGACTGATCACCATCCGACTACTCTTATCATTCGCTCTTGTGCATCGACTCAGTGGATCCAGCAGTGTTACTCCGTCCACGGAAGTTAGGGGTGGCTTTATTTGTTGAAACCTCTACCTTCGACCTTTTGTTTCCGGAGTGTTCTCTCGACGATCACGGACAACGACCCCTTGTTAGTGGTGTCACGAGGATCTACACGAAGCGAGAAGACGCAGATCGCCGACCTTCTTTCCGGTACCATGAGGCGGATCTCGAGGGCGAGATCCATTGTTAGTGGTGTCGAATTGTGGCATCCCGCAAAACCACTACTAGAAAATCGCGTTGTTTTTTGTGCATTGCATCGTCATGACCGCATGCTCATGTCATCATGCCACATTGCATTTGAGCATCGTCATCATCATGCATATTATTTTTGCCTAAAAACTATTTGCGAAAGTCTATGGTTTTCTGAAAACTAGCCCTCCTTCTATTTCAAATCAAACCCCGGATGCTTCCGGATATTTTGTTGTCTAAAAACTAATTACAAAAAAGCTTATTGCAAATTAAATATAAGTTATATTATTTTAGGGGGCAGTCGAACGGGCCGATTCGACCCAGTCGACCACCCCCGTACAAAACAGATCGGTCCGCCTAAAACCCTTTTTATACCCAGACCTAAACTACCCACCCTGCCTCCACCTCACCCCAACCAGTAGCCTCTCGCCACCTCACCCAGCCCCTCCCTTGGCCCAATCCCCATCTGCCACCTGGCCTCTCTCTCTCACCCCCACTCCCCACTCAGCACACTCACGCCCCGACCCACCGCGCCCCACCCCGCGCGGCCCACCCCTGGCCCCGTCTTCCCCCACGCGCACATCCTCCCCAGGTTCTCTTCCTCCTCGCTTCCTTCTCCCCTACCCGACGCCGCCGCTCCTCTCTCCCTCTCCCCCGTCCGGCCGCCTCCTCCGGCGTGCTCCGGCCGCCCCGCTCACGCCTCCCTCTCCGGCCAGCTCTCCACCGCCTCTCCTCCTCCCGGCGACCGCGCGCGCTCGCCCCGCCCTTCATCCACCCCGCCTCCCGTGCCGCCCGCCTCGCCGCCAGCTCGCCTCCCCGGCCGGCACCCCCTCTGGCCTCCTCTCCTCCTCGCCGACGCCGCATCTCCCCCTCCCCGTCTGGCTCCCTGCCGCCGGCCCGTGCGCCGCTCAACCATCCTCGCCTCCATGCCGGCCGCCCTCCCCCACCTCGCGGCTACCCTCCTCCGGCCGGTTCCGTCCGCGCCGGCAGCGCCACCTCCGACCGCCCTGGCTCCCCTCGTCTCCTCTGTGTCGTCCGTGCCCTCTGCTCGCCCGGCCCCGCGCCGACCCCGCCTCGCTGGCCTTGGCCGCTTACACCCACCCCGCCTGCTACCAAGACTGTTGGCCGCGACTGTGCATCGACTCCTCCTCGGAACCTTCTCTGCAAGTTCTGCCTGTTGGACGTCCCGTGATCCTGTCCGCGTTCGCATGCGTCGACCTCAAACCGCGAGTCCTGCCCGAACGACAAGGTCGTCTTCCCAGAGTCCGAAGACCGATCCCGTGGAGGCCATGAACCCTTCAAGATACGTGTGTCAACAAGCTCGACACCGACAAACGAGTGGAACCCCGAGTACTTCGTCGTGGAAACTAGGGCGATGACGCCGAATCGACAAGATCTCCTTCACGGAATTCGAGAAGTCTGTTCGGGTGCCTGAAGACCAAACTCCGTCGAACCCTAACCAAGTACGTCGAGACCCTGAAGACCCCGAAGCCGAAGGTCACCTACAAGGAACGCCAAGGACTCCTCCCTGAAACCGCCACGACCGTCTACATGAGGCCGCTGCCCTGAAGACCGATCTAGAGCGCCAAGGCCTTCGCATGGAATCGCCAAGATCCACCGGCGCCAAACCCTAGACCGACATCGTCACCCGAGAACTCTGACAAGGACGCCAAGCTCGTCGAGATCGCGGAACGACAAGCACTTCACCCCGGATGCCGAGACCGACTCGATGGCGCGGACCCGACAAGATCTTCGCAGCGACAAGATCGGCACCAACCAGGGCGAGTCCGATGCGCCCCCGACGCCACACCAAGTCCTGCTCCCCGGATGCGACAAGACCTACCTCTGTTATCCGAGGACGAATCCGTCGAACCCTGAACCCGGAGACCGACCTCGAACCCCCCCGGAACCCAAGATCGCCGAACCCTATGTGTGACCCCTTTTCTCGAGCCCTATTTTATTAATGAAATACAACTTGATGCATATTAAATTGTCATACTTGCATGCATCTTGTCATGTGGTTTGGGGGCCTTATGCCGATTCACCATATAATTAAATATGGGGCCCATATGCGGGCAAATCTAGCCTTATATTGGCCTCATTTAAATTTGTGTAGCGAACCGGTAACTTATCGTGCCATGTTAATTCAACATTTAAATGGCGGGGTAGTCAAATAACTAGAACCATATATTTAATTGTCGGGACCCCGGTTCCACTTAATATGACCTAATTGCATCGCATCTTTGCCATGCCATACATCATACATGCATCATGCCCGATCTTTTGCCGTAGTATTAAATATTGCATCCGGTGTTTCTTCTAGTGTTTTGCTTCTTCGCGGATAAGGTCGTTGAGTTGATGTGAGCTTCGCCCCGATCTTCAGTTGAACCTTCGGCAATGTTTCCAGGCGAGCATCTCCCCCTTTCCACCTATCTTACTTTTATAGTATTTATTCCCTCCTGTTGATCTATTGCTATCTGTGTTGCGATGCTCTAGTTTTCGTACCCGTGATACCCCTTGCAGCCTTATATTGCCTTGGACACATCCTATTACCTGTTGTTTGGTAGATAGTTGGACTTGCGCGTCGTAGTCGCTTGCTCAAGTGCTGTTGCGTGTCGTCAAGTACCACAGTTGTTGGAGAAATGCCGCCCGTTCAATGTTGGAGATGATCATGGTTTATTTATGGCTCACTTTAATTATTGTTTAACAACTAAAATTGAAGTAAGTAAGCAGAGGCATCGGTGGGTGATAGATAATATTTTGGTTTCCGACCGCCCACTTGTGTCCCGTAGGACCCCGAGTGCTTGATACCTGTTCCTTGATTTATCACGCTATCCACATACGGGGAATTATGGGCCCCCCTTAGCCAGAGCTTGATTCAGTCTTATTTCTTGGGGCCACAAACTAGTTTGAGGTTTTATTTACGATCCTGTACTTATGCCATGCTACTGCTTTATTTACGATTGTGCGAGGAGCACACTGTACTGTTTAGGATCGGGACACGATTCCGCGGTGTCGACAAGCTCAGTTTTGGGTTCCCAGTCGTTCACAGCCGTCCACCCAAACCTCGGGTCCGTCTCGGAGCTAGCTTACTTCGTTGCGGGTGTACTCCAAGGGGTGGCCCCCTGAAATATTTCTGAATCCTGTGATTGCTTTGTCGTGAAAGCCTCGTTGGGTTTTGATTTGGTTTTTCCGAGGTCGATCGTGTGTGTGTTGCTATTTGTGCACCCTGGCCGGGTTAAAACTTTCTGAAAGCCGTGTCCGCGGTTATGGACGACTTGGAGCACAGTATCTCGATCATAGACAACTATAACTAAAGTAGTGCCATAAATTTGACTTTATAATGACTAGTAATCAGCTTCACTATAATGGAATGGCTAAATAAAACTGCCAACAATTGCTTGATTGGGTCGTCGCCAGCGACCATTGTATCTGACTAGTAAGTGTCGCAACTACAACGGAATGGCTAAATAAAAGTACCAACAACTGTTGGGTTTTGGGTTATCTCATGCTAATTGTATCTGACTAGTAAGTGTCGCAACTACAACGGAATGGTTAAATAAAACTGCCCACTGTTTAATTCATCAGGACGAATATCTATACCTGACTAGTAATTGCCGCAACGATAACCGAATAAATAAAACTGCCAACTGTGTGAGTTCCTCGGTGGACTTCCTCGACTGGTCTCGAGGGGGAAATACCAGGATGGGATTGTTTGGCGTAAGATTCAGGTTGGATCCGAAAAGGTCTTTCTTACCCCCCCCCCTGATAGCCGCCAGTTGTATCGAGTCTCTATAGGTTGTTTAGTGCATGCTTCCGCTGCCGCTTTAGTCCACCATACCTATGTAGGCGAGGACCGCCGAATTCTAGTCTCGCCGTGTACTGGCCTCAGTACTGACCGCTCCTCTTTTTCCTTTGCCCTTTGTCGGCACCCCCTTTTGTTTAAGCAGGTTTTGAGATCGACGTCGTTAGCAGGGTTACCCTTCCGGCTTGGCCTGGGCAGGGTTATGGACGCCATTGGTTATTCTTCAGGGCTCTTAGCCCCATTTGCATCTTGTCCGTAGTCGGACGCTCTATCATTTTCAAGGTGATTTGGATCTTTGTATATTATATCTGTATTCTTGACTCATGGAGTCGCTGTTATATATATCTGTTCTGTGGGTCCCATCGAGGACTGTTGTGTAATGTTATTACTTCGTTTTCCACCCGCACGAAGGTGCCTGGTGGGCACCTTTGAATCGTTTCTATGCGGGTTTGGCGGGTTTCGCTAAAACTTGCATATGTCCGATTCGGAGGGTGTTACACCTGGTTACGGTGGTTACTTGCGGATTTTGGGGTCTCTATTACCACACCCAGTCTGGTTTTATCTGACAGTACATGTGCTATTAGTGTTTCACGTGATCCGGTCAAGCATGAGCTTACCAAGCATATTAGTGTTGATGCTTTTTATACACGTGCTCAGGTGCAGGCTCAGGTTGTTGCGCCTCAGTATGTGCCTTCAGATTTACAGTTGGCGGATTTCTTCACGAAGGCCCAGACCAGAGCGCAGCATGATTTCTTACTCTCCAAACTCAGTGTTGTGGATCCACCATGAGTTTGTGTGTGGGGGTGTGTGTGTTAGATGTATATATCTGTATATTGTATTTCCCCCATATGTTAGGGGGCTTCCTGCATATTTGCCCTATACCTGTACTATATATTGTGGTCTTTGGTCCTAAGAGGAATACATGTTGCATATTCCTGACAGCTCCAACGGGTCTCGGCAGCGCGTCATGAGAGATCATAGCCATGCTTTCCTCTTCTTCCAAAAAGTAAGATCATGGCAATTGGGCAAGCACTCGACTCATCCAGCAGGCCTGTCTCCCAGTTCTACATGGAAAACGGGTCCTCCGTCCATCGGAGAGTGGCACAAGCACAGGGCATCGGTCATGATGACAAAATGGCCAAACAACGACAGGAGTACGTTGGTCCCACTTTCCACGCATGTACTACCCAGCTAGTCAAACACCAAGCGCACATTGCTCATGCACAAATATACTGCCCTGGAGATCCTGAATCTTGACCACCAGGCATGACACAAATAAAAAGGTACTCACCGTACCAAGGAGGAAGGCCCAAACATGGTCTTACAATTTGAGATGCTCGTGACACGCATTATTTTACAAGCCGTGGGAGGTGATCTACACTACACTATATTCTGTCCTTCGGTTACATGCACAAACTTGCAGGCAATGGTTTATGCAGCTGGCCCGGGTGACAGGATAATGCATGAAGGTGAGATTGCCTGACTGGCGCATGCCGGATTGGAAGAAAAGAAAGCCGATCCATAGGTCACTTATCTCCAATTCTCGATCCGAAAGAAATTCTGTGTGCCGACAGCCAAGAGCATCTCTACTCGTCGGAGGTTCCGGACCGAAATCCAGTGATAATTTTCGCCGGACTAGACGAACAGTTGGCCTGGAGCACCGCCAACTCTGAGCCACGATCCCGGCTGTACACCCCGGGCCGGCGAATTTGGTAAATTTCGATTAAAATTTGACACAAATGTCACGGAAAACAATTTTATACGCAATAGTTTGGCCATTTGTTCGCTGAGTTTCATCGAAATTTTGTCAAATAATTTTAATCACATAGTTCAACATAGAAAACAAGTACAAAACAAATAATTTAACAAAGTAATATCATAATTTAACAAGTTTTCAAACACAAGAACACCTCAAACTAGGTGTTTCCTTTGAGCAGTGTCCCAAATACTTCCAAACATTCTAGGAAATCCTCCGGATTTATTGATTGCTAGGATTCGAGCATTGTCTTCCGCAGTGGATGATCTTAGGTATAATGGCTCAAACACCGCAATCACTGCCCTGCAGAACCTGTATAAACAATCGATGTCGATTGACTCGGCAATGCGGAGATAGTCCTCTTGTGTGTTACAGGGAGCTCCGTATGCGAGTATTCTCATAGCCACCATGCACTTCTGGAGTGAGTAAAATCCCACCATGCCAGTGCAGTTCTTCTTGCATTTGAAGTAGGCGTCGAAGTCTCGGAGGGCATACACAATCTTGAGAAAGAGCTTCCGACCCATCCTGAATCGGCGTCGAAACACTGTCTTGTCATGCAATGAATCGCCGGCGAAGTAGTCGTCGTACAACATGCAGTAGCCCTCCATATGCTGCATAAGCCACTTTCGGCGTTCTAGCGCCGAGCCGCCATGTCGTGGCTTTGTTTCCCACGCATATAAGATGACCAGGCAGACGAGGATCATCATGTGCTCTTCATCATCGGCAGCGGTGGCCTTCTCTTCCTCCACCAGCACGGCGAATATCTGCTCGTCGTCGTCGGAGTCCATGGTCGAGATAGGCAAAACGCTGAACACCTAGTGGGTGTGTTGGGCGCGCAGCTGGCCGCGGAACAGCCGGTGGCGTTGAACCATGGCACGAGAATCTCGGCGAGAGGGAGGGGAGCTGGGCGACGGATGTTTTTTTGTGGAGACGTGTTTGCGGCGGAGCGGAGAGGGGTTGTGTCGGCAGCGAGCGAGGAGGAGTGAGCACCACGCTAGGGAGGCGCATCTTTGAGTGGAATGCAGCTTCTATCACTGATAGAGCTAGCCTACTCGTCTCCACCAGGCAAACCCCGACGCGTTGGGCTAAGCCTGTGTTCGCCGGATGAATTTTGAACCATATTCGGATGAAAATAAGGAGTTAGGGACGTGGCTGGACCAATTTTATCCGTTCGGATGAAAAAAATAGCTTCTAAAGGGTTCTCGGGGCATGAGTGGAGATATACTCTAAGTTATTGTTTTTCTAGGGGAGACTTTCTATCGCTTGGGCATGGCTATGGTCCTAACTTCAAGTCGTGAACACTTCGATCAGCAAGGATGATTGGATGGTTGCTCTGAAAAATGGTCAATTTATTTAGGAAAATTATTGGATAGAAGAACACTGATATTCAAACAACAATCTCCGGTCAGTTTCTATACGACATCGTGAGACCCCACTGCTCCCGCCGTTGAGGCAGCTGCGCACACATGCGACCGGCCAGCTTCACCGTCCGATACGGCGGCCACGCCGACGGAGAGAGAGGGGAGTGGGGACATGTTTTCTTCATTGTTTGCTTTTGTAGGTCTTTTTTCTCTTACTTTGTCTCCCTAGCGGCATCAGCGAGGTGGTGGCGATGATGACGTATTGGAATAAGGTATCTCCGGCCTCTTCCTATCTCGTGGGCGCCCGAATTGGAGTCAACAAAGGGCCCGCGAGGGTTAGCGTCGCCAGATGTTGATTTTCTTTGGTTCTTGGCAATTGGTGTATCTATCAAGAGGACATCTTCTGGCTATGGGGATCTACGAATCTCCAAGGAGCTTAAACTTATGAATTTATTTCACAAAGTAAGAATCAATCATAAAACTTCTTATAAAGTTTATCAAATCATTTTTTAAGAACTATAAGAATCATTGCTTTGAACTAATTATCAATGCACACATCATAAGGGAGGCATCAGATAAAAACATCTGTATTTACATAGCTTTGCCTCAGATCAGCATCATAGGCTAATTTATCCATTAGAGTTTTTCAACTCTTACTAACACAAAGCCACTCTTGAATACAGATAGAAAATAGCCCAACATCAGAATATAATCTTGTGTACCAAGGTGTCATAAAGATTCATCCTAACCATACAAATTCTACAAAGAGATTTCATAATCAAATTCTTTTAAAAAGTTATTCAATCATCTTCCTAATATGGTAATTAGGAATCATTCTGTTTTTAATTAAGAAACTTCATTAGAGTGTATCAGTAGTGTTTGAACAAGAATCCAACAACAATGTTCCAGTACTGAAACAAATCAATCATCACCAATAACCAGATCTCAATCTAGATCAAAGCCACAACATCATACATTTTACAAGTGATAGTAATCTAATATTAGATAATAATTCATCTGACAGAGCCACTATTATTAATTCCAATCCCACCAATAGACAGTAATTCTGCATAGTCTAGTTACTACAAGTTACTCATGAATCAGTCACTATCTTTAATAATCACAGTACAAAGGGGTAGAACCCTAACACAAAATATGAACCCTAATCAGGGATTCCTCACTATCAGCACATAGAACATAGCAAGAGAGACAAAGAGATAATAAGAAGGGAAAGCAGAAGAATGTACCTGAGGTCCTTGCTAGGTTATAGAAGAGGAAGCAGGGTGGCCGGCGATGAGATCCACGACGACATGGGGAGCACCCGAAGGCGCTTCAACCCGCACCAAGCCATGGGAATGGCGGACACAACAATACTAATGATGCTAGCGGCACCCCAAGGCCGCCAGAGCCGCGTCATAGAACCACAGGAATGGCGGAGTACCATCGCATCAGCAACCACCAAACCCTAGGGTTCGGGGTAGAGATGGCCTGGCCAGGAGAGGGTCCTAGCGGCGAATCGAGCAGGACAAGTCAACGTAGCGTTATCAACTACCTCGACACGCACCACGACGGCGACCGGGGAGGCCCGAGGAGGCCGAAATCAAACGGCGACAGTGGTGGAAGCACAACGGCACGGCGGGGCGCGCGTGAGAGAGAGGGGAGAACACGAGTGAGCAAGAGAGAAGGGGGTGGGTACTGGGATGGTACGGTCCAGTACCATTCGAGTGAGTGGGTTTGACCAGCCCAGATGGGCCGGGTCAGGGTTGGGCCAACCCAATGGGCTAGGTCTAGATTTTAAAAGAAAAATCTAAACAATTTATTAAAAGACCAAAATAACCCTAGGACTTAATAAGTTCTAAAAAATAAAATAAAACCCTAAAAATACAAATAATATATTTATGAGTTCATAAAAATAAAAGCTAAACAACAAAATTAAGAATTCTATTTTTAATAGAATAAATTTAGGTTAAATATTTTTATAATTATATTCCTTAAGGATATTTATAAAAAAATAAATAAAATACCTAAAAAAATAAAATTTATTTTTATCATTCTAAATTAGTATAGTACTTTATAAAAATACTAAATTTCTATTTACATTAGTAAAAATAAAATCTTAGAAATTTAAATGTTTATTGGTAAAAATAATATTAAGAAAATAATAATAAGAGTTAAAATTAAATAAAAATAATTTTTAAGCTCTTATATTATTACATTATACCATAAAAATATTAAATATAATATTTATAAAATTTTAGGGATTACCCATTAACAATTTATTTTTATTAAATAAAGGAATTTAATAATTCAATAAGGGGGTAAAACACATAAAGAAGATAACTAATAAATGATGCATTGCATTACTATGCATAATCATTATTGCTTCTTTAAATATTGTCCTTACCAGGCAATAATGGTGTTTTGTAGAAACATAAGCTCAAGGTCGAGTGCAAGCATCCGACTTCACTACCTTGCAGTCACAAGGCAAGTTCATCACTTGCTCATGTCCGTTTGAGAAGTATTTATCAAAATAATTGCAAATTGTGCGTTCTCATCTATGTTCTAAAAAAAGAAAATATTATTTTTACAAATAAATAAAAAACTAGTATCATCCTAAGTGATGATAAATATAAGATTTGCAATGGAACTTAGGTTTCCAATTGCATAAGATTCACCTTAGGAATTAACAACCCATGACATCAGTGATTCTAGCGCCGTATAATAGCGTTAACCATGATATTTGGAATGGGATGGAGAAGTCAGCTTTATATTCTTCCTTTCATATGTAGGAAAGACAACCTTAACGTGACATTGTGTTTCCTTGCGAGGATCCAACATATGGATAGGCACCCTTAGGCCCCACGACTTTGGCATCTAGATTATCTATGAGCGGCTGCCGTAGGTATAGTTAGACCTATATGGAGCTTGCCAGGGGAATCACCGGCTCATAGAATCTTTGGGAACTCATCATGGTTATAGATTACCCGGGAGGGGGCTTAAGGAGATGTAGCTCGGTCCGAAGGATCGTGCAGACATATGGGGTCCCAAAGGGGGCAGTGATTGGATTGGATCACCTACTGGGCCCATATCATGGAATTGTGGATGGGAAAGTATGTCCGTTGTGCAACAAGGAGTTGATCTCTCATGGGTAAAGCAACGTGCCTCTGCAGAGTGTAAGAACTATAACTTGTTACTCCCTGTTCTGAGAAGGAACTACGGACGTGGTAGGAAAGGAACTCTATGAAGTTCTGGTCAACCCGTGAAGGCTGATGGGCATAGTTTTTGATAATAAAATCAATTTTAAAGAAATGTTTACTAAAACTGCATAGTGCCAAGGAATGATAGTCCGATGTGGTAGATAGTGCATCAAACTTCCCACCATGCATATAGTGAACTTGCTGGGTAACGCTGTTACTCACTCTTTCATTTGATCCTCTGTTTAGACTCTAAGGAGCCAGAAGACACTCCGATGTATGCAGCTGAAGGACAAGAGGATGTCTACTATGAGGAACCAGACCTACCGGAGGAGTGGACTATGATATACGCTATGGAGTGGAGGGCAACGAGTCCGAGTAGTTGCCTTAGCTAGTAGTAAAACAATTGAGCCGAGTAGCATAAACTTTATATAATAAGTTGTTGAGCTCAATTTTGGTTATAAGTTTGAAACTTGAATCTTCTGCTGAAACTATTTAAGTTTGGTTTGTAAGTTAGAATCACTTGAAGTACTGTACTTCTAGTATTGTAATAATAATGAAGTGTGTATGTTTGTAATATGAGCCCGCAATGTTTCTGTTGTACCACTCTAAGGGATGTGGTATTTATGGAATGGTGTTCTGTGAATGTCATGTCAATGAATATAGTGTACTACACATGCAGTGGTATGCTGGGTCACCGCAACACATCCGTGGGATGTTCGTGTCCTTCTTGGGGACCAGCACAGGGTTATCTACCCAGGTGATTTCCTTGATCTCCCTTATGAAATTGGCATCGAGGAGTCTGTTGACTTTGGTGCCAATTGCTTCAGCTCTTCCCTCGAACAGTCGACGCATCGTCTTCTTGACCGGTCTCGCATCCGGATAGACATTGAGTGTGTGCTCGGCGAATTTCCTGGGAACTCATGACATGTCTGCAAGACACCAGGCGAAAATTTCCCAGCGCTCACGAAGGAATTCGACGAGTGTGATTTCCTATGCGGAACTCATCTTATTGGCGATCATGGACGTCTTGGTGGGGTCTGTCGGGTGGACCTGCACCTCCTTGGTGTTAACTGTGGAGTCGAATAACATATCGGGCGCGTTTTGCTTGGTGTCAGGGGGCAGACTGATGTATGTCGACTTCTTCAACCTTGCGAGCTCCTCCTGCATGCCGAAAGACTGGGAGATTCTGTTGAAATTTCTATCGCAGCTATTGGACTTTGTGAAGATTCCTGGGACGATGATGACACCGTTAGGTCCTGGCATTTTCAGCAAAAGGTACGCGTCGTGCAGCACTGCCAGGAACCTTGCGAATGCTTGATGAGTGAATATTTGCATCATGTTTTATGTTACTATTTTGCATTGTAGTTGTAGGATCTTGGTATTTTACGGCGTTCGCATGCATATTTTATATTTACTTTCACCAGGATCAGGACAGATGATGGATACAATGGACACAACTCTTGGACCAGCTATACTGGAGCGAAAAAGAGTCAGAAACTACATAAATCGCTTATTTGAGAAATATTAATAACACCAGAAGAAACCCGAAGCGATTAGAGGCTACAGAAGGTTTAACGACCAACTATACGACGGGGGTATTTTCTCCGGCCGTATAGTTGGCGTCGCCTCTGCCTCCTCAAATAGTTTCACCCCATGTAACTAGATCGGAGAGACGACATACAGAACACCCAGAAATCGCCAAAATCCTCACCTCCGAAAGGGATCTAGAGGGGGAACTTGCGCTAGGGAGCCATCTTCGCCCAACGCACATCTAGGAGGCCAAGGCATCGATCTCCATCTTCATCAATCGCTACACCATCATCATCTCCATCCATCCCATCTAGATCTTGTTGTAATTCTAGCACTAGTTGTGGATTTATACAAGAACTATTCATCTATAATTGTTTCCATTACCATTGCCATGACGCTGCTTGCCTCCATGTCTGAGTAGATCATTAGTTCTAGGTGATATGGAGAAACCCTAGGATATGATTGAGATGAGATAGAGATTATTATGGTATACATCATTATGTGTATGTGTCAATTGTCGTCATCTTGATGTTGGGAGTTGTGCACCTCTTTAATATTTTGCTCTTACGGGGACTTGATGAAGGGGATTACTTGTTGGTAGATGAAAGAATGATAGCACTTATTGTGACTATAAATTGGTTGTCATTCTTTACATACTAACCTAGGGAATCAAGGAGAACTCATTAAGCCATGTCCATGCCACGGGGAAAATCTCTTAATAGTGAGGTAATACGATTGATATCATTTATCTGTCAGCTGTGGTTATGACGGAAGATGTGAGCAGTGGTTGCTGCCTATTCGTCCATATATGGAGCTCCTCCCACATACATACATGTCATGAGAATATTTTTAATAATAATCTTGACCATTCTTTCTAAACTACTAGTGGTGTATCCACCACTCCCCGAGAAAGCCTTTTCCCTATTGTAGTTCCAAGCTTTCTTACAAACATGATTCTTATTTTTTGCATTAAGTTTACTTCACTTTACTTTATTGTTTTGCTCAATCAAAAACCCAAAAATAATTCTACTTTTCTTGCATCTTATAGTTATTCCTTAAATACTTCGTTTAGTTTTAGTTAAAAGCATTTTAGGCTTTCGCCTACTGCTTCCTGTGGGATCGATATCTTTATTTCGAAACTAGCTACAAATGATCTGTGCACTTGCAGTCAGCAAGCTATTTTCTGGCGCTGTTGCCGGGGAGCTTAGCGATATAAGTCACTTTACTTTTAGTTATTTACTTTTTTTACTAACTTTTTATTTGAGTTGCAGGACTATAACAATGGACAACACTCAGCATTCAATCCAGCTTGAGGTAGTAAGGAAAATGGGTTCGCCCATGGACGCTTTATAACTGTCAATAAAAGCATAAACCCCGATGGTATTGAGATCAATCCCTTATTATTTGAATTACTTAACTCTAAGAAGTTTGCAGGAACCAATGAAGAGAGTCCATATGGACATTTACAATTCTTTGAAGATGTTTTTGGTTCCTTTATATTTGATGACTATGACCTTGATAAGGTTAAAATCCATTTGTTAGACAAACTCTCTCTAATAATGTTTGCAACTGGTATAGATCTTTTTTTGCAGAAGCACCAAGGACTTGGGCGGAATTGACAACCAATTTCCTATCCAAATATTACTTAGAAAGCAAAGATCACAGGATGAGAGGTATTATTATCAGTTTTAAAAATAATCCTGATGAGAGTTTATATGAAGGCTATCTAAGATATAAAAGCTATCTAGATAATTGCCCCCATCACCGTTTTCCTGATTGGTTAATCACTCATACTTTCTATGAAGGTATTAATAATAAAAATAGAACGAGCCTAGATACCGCTTCTAATGGTAGTTTTCTATCTTATACCTATGATGAAGCCTGGAAATTAATAATGAAAATGAGGGAGACAACAGAAAATCTTAAAGATGAGGAGAACATTAATAGCTCTTCTGAATATGCTTGTGTTAACGATTTTCTTGCATATGAAAGGACTTGTGTGATGATTAAAACCCCCGATATTTATTCTTATTCAGTAAAGAAAATTATTGAGAATTATGCAGGGCATCTACAAGTACCTACAGAATGGGAACCTTATAAACCCCTTGAATAAAAGAAGCGTTCAAGGGAAAGTGCATCCATGGTAGAGTTTTACTCTGAACCTATTCAAGAAAATATCAAGAAAAAGTGCAAGGAGGAAGAAAACATGAGGAGAAGATTAAAAAACTAGAAAAGAACCCTGAAGCTACCAATGCAAATATTGTTATATTTAAGGATCTTATGGAAGCATGAACCATGGAGAATGAAGTGGTTATGCTAGACTTTGAAACTTCAGAATTCATCATAGGTATGATACTAGGTAATGAAACTTCTAAATCTATGACTCCTATATATTATGGAGAAACTTTATTATACGGAATTTGTGAGCCGATTTCCACTATAAATATTATGCCTTCATCACTTTATGAGAAACTTCACTACAATTTAAATAATCCAGATGTGGAATTAGTAGACACTACTATTAAATTGTCTAATAGAACTAATATAAAACCGGAAGGTGTTATTAGAAATATCTATGTATTTATTGGATCAATCATGTACCCTCTTGATTTTCATATTATTGATATGCCTCGAGATACTTTTTGTCCTATTCTTTTAGGCATGCCTTTTTTCTCTATAACCAAAGCTCGAATTGATAATAAAAAGGAGACTATTTCAATGATGTTTGGAGAAGAGGAATTGACATTCCACTTTGCCAAACTAAAGAAGAGGCCATATGAAGTTTAAGATATCAAGTAAGAGAAAACGATTGCCGAGCTAGCCGCAATTCATTTCAGCACTCCGCAAGATGAATTAAAGAGGAGCTTAGTTAATTGGGAAGAGGCACCAGATGATGAGGAAAGAGAAGACATGGATGATTATCTTGATTCCATCCTGGAAGCACAAAATCCACATGACTATGAAGAACTGGTAAGAAAAGGAGATGAAGAACCTCCGCCAATTGAACTAAAACAACTTCTAGACAATATGAGGTATGAGTTTTTAGATAATGAAAATAAATGTCCTCTTATTATTAGTAAAAAATTATTAGAAAATGAAACAAATAAACTCATTTCGGTTTTGGTCAAGCATCATGAAGCATTTGGGTATACTCTAAGTGATATTAATGGAATAGATCCATCTACTATGACACATAAGATTACCATGCTTGAAGATGATATACCTGTAGTTGACACACAGAGAAGGTTTAATCCAAAAATGAAAGTAGTAAGAAAAGAAGTTATATGATCATTAGATGCCGACATAATATATCCTATTTCTGATAGTAAATGGGTTAGCCCAGCTCATTGCATACCAAGACATGGGGGTCTGAATGCTGCCATGAATGAGAATGGTGAACTAGTTCCTGTAAGACCTATTATTGGGTATCGCATGTGCATCGATTTTAGAAAACTAAACTGTGAGACACCGAAAAATCATAAACCTATACCATTTGTGGATAAAAATTTAGAAAGACTTAGTAATAATTCTTATTTTTGTTTTCTTGATGGTTATTCCGGTTATTCTCAAATTTCTATACAACACGAAGATAAAGAGAAAACAACTTTCACATGCCCTTATGGTACATATGCATATCGATTAATTCCGTTTGGCTTATGTAATGCAACATCAACTTTTCAAGAATGCGTTTTAAAAATCTTTGATCATCTTGTTGAGAAAACTATGGAAGTTCTAACAAATGATTTTGTTGTTTGTGGAACAACATTTGATAATTGCCTCTACAATTTAACCAAAGTTTTGCAGAGATGCAGGTAATCAAATTTAGTTTTGAATTGGGAGCAATGTCGTTTCACAGAAAGAGAAGGTAAAGTTTTTGGACATAATGTTTCGAAGAAAGGTATAGAAATAGATAAGACTAATATAAATGTTGTAGAAAATCTTCCAATACCTTAGGACATAAAAAACTTAAAAATGTTTCTAGGACATGCAGGTTTTTACAAGCGTTTTATAAAAGATTTTGCTAAAATAGCTATGCCTCTCACTAACCTTCTTGAGACAGAAAATCTGTTCTACTTAGATCATGATTGCATTACTGCCTTTTAAAACCTTAAAAACAAATTAGTTTTAGCACCTATCATGCAATCTCCAAAATGGGATGAATGTTTCGAAATCATGTGTGATGCTAGTTACTATGGTTTAGGAGCTGTATTAGGACAGCGAGACGGGAAAATTTTAAATGTTATTCATTATTCTAGTAGAACTCTTAATAAGATCCAGAAAATTATGCTACTACAGAAAAAGAGTTCCTAGCTATAATTTTTGCTTGTGACAAATTTAGATCTTAGATCATTAATTCTAAGGTAATAGTTCATATGGATCACCAAGCTTTGCGTCACCTCCTTGTGAAAAAAGGATACAAAGCCCATGTTGATTAGATGGGTTTTATTACTGCAAGAATATGATTTATAAATAGTAGATAGGAGGGGTAAGGACAATCCGGCAGCAGATCATCTCTCTAGGATGGACGGGATAATTACTGACCCCGTACCTATAAATGAGTCATTTCCAAGAGAATATTTAGCAAATGTTGAAATCGCTGATCCTTGGTTTGCAGATTATGCTAATTATCTTGCAAGAAAGTTTGTACCTCCTGGTATGACAAGAAATAAAAGAATGAAATTCTTTAATGATCTTAAATATTACTTTTGGGATGATCCATTTTTGTATCGTCATGGACCTGATGGAATCATTCGAAAGTGTGTTCCTAACCATGAAATGAATGCAATTTTGCAAGCTTGTCATGACATCCCGTATGGAGGACATCATGCAGGAAAGCGAACTACAGCAAAGGTATTTCAATCTGGATTATATTGGCCCACCTTGTTCAAGGATGCACACAGGTATGTAGAATATTGTGATGCCTGCCAGAAAAGAGGTAATATAGGAAGGAGACAAGAGATGGCAATGAATTATAGTCTTATAATTGAACCATTTGATGTTTGGGGAATGGACTACATGGGACCTTTTATAGAATCAAATGGCTACACTCATATTCCTGTTGCTGTCGATTATGTTACTGTCACATCCCAAGATTTTCCAAATCTTGTAATGTGAAAAATAAATGAATAAAATAAAACTTTGTTTGATTTTCAGAGCCAGAAGAAACTTTTTGAATTCAATTGGACCTTCAAACCCATTTGAATTAAATAAAACCTAAAGGGATTTAAAAAGATAAACATTTAATAAAAGGAAAAATAAAAACATTTGGAAATACTATTTTGAAACAATTAAATGAAAAGATTGTTTTCAAAAGGAATAGAAGTTTATAAATAAAGAATATTTTATAAAGCCAAATTAAACCTTGGCCAAGCTTTGGGAATTAAAAACATTTTATTAGCAAAGGTTTATTTAAATAAATTAATAAGGATTTAATATCCAAACTTTATTTAAATAAAAGGTTTTACCAATTTATTTGAAACATCAAAACTTATTAGAATTATTTAAAATAAGTTTTCCAAATATTTGATATTCACAAATAAAACCTACTAAAGTGTTTTGGCTTTATTTTAGATTTCAAAATAAATATCTCAATAAAACAAATCCTATTTGATTTAATAATGAAAGTCTATTATATTTAATTAATAATGGACTCTAAAATAAAAGGTTATTTTGTTTCAAAACAAGTTTCCAAGTATTCTATATTTCCCAAATAAACCTACTAATTTGGTTTTGAAAATATTTAGGTTTCAAATAAAGATTTTATTAATAAAATCAAACTCTATTTGATTTAATAACTAAGGCCCATTTTATTTAATTATTAATGGACCCTAAAGTAAAAGGTTATTTTGTTTTAAACAAGTTTTCCAAATAATCTTTATTTCCAAATAAAGTCTACTGATATGGTTTTGAAAGTTTTTGGATTTCAAATGAAGATTTTATTAAATAAACCAAACCCTATTTTATTAATAAACCATGGACCATTTTACTTAATTAATAAATAGAACCTAAAAAGATTTAAAATATTATTTTTATTTTGGATTTTGGTTCATGTTACTGAACAGAAATAATTTCAATATTACAAAGTTTGAGTGTTGTTGGAATTGATTTGAACCTTGTTTGATTGTTTTGAAATTCAAAACAGAAAAATAGAAATAGAAAAGGAAAAAGAATTCAGACAGAAAAAAATAGAACAGCCCACCCTCTGGCCCAACTAGCCCAACTAGCCCAATCCAGCCCAGCCTTCACTCCCCGAAAGAAAATGTTTCGCACCTCGTGTCTGAACCGCGCAGAGACTGACCAGTGGACCTCCCCCTTTTCCCTTTTCCCACTGACGCAACGGCCCCACTTGCCACTGTTCTTCCCCTCCACCCGCATGACCCCTTCTCCCCCTCGCCGGCCGTTGCAGGCCTTGATTTCGCGGCATCAATTCTCCTTAACGCGGCCACCTTAACTCGCAGCGATCAAGCACCTTTAAACGCCAGTACGTCCTCTCTCGTTCCCCTCTGCCCCCTCCCCAAAGCACACCCCCAGGCCGCCTCAACTACTCTCCGAGCATCCTCTGTTCCGACGAAGTCCAGCGCCGATTCCGGCCAGCACACACCACCCCGAGCCTCCCTGAGCACGCTTACAACTTCCCCACTCCCAGACGCACCTCCCAGCACTCTTAGTTCGACCGCGGATGCCCCGAAGCATCGACTACGACAAGCTCCCGACGCCGCCGCGTTTGTCTTCTTCTCCGACGACGTCTCCCCGGTAAAACCGACCGCCCCTCTCCCCCTCATTCACACACGCGTCATACCCTCGACCATACGCATCTAACCGTGCCCTTTGTTTGCCTCCGCGTGATCTGCAATGTCGCCTTCGAACACAGACAGAGTCGTCCGGCGTTGCTCTCTACTCCGGCGAGCAATCGCAGCTGCCCCCTAGCGCCCCTCGACGGACAAGTACTACGTTGAGCATCAGCAAGCGTAAACGAATCCGGTGAGCACCTTTTCCTCCTCCCTCGCTTCCTATTTCACCGGCTCCGCCATCGTCTGGTCGCTCCGCCTCCAGCAGCCGCCGCAGCACCGCCCGTCTAAGGTCAAGCACCCCACAGCCGTCCGATCCCGATCTGATGGATAGGATAGAATAACTTAAACGCGAAGGGGTACATGATCTAGGCCATACGATCTGCTTAGATCCGACGGTCTGCACCGTGATCCACCCGAACCGGTACCGGCGAATTAGAACATGACGCGTGGCATCAGACGATCTGAAATAGAATTTGAAACCAGAATTTGATGCCATTTTCAAACCTTTGTAACTTTCAAACCACACGTCCAAAAATTACAAATTTTATGTCGTTGGATTCAGGAGAACAAGACCTATCCAACCATGCCCTTAGTTTAGCAAATAGTATCTGTTAGCTTGTTTGAATTTGCAGAAACATTTGTGTACTTGTTTAGATTAGAAAAATTGTTTAAAAATGATTTTTGGATTAAAACCTTTGCAAAATGGTTTGTTGTGACCTTACTGACCCTAGGAACCAACCCTTGGTGTTAAAAATGATTTTGGGAAAATTTAGGTTGGATTACTTGACTTAGTCATTTTCTAGCCAAATAAAAAGAATGGTTTTTGTTATGAAAATGTTTATGAAAAGAAAACTTTAAGAAAATGGTTTGATCAAACCCACTGAACCAAAACACCAAGTTTTGCAAATTAGCAACTCATTTGGTGAACAACTTAAGAGTTTTGCCTTGATAAAAACATTTTTCACCACATGAAATGATGAAAGGATTTAAAAATGGTTTTGGATAAAACTCATTTGCAAATGACTTTGCCATTTTGGTAAATGACCAATTTGGACCTTACAAAGTTTAGAAGCCTAGTGGAGACCATCCTTACAAATAGAACCATCCTTTGCATGCTTACATGCATGACTAAGATCCCATTGTTTTGTGTGTGTTAAATTGTTTGATTGATTTATTGGTTTGGAATGCTAGTTGATTTTGTGTCTACTTGATTGACTTGTAGTGAAGTTAGAAAGTGTGAGACTAGCAAGATCAAGGAGTGAACCAACATTCCCTACCAAAAAGGCAAGTGATGCTTCATACTTTTTGTCCCATTACTTTCTCTATGCATTAGTGATTTTGCAAAGTAAAACTTGCATGGATTTTGCTAAGTATAAACCTTGCTATAGGAAAACCTAGTAGATGAATCCTTAGTAGGATTTTCCTAAGTTAAGATTCCTACTACTATCAAGCTTATCCTAGCTAATAGAAAACATGGGTGGAATATATATTCACACTATGGAAAAATATTCTAAGTCTGAGGACTTGTGATTTTGTCTAATAAAACAACTAAGATAATGAATCACCTGGTTGGAATGGGATAGCTTGGTGGTGATTGGTTGAGTGGTTCACAAGGCCATGGACTTGGATTGTGTATCTCACTTGTGGTATGCCACCCAGGAACAAAGGGATTTGAGATGTCAAATGTTGAGAAGCTTCAAGTGCAACCACTTGGCAATATGGGCTCTGCCATGACCATATAGGTTGCAAGAACTTAGCCATATGGACAGTGGGTGGTAGTGTTTGATAGGTTGGAACGCCTCCATTTTGGTATAAGGGAAAGCTTCTGAAAGATCTTGTCTTGGGAAACCAAGTCTTGTGGGGAAAGTGCACCACCTCTGCAGAGTGTAGAATCTAAGTACTTAGCCATGTCCCTGGTAAAGGACAATTTGAGCATCAAGACATGGAAGCAATCAAGAATCTCATCATTCAAATTTCTAAGTTAAAAACTTGTGGTTTAAACAAGGGTTGTTTGAAATCTTCAATCTTTGATTGGTAGATGCCTTGGAAAGGATCTTCAATCTTGGATTGAGAAAAAAATGATTTTGTCAAGAAAAAACTTAGTATTTTCAAAATGATAAGAAAAATCTATTTTGAGCAATGCAAGCCTTAACCCCACTTAGCCAAATGCATATAGATGATAGACTCCACTATACTACCATAGTATCACTTGCCAATACAATTCAAATGTATTGACCCTTTGTGGCTGTAACTTGTATGTTGCAGGTGTGATTGATTTTAGTGAAGATTGATTGTTTAGGATTACAAAGTCTACAACCAACATCTGCCTGTGGCACTTTGAAGATGAAGGACCCCATGACTATAGATATTCCGCTGCAAAGTAATGTAATAGCCAAATGAGCTATGTTTGATGTAATAAACTTATGTTATTCCTGGTTATAAAGTTATATTATGACCTTTGTTTCTTGATATTACATCTAAACTGTGGATGCTAGCTATTGATCCAGGGACTAGCATTGTAAACACAGGAGGGATCAATCTTATTAAAGGTTGGGACCCCTACAGTTACTAAATGGGTTGAAGATATTCCAACAAACCATGTAGATGCAGCTACTTCGATGAAGATGATCAAGGATGTAATATTCCCCAGGTTTGGATTTCCTAGATTCTTAATTACTGACGATGGTTCTCATTTTATGAAAGGAAATTTCAGGAAGATCCTCTGCAAATATGGAGTAACTCACCGCGTTGCTTCACCATATCATCCTCAAATGAGTGTTCAAGTTGAACTCTCTAATAGAGAACTAAAGACCATACTAGAGAAGAAGGTGGATAAATCAAGAAAATATTGGTCATACAAGTTAAATGACACTCTTTGGGCATACCGAACTGCATTTAAAAATCCAATGGGTATGACACCATATAAGATGGTATACGCTAAGGTGTGCCATATACCTTTAGAATTGGAACATAAAGCCTTTTGGGCAATCAAGAACTTAAACTATGATTTTAAAGAAGCGGGAGAAAAACGTTTGTTAAACATTCATGCTTTAGATGAGTTTAGAAGTGAGGCTTATGAAAGTGCTAGATTGTTTAAAGAGAAAGTAAAAAAGATGGCATGATAGAAAAATAGGGAATAAGGTTTTTAAGACTGGAGATAAGGTTTTGCTCTATAATTCTCGTCTTAAGTTGTTTCCAGCAAAGCTCAGATCAAAGTGGGAAGGACCCTATATAGTTGAGGAAGCTTATGCATCGGGAGCAATGAAGCTCCAGGAGAAAACACCCTCTCTTTCATGGGTGGTAAATGGACAATGTTGGGCCTCGTAGAGATAAAAAACTTTTACTCTAACATGGTGATCCCAAGAACTAGATGATGTAGAAGGCCAGGAGGATTACCACTAGACGTGCAGTTGCGGATTACTAATGAAGCGCGTATGTTGATGTAGTGTAGTCCTTGCAATCTCAATCCAATCAGCGATCGTTGTGGTGTTGATCGTACAACACATCTGTTGGTATCCACACGTACAAGGAGGAGCGCCGATGGTGAACTGCTAGGTTCAGTACGGCGGCTGGACTGCTGTGGAGTTAGGGTTTCCAACGCATGGAATGACCTACCCTTAACACACCTAGGTTTCTACGCCCCACTATATATAGGGAGTGAACGTGGGCTCCACTCACTTGTGGCCCATTCACTAAAGCCCATATAATATTAGTCACTGTGAGTTCGACTCACTGACTCAGTCCAAATCCGGCTTAGGTTTAACCCAACCAGATTTCCGGCTCAGATCTAATCCGAACTTGCTCTCGCTCTTAAGTGTGTGACCCCGTAGGATCATGGCAACTTGGACACGATTGGAGTCCGACTCTCAATCGATCAATCGGTAGCGGCTCCTAGCAGAATGTGCCGACTCCCCAAGTACCAAAGAGTCTTGACGACATGCCTTTCCAATGTGACTTGCGTCCGAGACCCTTTTGCCTCACGATATACCTTGTCAGACTATAGGCGAATAATTGTCATCCCTTAAATAGTCCGACTTTCTTCTCGATCCGAGATAAGTGACTGATCCGACTAACTCTTAGTCGATCTCCTAGGTTAACACTTAACCGAGTCGTGCATGGCCATGCTTTCCGAATCATATCATCCGAGAGGGCCTAGATAATATCTCTCCAACTAGAGGTGCAAAATATCATCTTGGTTATTCACATCACGCAGCTTGATTCTCAGTCGACCCGAACTCTGCCTTTATAACTGCCCAGTTACGGATCAACGTTTGACAGAACCTAAGTCGGTGATACTCAACTCAGACTATGCAACAACCTCGGGTCTAAGGATTACACTGATTGAGATATACAAATGAGAACTTGTTCATTGTACCTCAATATGGGTCAATCCGACTCGCTAAACTCTTTAGACGAATATGTGTAAGTCGGAATAGCATCTCCATGACTATGACAAGTGGAACCGAGTCATCAACCGACTTTCACATTGGTCTAAGTTGTGTGTCCACCATAACCTCAATGACCAAGGATATTTATTACAAACAATATGAATGCATAGTTCCACAACTGAATCACATATTCAATGATACACATCATATGTTTATATAAGGACAATTTAAGATCTTTATGAATACAATGAGAAATATCATCATACATGATTGCATCTAGGGCATATTCCCAACAGTCTCCCACTTGCACTAGAGTCAATCTTCTGACATCACATGTCTAGGCATCTAATGCCCATAGCTCTCAGGTGTGCCTCATGCTTCGGTTGTGGTAACGGCTTTGTCAACGGATCCACAATATTTGCATTCATGTGTATGTTGCATAACTTGATATCACCCCGATCCACGATCTGGCGAATCAGGTGGTACCACATGAGTATGTGCTTGTTCTTCTGGTGTTGTCTAGGTTCCTTGGCTTGTGCAATAGCACCATTTTTTTTCATAATACACGTCTAACGGATTGGACAAGCCCTGAACCATGATACGTCATAAACGTATCTATAATTTTTGATGCTACATGCTTGTTTTATACCATCTATCCCATGTTTTGTCTACACTTTGAGGCACTTTTATACATTTTCTGGAACTAACCTATTAATGAGATGCCGCAGTGCTAGTTTCCCGTTTTCTGCTGATTTTGGTTTCAGAAAAGCTAGTAAAGAAATATTCTCGAAATTGGACGAAACAAAAGCGGAAGTCAATATTTTACCGTGACGAAGACGGAGTCCAGGGGGGACAAAGAGGCACCACAGGGCGGCCACACCACCCCATGGCGCGGGTCCACCAAAGGCCGCGCCAGGTAAAGGTGTGGGACCCCTAGCCCTCAGCTGACCTTGCCCTCTCGCCTATATAAACACCAAGAGGTAGAAACCCTAGGCACCGATCAGAAATCCACGAAAAAGTCTGTAGCCACCGCCACCATCGTCCCTAGATCGGGAGGGATTTGAAGCTCTTCCCGGCACCCTGCCGGAGAGGGGAGATCACCCTAGAGGCCTTATTCATCACCATGCCAGCCTCCGGAGTGATGCATGAGTAGTTCATCCTTGTAGTATGGTCCATAGCAGTAGCTAGATGGTCGTTTCTCCTCTTTTGTGCTTTCATGTTTAGATCTTGTGAGATGCCTATCATGATCAAGATCATCTACTTGTAATCCTACATGTTGTGTTTGTTGGGATCCGATGGATATTGAGTACTACGTCAAGATTGATTATTGATTCTATCATGTCTATGTTATTTGTGATCTTGCATGCTCTCCGTTACTAGTGGTTACTCTGGCCAAATAGTTGCTTGTAACTCCAAGAGGGAGTATTTATGCTCGATAGTAGGTTTCATGCATCTAGTAATCTGGGGGACTGACAGGAACCTCTAAGGTTGTAGATGTGCTGTTGTTACTAGGGAGAAAACAACAATCCTTTGTCCAAGGGCAATTGTATTGTTTACTTTACACACTTTTCTTAATGCAATTATCTGTTGCTTGCAACTTAATACTGGAAGGGGTTCGGATGATAACCTGAAGGTGGATTATTAGTCATAGATATAGTTGGATTACGGTCTATGTATTATGTTGTAATGACCAAACGAATCTCATAGAAATCATCATGACATGTACATGCATTGTTATGCATTCTCAATCTGTCAATTGCCCAATTGTGATTTGTTCACCCAACATGCTATTTATCTGTAACATCCCTAAAATCATGTTTTCAAAGATTGCATATCATCCTTGCATGCATAATCATTTAGGGTTCAATTTCAAACTCATTTCAAAGAAACAGAAGCATTGAGTGCTATTATTTTATGTAAACAAGCATTGATCCAATGCTACTCTCTAGAGAGAGGATATTTGTTTCAAACCAAGATTTGTTTGTTCATAAGTTGGGTTGGTTGAGTTCCAAAGCTTGAACAAAATTTCCAAAATCAAAATATGGTTTTAAAACCATTTTCATATCTATATTAAATCTTGTGCTAAGGCACTGTTATTTTTTTAAAATTTCAAAGGAACCAAGCAAGTTTAGTAAGACAGCATGGTTTTATGCTCAAAATTATGTAGGTTTCACTTTATAAAAGTCCATAAAGATTTGGAATTCAAATGCTTTTGAATTTATTTGAAAAGGTTTCCTGAAAATGGAATTAGAAAAAGAAAAAGGATTAGAAAACAGAACTGGGCCTGGCGTCACTCATTCGGCCCAGTAGACAAAGCAGCCCACCCGGGGTTCCCCTTTTCCCTCCGTTTCTCACCCACCCGCACACCCCTCCCTCGCGGACACTCCCTCGCTGACACTCTGGACCCACCGCCACATCAGCGTCGTCGTCAATCCCGCGTCGGAGGAACTGCTCCTCTCTGCCGTTTCTTCCCGAATCAAATCCGATTGATTGCGCTTGATTCCCAGCATAATTGCCCCGCTCATCCTTGCTACTTAAACCCCCTCTTCCCCCTCTCCATTTCCCCCCAAACCCCAAGCACTGAGCGCCCCAGGCTGCGAGAATTCCTCGCCGCGACCTCGCTGCTCCGACGAACCGCATCGTCGATTTCGGCCAACCCCGACCACCCCTCTGCTCTTGGTTCACACGAGCGTGCTCCACTTCACCTTGCGCACCTCCCAGTACCACTAGATCGCCCGCGTGTGGCCCAGAGCATCGGCAACTGAATCGACTGAGCGCCATCGTCTTTAGCTTCAACTCCGACGACCTCCAGTGGTAATTTCTGACTGCCCCTTTCCCTCTCGTTGACACCCGCGTGGCTAGTATCGTCTTGCGCATCTGACCCACCACTTATTTTTTCTTGGCATGATCTGTACCCTCGCCAACGTCGATGAACAGAAGCATCCATCGCCAGAAGGAACTACGACGAGCAATCCCCGTCGACCTCGAGCGCCCCTTCGCCAACCAAGCACACTTTGAGCATCAGAAACGCACGGCGAACTCGGTGAGCTATCTCTCCCTCTCCTGCGCTTCCTGTATCACCGGCAACATCACCGCCTGAGCGCGCCGCCACCAGCCACCGTCGCAGCGCCGCTCGATTATGGTCTGATAGTTTTGAGCCGTTATATCTAGATCTAGCGTGTACGATAGACGAATTAAGTGAAGCAGTATGATTAGATCTGGGCCGTGCGCAGTCACTTTAATCCAACGGCCCTCGTCGATTGATCCGTGCGAATCGGTATCAGCGAATCAGAAGCTGCCGCGTGGCCTGAGTTTAGATTTAAAACAGAAATTGGATCTATTAGTGTTTCAAACTTGCAAAATTCATAACTTTTGATCCCCACGTTCAAATTTTGCAAATTTTATATCATTGGAATCAGGAGAGAAAATCCTATATTTTTATGCAATGTGTTTAATGTTTTGCCTATGTAAAAATGGTTGTTTTTTGCAGAAACATTTGTAGGCTTAATTTGAGTATGGAAATTATTTGGAAAATGTTTTAATGATCAAATAAAGTTTATTTAGTGTGTTTTGGTCTTGTTTATGTTTCAGTACTGTACACTTGTCTTGTTTGGTGTACAAAAATCATCACATGTCATTTGCATGCATGCATATATTTTTGCTTGTATATTTTTGATATGTGATTTTGGTGCCATTATTTTATGTGTAGATTTTGGTGCTAATAGTGATTGTGGTTGTGAAGATTGTTGCTACTCCCCAAACTACCAAGGCAAGTGGTGCTTCATAATTTTATCCCTATATTTTCACCTAAGTATTAGAAATATTTTGTATAGGACTTGCATGAATATTTTGCTAAGTATCTATATGCTATGCTTGGGGAATCCTAGTAGTTGTAGAATTGTTAGAATTTCCTATAAGTTAAGATGCTTACTATTGCCATGCTTAGCCTAGCTAGTAGCAACCAAGGGTGGACTATATATTCATGCTATGTGAAATATTTCCAAGTCATTGACTTGTGCTTTTTCTTAATAAAACAACTAAGTGAATGAAACACCTGGGTGGAATGGAAAGAATGGTTTGTGTTGAGTGATTACACAAGGCCCATTTCTATGGTTTACCTTGTGTATCTCACTTGTGGAAAGCCACCCAGGAACAAAGGGATTTGAGATGCCAAATGTTAAGAAGCTTCTAGTGCAGCCACATGGCAATATGGGCTCTGCCTGGATCATATAAGTTGCAATAACTTAGCCATTTGTACAGTTGGTGGTAGAGGGATGATAGGTTGGAACGCTACCATTTGGTCTAAGGGAAGGCTTCTGAAAGGTCCTGTCTTGGTGAAAATCAAGTCTTGTGGGGAAAGTGCACAACCTCTGCAGATGGAAGAATCTAAGTACTTAGCCATGTCCCTGGTATTGGACAACTTGAGCATCAATACATGGAAGCTATCAAGAATCTCCTCATCGCAATTTTTCTAAGTAAAACTTGTGGTTGAACAAGGGTGAAGGATCACCAATTTCTATTGGTGATTCCTTGGGAAAGTTTGTCAAAGAAAAACTTAGTATTTTCAACTAATAGGTAAAACCTATTTTGAGCAAAGCAAGCCTAAGCTACACTTAGCCAAATTCATATAGTATTTAGTTGTTAATATTCTACTAAGGTATCACTTGCCAATACTATTCCAATGTATTGACCCACTATGGTTGTAATTTGTGATGTTGCAGGTTATGCTGATGATGATAGGGGTTATGAGTCTACACTCAACATGCTTGCCTGTGGCACATGAAGATGAAGACTTATTTATTCTACAATTGAACTCTTGTATTAGGCCTATGGCCATGGAATTTGTAAAAGACTATGTTTGTCTCTAGAATGATATGTAATAATGACCTTTGTTTCTGTGTACTTCATCTTAAACTATGGATGCTAGCATTGATCCAGGAACTAGCATTGCAATCACAGGGATAAAGGGAGGGATCTTACAGATGGTATCAGAGCACTATGTTGCCTGTAGGATTATGACCCTAGGATTGGATTAGAAACCACTAAGGAAAAAATTTCAACAACTTCCACACTTGTCTTATTCTTCTCGTAAACTTTTCTAATCTTCTTTCTCATCTCGATTGGTAGAAGGATGCTTTGATAGCCTTTAGACTAGAGAGTGAGAGATGTAATGTGCCTTGTTAGTTGGACCACCACAGTTATCATTATATTTCCAAAATTTTGACTAAGTTATATTGAACCTTGGATGCTTGTAATGTATTTATGTATACCATGACTTGTGTGTTTGTTTATCAATGACATGCTTGTGATACTTGTCTTTTGTATTTTCTATCGATGTTGACTCTAACTTCTCTCTGTCTTATAAAATAGATGCCTAATGTTACTATCAGCACGGCTGAAGAGTTCAAGGGAACTCGTTTTGGCACTCGTCTTATTGAGCTCACTAGCTTGATCAATCTTCCTCTTCCTAGAATCATGGTGCTTCCCCTTACCAAGTTTGAGAGGAAGGACCTTTGGGGCTTCAAGGTTAATCAGCCAGGACGCCAGACTGAGCCTACTACAGAGGCAATCATCTTCAAGTTTATGCATGATGACAGGGAGAGAGTCCTAGAGGTAGTCATGCAAGATTTACTTGGGCGTCTGTTAGGGAGACACTCTCGGGAGATTAGAGGTACTCACTTCCATGCCTTCGGAAGACGTGACGAGGATGGTTAGGCTATTGAGTTCAAGGATGCTGCTAGAGAGATGGCAGAGCCGATTTGTCTATACCTCCAGGACCTAGAGGTTCTTCTTAGGCACGTAGATACTGATAGGACCAACGTCATGCTTAGCAATGACGAACTCCAGGTGCAGCTTCGTGAGAAGGACAAGCTCTTCGCGGAGCAAGATGAGATAGTCAAGGAAATGGAGGCCAAGTTCAAGAGTTAGGATAGAAAGTTCAAGAGTCAAGAGAAAAGAGTCCAAGATAGGAACAAGAGGATTCGAGAGATGACTGCAGAACTAGAGGCCAAGGACTTCGAGCTCGAGCATCAGCAGGGTGTGATTGAGAGACTTCGTTCACAGAAGAGGTCTCTCAAAGCCAAGGTAGAGGCCTTGACTACCAATGTCGAGGAGTATAAGATCGCTATGGAGAATGCAGGTCTTACACTTGTCGACGAGGAGGCTGATGCAGAGGAGTAGTGATGACTACTCGTTTATTTTTCATTTACCATGCTCTTGATTATTGAGTCGCAATGACCATCCAACATGTGGATGGCTTGCTATTGGTGTGTTTACTTTTCAAACTTGTTGTTTATGTCGTTGAACTTATGTTATTTGGATGCTTGATTGGTGATTTTCTATGTGTTGTATTGTGCATAATAAGCATCTATGGGTATATCATTCTTATCCTTATTGAAAACCACAGATGCCTCCCCGACGTGCCAACCCCAACCCGAACAACAACAATGTCACTCCAGAGATGCAGCAGCTCATGATAGCACAAGCACAGCTGATGCAAATGATGTCTACTTTCATGCAGAATTAGAACAACAACAATAACAACAACAACAACAATCAGAACAATCCACCAGGTTTTGACATGCTCACCAGATTCCTAAGACTGAGGCCAGCAAAGTTCTCAGGAACTACTGATCCCATGGTGGCCAATGATTGGCTATTCTCAGTGAACAAGGATTTGGTAACTGTTGGCTGTACTGATAAGGAGAAAGTCAGATTTGGAGCACACTTATTGGAAGGACCAGCAGCTACTTGGTGGGATAACTTCCAGATCACCACTCCCATTGAGGATGTGACATGGGCTATCTTTGAAGATGGTTTCTGTATAGCTCACATCTCATCCGGAATGATGAGCTTGAGGAAGAAGCAATTCCATAATCTGAAGCAGCGCCACCGCAGCGTGGCTGAATATATTGAGGAGTTCAACAATCTGGCGCGTTATGCACCGGATGAAGTTGACACTGATGCCAAGAGGAAGGAGAAGTTCCTCGAAGGACTGAACAATGAACTGAATCTGCAGTTAGCTGTGGCCTATGTCCCCACTTATCAATCTCTTTGTGACAAGGCTGCCATCTTGGAGAGCAAGATGAAACAGGTTGAAAGCAGGAAGAGGAAACACTTGACAAGCACAACTCGGGATCGTCTCACAAGTGTTCCCATTATGATGATAGTGGGAGTTCTGGATCCCACAAGCATGGAAAGTACAATAGCCACCACAACCAGAACTGTCATCATGACAACAAGCATCATCGTATTCATGACAATGACAAGTACAAGAATCACAAGGGTGGATACAAGAACCACCACAATGGAAGTGGAAGCGGTAGTGGAAGCCAGCCTGTCAAGAAGGATCTTAGTCAGGTTGAATGTTTCAAGTGCAAGAAGATGGGGCATTATGCAAATGAATGCCCAGAAAAGAAAGTTGAGGGACCCAACAAGCCCAACCCTTTCCAGAAGGGACAGGTGAACCACTTCAATGTGGAAGAAATCTATGAGGAACCTGATGCTGTTTCTGGTAAGTTCAAACTCAATTCTGTTCCAGCATTTGTTCTCTTTGATACTGGTGCATCACATTCATTCATATCAAGAGAATTTGTTGAAAGAAATGAACTTCCAGTAGAAACTATTGGGTGTCCTCTAAAAGTAAGTTCTCCTGGCGGAGAAATGATAGTGAACTCAGGATGTCATGATCTAGTCATAGAGTTTGGGAAGTATAAGTTTCCCGTTAATCTGGTAATCCTAAATTCCCAAGGATTGGATGTCATTTTGGGGATGGACTGGATGACTAAGCACAAGGGAGTGCTGGATTGTGCCAACCATACCGTCACACTCACAACACCAGAAAACAAAAGGATTAGATTCAAGACTAAATTTGAACCGAAAGGGAGTAAGCTTAATTCTCTTAAGGGGGTTAGCATAGATAGTGTGCCTATTATGAATGAATATCCGGATTTGTTTCCGGAAGAATTGCCGGGAATGCCACCAGATAGAGATGTGGAATTTTTGATTGATTTGCTACCAGGATCAGGACCAATAGCAAAGAGACCATACAAGATGTCAGTTGATGAGTTGAAAGAACTCAAGAAACAACTTGGAGAACAGTTGCAGAAAGGATTTATTCAACAAAGTTCTTCATCCTGGGGAGCACTAGTCTTGTTTGTGGAAAAGAAAGATAGAAGTCAAAGGTTATGCATATATTACCGTTCACTCAATGAAGTGACTATCAAGAACAAATACCCTTTGCCTAGAATCAATGACTTGTTTGATCAGTTAGAAGGAGCCTGTGTGTTCTCAAAGATTGATCTCCGGTCAGGTTATTTCCATCTCAAGATAAGAGAACAAGACATACCTAAGACAGCTTTCACCACTAGGTATGGATTGTATGAGTACACCGTGATGCCATTTGGTTTGACCAATGCACTAGCTTACTTCATGAATATGATGAACAAGGTGTTCATGGAGTTCCTTGACAAGTTTGTTGTCGTTTTCATTGATGACATTTTGATCTATTCCAAGAGAAAAGAAGAGCATGAAGGACATTTGCGTTTGATACTTGAGAAGCTTAGAGAGCATAAGATGTATGCCAAATTTAGAAAGTGTGAATTTTGGTTAAATGAAGTTGGATTTCTTGGACACGTCGTGTCAGGAGATGGTATAGCAGTTGATCCTGCAAAAGTGTCAGCTGTAACTGAATGGGAATCTCCTAAGTCAGTAAAAGAGGTTCGTAGTTTCCTTGGCTTGGCAGGATACTACAGAAGATTTATTGAGAATTTCTCCAAGGTAGCTAAGCCAATGACAGAGTTACTAAAGAAAGACAAGAAGTTTTCTTGGTCTGAAGGATGTGAACTCAGTTTCCAAGAATTGAAGAAGAAACTAGTGACAGCACCAGTCTTATGTCTGCCAGATTTGGAGAAAGATTTCCAAGTATATTGTGATGCATCTCATCATGGATTGGGTGCAGTTCTAATGCAAGAAGGGAAAATTGTGGCTTATGCCTCGAGACAACTCAAAACTCATGAGGTAAATTACCCTACTCATGATTTAGAGTTAGCCTCTGTTGTCCATGCACTCAAAACATGGAGACACTATCTTTTGGGAAAACAATGTGATGTGTTCACAGATCAAAAGAGTTTGAAGTATATCTTCACTCAGAAAGAAATCAACATGAGACAAAGAAGATGGCTAGAACTCATCAAGGACTATGACTTGAGTTCGCAATACCATCCCGGTAAAGCAAATGTTGTAGCAGATGCTCTAATCCGTAAGGTTTTTGTGAATGCCCTTACTAAGGGAGATTTTCCAGATGATCTGTGTGCTCAATTTAGAGATCTCAGATTGGAGATTGTGCCTAAAGGACATCTCATGTCATTGGATGTGCAACCCACTTTGTTGGAAAAAATCAAGGAAGCCCAAAAGACAGACAAGGAAATTGAAGAGATTAAGGAAAAGATTGGCAAAGGAAAAGCCAAAGGATTCCATGAAGACGAACAGGGTACTTTATGGTATGGAAAACATATCTGTGTTCCACAAGATCCGGAGCTTCGGAAACTGATTTTACAATAAGCACACAACTCACCATATTCCATTCATCCAGGTAACACCAAAATGTACATGGATATGAAAGAAAGATTTTGGTGGAATAACCTCAAGAAGGACATCGCCGAACATATTGCTTTGTGTGATGTATGTAGTAGAGTGAAAGCGGAACATCAGAAACCAGCAGGATTGCTGCAACCACTACCTATTCCTGATTGGAAGTGGGACAAGATTGGCATGGATTTCATCACCGGATTGCCAAGGACCAGGTCAGGATATGATTCTATTTGGGTAGTAGTGGATCGCTTAACTAAAGTGGCTCATTTCATACCCGTGAAGACAACCTATACAAGTGCTAAGTTAGCCAAAATCTATATGAGTAGGACTATATGCATGCATGGAGTACCCAAGAGTATTGTGTCTAATAGGGGAACTCAATTCACTTCTCATTTTTGGAGGCAACTACACGAGTCATTGGGAACGAGGTTGGAATTCAGCACTGCTTTTCATCCTCAGACTGATGGACAAACAGAAAGGACCAACCAGATACTTAAAGATATGTTGAGGGCATGTGCCCTAGACTATGGAGCCAGTTGGGATGAAAGTCTGCCTTACACAGAATTCTCTTAGAATAACAGCTATCAAGCCAGTATTGAGATGGCACCATTTGAGTTTCTCTATGGGAGAAAGTGTACCACCCCATTGTTATGGAATGGTGTGGGAGAAAGAAATTTGTTTGGACCAGAACTAATCAAAGAGGCTGAAGAGAAAGTCAAGTTAGTTAAGGACAGATTGAAGATAGCACAGTCCCGACAGAAGAGCTACGCAGATCCTAAGCGTAGAGAAGTCACCTATGAAGTGGGTGATAGAGCTTATCTTAGAGTGTCACCACTTCGTGGAGTGAAGAGATTTGGAGTCAAAGGAAAATTGGCCCCAAGATATGTTGTACCATTCAAGATTCTGAGTCGTAAGGGAGAAGTAGCTTATGAGATTGAATTTCCAGAATCATTGTCTGCCGTTCACAATGTGTTTCATGTGAGTCAGCTAAAGAAATGCCATCCAGAAATGGAAGAGACTTCTTTGAAGGATACTATACCTTTGGAGGAGGTCCAATTGGAAAGTGATCTCACTTATGAGGAAAACCACATCAAGATTCTTGAGACTGCAGAAAGAGTTACTCAGACTAAGACTATCAAGTTCTGCAAAGTTCAATGGAACCATCATTCCGAAGAAGAAGCAACATGGGAAAGAGAAGATGATCTTCGGAAAGACCACCCTCACCTATTTGCTAGCCAATCCGAATCTCGAGGGCGAGATTCACCTTAAGGGGGTTAGATTTGTAACATCCCTAAAATCATGTTTTCAAAGATTGCATATCATCCTTGCATGCATAATCATTTAGGGTTCAATTTCAAACTCATTTCAAAGAAATAGAAGCATTGAGTGCTATTATTTTATGAAAACAAGCATTTATCCAATGCTACTCTCTAGAGAGAGGATATTTGTTTTAAACCAAGATTTGTTTGTTCATAAGTTGGGCTGGTTGAGTTCCAAAGCTTGAACAAAATTTCCAAAATCAAAATATGGTTTTAAAACCATTTTCATATCTATATTAAATCTTGTGCTAAGGCACTGTTATTTTTTTAAAATTTCAAAGGAACCAAGCAAGTTTAGTAAGACAGCATGGTTTTATGCTCAAAATTATGTAGGTTTCACTTTATAAAAGTCCAGAAAGATTTGGAATTCAAATGCTTTTGAATTTATTTGAAAAGGTTTCCTGAAAATGGAATTAGAAAGAGAATGTCACATCCCAAGATTTTCCAAATCTTGTTATGTGAAAAATAAATGAATAAAATAAAACTTTGTTGATTTTCAGGGTGAGAAGAAACTTTTGATTCCAATTGGAAACCTTCAAACCTATTTGATCAAACAAATCCTAAAGGGATTTCAAAAGATAAACAATTAATAAAGAAAATTTTAAATAAAGTAGAATTACTATTTTTGGATCTTTTAGTAAAAAGATTTAGTTTTCAAATGAAAAGGTAGAAATATAAATAAGGATTATTTTATAAAGCCAAATTAAACCTTGGCCAAGCTTTTGAAATAAAATGTTTTGTTTTGATTAAAAGAGTAAAGGTTTATTTAAATAAAATAATGAGAGTTTATTAATAAACCAATTTTATTAAAGTAAAGTTTTTCCCATTTTAAATAAACACTAAAACTTGTTATTTTATTTTAAACAAGTTTTCCAAGTATTTTAGATCATCAAATAAAACCTACTGAAATGGTTTGGTTATTGTTTAGATTTCAAATAGAATTTTAAAATAAATCAAATC
The DNA here is from genome assembly GCA_916181665.1 of Avena sativa. Lineage (NCBI taxonomy): Eukaryota > Viridiplantae > Streptophyta > Magnoliopsida > Poales > Poaceae > Avena > Avena sativa. The sequence continues at coordinate 339,916,500 of OV702281.1, forward strand.
CTATTTGATTTAATAACTAAGGACTATGTTATTTAATTAACAAATGTATCCTAAAAAGAATAAAAATATTATTTTATTTTGGGACTTGGAATATTGTTGTTAAACAGAACTAAACTCAATACAAAGTTTGGTGGAAGTTTGATTTGATTTGGGTGTTTGATTTGTTGTTTGAATTTCAAAACAGAAAATCAATTAGAAAAAGAAAAAGAATACTGAAAAAAGGGGAGAAACAAACAGCCCAACCCACCTGGCCCAACAGCCCAGCTCCAGCCCAAGTCCCCCCCTCTCTGCGAATCGTTTTCCACCAAAAAACCAACCCGCAGAGTCACTGAACGCTCGGCCCCACTCCCTCTTCCTCTCTCTCGCAGACAGCGTGGCCCCACGCCACCTCAGCGTCGTCTTCACCACGGCAATTCCTCCCGGCCGTTTTCTGCCATTGATGCCGCAATTGAATTCGCTTCAATGCCTCGCCTTAATCTCGCCGTGACCACGCCCCCTTAAACGCCTCCCTCTTCTCCCCATTTCCCCTCTGTTTACAGCTCCTCTCCGTCCCAGGGCTACTCTAATTGGTCGCTGCAACCACACCAACTCCGACAAGGTTCTGCTCGAATTCCGGCGAAGCCAGACAACCCCACTGCCCCTGGAGCACACGAGCGTGCTCGCCAGCACCAGGCGTACCTCCCAGTGGAGGTAGCTCGCTCGCGCACGCCCCAGGACGTCGCCCCCGATGACACCTGCACGCCACCACCTCCTTCTCCAACTCCGGCAACATCTACTGGTGAGACCAGACCTCCTTTTCACCTCTCTGTGATGCACACATACTCGCCTCCCTCTTGCGAACCTAATAGTGCATTCTACTTGTCTTAGCGCGTCCTCTATCTTCACCCTCGACTACGACTGACCGCACCCGACGCCAGGCATTCCTCCGGCGAGCAATTGTCCTCACCCCCGTGCGCCCCTGACCTTGTGGAAACCACGTCGAGAATCTGCGCAGCCCTGCGAACCCGGTGAGCATATCTGTCCTCTCCCTCGCTTCCTGTAGTCGCCGTAGCACCGCCAGCAGCGCGTCGCCGCCGCCAGCCACCGTTAAGCGCCGCCACTAGTTGGCAAGCGTGCTATGCGCCGTTGGATCGTCATCCAGTGGCTATGATTTGATTAGATCGAAGGGGTAAGTTTGAATCAGAGCCGCATGATTTCATTTAGATCTAACGCACCAGAGAGGTTGATCCAACCGAACTTGTATCAGCCAATAGCAAGCAGCCACGTGGCCCAGCCTTTGATTTAAAACAGAATTTGAAATCAGATTGTTATACAAACTTGTAAAATCCATAACTTTAGTTCTAAACGTCCAAATTTTGCAAACTTTATATCAATGGATTCAGAAAAACAAGCCCTAGCCAACCATGCACTTTGTTTAGTAAAAAGCTTCTGGTAAAATGCTTGTTTTTGCAGAAACTTATGTATGCTTGTTTAGGATATAAAAATTATTCTAAAATGATTTTGAGGATAAAATCTTTTGCAAAGGTGCGTTTTGAACCTACTGACCTTAGGAATCACTTTGTGGATTCAAAAATGTATTTGGAGAAACAAAAGAATGAATCTTTGATTTAAACCATTTCTATTCAAATAAAAATATGGTTTAATTGTTAAAAATGATTTTGGAGGAAAACCTTTGGAAAATGTTTTGGAAATAAACTCTCTGACCCTAAACACAAGGTTTTGTGGTTTGAAAACATATTTTGTGAAACCTATGGATTAATGCCTTATTAAAAACATTTCTACACCACATAAAATGATACCTTGTTTTAGGAAATGGTTTATAAAGTGAAACCTTTTGCAAATGACTTTGCCACTTTATAGAATGACCAATAGGTGTTTCCAAATGTTTATAACCTATTAGAAACCACTTTTACAAATAAAACAATCTCTTGCATGCTTGCATGCATTATCTTGTTTATATGATTTTATGTGATGTTTTGCTTGATTGGTAGATTGAGATTGTGCCTTGCTTGATTGAATTGTAGTGACTTGAAGAGTGTGATTGTTGCAAGGACAAGGAGTGAACTTATACCCTCTACCAAAAAGGCAAGTGATGCTTCATACTTTTGTCCCATTATTTTCACTATGCATTAGTGATATTTCTAAGTATAGGACTTGCATGGAATTTGCTAAGTGTAAACTATGCTATGGGAAATCCTAGTAGATGAAACCTTAGTAGAAATTCCTAAGTTAAGATTCCTACTACTATCATGCTTAGCTTAGCTAGTAGAAAACAAGGGTGGAAATATATTCACACTATGGAAAAATTTCTAAGTCTGAGGACTTGTGTTTTGTTTAATAAAACAACTAAGAGAATGAATCACCTGGGTGGAATGGAAGGAATGGTTTGTGTTGAGTGGTTCACAAGGCCCATTTTTATGGTTTACCTTGTGTATCTCACTTGTAGATGGCCACCCAGGAACAAAGAGATTTGAGATGTCAAATGTTGAGAAGCTTCAAGTGCAACCACTTGGCATTATGGGCTCTGCCTGGATCATATAGGTTGCAAGAACTTAGCCAAATGGACAGTTGGTGGTAGGGGAATGATAGGTTGGAACGCGTCCATTCTGGTCTAAGGGAAGGCTTCTGAAAGATCTTGTCTTGGTGAAACCAAGTCTTGTGGGGAAAGTGCACCACCTCTGCAGAGTGTAAAATCTAAGTACTTAGCCAAGTCCATGGTAATGGACAATTTGAGCATCAAGACATGGAAGCTATCAAGAATCTCCTCATCCCAATTTCTAAGTTAAAAACTTGTGGTTGAACAAGGGTTAAAGGATCTTCAATCTTTGATTGGTAGATGCCTTGGGTGATTTTTGTCAAAGCAAAAACTTAGTGTTTTCAAATGATAAGGAAAATCTATTTTGAGCAATGCAAGCCTAAGCTCCCCTTAGCCAAATGCATATAGATGATAGACTCCACTATACTACTATAGTATCACTTGCCAATACAATTCAAATGTATTGACCCTTGTGGCTGTAACTTGTTATGTTGCAAGTTTGATTGATATTAGTGAAGTTTAATGATTAGGATTACAAGTCTACAACCAACATGTCTGCCTGTGGCACTTTGAAGATGAAGGACCCCATTCTTATAGATATTCTGCTGCAATGTGATGTAATAGCCAAATGAGCTATGTAAGATGTAATAAATTATGTTATTCCTGGTTATAAAGTTGTATTATGACCTTTGTTTCTTGATATTACATCTTAACTGTGGATGCTAGCTATTGATCCAGGGACTAGCATTGTAAACACAGGGATCTCTACCTTATTAAAGGTTGGGAACCTTACAAAGAAAAAGGATTAGAAAACAGAATTGGGCCTGGCGTCACTCATTCGGCCCAGTAGACAAAGCAGACCACCCGGGGTTCCCCTTTTCCCTCCGTTTCTCACCCACCCGCACACCCCTCCCTCGCTGACACTCTGGACCCACCGCCACATCAGTGTCGTCGTCAATCCCGTGCCGGAGGAACTGCTCCTCTCTGCCGTTTCTTCCCGAATCAAATCCGATTGATTGCGCTTGATTCCCAGCATAATTGCCCCGCTCATCCTCGCTACTTAAACCCCCTCTTCCCCCTCTCCATTTCCCCCCAAACCCCAAGCACTGAGCGCCCCCAGGCTGCGAGAATTCCTCGCCGCGACCTCACTGATCCGACGAACCGCAGCGTCGATTCCGGCCAACCCCGACCACCCCTCTGCTCCTGGTTCACACAAGCGTGCTCCACTTCACCTTGCGCACCTCCCAGTACCACTAGCTTGCCCGCATGTTCCCCAGAGCGTCGGCAACTCAATCGACTGAGCGCCACCGTTTTCGTCTTCAACTCCGATGACCTCCAGTGGTAATTTCCGACCGCCCCTTTGCCTCTCGTTGACACCCGCGTGGCTAGTATCGTCTTGCGCATGTGACCCACCACTTCTTTTGCCTTGGCATGATCTGTACCCTCGCCAACGTCGATGAACAGAAGCATCCGTCGCCAGAAGGAACTACGACGAGCAATCCCCGTCGACCTCGAGCGCCCCTTCGCCAACCAAGCACACTTTGAGCATCAGCAACGCACGGCGAACTCGGTGAGCTATCTCTCCCTCTCCCGCACTTCCTGTATCACCGGCAACATCACCGCCTGAGCGCGCCGCCGCCAGCCACCGTCGCAGCGCCGCTCGATTATGGTCTGATAGTTTTGAGCCATTATATCTAGATCCAACATGTACGATAGACGACTTAAGCGAAGCAGTATGATTAGATCTGGGCCAGGCGCATTCACTTTAATCCAACGGCCCTCGTCGATTGATCCGTGCGAATCGGTATCAGCGAATCAGAAGCTGCCGCGTGGCCTGAGTTTAGATTTAAAACAGAAATTTGATCTATTAGTGTTTCAAACTTGCAAAATTCATAACTTTTGATCCTAACGTTCAAATTTTGCAAACTTTATATCATTGGAATCAGGAGAGAAAATCCTATATGTTTATGCAATGTGTTTAATGTTTTTCCTATGTAAAAATGGTTGTTTTTGCAGAAACATTTGTAGGCTTAATTTGAGTATGGAAATTATTTGGAAAATGTTTTAATGATCAAATAAAGTTTATTTAGTGTGTTTTGGTCTTTTTTATGTTTCAGTACTGTACACTTGTCTTGTTTGGTGTAGAAAAATCATCACCTGTCATTTGCATGCATGCATATATTTTTGCTTGTATATTTTTGATATGTGATTTTGGTGCCATTATTTTATGTGTAGATTTTGGTGCTAATAGTGATTGTGGTTGTGAAGATTGTTGCTACTCCCCAAACTACCAAGGCAAGTGGTGCTTCATACTTTTATCCCTATATTTTCACCTAAGTATTAGAAATATTTTGTATAGGACTTGCATGAATATTTTGCTAAGTATCTATATGCTATGCTTGGGGAATCCTAGTAGTTGTAGAATTGTTAGAATTTCCTCTAAGTTAAGATGCTTACTATTGCCAAGCTTAGCCTAGCTAGTAGCAACCAAGGGTGGACTATATATTCATGCTATGTGAAATATTTCCAAGTCATTGACTTGTGCTTTTTCTTAATAAAACAACTAAGTGAATGAAACACCTGGGTGGAATGGAAAGAATGGTTTGTGTTGAGTGGTTACACAAGGCCCATTTCTATGGTTTACCTTGTGTATCTCACTTGTGGAAAGCCACCCAGGAACAAAGGTATTTGAGATGCCAAATGTTAAGAAGCTTATAGTGCAGCCACATGGCAATAATGGCTCTGCCTGGATCATATAAGTTGCAATAACTTAGCCATTTGGACAGTTGGTGGTAGAGGGATGATAGGTTGGAACGCGTCCATTTGGTCTAAGGGAAGGCTTCTGAAAGGTCCTGTCTTGGTGAAAATCAAGTCTTGTGGGGAAAGTGCACAACCTCTGCAGATGGAAGAATCTAAGTACTTAGCCATGTCCCTGGTATTGGACAACTTGAGCATCAAGACATGGAAGCTATCAAGAATCTCCTCATCCCAATTTTTCTAAATAAAACTTGTGGTTGAACAAGGGTGAAGGCTCACCAATTTCTATTGGTGATTCCTTGGGAAAGTTTGTCAAAGAAAAACTTAGTATTTTCAACTAATAGGTAAAACCTATTTTGAGCAAAGCAATCCTAAGCTACACTTAGCCAAATTCATATAGTATTTAGTTGTTAATATTCTACTAAGGTATCACTTGCCAATACAATTCCAATGTATTGACCCACTGTGGTTGTAACTTGTGATGTTGTAGGTTATTCGATGATGATTAGGGGTTATGAGTCTACACTCAACATGCTTGCTTGTGGTACATGAAGATGAAGACTTATTTATTCTACAATTGAACTCTTGTATTAGGCCTATGGCCATGGAGTTTGTAAAAGACTATGTTTGTCTCTGGAATGATATGTAATAATGACCTTTGTTTCTGTGTACTTCATCTTAAACTGTGGATGCTAGCATTTATCCAGGGACTAGCATTGCAATCACAGGGATCCTTACCTTTATAAAGGGAGGGATCTTACATTATCTTACGGAGAAACACCTCTAGTGAACTGCGGACCCCAGTACATTCTTCCCACTGATATTCAATCTACTGTTTACTTTCTGTGTTTCTACAAGAAACTACTTTCTTCCACACTATACGTTTAATCCTTTGTTTTCAGCAAACATGTGAGCTTGACAACCTCACTGTAAGTTGGGGCAAAGTATTGTGGTTGTGTTGTGCAGGTTCCACGTTGCTAGCAACACCTTGGGAGCTGTTTGTTTCTCCTACTGGTTCGATGAACTTGGTTTCATAACTGAGGGAAACTTCTGCTGTGCTCATCATACCTTCCACTTGGGGTTCCCAACGATCTCTACATCATTTGAGCCATCAAGAAATTTTCTGGCGTCGTTGCCGAGGAGATACATGACAGTTCCTGCAAGTGGAGTCTCTCACAACCAATATCTTTACTTTGTTTTTTGCTTAGTTTATTTTAATTTTTTTGGTTTGTTTCTTTTTATCAAAAACACACAAAAATTAGTTCCTACTTTCGTTGTTATTTTTGTTGGTTCACTTTAATCCTGAATTTTTTTTGATTATTCCTTAAGTAGAGGTTCGTTCTTTTAAGCAACAAGGAGGAGAAAGTCTTAAAGATGCTTGGTATAGCATAAGTAATGATCATCATAGATGTATAAAAAAAATATTCTACCATGATCCTTCTTAGAAATTTTTATGTTGGCATATCTAGTTGGAATAGGTATGTTCTGGATACTCTCACAGGGGATAATTTTCTAGGTACTCCTGCTTTGGAAGCATGCAATTTAATTTAAAGTTTAGTAGGAGTACCACGTATTAATGTCGTTAAAACTGAGATCACTTTAGAAGAAGTTTAAAAAAATTGAACTCCCTAGAGAAAAGTTTGCCAAATCTCACTAGATGTGATAAATTTGTTTCTGAGATTATGATTGTTGAGAGAGTTAATATAATGTGCTATGAGCTGTTGGGATTTTGGGACATATCATTCACTGAAACCATCACTGAACAAGGTCATATATAAGTACCTTGTAGTTGACATGATTATGATGTAATATAATGCTCTGTGGGATCAGTAATTTGACTAATCGCTGGATAACTATCTGTTACTTAGAAGGAAGTACTATCATGGATGAACGAGCGTAGGATTTAGGAAAAAACTTACTAAGTAGGAGACAATGATCTATTGGACGCACAGGTCTAGGATTTAGGAATAAGGGTTAAGGGGTTAGTACAATAAACAGTTCATTAGACCCTAAACCATAAACCATAATCCTATATTGTTTGGTACATAAGATTTTGTATGTTGCTATAAGTCAAACAAATTGGGAAGGAGGAAGTACATGATTAATATTACAAATTAAAATGAAGGAAGAGAAAAACTATTAGATATGAGATAGTAATCCAGCCATGGGACATTGTATCAATTAAACCATTGTAGTATGCCAATTTAGTCAATGTTGCAATGTTGACGCACTTCACTTTCCCCACTCCTTCTCTCTACACTCACTACCCTCCTTTCTCTCTCTCCTCACCGTCGCTGACACGTCGCCGCGGCTGTATTCTCCATGCCGCCATGGAACGACAAGGACGACCAGTCGAGCAGCGACAACTTTCTCTTCGACATCGAGTCTTCCCTCCCTGATGTGAGTTCCTCTGTTTTCTCGGCAATGGTTAGGAATTGGTAATTACCTCGACCCAAGACTTGAAATTTGCATGCAATCGTGTTTATTTCTAGCTTTTCGTTCCCTTATAGGTACCACTCACGATATACCACCCCGATTGGGAGGGCCTAGATCTCGATTGGGAAGTACCATGTGACCAAGGGCTAAAACTGAGGAAATATGTTGCATTTGAAGGCAGTAACATTGGAAGAAGGTTTTTGGGATGTACAAATCAGGTTTGCTTTCGTTATGTACAATGGCGACATGAAGAAAATTGTGTAGTGTTATGTTGATAATTAGTTCCCGTGTTTTTTTAGGTTGGCCCGGTGTGTAAAGCAGTAGGGTGGGTGGATCTTGAGTGGCCAGACGCACTTAAGAAATGTTTGGCCCAGTTGTGGGATATGTATGAGCTCAAAAGGTCGGGGATATTTACAGATGCCTGTGATGCAGCTGCAAAAAATTACAAGCTCGTGGTAGGAAATAAGGAGCTGCAATAGGAAATCAAGCATTTACGGTCAGAACTAAATGACACAATCAATGGGAGCTTGGTGGTGGAACTGCACGGAAGATTCAGAAGGCAGAAAAGGAGAGGGATCAACTCATGGAAGAGAATAATAAGCTAGAGTACTGCATTGTGGAGCTGTTTAAGGATATGAAGAAGGAGCACGAGGTGAACAAGGACAAGCTACAGACGATCAAGGAAATTTTAGATGAATAATTTGTGCCATCGCAATATCTGAAACTAGTTAACTATAAGACTTGATGTTGTGATATCTTGACTAATCCAAACTCAATACTTGAGCAAAATAACCTTTCAGAAGAAAGCATAGTTTATATAGAGAGAGGTCCATGTTTACAAAATCACTACTACATGGATAAAACACGATTTGGTCCGTCAGAACACATAATTTGCAAACTAACTTCAAAGGAACTTATAGTTTGCACTGATCCTAGCACGGAGATGGTCGTTTTCTTTCCTGAGAAGCTCTAGTTCGTGGGTTCGTTCGATTATGTCCGCTTTGGTTTTTACCTGCTACCTCAGTACTTGGACATACGCCCCCCCGCTGGTTCAAGCGCTCCGTCTGGGAAGCGACAAGCTTATCAGTAAGGTTAAGATTATCCACCATGAGATCCTTGATGATGACCTCCTTCGCACGCGCCGAGGCGATACTTTTCTCGTGAAGTTCCTTCTAGACGGCGATGTCCACCTTCAGATTGTGGCACTTGTCATAAAGGATGGTGACTTCTTCTCTCAGGCGGTCATGGGACACTTTTTGAAAATTCTGCTTCTCCATTTGGATAGCCATCTTGTCCTTTAGCTAGGTCGTCAGTTCTAGGTTGAGCTTTCTCCTCTTCTGCTACAACACAAATATGTGGTTAGTTTCCAAAATTTAAACAATTAACTAGTGTCAAAGTCATAATTTGAAGGACAGAGCAATCAAGGATTGTTCAAAATTTAACAGAATCAACTAGTGGCATAGTCCTAATTCCAGAGATAATGTCAGAGCAATATAGGCTTTTCCCAATTCAACTAGATAAACTAGTGGCATACTTCTACTTTTTTATGACAAAGCAATATACCCTTTTTTCCAATTCAACAGGATAAAGTAGTTGCATAGTCCTAATTTCAATTTCAGAGCAATATAGCCTTTTTCCCAATTCAACAGGATAAAGTAGTGGCACAGTCCTAATTTCAATTTTAGAGCAATAAATCCTATTTTTCCCAATTCTACAGGATAAAGTAGTGGCATGGTCCTAATTTCAATTTCAAAGCAACGTGTGACTATATCCAACTAGTGTTGTGGGTTTTTCCAATGTAATGAAATAGTAGTGGCATAGTCAAAATCTAATTCCAAGCTTAGATACATAACGGAAAGAAAGGATGATGACCATTCATGAGAACACAAACCCGTAATTCAGTTGACAGACAAGTAAGATAAATAGAGAAATAAGGAATTGCTACAAGATTGCTTAATTGCACGACATGTATAAATTACAAAAGTAGCAGAGCATGAACTAGAGAACAATAACCCGACCGAAGGAGGGAGGTAACCACCGCAAAATCATCAGCCAAGGCATGAACCTCGGCAATATTGAGAAGCAAGACAAGCTCCGCATAACCAAGCAAATGACAGATATAATGATGGTTATTCGGCCATGGAAAATGCAGAGCATGGTGGTCAAAATCGTTATGAAATGCAGGAAAGGATTGTTTATAGAAACTTGCCGTCAGCAGATGCAAGATTGAAGCTGGACAGGCTATATCGGTCCGAGTTATTGGAAGATAAAGGTCCTCCTGGACCGGCATGTTTTGGACCTCGGATTTTGGGCGAACCGCCCATACCAAACTTCCAGTTAGCGAGAGGCACGAAAACTTACAATGGAAGTACAAAACCACAGGATTGGATGATTGATTATGCCACGACAGTAAAAATAGCGGGAGGAAATTTGAGATGGGCAGTAAGATACGTGCCCCATATGCTGGAAGGACCAGCCAGAGTTTGGCTAAATAACTTGCTACCAGGCAGTATCAACTGCTGGTTGGATTTTGAAGAAATGTTCGTCAGTAACTTCACCAGTACATATAAGAGGCCAAACTGGCCACAACAGCTCGCAATGTGCAAGCAAAAACCGAATGAAACTGATAGAGAGTTCTTAACTCGCTGGTGTAACCTCAGAAATTCATGTGAAGGAGTTATAGAATCTCAAGCAATAGCCTGGTTCGCTCAAGGATGCAGATATGCAAGTGTGCTGTGGCAGAGGCTGCAGAGAGATATGCCGACCACATTGGCAGAAACCATCAGAATAGCAGATTCATATGCGTTGGGTGATCCGACTCAACCCGAGCTTATATCGGCAGAACATCGTGAACAGCAAGATCATTATGCCCGAGAAGGAGCGGGATCGTCACGACGCAATGATTACCGAAGTAGGAGGATGACCGGCCATATTACAAATACAATTCAAATCAAGTCGCAGCAGTCATGCAGGACTAGCCGGGTCATGGAAGTAATCAACGTTAGAAGAATGGTCCTCAGCAGTGGACACCGAGGAACGATGGGAAGAAACAATGGACTCCAGAACAGAAAAAGCAATGGCAAGAGAGGCTGAAGTACACATTTTAATCAATGCTGGATTAGCTGTGTAAATTTCACACGCCTAACCCTGCCAAGCCAGCTAACCATACCACCCACCAGTGCACTTGGATGAAGATAGCAATGGGAAACCCGGCGGCCGTACAAGCACCACAGCATCAAACGCATCAATAGCAGCAGCCACAACCGACAGGAGGAAATGCGCAACAACTGATGTTACCTCCACCACCCCCGAGGTATGAGAATCAGGATCGGAGGGATACAGTTCATAAAGTGATAAATCAGAATCAAGATGGAAGGGGAAACCTCGGAAATAATGGACACAATGATTACAGGGAACATCACCAATCATACTGTGTGTTCACAACAGAACAACAATATAGACAGAGCGTACAACACCGACATATGGAAGTGAATGCAGTTATGTCGACAGTTCCGAGATACGTGCCATGGTTGGATCATGAGATAACCTGGAGCATAAGAGATCATCCAAAAATCATGCCGGATCTAGGATCGTATGCTTTAGTGCTAGATCCGACATTTGTCGGGCCTAGCATCAATGTGAAGTTCTCAAAAGTACTGATAGATAATGGGAGCAACATCAATATCATGTACAAAGACACAATGCACAAACTCGGAATAACTCCGAATATGCTGCAGTAAACAAGGACAACGTTCCACGGGATAGTGCCAGGATTGTCATGCGAACCCATTGGGAAGGTCCGAGTAGATGTATTATTCGGCACAAGAGAGAATTGTAGAGCTAAGAACCTGGAGTTTGAGGTGGTGGATCTGGAAAGCTGCTATCATGCTTTACTCGGACGGCCGGCATTGGCTAAATTCATGAGCAGATGTCACATCAGTTACTTGAAAATGAAGTTGCCAGGACCTCATGGGGTGATAACAATAGCATGAGATTATAGGAAATCAATGGAATGTGCTTCAGCCGAATCAAACCTGGTCGAGTCTTTGGTAATCACAAGAGAGAAAAGAAGAATTCAGGAAGTGGCAGCTTTAGCTCAGTCGGCACATCTTAACATGCTGGCACTTGCCAACCCGCATGGAAGTGTGTCATTCCAGCCGACTAAGCAAACAAAAAAGATACAAATTGATGATAAATTCCCAGAGCACACCATCACTATTGGTGTCGGCCTGAATGACAAATAGGAAAGAGAGCTCACCAACTTCCTCCGTGAGAATCGAGACATCTTTGCATGGTCTAGACAGGATCTGCAAGGAGTACCGAGGGAGTTGGCTGAGCACTCTTTGCACGTAAGGCCAGGAGCAAGGCCGGTGAAGCAACATCTCCGCCGCTTCGCCGAAGACAGGAGAAAGATAATAGGGGATGAGATAGCTCGGCTCCTTGCGGCCGGGTTTATCATGGAAGTACTTCATCCGGATTGGTTATCAAACCTGGTGTTGGTAGAAAAGAAAAAGGATGACCCAAATGTAGCTGTCGTTTGGCGAATGTGCATCGATTACACGAACCTTAACAAGGCGTGTCCCAAAGATCCTTTTCCTTTACCTAGGATAGACCAAGTCATTGATTGAACCGCAGGTTGCGAGCTGTTATCATTTGTAGATGCGTACTCTGGTTTCCACCAGATACCGTTAAACCCGGCTAATCAAATAAAGACTACGTTTATCACCCCGTATGGGGCTTATTGCTATCGCACCATGCCATTCGGCCTGCGCAATGCAGGATACACGTACCAAAGATGCATGCAAAAATGTCAGCACGACCAGATTGGAAAAAATGTGCAAGTGTATGTTGATGATGTGGTTATAAAAACCAAAGAGAGCAACACTCTCCTAGAAGATATTCGGCAGACATTAACGAACTTAAGAAGGTTCTGAATGAAGCTTAACCCAGAAAAATGTACCTTTGGTGTACCAGCCAGAAAATTACTCGGTTTCCTCGTATCCAGTCGAGGTATAGAGGCAAATCCGACTAAGGTCCGTGCGGTTGAAAGAATGGAACTGCCAAAATGCCTGAATGATGTACACAAATTTACAGGGTGTCTTGCATCCCTGAGTCGGTTCGTGATCCGGCTAGGTGAAAAAGCATTGCCTTTGTATCAATTAATGAAAAAATACGACAAGTTCTCCTGGACACCGCAGGCCAATAATGCTTTTCATGAGTTAAAAAAGATGCTGGCTACGGCGCCTATCTTGGATTCCCCATTATCAAAAGAGCCTATGCTACTCTATGTGGCAGCAACAAACAGAGTAATGAGTGCAGTAGTTGTCGTGGAACGAAACGAAGAAGGTAAGTCAGTGCAAAGACCGGTGTATTACCTGAGTGAGGTATTATCGGCCTCCAAGCAGAACTACCCATATTACCAGAAAATAGCTTACGGAGTGAACATGTCGGCAAATAAGCTCAAACATTATTTTGAAGAACACCCAATAAAGGTGATTTTTGAGGCGCCAATAACCGATATATTGAGCAACAAAGATGCAAGTGGCTGAATAGCAAAATGGGCAATCGAGTTATCACCATATGCCTCGCAGTTTGATAGGCGAGATGCAATTAAATCTCAGGCAGTGGCCGAATTTTTTGTAGACTGGGCCGAGGTGCAGTATGAACCCCCATTGCCAGATCCGAATTATTGGACGATGCACTTTGATGGGTCCAAATTAAGAAATGGGTTAGGATCCGGGATAGTATTAACACCTCCAAAAAGGGATTAGCTGAAATAAGTATTGCAGATACATTTCGCTGCATCAAACAATGTAGCCGAATATGAGGCACTTGTCCATGGCCTAAAAATGGAAAAAGAGATCGGCATACGTCGGATTCTCTGTTATGGAGATTCGAACATCGTAGTCCAGCAAGTATCAGGAAATTGGGACGCATTGGATGCAAATATGGCTCTAGATCGGTTTCATGTGCAGAAAATTAGTGGTTATTTTGATGGATGTGAATTCCATCATATACCAAGGGCAGAAAATGATGCTGCAGATACGCTATCGAAGCTCGGATCAACCAGACAGTCAATTCCACCTGGTACCATTATCTTGCCGGATAATGAGGTTATGGCTAGGCAGATAGTGAGAAGAGCAAAAGCTTACACGATCATAAATAATGAGCTTTATAAGAGAAGCATGACAAACGTGCTACAACGATGCGTTGACTCGGCAGAGGGGCAAGAAATCCTCTTGGATATACATCAAGGAGAATGTGGGCACCATGCTTCGTCTTGAGCCCTGGTGGACAAAGCATTTAGGCATGGATTTTACTGGCCAACTGCGCCGAAGGAGGCAAAAGAATTGTTAACGAAGTGTAATGGCTGCCCGAGATATGCCAGCAAAATACATATGCCTTCATCCGAGTTAAAAACAATACCAATCACTTGGTCATTCTCTGTATGGTGTTTAGATATGGTAGGACCATTTAAGCCGGCTCGCGGCGGCATGACTCACATTTTGGTCATGGTAGACAAATTCACAAAGTGGATAGAAGTAAAACCAATAAGAAAGTGTGACGGGCCCATGGCAGTGAAACTCCTCAAAGATACCATTCTCAGATATGGATACCCACACAGTATCATCACAGATAATGGCACAAACTTCCCTGAAGGAGCTTTTGTTGGAGATATGCCCTAGAGGCAATAATAAATGTAGTTATTATTATATCTTTGTGTTTATGATAAATGTTTACATTCATGCTATAACAGTATTAACAAGGAAACATTGATACTTGTGTGATTTGTAAACTAAATTAGAGTCCCTAGTAAAGCCTCTTCATAATACTAGCTTGTTGGTTAATAGATGATTGTGGTTTCCCTATCATGAACATTGAGATGTTATTAACAACAAGATCATATCATTAGGAGAATGGTATGATGGACATACTCCTATAGATAAGCGTAGCATAAAGATCAAGTCATTTTAATAGTTCAATTGCTATAAGCTTTCTGATACATAGTAACCTAATTCCTTCGACCATGAGATCATGCTTATCACCATCACCGGAAGGATACTTTGATGACATCAAACACCACACCGTAACTGGGTGGCTATAAAGGTGGCATTGAGTGTTCGGAAAGTATGGGTTGAGACACATGGATCAAGAGTGGGATTTGTCCATCCATATGACGGATAGATATACTCTGGGCCCTCTCGGTGGAATGTCATCTAGTTAGCTTGCAAGAATGTGACTGGCTCACAAGGGATCACATATCACAGGAACGAGAAAAGAGTACTTATCGGTAACGAGGTTGAACTAGGTATGCAGAGATACCGACGATCAAAACCTCGGATAAGTAAACTATCGTGAGACAAAGGGAAATTGGTATCGTATGTAAGTGGTTCATTCGATCGCAAAGTAATCGTAGAAATATGTGGGAGCCATATGAATTTGCAGATTCCTCTATTGGTTATTGTTCGGAGAAGTGTCTCGATCATGTCCGCATAATTCACGAACCGTAGGGAGACACACTTAAGGATTCAATGTTGTTGAGTATTTATGGAATGATGAGTAAGAGACCTAATGTTGTTCGGAGTCTCGGACGGGATCCGGGATATCACGAGGAGATCGGGAATGGTCCGGAAAATAAGATTCATATAAGGAAAGTCCGGTTTCAGAGTTGGGGAATGATTCCGATGATTTCATCGGGAATGTTCTAGAAGGTTCCGGAAGGTCCGACACTCCGGAGGGGAAGGGTACATGAATGTGTCATGACAATGTGGAATGCTTGCATCATGTACTATGTATCATGGCTGAGCAAAATAAAGGGATAAATCAAATCCTAGTTTGAAAAGTCAAACGCCAATTTGAAAAGTCAAACGGCAGTTTTGCTTGGTGGAGGGAGAGTAGGAAACCTACTTGGGGAGGAGTTCCTCTCCCTCCACCCGCCGGCCAAGGAGGCCGACTTGGGGGAGGACTCCCTCCCCTTGGCCGGCGCCCTCCCACCTATAAAAGAAGGGGCAGGGGTGCCCTCTCTAGCCTACACCTCTCTCCACCAAAACCCTAACCCTAGCCGCCGGCCACCAAGTCGCCGCCGCCGCCCTAGGGTTTGCCCTAGCCGACGAGTTGGGGCCCTCCCCAAGCCCCAGCCGCCGGCCTAGATCTCTCCCCTTGGTGCCTCTAAACCCTAGATCGCCAAGGCCTCTCTCATAGTCCACCATACTCGCTCCGGCTTAAGGCGAAGCCCTGCGAGATCTCCCCTCTACTTCCGGTACCACGCCGTCATGCTGCCGGAATCGCGAGGAGAGTGCTACAACCTCCGCTGCCTGCTGGAACAAGGGAGATGAAGGTCTTCATCGAGTACCGAACGTGTGACCGACTGCGGAAGCACTGCCGAAACGCAGCGCCGGAAGGATCATCTACACGATCTTGAGATCGGCAAGAGTACGACTACATCACCCATGAGAATCTGCTCTTGTTAAACACTTTGGAATCTTCGAGGGTGAGTTCTTCTATCGACTCGTTGCTACAATCTAGTATATAGATCTTGGCTTGTTTGTTTGTATGCGGTAGAAATTTGTTGTTTTCCATGCTACGAACCCCTATAGTGGTATCAGAGCCGTGTCTATATATATATATATATATATCTATTGCACGAGTAGAACACAATGGTCATTGTGGACGGTGGTGCTTTTATTATCAATTGCTTCTTGTGTACTTTGCATCTTGCGGTATGATGGGATGAAGCGGCCCGGACTAACCTTACATGACATCGTTCATGAGACTTTCTCCACGCTCAACATGCAACTTGTATTGCATAAGTGGTTTTGCGGGTGTCTGTCTCTCCCATTGTAGTATAGATCCAATTTACAACAGGCACTTGATAGTTCAAACATCAACGTTGTGGTTCTTGTTCGTAAGTTAGATCGACACTTATTGAAAGCCCCAAACCACGTAAAATATGCAAAGAAAATTAGAGGCATCTAACTTTGTTTTGCAGGGGTGTGTTGTGATGTGATATGGCCATGATTGTGATTATATTTGATGTATGCAATGATCCTTATTGTAAGTTGGCAACCGGCAGGAGCCATATGGTTGTGTTTAAATTCTGTTAAGACCCGCATGTCTATTCAAAGTAGTTGTAATAGTTGAAGCTGGTGGAAAAAAACCATGAAGCGGCGCCATTGACCTTGACGCCATACCGGTGATGATGGAGATCATGTTCGTGCTTGAAGATGGAGATCGGAAGCTCAAGAAGAAAGGCCATATCATATCACATATTATGAATTGCATGTGATGTTAATCCTTTATGCATCTTGTATTGCTTAGTTAACGACGGTAGCATTATAAGATGATCCCTCATGCACATTAATTTCAAGTTTTAAAGTGTTCATACTTAGTAAGCATCGTTGCTAAAGCTTGTTGTTTCGAAGCACCACGTGATGATCGGGTGTGTTAGATTATGCAAGTGTATACAACGTGAGCAAGCCAGATTTGCTCATGCGGAAGCTAAGGTTTGATCTTGACGAGCCTAGCATGTACAGACATGGTCTCGGAACACGGATCAGCGAAAGGTAAAGCATGAATCATATAGTAGATATGATGAACATATCAATTGTTCGCCATTGAAGCTACATCAACTCTCGTGATGATCGGTTTTGATGTGGTGGATTTGGTTCATGTGATCAGGAAAACAATGTGAGGGATATTGTTTTGAGTGGGAGTTCACCTTGATTAATTTAACTATTAATTAGAACTCAATTTGTCATAAACTTAGTCTAAACTATTGCAAATATGTTGTAGATCAATGGCGGCCCCTACCATCAATTTTAATGCGTTCCTAGAGAAAGAAAAGTTGAAAAACAATGGAAGCAACTTCGCGGATTGGTTCCGCAATTTGAGGATTGTCCTCAATGCTGGTAATTTGACCTATGTGCTGGATGCACCGCTGGGTGACCCGCCTGCGGCTGATGCTACCGATGAAGTAAAGAATGTTTACCTCGCTCGGAAGAATCAGTACTCCACAGTTCAGTGTGCTATCTTGTATGGTTTGGAATCGGAGCTTCAGAAAAGGTTTGAGAACCATGATCCACATGATATTGTCTGTGAACTCAAATTGATATTTGAGACTCACGCGGCAGTTGAGAGTTATGAGGCTTCTGAAAAGTTCTTTAACTGCAAGATGGAAGAGGGCAGCTCTGTCAGTGAGCATGTGCTTAAGATGTCTGGGCATGCAAACAAACTCCAAAGCTTGGGTATAGTGATTCCTAATGCTTTGGGGATTTACCGTGTCCTCCAATCACTACCACCAAGTTATAAGAACTTTGTGATGAACTACAATATGCAAAGCATGAACAAGCAGTTGCCAGAACTCTTCTCCATGTTAAAATCTGCAGAAGTGGAGATCAAGAAACAGCACCAAGTGTTGATGGTCAATAAGACCACCAAATTCAAGAAAGGCAAGTCTAAGCAAAAGCGTAACTTCAAGAAGGGTGGTAAGAAAGTTTCCGCACCGGCGAAGAAGACCAAGGATGGACCTAAGCCTGATACTAAGTGCTTTTACTGCAAGGGAGAAGGTCACTGGAAGCGGAATTGCCCAAAGTACTTGGCGGATTTGAAGAACGACAACATCAAGAAGAAAGGTATATCTGATATACATGTTATTGATGTGTATCTCACTAGTACTCGTAGTAGTGCCTAGGTATTTTATACTGGTTCGGTTGCTCATATTTGTAACTCGAAACAGGTACTGCAGAATAAACGGAAGCTAGCGAAGAACGAGGTGACGATGCGCGTTGGAAATGGATCAAAGGTTGATGTGATCGCGGTCGGCATGCTACCTCTTCATCTACCATCGGGATTAGTTTTATACTTAAATAATTGTTATTTGGTGCCTACGTTAAGCATGAACATTATATCGGGATCTTGTTTATTGCGAGACGGTTACTTGTTTAAGTCCGAGAATAATGGTTGTTCGATTTATATGAGTAATATGTTTTATGCACATGCAACTTTGATAGATGGTCTATTCTTATTGAATCTCGATAGTGGAAATACACATATTAATAACATTGAAGCTAAACATTTGAAATTGAGTGATAACTCGACCTATATGTGGCACTGTCGTCTTGGTCACATTGGAGTGAAGCATATGAAGAAAGTCCATTCCGATGGACTTCTTGAATCACTTGAAAAATGTGAAGCATGTCTGATGGGTAAAATGACTAAGACTCCATTTTTTGGTATGATGGAGCGAGCTACGGACTTATTGGAAATCATACATACCGATGTGTGTGGTCCAATGAGTGTAGCATCGCGAAGTGGTTAACGTTATGTTCTTACCTTCACGGACGACTTGAGTAGATATGGGTATATCTATTTCATGAAACATAAGTCCGAAACTTTCGAGAAGTTTAAGGAATTTCAAAGTAAGGTAGAGAATCGACGTAACAAGAAGATTAAATTTCTATCTGATCGTGGAGGTGAATATATAAGTTACGAGTTTGGCGAGCATTTGAAGAAATGCGGAATACTTTCACAATTGACACCGCCGGGAACACCACAGCGTAATGGTGTGTCCGAACGTCGTAATCGAACTCTCTTAGCTATGGTTCGTTCTATGATGTCACTTACAGATTTACCGCTATCATTTTGGGGTTATGCATTAGAAACAGCCGCATTCACTTTAAATAGGGCACCATCTAAATCCGTTGAAACGACACCGTATGAATTATGGTTTGGGAATAAACCTAAATTGTCGTTCCTTAAATTTTGGGGTTGCGAAGCCTATGTAAAGAAGTTACAGCCGGACAAGCTTGAACCCAAAGCAGAAAAATGCGTCTTCATAGGATACCCGAAGGAAACTATTGAGTATACCTTCTATCATAGATCCGAAGGCAAAATCTTCATTTCCAAGAATGGATCCTTTCTAGAGAAGGAATTTCTCTCCAAAAAAGTGACTGGAAGGAAAGTAGAACTCGACGAGGTTGTTGAACCTTCTCTCGAACTTGCGAGTAGCGCAGCACCGGAAGAAGTTCCTGTGGTGGCTGCACCAATAAGAGAGGAAGCTAATGATGATGATCATGAGACTTCGGTTGAAGTTGCTACAGAGCCTCGCAGGTCAACGAGAACTCGTACCACTCCTGATTGGTATTATCCCGTTATGAGTGTCATGTTGGTAGACAACACCGATGACCCTGCGACATATGAGGAAGCGATGATGAGCCCAGATTCCAATAAATGATAAGAGGCCATGAAATCCGAAATTGGATCCATGTACGAAAACCAAGTATGGAATTTGGTGGACTTACCGGATGGCCGGAAGGCTGTCAAGAACAAATGGATTTTCAAGAATAAAACAGATGCTGATGGTAATGTTACTGTCTATAAAGCTCGACTTGTCGCAAAAGGGTTTCAACAAATTCAAGGAGTTGACTTCGATCCTAAAGACGCTAACAAGGTATGCAAACTTCAACGGTCCATATATGGGTTGAAGCAAGCATCCCGAGGTTGGAATCAACGTTTTGATAAGGTAATCAAAAGTTTTGGTTTTATACAAACTTATGGAGAAGCTTGTATTTACAAGAAAGTGAGTGGGAGCTCTGTAGCATTCTTAATACTATATGTAGATGACATATTGTTGATTGGGAATGATGTAGACATTCTTAATGGTGTCAAGGAATATTTGAATAATAGTTTTTCAATGAAAGATCTTGGCGAAGCAGCTTACATATTAGGCATAAAGATTTATAGAGATAGATCGAGACGCCTAATATCATTGTCACAAAGTACATATTTGGACAAAGTTAAAGAGGTTTGGAATGGAAGATAGCAAGAAAGGGTTCTTGCCCATGTTGCCCAATACGACGTTGAGTAAAACTCAAAGTCCAGCAACGGCAGAAGATAGAGAAAGGATGAGTAGGACTCCCGATGCCTCAGCCATAGGATCTCTAATGTATGCCATGCTATGTACTAGACCCGACATTGCATATGTTGTTAGTTTGACTAGCAGATATCAAAGTGATCCAGGAGTGGATCATTGGACAGCGGTCAAAAACATCCTTAAGTACTTGAGAAGAACTAAGGATATAGTTCTTTCTTATGGAGGTGATGAACAGCTCGTTGTTAATGGTTACATCGATGCTAGTTGGAACACCGATCCGGATGATTCTAAATCACAATCTGGATATGTATTTACTTTGAATGGTGCATCATTTAGCTAGAGGAGTGCAAAGCAAAGCGTTTTTGCGAGATCTTCAACTGAATCGGAATACATAGCTGCTTCGGAGGCTTCACAAGAAGCGATATGGATGAAGGAGTTCATTACAGAGCTCGGTGTGGTTCCAAGTGCGCTGGACCCAATGTCTATCTACTGTGATAACATGGGCGCCATAGCCAATGCGCAAGAACCAAGGTCACACAAGAAGCTGAAGCACATCAAGCTACGTTTTCACGCTATTCGAGAACATGTCCAAGATGGTGACATAAAGATTTGCAAAGTACACACAGATCTGAATGTGGCGGATCCGTTGACTAAACCTCTCCCGAGGGCAAAACATGACCAACACCAAACTGCCATGGGTGTTCGGTATATTACCATGTAATCTTGATTAGTTGACTCTAGTGCAAGTGGGAGACTGTTGGAGATATGCCTTAGAGGCAATAATAAATGTAGTTATTATTATATCTTTGTGTTTATGATAAATGTTTACATTCATGCTATGACAGTATTAACAAGGAAACATTGATACTTGTGTGATTTGTAAACTAAATTAGAGTCCCTAGTAAAGCCTCTTCATAATACTAGCTTGTTGGTTAATAGATGATTGTGGTTTCCCTATCATGAACATTGAGATGTTATTAACAACAAGATCATATCATTAGGAGAATGGTATGATAGTGGAGAGAGGGAAGGAACCTTTCTTACCCTGGGCTCGGTCATGGGCTAGTTCGGCCAAATTATGCTAGGATCGGTCAAATAAGGCATGGCTTACCTAGAATCGAGAAATTAATACCTTAATCGGCCAACATATGAGCTAGGTCGGCCGAATGAGGTTAATTAGCTTATGCACAGGTACATGTCTAGCCCAGTTACGCGAGTCGAGGCCAAATTACGAGAAGCTTGCGGAAGAATGAGATGGTTCCCAAAGTCAAACCCTAGGTACGATCTAGGTGGAATCTACTCAGGGCCAAGCGCTAGAGACAAGGAACAGAGCCGTAGAGGGGCAGACCAGCGTCACGGAGGTGACAGTGGGTAGGCCCAAGGCTCACATGTGGGAAGCTCTGGGTATTTGCCATCGATAGAAGGGGGACACAGAAAGAGGTCCGCCGAGTTACCTCTTTGGGACAAGCATATTCCAAGAATATGCTTGTCCACGTCAGCCCTAGAGTGAACCAAGGGAGTCCTTTATAAGGAGAGGCATAGCTTCCTGAAGAGGGGATCGATTCATTTGAGGTTAGAGGGTTCATGTTGTAATCTTCTTGTTTTTCTTCCTGATACAGCTCAAGGAGCATTTGTAGCTTGAGAGAGGTGGAATAAAGATTTGTGTTCTAACTTGTGTGTAGAAATCACTGCATCTTCTCTCCCCAGATCCCACTAGCATCCATTGGCCCCAAACTTTATCCTACCCATGGCATCTGCCGTGCCACCACCACGAGTGCACCCTGCAGTTGGTTGTCTATCTTGGCATTGACCGCGGCCACCTTGTCACGGCAATCGACCTTCGCTTGCTGCATCATTCATGTTATTTAAAATAGGTACTCTATAATTGTACTGCATGTTCGAGGGAAGCACAATATTTAAGTCACAAAAACCCCAAATGTGTCTACGAAGATTGAGCTTGGTCCCTACTTGGAGGCTACTTGCGGGCAGACACAATGATATTTCCACATTTAGAATTTCAAAAATAAAACCAAATGCATGTCGGGATTTCCTATCTCGCTAAGCTGGGGAACAGGGCCGAACGGGTCCTGCGATGCTGCCGCCATCTTGCTAGTTTTAGGATCCACGACCGCCCTAGAATATGTAGCATAGTAAGAAGAAGAAGAGTAAGAAGAAGAAGAAGAAGAAGACATAGTAGTAGTAGTAGAAGAAGAAGACTGTACCGGGAGGAGCCATGGACTGCTAGAAAACTCAGTGCCACCACAGCCATCGTGCTGCTTTTAGGTTCCATGGATGCCCTGGAATATGTAGCAGAGTAACAGGAAGAATAATAAGAAGTAGACATAGAAGAAGAACAAGAACAAGAAAAAATAGAAGAAGAAGAAGACGACTGTACTGGGAGGAGCCCTGGCCTGCTCTAACATTCAGCGCAGTTGCCGCCATCGTGCTGCTTTCAGGGTCCACGGCTACCCTAGAATATCTAGCATAGTAATAAGAAGAAGAATAAGAAGTAGACATAGAAGAAGAAGAAGAAGACTGTACAGGGAGGAGCCCTGGCCTGCTACAACATGCAGCGCCGCCGCCGCCATCGTGCTTCTTTCAGGGTCCACGGCCGCCCTGGAATATGTATCATAGTAATAAGAAAAAGAAGAAGAAAACATAGGAGAAGAAGAAGACTGTATCGGGAGCGGCAGAAGCCCTAGCCTGCTGGAACATTCAGAGCCATTGCTAGGAGAGATTGGGTCTCTGTGCAAGGGGGGGGGGACTGAGCAGCTGGTTGAGCGGTAAGTCCAAGGCGGCAATTTTTCTCCATTCTCTCCACGTGCACGATCGATCTTCCTCTCCTCTGGGGAGCCATGGCTAATGCAGATGGAGGAAGGTGGGGCAGGAGGAAGAAGAAAGTGATGGGCGGGGGAGAATGGTCAAAGAGTCCAGTCCGTGGGACAGTCTTATACAAGACCATCGTTTATGCCGGTGCTATCTCAACCTACATCCACCGTTCATTTGTTAATTGATGGCCTATGTCGCTTCCTTCTCAAAGAAGCGTGATTGGCAGAACTAGGGAATAAAACCCCAAAGTCCACACGATGGGACTCGATTGGACTGGCTTTAATGAGATGGACAGTTCTGCGGGGACTTCAACGCGCGCCGCCTAGTATCCCGTGGATAGGGGTGGGACTACGAGGGAAGAAGTAATTACAGGCTGCACGTCCAGCGTGTGTGCGTGCTCAAGGGGTTGTCATAACGCGCGCAACTGCTGCATAGACAGAACATGATGGAACGTTCAACTCCACGTCGACATGCATGCACTGGACACTTCCCGACGCTGCCACACGACACATTTTGTGGTTTCTTATGTGACAACACTCCCAGTACATAGATATTTTATGATATAGCACAATTTTTACATGACTAGACTATGAGATGCTCCTGGCGCCCCTAATAGGATCGGCACCCAACTCTGCATACCCGCCATCGCGCATTTCCGAATAACTTCCTCGCGCAACATGGAACCGTGCCGTGGCAGTGCCAGATCCTTGCCGGTGGCTAACCGTCACAGCATCGTTTGTGCCCGCCGGTATCCATCTGAGGCACCACGATGTGTCCAACCGTGCCTGGATCCATCGACATCAGCGCTCGAGGACACCGCGACATCGAAGCTTGTCGTACCTAAGACGCACGTTTCACCGGCAGAGATGGAGGAGCGCCAAGCAGCAGCCAAGACGGAGGAGCGCCAGAGGAAAGCATGTGATACCACCATGAAGAAGGGCAGGAGGAATAGAGGAGCCAGGGACGAGGATGACTCTGACTCGGGCAACGAGGAGGCATTCATGGAGCAGTTGGAGGCAGAAGCGGAGGAGAGTGACTTCAACACGTGGGACTACGATGAGGAGGAGGAGGACTCTGACGAGGAGAGGTCGCGTATATACAAGGAGGGAGTTGCCGACGAGTCATCGGAGGACACCGCCGTCACCACCGACGACGAGGACAACGACGAGTAATGTTCTGTTGTTAGTATTATTATTACATATTTAACTGCCACGTCCTACATTGTAATTGTTGTAACTACCATGTCGTGTGTAATAATATTGGGATGTTGCTACTGTAACAATTTCGTGTGGCCGTTATATCAAAGAGGATCAAAAGTTGGCTGGCACGATCCGCGTGACAACTATCTGACCAATCAGGACATGCTAGTTTCTATGTGAGCTATTGTAAGGGATTTTCTGAGTATTCGTTACTAGCATAGAGGGCAAATCTGATTTAACATGGCTTCCAACCCTAGATTCCCCCCCCCCTCGCTGCCCAGAACATGGAACCACTCCATGGATTAAGCCCAAACCCGGCACCTAGCTCCGTCTCGACATCGGAAGTGACTTCTCCAACTAGAGATTTAGTGGTGCTTTGGATAAATCTCGACTTTCCATTTTCTGAACCCGAAAAACCGGCGTTTTCCCAAAGGAGGTGCAAGATTAGGGTGCACCCATGGGCCCGATACAATTTCCACGCATGCTACACCATGGTGCATGGCCATTCCCGGGAGGTGGGTATTTATCTCGTGACGCAAGCATATACTATATATTTTTTGAGTTACGGCCCGGTAAATGCGGTTTCTAACTATATGTACCCTATAATACACTCTCAATTTTCAAGGAAAATGGTTTGGGGTGCCCCATGGGGTACCTAAGCTGGATGCATGCCTAGGTCCAAGATTGCACCGACCGTCGCGTTGCCGCGGACGCCGGCGGATTTCGCCTTTTTTTGGGCAGCACCAAACAAAATATAAAAAAATATAAAAAATGTGAAAACGGCTCCTGGAGACCTTGCATGTGACCCATTGCCCTCATAAAATCATAGGCAGGGCATACTAGGTCCTTTGGCACACAAGGAAGTGCAATGATATCTATCGAGTGTGAGTTAACATGGCTTCCAACCCTAGATCCCCCTCGCTGCCCAGAACATGGAACCACTCCATGGATTGAGCCCAAACCCGACACCTAGATCCCTCTCGGCATTGCAAGTGACTTCTCCAACTAGAGATTTGGTGCTTTGGAGAAATCTCGACTTTCCATTTTCTGAACCAGAAAAACCGGCGTTTTCCCAAAGGAGGTGCAAGATTAGGGAACGCCCATGGGCCCGAGTCAATTTCCACGCATGCTACACCATGGTGCATGGCCATTCCCAGGAGGTGGGTATTTATCTTGTGGCGCAAGCATATACTGTATATTTTTTGAGTTACGGCCTGGTAAATGCGGTTTCTAACTGTATGTATCCTATAAGAAAATTTTAATTTTCAGGGAAAATGGTTTGGGGTGCCCCATGGGGTACCTAGGCTGGAT
Source organism: Avena sativa (assembly GCA_916181665.1). NCBI lineage: Eukaryota > Viridiplantae > Streptophyta > Magnoliopsida > Poales > Poaceae > Avena > Avena sativa. Next base: position 339,942,439 of record OV702281.1, read on the forward strand.
GCATGCCTGGGTCCAAGATTGCACCGACCGTCGCATTGCCACGGCCGCCAGCGGGTTTCGCCATTTTTTTTTGGCAGCACCAAACAAAATCTAAAAAAAATAAAAATAAAACGTGAAAATGGCTCCTGGAGCCCTTGCATATGACCCACTGCCCTCATAAAATCATAGGCAGGGCATACCAGGTCCTTTGGCACCCAAGGCACCAGCAGGATGTCTATAGAGTGTGAGTTAACATGGCTTCCAACCCTAGATTCCCCCCTCCCCCTCGCTGCCCAGAACATGGAACCACTCCATGGATTGTGCCCAAACCCTACACCTAGCTCCCTCTCAGCATCGCAAGGGACTTATCCAACTAGATATTTTGTGGTGCTTTGGAGACATCAGCGGAACAAATATGAGAAAGACCAAAACTAAATGTAGCTATTGCAACCTGAAATGGGTGTCCACCCCGCGTTAGAGATGCATGCAATCTCCATTTACACACCTTAATTTCCCTAAAATGCACCCTAAATCATTTTTGGTCTCTCTTTTTTAATGATAAATTCGAACCCAACTCTTATTGAATAGGTAGCAACGACATATCTACATTCCTCCACAGTATCAAATACAGTCCCCTCATCAATTGTAGGGTTTTCCCTGTCAAACTGTATCACTGGCATGTCCTCGTCTTTGTCATCGTATCTGCATCCCATTTCCCCATCCTCACATTCCTCTTCCTCATCATTCCCATAGTTAGGCTCACAGTTCGAATCAACCAAATATTCCCTACTCTCCATCCTATCAGGGTCAGCAGACACATCTGGATATACTTTCTCATCATCATCATCATCATCATCATCATCTTCGAGCATAAAATCACCCTGACCGCCACACATTTCGATGTCTTAATGCTCAACAAAAGGCTGGTCGGTCGCACTCGGTATCGAAAATAGAGCCTGCTCTGTTCATGTTCCACATGGCCCGGTATCATTCAGGACAATCTCTTCCCTAGTATCTTTGTTAATGATGTGCACAAACATTAGAACAGTCCCGTGCCGAGGTGTTTACTCCACATCATGGCCAGAGCCTCCTCAGTTCTAATGTTGCAGAAAGTCTGCGAATTTGTGTCATAGTACCTGTTTACGAATTCATCATCCTGGCCAATGGGAAACTTGCCAAATTGCATGTGCAAGTCACTTAGAGTTATGTCATCCGCGTCTACTATCAGCCGATAATCAACACAGATCCTCTCCATTAACACGGGACTACAAACGCTAATTGGGAGATGTAGAGATGGAATTGTAGTTCTTACCCTTCAGGGAGGATGTACGACACGTTCAATGGGCTCCAGAGCACCAAAGCTTTGCACCCCGCGTCCTCTTCCCCTTTTTCATGTTCCTCCATGTTCTCCAGCCTTGAAGGGTCCATCTCCCTGCTCTCTGTCCGGGAAGGACCCATCTCCGTGTTCTTCGGCCACGCAGGATCCATTTCCGTGTGGGATCGAGATCAAAGCCACCGTGGTTGCGCGAGAACCTAGCGCCCACCAAACGATTTTCGTTCCCAGACGCGCCTGGGTGGCAATGGAGGCAAGGAGATAGGGCAAGGGGCAAGGCAAGGAGGGTAGGGAATGACGGGAGGACGATAGTCCAGGGGGAGGACGAGAGTGTTGCCGGAGGGGACGGAGTGGCGGCATGCAAGAACAGAGCGGTGGAGCAGAGCGGAGCTGCGAGCGAGCGATAAAATATGGAAAATCATAGAATAATGGGGAGCACTAATCCTCGAACCCGGGATGCGCACCATCGACGGTCGAGGTTGTGAGTCCCACCAGTCAGTAAAACGCCACGTCCTCTTCCCCTATTTCTGATGGTGTTGCTACAATTCTATGATCGTAGTGGCACGGGCAAAATTTCTGGACACAACTAAGGACACACTCATAAATATAATTAAAATGGAACCCTGACCTAGTACATTGCCCAATCTGGTTGCTAGCCACGACCTATATTTTTCATATCTTAGCACTCTTATGCTGACAAGGGAAATAAAGATTCAACAGTTAGTCGAACTAGTTTCGAATAAATAATATAAACTCTTAGGAAGCTTAGCTATGGCCCTGCCTAAGCATAAGCTGCCACCGCCGAAGCTTGGCTATTTGGCCCCTCTGAGGCAGGCCATGCGGCTGTTCTACAAGGCCGGTCTTCCATTGACATCCGAGACGGTTGATTTCACAGAATGTCCTGCATCTGTGGCGGCGGTGGCAATGGCGAAGGTCGCCGCAGCGTCGAGAAGGGCCAATCGAGCATCATGGAGAATGCACGCAGCGCCATTTTTGTCTGCTCTACGCACGAGAAAGGAGGTATGTTCTGAAGCATTCAGGCGAGCTTGCCGCCGAGGAAACAAACCCCCAAACATGGCGGCGCCAAGGTCAAACAACTCTCACCTCCATGCCTCGGCGCGGGCGACCTTACTGTGGGGCAATCTGGGCGCACGCCATCAGTGGCAAAGACGATCCATCCTACGCACCATCGGCAGCCACACCGTGGCGGCATGCATCCATCTACACACATCTTGTTGGAGTGTTTGACAGCTGGAGCCGACAACGGGCAACATCTCAGCGCCGGAATTCAGGTTCAGATTCACAGGGACCTACGATCCCTGCCATGAGAAGCCGGAGTTCACCTCCGAAGAACTCGTTGTGGTGGCGCGGCTGTTCGTACTGAACCGGGACTGGTTCAACCGCGTCAACTAGTGCATGAACATTGCAGATTTCTTGAAGTTTGGCACGAAGGAAAATATTAGTTGTGTTTGAACGATCGCTGAACTTACGTCCTCTCTAGGTAATTGGCTAGCCAGTTTTTGTGGTGGAGATCTGCAGTTTCTTCAGTGTAGAACAGTTAAGTTCAGAGACTAACACTGTAGAATGCCTTTTGTAGAGGAAATAGCCCCCTTTTGCGCAGCTATCCCATAGTGTAGTATGGAACTAGTTCGGAAGTAACCAAATACTATCAAGATGTATATATTTATTCAATTACTACCGGCGGTTGAATTCAGTTTACTGTCATACTTATCCGAGGCAGATAAAATTCAAACAACATTGTATAAACTGATCTTGGGTGGTTTATTAATGCAAGTTCCATCCAGAATCACGCACCAGCTCGAACAAATATATGTAAAAATTGTTCGAGATATACAAACCAGTAGCATGTCGTGCCTTTTGGATCGCTCACCGGCAGCATTTTTCTGGCAATGGTGACATTGATCATTGCTAGCCCACCCTCTTTTAAGGAGGCTTATCTTCGTTATGCATACAAATTCATTAGCCACACATACTACAAATTCATTAGCCAGACAAACTACAAATCATTAGCCACACGTACTATGAAATCATTATCCACACAAACTACAAATCATTAGCCACACATACTACGAATTCAGTAGCCACACATTACAAATTCAGTAGCCACACATACTACAGCAGTTCAAACTATTACATAAGGCATACTACGTGCTCGAACTCAAGTCAGCAATCTTTCAGATTCACTAAACCTCTGTCTTCACTCGAAGGAAATCAGAACCACCATCATGTCCACGCCCGGTCCCCCCACCTAAACTGTGCGCTCTGTCGCGGAAGGGTGGTGGTCCTGTGCCATCGATCCTTGCAGGCCAACAATGCAGGCGACAAGGATGCTTTCTAGATGCCTCGTCGGGGTCCTGAATGCCATGTACCGGATCCAGAACCTCCTACAGGTGGATGATCACCGGGTACTTCCAGCAAAGTTGTCCTCTTGCCCTGCTTGGAATCTCCACATTGTACATCTTAGGAACAGTGTCTGGATCTTTCAGCCACACCTTTACCTCGATGATCCATCGGTCGCTCGCTGGCACAATCTCCACCAGCTCGCTGCCAAGGCTACTGACCACCTGCTTGAGGGCCTCCGGTTCCCAAGCATGCAAAGGTAGGCTGTCAAAGCCGAGTTTAGAGAAGAAAGGAAGCTGCCCCAAGCGATCGTCCCACTCACAGGCGTGATGCCAATGCAGGAAGCTCATTTTCTCCTCATAGCACTCGAAAGAATGGGAGGAATGCAGAACGCGCTCGCTGTCTGAGCTGTGGGCGAACCGGATGAATAAATCGAATGGCGGCGTGCATACCTCAATATTAACCACTTTTCATCTGATCCCAAAACGAGACCTGAAAGCCGACAGCAAATCTTCCGGCGACACGACGGGACGCGTGTGTAACACCCCTAGTTCTACTAATAGTAAATAGGGTTTGTATGTGCATAGCATGAGCATCATATTCTAAAATGAAACTAAAAAAATTCTCGAAACCCTAAACCCTAGTTTCCCTCTCTCTATTTGAAATTAATTCAAATGGTTTTGAAAACTTTTAAAAACTACCAAAATTGAGGAGCCCAAATTGTTTATAAGGGCCCCTGCAATATTTCAAATATTTAAAAAGTCCCTTGTATTTTGAAACTATACAAAACATATTACAATTGAAAATACAAAAGATAAAGTATAAAAACAGAAAAAGAAAATGGTTTCCGAAAGAAAAAATGTTCCCTAACCTATCTGGTGTGACACCCCCGGGATCAGGGCTAAACAAATCCCAGACCTCCATCTGAAATAAGCTTAACCTTGAGCTCGAGAATATCCAGTGAAGAATCGATAACACGACAGTGACCCTACGACACAAAAATTATTACAGCAAGCTCATAACTGAGCAGAGAACCAAATTATTACAAGCAGATGTCACTGACCACAAACATCAAACAACAGAAGGAAAATTATGCTATTAAGTATAGCAAACTTAACAAATGTCCTAAGAGGCCTGAAGCATAACGATGACTTCCCAGCCCATAGATTCCAGGCTGCCGGCCGGGAACTCCAAGCTACTCGTCGATGTCGATGTAGTACCAAACTGATCTTCAGGGAACACTTACTCTGCTACAAAAGTATCAACAGAGAAAGGGTGAGTACAGGGTGTACTTCGCAAGACTTCTGGCTGGTGGAGTTGTTTTGCATAAAGCCATCTTTTGTTTATAAAACAAGAGAGAGAAGAAGCTCGTCTATTCATAGTATTTTAAAAGGGGATAAGAGAGCGACATCTCCAAAGTACTGATCATCATCTTGATATCCACCAAATCATCATCATCCACCAACTAGGATCACCCCCTCGTACCCATGAGGAAGCATCCTTAACAAACATTAGTTGCCAAGTTTTACGATTAGGTTCATGTTCTCTATGATCTCCCATCCGTTCCCAAGTCATCCATAACCGTGGACACGGCTTTACGAAAGATTATTACCCTGCAGGGGTGTACAACTTTACCCACACGTACCAACTGACTCTTATTGCACATTGACACACTTTCTTGGTGTGCTGACAGAGGGTGTGGTTGGACATGACCTTTACCTTGCTTTCGCCGAGACCATGAGTCACGCAATAAGTATGGTTCAGCCGTAACAGGTCAAATCCTGAAGCCGGTACTTAAAGATGTGAGGCGAGGTTGGTTTACCAGGGGCGCCATCAACCCCAAGCAACCCAGTCCATGCTTCCCTACCTATTATGAATGCACCTCCTTCACCTCCTTCTTTCTAAAACGTTTTCAATGCGTATGTCGAATGGAACACCCGAAATATGTGACTCATGGAATCTACTAGGAAAGTTAGTCAATCATGGGGTCCCCATTTACCCCGTGTGGTTGTAAGCCCGTCTTCGTTCAAGAGGCAAGAACCTAGGGTCCTAAGGGTGGCGAGCATGGGACTAGAAAAACCACATCCCACCGTGGCCTCCCATACAAGCCTTAGCATGTTTAATCTCACACCACTGATCTCATCTTACCACGTTCTCCTGTCATACTAGATTATCTGCATCTGATACATCATCTGGATGGACCAGACTCAACAGCTATGCATGGCTAAGCAGGACACAGATAAAAGCTCTAGCAGTGCACACACGCCAAACCTAGTTATGCTAGGAGCAGTGGATCAGGTAATATAAGCTCAAAGGGAGTATTCAATAGATAGGATACTCTATCTATCGATAAAAGACCACAGTAGAATCATATGCATCATGGAAAGAATTGAAATGCTTTCGAAATCATAGGGTTATATCATGGTGGGGCTATACTTTCCTTTGCCAGTTGATAGGAGATAAGTAGATCTTAGGGAGCCTTGTACTTGACTTGTTATAATTGGTCAAGTATTGTTCGTCGATCTTCGATGGTCTTGATCTCTGTCTTCAATCTCGATCTCGATATTGTATTCTACCGGAAAGAACCAAATCACCAGAAAGAAAGGGAAAACAATCAACACATGGCATCGATGCAATGCTGAAGCAAAGATGATGATATGACAAGTTAAATTGCATTGAAATGTAACCCTAAGGCATGCTCGACAACTTAATCGGGGTTCCGAGGGGCGAAAACCATAACTCGGGAAAACTCCGGATGTATATGAGAGGGGTTACTATGTTCTTCTAATTATACTTGTCATTTAAGTTGTTTAACAATGCATGAGTATAGCTTAATTAGCTAGGTTTCATTTTTCTGAACATTTTGATATATTATACACATTTTTCGGATTTATAAATCAATAGATATTGATTTTACAAGTTTTATTCAATTTCTGGAAATTATTAAAGCCTTTATTGCATTAGGCTGACATCAGCTGGGGGGGGTTAATCTTTTTGCACCGCACAGAACCTAGCCAGTGTGACTGACTACTGGGCCCTATGCCACATCAGTAGCCACGCTGGCAGTCATGGGACCCACGACCACATCATCCTAACGTCACGGTGACGTCACACCGGCGGCCACCATCAGGTGGTCAACGGCGGCCGTGTTGCGAGGCGCGCGGGGATAGGCTTGTTCGAAGCCGCACAGCGAAGCAAGAAGGATAGTGGCGGTGCCACCCGAAATAGGTCATCGGAGCATGAGCACGGCGAGGTTGCTGCGGCTGTGCATGGTGGTGAACGACGCAAGCACGAATCAGAGCAGGAGGGAGAGAACGGAGGGGTCTAGGAGGACCATGAGCTCACCTAGAGCGCAGAGAAGGGGTCAGATCGGGGAGGCGTGGTCAGGGGTGGCGGCAATGACGACGGAAGCGAGCGTCGGGCTCGGGGAAGACGGAGGCGATGCGGGCGATTCTGAGCGACCCTGCTCGATTCTGTTGGCGGGGAAGGTCAGCTCGACGAGGCGGAGCTCCAGGGACCGTCGGTTTGGCTTGACGAGGCCGGGAGTGACGGGGCGTCGGCGGGGTCTGGGCAAGGGTTCGGTCGCCTGGCGGGGAAGAGAGAGGGAGGTCGCTAGAAAGGGGAAAATGAGATAGGGTCGAGGCCAGGGTGGCGTGGTGATCTTATCCCCACCTCGGGGCTCGTCAGACGGCCAGGAGAAGGCGGCAGCATCGACGGCTCCGGCGACGACACCGAGCAGGGAGCCTGCCTGGAGGAAGACGACGAGGAAAGGACTCGAAGCGGTATGGGCCAGGGTTGGGCCACTATTGGGCTGGCTATGGGCGCACTGAGCGGCGGGGATAGGAGGAAGAGGTTGGGCTACGGCCCAGGTAAGTAGGACTCTGTTTTTATTTTGCAAAACCCTTTTCTTTTTCTGATTTCAAAATCTGTTTTGTATTTCTATTTTGAATCTGTTTTATATAATTAAAAAAATACAAGAAGGTTTACAAGATATATAATTAAAAAAATATTCAAACCATTTTGATTGTTTCAAGGAGAGGGGGAAGATTAGGGTTTTATATTATTTCTTGATGCATTAATTTTTAGATGATGCTCATGCTGCACAAACGAAACCCTAATTAATAATTAGGTAAAGCTGGGGTGTTACATCTGGGCCGTAGCCCAGCTTCTCTCCTTTCCTCACGCGTCTCTCTGCCGCTCACGTGCGCCCCACAGAAGCCCATCTGGCCCGTCTGCAGCCCAACCACGGCCCGGTACCCCTTCGCCCCATGTTCGTCGTCTTCCTCCTGCCAGCCTCACTGCTCGGTGTCGCCGATGTCGTCGATCCCGCCGCCTGCGCTCCACCGTCTGTCGAGCCCTGGGGAGGGATAAGATCATCACAACGATGCCCTGCCCCTCCTCATCCACTCCCGCTCTCCCCCGCGACCTCCCTCTCGTGTTCTCCCCTCTGGCCCAAACCCTATCCGCCCTAGTCATCGGTGAGTCCCGCCATTTCCGGCCACCCCGAGCCCATATGCAACCTCCACCAGCTCCGCCTCGTTGCGCTGATGCTACTCCCCAAAGGAATCGAGCACTCCGAATCACCGTCGTCGACCTTGTCTTCCCCGCCTCTGGACGCCGTTTCTGTCGTTGTTGCCGATGCCGTCAGGCCACCCCGCTCCTCGTTGTTGCCTCCATCTATTTTACGGTGAGCTTCTGGTCCTCCTGGACCCATCCATCCTCCCCTCCTTGCTCTGTAGCCGCCTCCCGATGCTGCTCTGCAAACTCTGATGCTGTTCGCCGTAGTTGCACATCCGGTGACCATTTCGAGGTGGCGTCGCCACTATTTGGTTCGCGCTGCTTCGCTCGTTCGAACTAGGTACTCCCCGTAGCACCGCTTGCTCTCCTCCACCGGCTACTGTCACCGTCTGGCGTGCACGTCGGTGAGCCAACATTGCCCCATGTGGCGTCTAGGTGGCGTCAACGTGGCGCCTGCGTGTGCCTACCGTGGGCCTTGGCCAAACTCCTCCAGCGTGGCATGTTGACCTGACCTAGGGCCAAGTCGTCAGTGACTGAGGCTATCCAAGCCTGTGTACAAAACAACCCCAACCCTAGTGACATCATACTAACGCAGTAAAGGTTTTATTTAGTTAAATAATTCCAAAAAATGAATAAAACTTGTAAATTCAATAACTTTTATTCTGTAATTCAGAAAAATACAAATAATATATCAAAATGTTCAAACAAATAAGATCTACACAATAGCAATATAATCATGCATTGTTCAACAACTTCAACTTCAAGTTAATTAGAAGAACTAAATGTAACCCTCTCATATGAATCTGGAGTTTCCCCGAGTTAGGGTCTGCACCCATCGGAAAACCGATTAAACTGCAGAACATGTCTTAGGGTTACATATTAGTACAATTTAACTTGTCATATCATCATCCTTGTTTGAGAATTGCATTGATGCCATGTGTTGATTGTTTCCCTTCCTTTCCGGTGTTTGGTTCTTCTCCGGTAGAATGCGATATTGGTATCGATATCGAGATCGAAGACCGAGATCAACACCGTCGAAGCTTGAAGACCAATACTTGACCAACTGTAACCAAGTCAAGTACCAGGTGTCTGAGGCTCTGCTTTCTGGATATCAACTGGCAAAGGAAAGCAAAGCCCCACACATACATATGAATCCTATGCTTTTAAAGTATTTCATTCGTTCCATGTGCATACGATTCCAAAGTCTTTTGTCGATAGATGGAGTAATCGTATCTGATGCATGTTACCTTTGAAGACTATATTCCCTGATCCACTGCTCCTAGCATAACTAGGGTTTGGCTTATGAAGCGTTGCTAGAGCTATTATCTCTGTTGTTCTTAGCCATGCTTAGCTATTACTACTGGTCCATTCGGTTGATGAATCAGAGCTGCGAATGAACCTAGTTTGATAGGATGACGGGGTAAGATCAGAGATGAAAGTTAAACATGCTAAGGCTTGTATGGGAGGCCATGGTGGGTTGTGGTTTTTGCAGTCCCATACTTGCCACTACTAGGACCTAAGTTCTTGCCTCTTGAACCAAGACGAGCGTACAGCCACACGAGGGCCTAGAAACCCCCTCGGCCAACTAACTTGCCTAGTATATTCCATGAGTCACATAGTTTGGGCTTTCCATTCTACATACGCATCTTGGTTGTTCTTGAATGGAGGTGAAGGCGGTGCATTCATAACAGGTTGGTAAGCGTGGCTGGGAACAAGAGATGCCCGAAATCAGTAATCTTGAACCTTGCGCACATCATTACGGACCAGCTTCGGGACTCGACCCATTACGGCAGCATCTCCCTAATGTGTGACTTATGGTCATGGCGAAAGCAAGGTAAAGGTCGTGTCTAACCACCCTCTGCCGGCCTTCCAAGGAATAGGGCTTATCTAGTGGCATTAAAAAAAGGTTAGTACGTGTGGGTAAAGTTGTACACCCCTGCAGGGTATTAATATTTTCGAAAAGCCATGTCCGCGGTTATGGACGACTTGGGAACGGACGTGATGATCATAGATAACTTAAACCTAATCGTAAAACTTGGCAAGTTAAGTAATGTGTGCTTTAGGATGCTTCCTTAGGGAATCGAGGGGGTGATCCTAGATAGGTTCATCTGATGATGATTCGGTGGATATCAAAAGATGATCAAAGCTAGAGATACCACTCTCTTATCCCCTTTTAAAATATTCTGATCAGTAGAGATTCTTCTCCCTCTTGCCTTACAAACAAAGATGGATTTATGCAAAAATAACTCTACCAGCCATAAGTCTTGCGGAGTACACCCTGTACTCACCCTTGCTTCATTGATAGTTTTGCATCAGAGTAAGTGTTACCATAGAATATGAGTTCTTCACGGCATCGACATTAACAAGTAGCTTGGGGTTCCCGGTAGGCAGCCTAGAATCTATGGATTGGACGTCATCGTTATGCTTCAGGCCTTTTGTTAAGTTTGCTATACTTAATAGCATAATTTTCCTTCTCTTGTTTGATGTTTGTGGTCAGTGACCTCTGCTTGTAATATTTTGGTTCTTTGCTCAGTTATGAGCTCGCTGTAATAAATTTTGTGTCGTAGGGTCACTGTTGTGTTACTGATTTTCTCTTTGTACGCTTTTGAGATTAAGTTAGACTTATGTTCAGACGGTGGTCTGGGATTTGTCTAGCCTTAATCCCGGGGGTATCACAGCGTGCCCAGCACGGTGGCCATGAGAGCATTGTCATTGAAATCCTCTGTCAGGGCTACCATGCCTGGGGTGCGCAACAGCACGCAACCGCCTGAGGCCGGTCACCGGTCTGGATTGCCTGGCCAGACATGCTCTGCCGTGCGAGAAGGTCTTGGCAGCGGCGAGAGGCTAGGTTGGGGACGCGAAGCTCCGACACGCCGACTAGGAAAAACGAGGCGACGACGACGGCGGCGAGCTTCGATTAAGAGTGTGGGAGGTTGACCGGCCATGGTGGGGACGCAAGGAGAGCAATGGCAAGATACGACCTGGAGACTAGTAGACAAAGATAAGCAAGGTCATGGAGAGGGGAATAATAGGGGAGAAGAGCAGAGCAGAGAAGAAGATCTAGTCCTCACATGGGTAAACAAGTCCACGACCGCAAAGGATAACAGGAAGTACTGACGGGTCAATGCAATAAGAGTTGACATAACAGCAGGATTTGAGTTCAACCATTTTTTGACTGATTCAAACGATCGTTTGTCCGTTAGATTTGTATTTACCCCCATTTGACCCCTCTCGACAATTGGCGAAGCTACTATAGCCCTTTCATGAGATTACACGCAACATGGACCCCGCGTTGCCTTGGTGTCTGAACTTTTGGGCCGCATATTAAAATTTTCAAGATTGTGATGGTGCATGTCACCTAAAAAATTATTCTTTTTATCACTTATCTACTCAAGGACGAGCAGGAGATAAGCTTGGGGATGCTTGATACGTCGTAAACGTATCTATAATTTTTGATGCTCCATGCTTGTTTTATACCAACTATCCTATGTTTTGTCTACACTTTGAGGCACTTTTATAATTTTTTTTGGAACTAACCTATTAACAAGATTTCGTAGTGCCAGTTTCCTGTTTTATGCTGTTTTTGGTTTCATAAAATCTAGTAAAGAAATATTCTCGCAATTGAACGGAACAAAAGCGGAAGTCAATATTTTACCGTGACGAAGACGGAGTCCAGAGGGGGGACGAAGAGGTGCCACAGGACGGCCACACCACCCCATGGCACCGGTCCACCCTAGGACGCGCCAGGGCATGGTGTGGGCCGCCTGGACCTCAACCTACCTTGCCCTCTCGCCTATATAAACCCCCTAAGGCAGAAACCCTAGGCACCCGATTAGAAATCCACAAAAAAGTCCATAGCCGCCGCCACCATCGTCCCTAGATCTAGAGGGATCTAAAGCTCTTATTGGCACCCTGCCGGAGAGGGGAGATCACCCTGGAGGCCTTCTTCATCACTATGCCAGCCTCCGGAGTGATGCATGAGTAGTTCATCCTTGGACTATGGGTCCATAGCAGTAGCTAGATGGTCGTTTCTCCTCTTTTGTGCTATCATGTTTAGATCTTATGAGCTTCCTATCATGATCAAGATCATCTACTTGTAATCCTACATGTTGTGTTTGTTGGGATCCGATGGATATTGAATACTGCGTCAAGATTGATTATTGATTGTATCATGTCTATGTTATTTGTGATCTTGCATGCTCTTCCTTGCTAGTGGTTACTCTAGCCAAGTAGTTGCTTGTAACTCCAAGAGGGAGTATTTATGCTCGATAGTAGGTTCATGCCTCTAGTAATCTGGGGGACTGACAGGAACCTCTAAGGTTGTAGATGTGTTGTTTCTACTAGGGATAAAACAACAATCCTTTTTCCAAGGGCAATTGTATTGTTTACTTTACACACTTTGCTTAATGCAATTATTTGTTGCTTGCAACTTAATACTGGAAGGGGTTTAGATGATAACCTGAAGGTGGATTATTAGTCCTAGATGCAGTTGGATTACAGTCTATGTATTATGTTGTAATGCCCAAACGAATCTCATAGAAATCATCATGACATGTACATGCATTGTTATGCATTCTCAATATGTCAATTTCCCAACTATAATTTGTTCACCCAACATGCTATTTATCTTATGGAGAAACACCTCTAGTGAATTGCGGACCCCAGTACATTCTTCCCACTGATATTAAATCTACTGTCTACTGTTTACTTTATGCAATTTCTACAAGCAACTACTTTCTTCCACACTATACATTTAATCCTTTGTTTTTAGCAAACCTCACTGTAAGTTGGGGCAAAGTATTGTGGTTGTGTTGTGCAGGTTCCACGTTGCTAGCAACACCTTGGGAGCTGGTTCTTTCTCCTATTGGTTTGATAACCTTGGTTTCATAACTGAGGGAAACTTGATGTTGTGCTCATCATACCTTCCACTTGTGGTTCCCAATGAGCTCTACATCATTTGAGACATCAAACCACACCAAGATCCATGAGGAAATTCCTCATCCAAATAACTTCATTTTGCTGCCTCTGAGGCAGCAATATACTCAGCCTCTGTTGTAGATGCAGACACAGTCGGTTGCTTGGAACTCTTCCAACTCATAGCCCCTTCGTTTATAACAAACACTTATCCGGATTGCGAACGAGAATCATCAGAGTCGATAAGATAACTCGCATATGTGTAATCCTTTACACTGAGTTCATCATCACCTCCATAAACCAAGAACATATCCTTAGTCCTTCTCAAGTATTTTAGGATATTTGTAGTCGCTGCCCAGTGGATCTCTCTAGGGTCAGCCTGATCTGCTCACAATAATTAGAGCATAGAAAACATCTGGCCTAGTACAAATCATGGCATACATGATGGATCCGACTGCCGAGGCATACGAAATCGCACTCATCCGACTTCGCTCATCGGTTGTTGAAGGACACTGAGTCTTGCTAAGTTTTACACCATGGGACATCGGTAAGAACCCCTTATTAGACGATTCCATGTTGATCTTCTTCAACACTTTATACAAATAAGTACTCTAACTCAATCCAATGATCCGTCTTGATTTATCTCTATAGATCCGGATTCCGAGAATATATGTTGCTTCACCCAAGTCTTTCATTGAGAAACTCCTTTCCAATGATTCCTTGGTTTCTTCAACATATGACATCATTTCCAGTCAATAATATGTCATCCACATATAAGATTATAAAGTTTACTTTCCTCCCACTAAAATTCTTGTATAAACAATAATCATGATCACTCTTGATGAAACCAAACGATTTGACTACCTCATCAAAGCGAATGTTCCAAATCCGGGATGCTTGCTTCAACCCATAAATGAATTTATGAAGTTTACACACCTTGTTAGCATTAGCCAGATCGACAAAACCCTCAGGATATATCATATACGCGTCCTTAGTTAAATTTCCGTTAAGGAAAGCCGTTTTGACATCCATCTGCCATATCTCATAGTCGAAATAGGCTGCTATGGCTTAGATGATCAGGACTGACTTAAGCATCGCTAGGGCGAGAAAGTCTCGTCGTAGTCAACTCCTTGAACCTGTCAGGACCCCTTCGCTACAAGCCATGCTCTATAGATGGAAACATTTCCATCCATATTAGTTTTCTTCTTAAAGACCCATTTGCACTCGACGGGTCTTGCACCGTCTGGTAGATCAACCAAGTTCCAAACTTGATTTCCATGTACTTTAACTCGGATTTCATGGCTCCAAGCCATGAATCGGAATCGGATCCCACCATCGCTTTCAAATAAGTTGTCGGCTCATCACTGTCTAACAATAACACATCACGAACACTTCGTAATCTTGCTGATCTTCATAGTATAGGTGCCGCTCCCGGCTCAGCTACCACGACCGGCTCAACCTCCAAGGCTTTTGCTGACTTGCTACTAGCCGGTCCTCTCGAATTTCTTCGAACTGCACCGTGCTCCCATTGATCCCCGACTGAGAAACTCTTTCTCTAGGAAGACACCGTTCTGAGCGACAAACACTTTTCCCTCTTCTCGGTTTTGGAAGTAGTATCCCAAGGTTTCTCTTGGATACCCCATGAAAAAACACTTATCTTCATAGTATAGGTGTCGCTTGACAAATGCTTCACAATCCCAAATCTTAAGAAAATACAAACTTGGCTTATTGCCTGTCCACATCTCATGTGGTTTCTTCTCTATCGATTTTCATGGTACTCTGTTTAGTGTGAACACTGCATTTTTTAGACAATAACCCCAAAATGACAAAGGCAAATCTGTCTGACTCATCATCGATCGTACCATGTCTAACAAGGTCTGATTCCGCCTTTCCGACACACCGTTCCTTTGCGGTGTTCCCGGTGGTGTAAGTTGTGGAACTATTCTGCAACCTTTCAGATAGTCATCAAACTCATGGCTCATGTACTCGCCTCCTCGGTCCGACCGAAGAAACTTTAATTTCTTGCCGAGTTGATTCTATACTTCATTCTGGAATTCTTTAAACTTTACAAAACTTCTGACTTATGTTTCATCAAGTAGATATATCCATACCTACTCAAATCATTAGTGAAGGTAATGAAGTACTCATAACCACCTCTAGCTGTCGTGCTCATTGGTCCACATACATCACTATGTACTAGTCCCAACAAGTCGGACGCCCTTTCACAACTCTTTGCAAAAGGTGTCTTGGTCATTTTGCCGAGTAGGCAAGATTCGCATGTCTCAAATGACTCCAAGACGAACAAAGTTAGGAGTCCATCATCATGGAGCTTTTTCATGCATTTCCAACTTATATGACCAAGCCGACCGTGGAAAAAGTAAGTCATATTTAGATCATTTGGTTTCAACATTTTAACATTTATGTTATAAACCGACTCACCATCAAGATTCAAAATGAATAACCCGTCCTGGACGGGTGCTATCAACACCCGGATTTTTAATCCCAGATGCCTATTATGCCGTACAACGCAATCCCAGGATTACCATTTTTGCGAGACATAACAGAATTGGTAGCACAGTACATCATCCCTTACAAACCATAACAGTCTTACAAATAGTTGATCTCATGATCAAGTCTGAATACAAATCATAGTAGCAGAATAATAGCGTAATAGAGGCTCCATCTTCAGAGCCACAGGCAATGCTGACGATGGGAGATGATCCTAGTTATCGAAGGCGTCCTGTTGTCCATCCTCCTCGTAGTCTCCTTTGTAGTCTGGCCATGGGAATAGCCAGGGACAAAGCCATGAGTACTTTTAAGTACTCGCAAACTATCCCTAAAGCAGTAAGACCATTCTAGTAGGAATCCTAAGCTCTAGGTTTGTTTGCAATAAGCCAAATTTTATTTCACAAGTACTTAGTAGTAAAGACCTAAATTAGTTGTCTATATTACTTAAGTGGGAACCTAGTTTCATATCCACAACCTTGTGGGATCAAGTCAAAATCATACTTCAAGGCACAAGTCATTTTAAAAACATCTGACAACGGAACAATATGGCCATCCAACTGTCCATGACCACGGACGCGGATATTCGAATAGTTTGACACTCTGCAGAGGTGGTACACTTTCACCACAACATTCGATACATCCGTCAGGGATAACCCTAAATCATCATACTTGGTATGCGGATAATCAATCCTAACCTTTCAATTACACACCCTAGTATAGGCACCTCCCCTATGAGTTTGGCCTCCTAGCCATGACCATCTGTCATCCTAGGAACTGCACAAGTGGGCATTCATATTCACAAGGTAGCCTCAGCTCACCTCGTTCCATGAGGGAACCCATACTAAGACACATAAACTTCCAGTTAAGCCCTACCCAAACTCGGGTATTGTGGTTGTACGGTAAAATTGGAATGGTATCGCATCCGAACCCAACCATCAGTTTTTATCAAAGTAAGGGCACATACTTCATTCAATATCATCTTCAACTCATTGTGTCCCTAACACATGCAAAACATTTCAATAGAATGACTCATCATTCCAAGGTTTTCATAATCATTTTCTCCAAGTGTTCCCATCTATAGTGATCAAGCTTAGTTTAGCACTAGCATCTATCAATGAGGGTGTCACTACTGAGGGGTGCTAATCAAGTGTAACTATCTACATCAAGTTCCATGCTCTTGATGACCTCTTTCTTACTTTTCCACTAATCACCAATTAATTAACTACTTGAGTAACTTTGATAAATGGGAGAAAAGATAAAGCTTGCAAGTAAAACTTGGGATTGGTATAATCAAAGTGTTAACAAATGTGCATGCATAGTTCCATCTTGCATAGTATAGCTTTCATAATGTAGCTTGACTTGGGTGGTACAATGGTCGTAGTTCTCTTCCTCTTCTTCGTAGAATTCTTCCTCCTCGTAGCCCGGATTGGTACTAGCATCTATAAATGAATACGAGTTACACAATCACCAAACAATAATTAACTAATTTTATTTAGCACACAATGATCCACACTAGATGATCTAGCATCATCCCTATTATTACAAGAAAAGGGTGACAAGATTTTATTTATCTTATTTTAGAAAAGTAATTTCTACTCATTGAAAAACTACTTAAGATTTAATATTCTCCAATTAAAATATGGGATCCTACTGACACATGTCATCACCACATATTCCAATACTTGGGAATGTGATTTAAAGTGATTGGCCTAAATTGCAAAGTTTAACAATGCTATTTAATAATATTTATGTGACTAGAAATGACTATAAAGCCATTCTTTAATTTTGGTCCAGGACTACTGCATGTAAATCTATATATTTTTACATATTCAGATAGATCATGGCCAATGTGATTTTTGAGAGTTGGAATCAACTCAAAATCATTTATGGTTGATTTTAGAAAAAAAATTAAGTGGTAAAAGCTATTGTCTTGTTATTTTTACTGAGGATGATCTATAAATTCAAACTGCTTGAATCCAACAGGAGTGTTTAGAGATTTTCATCTACTTTCTAACAAAATTGGTTTCATTCAATTAGGTTTAGTGAATATTCCTGAGTTGAATTTCAAAGTTACCTATAGTATATGATTTTGAATTAAAAAGGAAAATCTAAGTTTGAATCTGCGAGCTCGCGCGGGAATGCTAATGGGCTGGCCCAACTACGCGGCACGCACGCGGCGGGCTGCACCGGGATTGGTCCCACATGTCAGTAGCTGGGTTAAAACGAAAGGGTATCCTCTAATCTGAACCGCACGATTAGAGCATGATCGACGACTCCAAGCCGTCGTCTCCGTCCCATGGGGCACGCGAGACTGAACCCTAGCTCTACGGTGGGGGTCGTCGGGGGCCTACCAGGGCTCTATCTAGGTCCGACAAGGTGCGCGAATGAGCGAGTCGACAATGGCAGTTCGACTGGTGGTCCCGGCAGCTCCTGGGGCGGCTCCTAGTGCTGGTTCCTCTTCTCCACTTCAGCGGTGGGCTCCGGTGAAATTCTGACAATGTGGTGCTCGCCTTGCTCCAAGGACGGGTTAGAGAGATTGCTGGGTGAGAGGGGAGTGGAATGGTGTGTGTTCTGAGGAAGGGGAGGGCTCTATTTATACTGCGGTGAAGGGGGCATGGCGGCACGTCGTTACTGGAGGCTATTAGCATGGAGAAGGGTGTAGGTAGACGCATGGCTCTAGGGCGGTCGTGATGCGCATAGTGGCATGGCGAGGCGCGGTCTCCATCTTTCTAGAACGTCCATGCTCTGCAGCGGTACCGTCGGCATTCGTCATGGCGTACGGTGGTCACAGTGCGCGCGGGGTCAAACGAGCATGTCTAGGAGATCGCTGGTGTCATGGAGAACTTATTGGCACAAGGAGAGAGCGAGGCGTGGCGTGTTCGCGTGGGATTGCTCGGCGCTCTGGCGCGGCAATCAGCATGGTCGGGTGTTAAATGGTCGCGGCTGCGCTGGCGTATCCACGGGCGGTCGTTGGTCGAGGCTTGCACAGGCAGGGGCGGTGAGGTCATGGCTACCTTCTAGACATCATGGACGAGGGCAGCGCGGTCTGTGGCAGTGTGTCTGCGTCGGGGTGACATGGGTGAGCTCGGGTACAAATTCACTGGTCAATATGGCGAGTGAGAGGAGCTCCATTGCACGGGCTGGTACTGAGGGAGTTAAGGGCATGTCGTGGAAGCTCGGTGAGATCAGAAAGATGATCACAAGGTTGATCAAAACAGTAGATAGTTGGTGAGGTTGTACTATGATCACCAGGTGTTTGATTAAATGGCCGCAAGAACTAAACTTTCAAATTTTCAAGTTATTTTTGGTGGGTGTGCTGGTCATAACCTTGGTAGTCTCTGGATGCAAGGGTTTGCTAAGTGGTGAAGGTTTTAGTGGTTTTCCAAAAATGACTATCTTGATGCATAAGATAGATTCAATTTTCAAATGCCTCCCAAATGGATTCGAAATTGTTTCTGCAAGATTTGAAAGCTCCATTACGTTCAGTGTCACTTGGTCTAGCAAGGTGAGACAATAAATGGAATTGTTTCTGGTTAAGATCATTTGCTAGAGATGCTCAAAGTGAGCTAAGTGTTAAATTTTGCAAAAATGACCATTAGGTCATATGCTTCATATATTAATTTTCTTTTGTTTTGATCTGGTTTGGATTCGACCTAGATGATATGGTTTTGTTCTTTAAACCAATTCTCATCATTTTCAACAAACAAACATGGCATTGCAAAAATTCATACACATTCATAACACACATGCTTTAAGATATTGTTTATTAATAAAAGCTTTTGTTAACCCTAATTTTGGTTGATTAGAAATTGATATCCTCATTAATATTTTTGAGATGTTACAAACCTTCCCCCTTAAACAAAATCTCATCCCGAGATTCAGGTAAAACAAGGAACTAAAGAGATTGGGAAACTTTGTCCTCATGTAATATTCTCGTTCCCAAGTGGTTTCTTCTTTAGTATGGTTGCTCCACTGAATTTTGAGAAACTTGATACTTCTGGTCCGGGTGGTCCTGAAAGCTTCTTCCAAAATATGAACAGGTACTTCACGATAGGTTAAATCCAGGTTGATCTCCACGACTCTATGATCGATGTTCTTGAACACTTCCATCTTCTCCAGAACTTCTAAACATTTCCGAAGTAATGAGATATGAAACACATCATGAACGGCTGACATCTCTTTCAGAAGTTCTATCTGAAACGACACTTCTCCTCGGTGACTTAAAATCTTGAAGGGTCCAATATATCTGGGTGCAAGCTTTCCTTTGAGTTAGAAATGCTGCATTCCTTTCATGGGTGATACTTTGAGATAAACAAAGTCTCCGATGTTGAAGGCTAGATCTTGATGTCTCTGGTCAGCATAACTCTTCTGTCTGGATTGAGCGGTCTTGAGGTGCTCACAGATCTGGGGAACTTTCTCTTCGGCTTCTTGTAGGATGTCAGGTCCGAATATCTGACTCTCTCCTACTTGCGACCAATTCAGGGGGTACATCACTTCCTTCCATACAAAAACTCAAATGGGCCATTTGCAAGCTGGCTTGATAACTATTGTTGTATGAGAATTCTGTGAAAGCAGGCAGTCTTCCCATTTAGATCCATATTCCAGTATGCAAGCTCTCAACATATCCTCGAGTATCTGGTTTACTCTTTTTGTCTGTGCATCTGCCTGACAGGTGATAAGCGGTGCTGAAATTCAGTTTGGTTCCTAATCCTTCTTGGACCTTCTTCTAAAATCTCGAGGTAAACTAGGTTCCTCGATCTGATATGATGGTCTTGGGGGTTCCGTGCAGACTGACTATTCTAGCAATATATAACTCTGCTAGGTTTGAGCTGTGGTAAGTGGTCTTGACTGGTATGAAATGAGCTACTTTGTAAAGTCTATCCACTATGACCCAAATAGAATCATTTCCCCTACTAGATGTATGCAAACCGGTGATGAAATCCATTCCAACTAACTCCCATTTCCATTCTGGATTTGCAAAGGTTGCAACAGTCTTGCGGGTTGCTGGTGTTCCGCTTTGACTCTCTGACAAATATCACACTTGGTGATATAGCTTCTGACTTCTCTCTTCATTTTGTGCCACCAAAATTGCTCCTGCAAATCCTGATACATCTTCGTTCCTCCCGGGTGAATAGAATAAAGAGTATCATGGGCTTCGTGCAAAATGACTTGCTTCAACTCTAAATCTGCTGGCACACAGATTTGCCCCTTATACCACAGAACTCCTTCTTCATATTTCGTGAATCCGGGTACCTTCCCTGTACCGATACGACGCTTAATTCCGTCGATACTGGCATTTCCTTTCTGAGCTTCCTTTATCTAACCGATCAAAGTGGGTTGAAGTTTAATACTGGCTAGGAATCCCTCGCTAATTAGCTCCATTCTGAAATTCTCCAACTCCTTATGCAAACATGGCTGCTCTTTCATAATCATGGTGTATAATCTACACGGTAGTCTACTAAGGGAATGTGCTACCACATTAGCCTTGCCGGGGTGGTAGTGAATGTAAATTTCATAATCCTTGATTAACTCTATCCATCTCCTTTGTCTCATATTCAGCTCCTTCTGGGTGAAAATATACTTCAAACTCTTGTGATCTGAATAAATCTCACAGCGGTTACCCATGAGGCCATCCGCCTTGCAGTAGAAGCAAGTGGATTCGGCTGAAGGAGATGGCTTAGTCCCTGAGGAAGAGCTTGGGACCGGGTCCTGAGCCTTGCCTCCTGACATAGCCTTCTTCTTGGTCCAAGAAATCTTCTTGAACTTAGCCTTATTCTGCACCATCAACACTTGACTAGCGCCCCTGCTTGAGCATCCCATGCAATTCAGTGAGCTTCTTATCCATACCATGCATGTGGTAGTTCGATATGAACTGACCATATGCACTAGGAAGAGAGTTCAGAATTATGTCTGTAGCGAACTCTTCGCTAATGGGGTAGCCAAGCCTCTCTAGAGACTACATGTAACCAACCATTTTGATCACATGCGGACTCAGTGGATCACCATCCTTAAGCTTGCAACTCAGCAAAGCCTGAGAGACTTGATACCTCTCAGTCTTAGCCTGAGCCTGGAACATACTTTTGAGGCTTTCGATCATATCGTAGGCCTCAACATTCTCAAACTACTTCTGCAAGTCCGGTTCCTTGTGAGCAAGCATGAGACAGCTAATATCCGTGGACTCATCCTTAGCCCGACGGTAGGCATTGGTGGTAGTTACAGTCGCATTCTCATCCGGCTCATCTGGAAGTGGGTTGTCTAGGACATGGTCCTTCTTTTCTTGTTTGAGAACAATTCTCAGATTACGATACCAGTTTGCGAAATTATTGTCATTCAGTTTATATTTCTCGAGAATGGTTCTCAAAGCAAAACCGGATATCTGAGAGTGAATGTTACTTGGTGCCATGATCTACAACAGAAAATATGCAAAACACTTAAGACATGTATTTATAAAAGAGCAAGCATATTAAACACTTTAATATTTTATGCTCCCACTAGAACCAACACCCCTCCGATGATTACTTAGTGATTCAGGATCCTAGATAAGCAAGTCGGCTTGATGGGGATGTGCCTACCGGGGTATACCCAGCAGGACGTTTCCGACTGGCCCAAGACTTGGCGAGTGGGCCTGCAAGACGGCGACTGGATTGAAGCCCAGCGAGGAACCGAGCGACTGGAAGCTGAAGGCCCAGGCAAGTAGATAGGCCCAGTCGGATTAGGTTAAACGAGTACCGAAGCTTTAACCGAATCGGTTGAGATATGTAAACCCTAGGGGAGGTGAGCCTATATAAACCTCCCTGTAGGGCGAGTAGAGATACGTTCCATCATACACCCAAGCGACTCGCCGCCTAGCCGCCGAGCTTGCCCATTGTACCACCTTCATAATACAATCTAGCAGGAGTAGGTCTTTACCCTCCGGGGGGCCGAACCTGGGTAAAACCCTGTGTCTTTGCCCTCATCTCGCACCGCAGATGGCTGGCCGCCCTTGCCCCTCGTTCTACTACTCGCTGCCGATTACAGCATCTGCCGTGACAATTCCCACGACAGTGGCGCCCACCGTGGGGCCTGGCCGGTCTGGCCGGTGTTCTGCGGCGAGATCCAATCTGCCCATCAACCAGACGGTCGCCACCGGCCGCATGATATCGATCGGCGAGATGCTCCAAATCTTGCCGAGCAGCTACGTCCCGGCGGCGCGACCCGTCACGCACAGCGTGATCCTGCCGGTCGGCACGATCAGCCTCTTCGTCGGCCTCACCAACGTCATCGTCTCGGAGGATTCGGCTCGCATCCGCGAGTCGCCACCACGCGATCGGCTCTCCGAGAGCCAGATCCGCACGATCCATCGCCTCGCCTCCGAGTACAATTCGGCCCACAGTGACGTGGCCGAAAACTCAGCGGCCGCAGTAGACGCGGCCCTCAACGACGACGCCGACTCGGTGACCCCGGCGTCACTCGCCGGGTCCATCACCGCGGCTTCACCCGCGGGCTCCATCACCCAGGTCTCCAACGTGGGAGAGGACCCCTCCATCCTCGGTATCTTCGAATTCGACTCTGGGTCGGAGAATTCCGCCGACCTCCGCGACGGAACCGGTCGCCACGCCGCGACCTACATGGCGACCGGCACCGATCCGCCGGAGGATCCATTCTCCACCCCAATCCCTCCTAACGCCACGGCAACGGAGGTCGAGGAACTCCGCCTGAAACTGGCGGAGGCGGTGCGCAAGGAACAAGCCGAGCGCGAAAAATTTCGCCTCAAGCAGGTGACGGCGCAGGAACTATCGCGCTACCACCAGCAGCGGATCAGGTCGCGCCTGAACCCCACCGTTCAGGGGCGCGCCCTGAACTTCGACGACGAAAAGGATCCGGCCCGCGTGGCCGAGCGGGCGATCTGCGAGAACGCGCCACCAGGAGGAAGCGCCCGGCCCCCGCCAGGATCAATGGCGATGGGCGCCCCACCTCCACCCAACCGCACACCTCCTAGGGACCAGCCACAGATAGTAGTCTCCTCACGGGAGAGAGACGCAAACGGCCTCCCACTGTTCTCCACCCCGATGGACAACCTCGTGGCGGGCCGAGCAGCAGCCGACAACATCACGGCCACGGGCGACGGCGCCCTACAGATCCAGTACGTCAGGGCCCTTCTCGCAAAGGCCGTCGAGTAGCAAAACGCAGGCGCCGACTCGCAGGGTCGAGTATACTCGCGTTCGTCGGGAAGCAGAGCGGCCTCAAGCGGCCGCCCAGCGGCGGCAAACACCCTCAACTGCCACCGGAGCCACTGCAGCTCCAACACTGACCCGCGAACGCGGCACTCTCCACGAACGACCCCAGGCCAATGACCAACTTCGTCGCCGCCAACGGGCAACCCATCGACGCCCACACCCACATCATCAACAACCAAAGCTGGCGCGCACGCCAGCCCGACGACCTGCGACACACCCTAACCAATCGCCGCGACGGCGAGCCCATGGGGTCGCTAAGTCGACTCGGCCCCAAGTGCTTCGGACCAATGATCCGAGGCGAGAAGTACCCGCCAAACTTCAAGGCGCCGAAGGAGATAGAAAAGTATGACCCCTCGTACGACCCCGCCGTCTGGCTCGACACATACCTCATGGCGATGGGGATCGCGGGCCACACCGACCTGCTAGCCGCCCGTTACCTCCCCCTGATGATGGAAGGGACGTGCAGGCAGTGGATTAACACCCTCCCACAGGATAGTATCGATTCCTGGGAGGAGATGCGCGACGCCTTCGTCAGGCACTTCGAGTGCTCCTACACCCGCTCCACCACTATCGAGGACTTGGAGCGATGCGTCCAAGGACCCCGCGAGTCGACCCGCAACTGGGTCCAACGGTGGCAAGAACTCTGGTACAACGCGGTCGGTATCCACCCGGACACCGCGATCCACTGCTTCAAGACCTCGTGCCGCTACGAGCCCCTGGTCGCCAAGCTCAAGCGACACTCTCGCACACTCGACAACATCCCCGACCTCCTTGAGATCGCCAAACGGTACGCGGAGGAAGATCCAAACCAGGAAACTGAAGACGAGTCAGGAGGTCAACGCCGCATGAGCGGCAACGACAGCGGACGACGGTCCGACCTACGCTACAGCAACACTCGCCTCACCGGCAAGCGCCGCAGTGACGGGCGAGTCGACTTCGTCGCCAATGCCGGGCACGTGCAACGCGAGCCCAAGAGCTTCCGCCGCGACGGAGGACAACGCCGCGACAGCGGCAACTACAAGGCCAAGCCAAGGTTCGACCCCGCGGCTCTCCTTAACCAACCATGTGCATTTCATAGTAGGGAATGGAAGCCCGCAACGCACACTACCGCCGACTGCCACACCCTCAGGGAGATCGAGAAGGCACGACGAGCACGGGAGGACCCCGACAACGACCCGCCAAACGGCGGAAAATTCGGCAAAGTGGCTGGCTCGCTCCATACCTTCACAGGCTTCAACACGAAGCGCGAGAAGAAGGTCATCGCCCGCGCCATCGCCGTCAATGCGGTGGCCCAGGTGGACGTTCCCCAGTTTCTCAACTGGTCGGAGCAGCCCATCACCTGGAGCCGCCAAGACCACTCGCCACGCATCGAGTACCTAGGACGAGTCGCCCTGGTGGTCAAGCCTAAGGTCGGCGACTACTGGCTCCCCAAGACATTGATGGACGGCGGCAGCTCCATCAACATCCTGTACCTCGACACCTTCAGGCGGCTGCGGCTCCCGCAGTCGATGATCGAGACGACTCACACCACATTCCACGGCATCGTCCCCGGTCAGAAGGCGTACCCGATCGGCAAGGTCACGCTGCCAGTCACCTTCGGCACACCAGCAAACTTCTGCACCGAGCGGATCGTCTTCGAGCTGGTGCCCTTCGACAACCCCTACCACTGCGTCCTGGGGCGCCAGGCGTTCGCCAAGTTCATGGCAGCGCCCCACTACGCGTACAACGCGATGAAGCTCCCCGGGCCGTGCGGCGTCATCACCATCAACGGCGACCCCGACATGGCCGCCGAGTGCGAGGCCAAAGGAGCCGAACTCGCTGACGCCGTCATCGCGGCGGAGACCAACCACGCCGACGAACTCGCCAAGTACGCGAGCGGGGTCAACAACGACGACCCCACCATCCTCAAGAAGCCCAACTCGGAGGGCGCAAATACCTCAACCTTCGAGGCGACGACGCACACCCGCACCGTCGAGCTGGTCCTAGGCGACTCCAGCCAGACGGTGACGATCGGGATGGGCATGAGCCCAGCATAGGAAGGCGCGCTCATCGAGTTCCTCCGTGAGAACAGGGACATCTTCGCATGGAAGCCCTCTGACATGCCCGGTGTCCCTAGGGAGCTCGCTGAGCACAAGATAAACACCGACCCCAAAGTGCGACCTGTCAAGCAGTCGCTGCGGCCCTTCAATGAAGAGCGCCGCCGAGCAATCGCCGAGGAGGTGCAGCGTCTACTCGCTGCAGGCTTCATCCGGCCAATCAAATACTCCAAGTGGCTGGCAAACCCAGTCCTGGTCGAGAAGAAGAACGGGACCTGGAGGATGTGTATCGACTACACAAACCTGAACAGCGCCTGCCCAAAGGAGCAATTCGTCCTCCCACGGATCGACCAGATAACCGATTCCACCGCGGGCTCGGAGTCGCTATGTTTCCTCGACGCCTACTCCGGGTACAAACGGATCAAAATGGCCGTCGAGGACGAAGATAAGACGGCGTTCATCACGCCATTCGGAGCCTTCTGCTACACCGCCATGACCTTCGGCCTCAAGAACGCCGGGGCGACCTACCAGCGGTGCATGCAAGAATGCCTCGCGAGCCAAATTGGCCGCAACATCCACGTCTACATCGACGACGTGGTTGTAAAGTCCGCTCGCCAGGGTGACCTCCTCGCCGACCTGGCGGAAACATTCGCCAACTTGCGAAAATACAAGATAAAGCTCAACCCAGGCAAATGCACCTTCGGCGTACCAGCAGGACAACTACTGGGGTACATCGTCTCCAAGCGAGGGATCGAGGCGAACCCCACGAAGATCGACACGATCGCCCGGCTCGGCAAACCCGAGTGCCTGCGCGACGTCCAGAAACTGGCCGGGCGAGTAGCGGCTCTCAGTCGCTTCATTCCCCGCCTGGGCGAAAAGGCGATGCCCCTATACCGCCTGATGCACAAGAACCCCACCTTCCAGTGGGACAAGGAGGCGGACGACGTGCTCCGCGATCTCAAAAAGGTGCTACTCGCCGCACCGCTCCTCGCCGCCCCCGCCGACAAAGAACCCATGCTGGTTTACGTCGCGGCTTCCGAGCGCGTCGTCAGCGCCGTGATGGTCGTCGAGCGACCGGAGGAAGGAAAGGAGCACCCAGTACAGCGACCGGTGTACTACATCAGCGAGGTCCTCACCGAGTCGCGCCAGCGGTACCCCCAGTACCAAAAGCTAGTATACGCGGTGTTCAGAGCTCAGCGGCGCCTGCCGCACTACTTCCAGGAACACTCGATCACGGTTGTATCCTCAGCACCACTGCAAGACATCATCCGCAACCGCGAGGCGACCGGGCGGGTCGCCAAGTGGGCCGTCAAGATCGGCGTCCACAACATCAAATACGAGCCACGAAAAGCGATCAAATCGCAGGCCCTAGCGGACTTCATCGCCGACTGGGAAGAGGCCCAGCAGCCAGAGAAGCTGCCATACCTCCATTACTGGAGCCTGCACTTTGACGGCTCCAAGAACACGGACGGCGTAGGCGCAGGGATCGTGCTAACTTCACCAAAGGGCGACAAGCTCCGCTACATCTTCTGCGTCGACTTCACACCCTGCACCAACAACAGCGCCGAGTACGAGGCCCTACTCCACGGCATGCGAGCTGCCAAGGAGATGAATGTCAACCGCCTACGTTGCTACGGAGATTCTGACCTCGTCGCGGGGCAAGTCGCTGGCACCTGCGACACCGTCTCCCCCACCATGGCGGCGTACCGCCAAGCAGTGGACAAGTTGGGCGGACACTTCACCGGCTACTCCATCGAGTGGATCGACAGGCGGAAGAACGAGGAGGCCGATGCACTCTCTCGCATCGGGTCGGCTCGACTCGCACCACCCGCCGGCGTCTTCCTCGACACGATCACCAAGCCATCAGTCTCTCCCCCGAGGGAGATCGACATCGGAGTCCCGCTCCAACCAGAGGCAGCCCTGGTCGCACTCGTCACCGAGCCAGACGACTGGACCAAGCCCTACATCGCCTACCTGGAGGCCGGCACCTTGCCGGCTGACGAGACGGATGCTCGGATGGTCGCCCGCTGATGCAAGTCCTACACCATCATCGACGGCGAACTCCACAAACGCAGCGTCACCAGCGTGTTCCAAAGCTGCGTCCAACCAGCCGAAGGACGCAAGATCCTCCACGATATCCACTCCGGTGACTGCGGCCACCACGCCGGCGCCCGCTCTCTGGTCGCCAAGGCTATGCGACATGGCTTCTACTAGCCCACCGCACACGCTGACGCTGTAGACATTGTCCAGCGGTGCGCCGGGTGCCAGAAGTATGCCAACCAGACGCACGTGCCGAGCTCAGCGCTCAAAAAAATCCCCATCACCTGGCCATTCGCTATGTGGGGCATGGACATGGTAGGCCCCTTCAAGAAGGCTCCCTCCGGGTACACCCACCTGCTGGTCGCGGTCGACAAATTCACAAAGTGGGTGGAGGCCAAGCCAGTTCGGAAATGCGACGGGAAGACCGCCACCAAATTCCTACGCGAGCTCATATATCGCTACGGGTTCCCAAACAGCATCATCACGGACAACGGCACCAACTTCGCCAAAGGGGCCATGGCTGAATTCTGCAAAGAACACCACATCCGGCTCGACCTCGCGTCGGTCGCCCACCCGGAATCCAACGGCCAGGCAGAACGGGCCAACCAAAGCATCCTCCACGGCCTGAAGCCGCGACTCCAAGTACCACTCGAGCGCACCTCCGGGTGCTGGGTCGAGGAGTTACCCTCCGTCATCTGGGGAATCCGCACCTCGGTCAACAGGTCGACATGATTCACCCCCTTCTTCATGGTATACGCCGCTGAGGCAGTCATGCCCACTGATCTCGAGCACGACTCGCCACGGGTCGTCCACTACACGGAGGCTGCAAACGAACTCGCCCGCCAAGACGGAGTCGATCAGCTCGACGAGGCGCGTGACCTCGCTCGGTCTCGCACCGCCATCTACCAGCAGGGACTCCGCCGCTACCACAGCCGGCGGGTGAAAACTCGCACCTTCCAAGAGGGCGACCTGGTGTTACGCCTCATCCAGGACAAGAAGGGCATGCACAAGCTCTCCCCTCCGTGGGAACGGACATTCGCCATCG
The DNA here is from genome assembly GCA_916181665.1 of Avena sativa. Classification (NCBI taxonomy): domain Eukaryota; kingdom Viridiplantae; phylum Streptophyta; class Magnoliopsida; order Poales; family Poaceae; genus Avena; species Avena sativa. Next base: position 339,971,389 of record OV702281.1, read on the forward strand.
GGCGAGTAGTCGGCAACGACGCCTACTACCTCATCGACGTCCGCAGGGACGGCGAACTCGACGTCAAGCGACCATGGAATGTAAACCTCCTACGGAAGTTCTATGCCTATAACCCCACATATGTACTCTCCAGTCGTTACGAAATAAAAAGAAACGGTTACCACAAAATTGCGCCTACTCTCCATGTCTTGTGCCACTCGCACTCGTAATAACAGCGTCAAGCTAACCGCAGAAGTCAACCCTTGGTACAGCGATCGGCATGGCTAAGTAGTGCGATGCAAGAGCACTGAGTAACCTCAGGTTTTGCATCGTCCACAAAAAACGCCTACCCGGAGCCCCATTGGAGTTGCCTCGCCCGACTGGTTCTACGAGCCAAGAAAACTGCCTTCGCTTCTTACAACGACCATGGTCCTCCGCATCCTTGGCATAGCGACTCGAACGGCTAAGTACCACGCTCGGGGACTGAGGACCAGTTCATCGCGAGCGGTCCGGGAAAACGCCAAGTAGGAGAGCATGCCCAGGACTCGCCACGCGACTGACCCCACAGGCCAGGCAGGAGTGACGCGCTCAAACTAACGCGCTATGTCCTCACCCACCCTCGAGTCGCGCCTGGAACAACCAAGTACCACGCTCGGGGACTCGGCCACCCGACCTCGTTCGCGCAAGGGAAAACGGCGAAGTACAGAACGCTCAAGGGAGTCGCCTAGCGACTGGCTCTCCGAGTCCGGGCGAGTCAACCACAGTAACAAAACACAAAAACAACAAACATATCACATACGAGGTAAACCCCACAAAAGGGCGGACGCGCTCGGGGACTCGTTCAAAACCTCAATCACAAACACATGACAAATACCAAAATAGACACGATGTCTCATTCGATAGCATGTTGCATTGTCTCATATTACAAAATATGCCCCTATGGCAGACCTGCTACCTAACGCCCTAGGGCAAACTATCCTATTCCGCAGGCTTCGACGACGACTCGTCAACACCCCGACGATTGCGGCTGAACGGCGTGTACGGATTCGACGGGTACGTCGTCAGTTCACCCGCCATCGCCGCGCGGAAAGGCTGCTCGACCTTGAAGTCACGGTGCGGCGGCTCGGGGTCGTTCGGCACGACGACCGTCTCCTGGTACGGAAGGAGGTCGCCCATTGCCCAGACGCGCTCCGAGTACGTTGCGGCGCGATCCTGCAAGTTGAGGACCTCGGAAAGATCCACCGCGCCAGTCGACGACGGGTAGCCACTCGTCACATCGTCGAGGTCGAAGTCCTCGGGGAAGTGGGCAAGTCCAAGACTAAGTGCCGTCGCCGCCCCGCGCCGAAACGCTGACCGCGTCATGAACTCAACGACCGCGGGCGCCTTCTCCAAATACTTCCACACCTCAACGAGGTCGCTGGGAATCACTTCCGTGGGCGATATCTCTTGGAGATAGGCTCGGATGCACGTCGCCGACAACGTCGCCGAGTCGACAAGCGTGGCTACACACTTCCGCGCATCGAACGATCTTGCTTCTTCCGCACTGTCGATGATGCGACCTGCGAGTAGAAGACAATAATGAATACGATGAACACCACAAAAATCACACCTACTAGCAGAGGCAGATGCACTTACCAATCAACGGGCGGGCGAGATCCGTGATGAAGCATTGAAGCGAAGTATGGTCGTCCTGAAGCCCAACAACAAGGGCGTCCGACACTTTGCGATCCTCTTCGGCGGCTAAAATGGCGGCCTTGGCTCGCCCATCAGCCGCGCTCGCTTCTTCCTTTGCCTCCCGCAGCTCGTGCTCGAGGTTGGCGATCCGCTGTTCAGCTGAACTCAAAGCCGATTGCGCCGCCGCCAATTCACCCACGGGGACAAGACCCTGGCGAGCTTCCTCTGCCTTCGCGGCAACCGCCTGAAGCCCTTTGTTCGCCTCCTGGACGATGGCCAGTTCCTTCTCCGCGCGGTGCTTCGCTGCCAGTCGGTCAGCTGACTCAAGTTGCAGACCCTGCACATCACCCAAAAAGTTAGCCAAAGCAAAATTCCTAAGTGCCCACCCGCTGAAATTCAGTGAGTGCGCACTCGGGGACTGGCAATCAAGAAATTATCAAGTGCCCACCCGCTGAAATTCAGCGAGTGCGCACTCGGGGACTGGATGCGGAAAATAAATATAAGACACTAAAAGAATCAGGCCGCTGCAAAGCACCGACCTGATCCTAGGGGACTGGATATACCTGGATGGCTGCGCCAAGCATGCCGTGGAGTTGTATCGCGTCCACGGACGCGAGGAGAGCTGGCGTATGCCCACGACGTTGGTCAACTTCAGCATCGGCAATCCCAGGAGCGTGGCTCGATGGCGAAGTTCCACTCGCCGCGGCCGCCTTGGCCATGAAGCGCGGGAAGGTGGCGATAGAGGCACCCGCCCCAAACGAGGTCGGCTCGGCCGTTCCAGGCAAGGGAACGCCCTCCTTCGTGGACGCGGCCGCCTCCATTACGATTCCAGCCGGCGCGATCGCCGTGTCGTCAGAAATCGTGACGACGTCGTCACCCTTGGCCTTCTTGCCGCCATCCGTAGGGACGACGACGTCGTCCGCCTTCCTCTTGCAGGAAGGATCCTCCTCGCTGACGACGGGTGGCACCTTAGCCACGGTCGGGTGGCTCATCCTCTTCACTCCGGTCCTGTGCATCAATCATGTAAGCAAGACAATTCAAGCGATTATGGCAGACAAAGGAGGGTGAAGGTACTCACTTGGCGACTGGAATAAAGCGTAGCCCCGTGCGGAGGCCGGCTGGTTTCTCCAGTTCAGGTCCCAGTTGGCGACTGAGCCCCATATCCAGGACGTCCCGTGCCCAAGACACGGACGGCTTCTTCGTCGTTGAGGCCGCAGCCGGAGCCTCTGGGATATCTTCGGCAGGGGCTTCCTTGCGAGGCGAAGCCGCTGCAGCCGGAGCACCCCCCAGCCCAGAGACTGGGGCGAATGGCAGAGGCATTGAAGCCAGCGGCACCTCGACGGCGGCCGTGTCCAGCACGGCTGTCGTCGGCGGCGCCTCGTCCTTGGCCGGGCTGGGGGCGTCGGAACTGCTCGCCGAGTGCAGCGGCGAGACCAGCCTCGTCGGCTTCGGCTTCCTCTTCGGAGGAGCCTTCGTCTCCTTCTCCTTCTTCTTCTTCTTCTTCGACGGAGTCGCTTGTCGGCGCGAGGTGGTCTCTGGAAGTTCTTCGTCATCATCGTGATGCTCGAGGCTTTTACTTGCCTCAAGCTCACGCTGTCGCTGCCCGCGGGTCTTGCGAACCAGCGGGGCGATTTCCTCCTCGGACTCGTCGTCGTCATCGATCTCGTCGCTCCCGGAATCGCCTTTGGCGGGAGGCGACTCGCCCATGTCCTGGACGGACGAGCTCGAGTTCTCGTCGTCCGAAGGCGGGAGCCATCCTTCCACCACTTGGAACAGCTGCAAAGAATGCAAGATGAAATTAGAATTACCGCGACTGCAAAAAACTGCGACTGCGAGTGAGGCGAGGTGATTACCGTTGGGGCTGGACGCTTTGCGGTGTAAGGTGCGACTCCGGCTTGTGCGTCCAGGTACACTGTCTGGGTGATCTTCTTCAGTGCTGGGATGTAGTCCTCCAGCTTCCACTCGTCGAGGCAGGCCTTCGTCGAGTCTTCCCGGCCCGTGTACTGGTACATATAATGGTCGCGTCGAGCCAGAGGGACGAGCCGCCGCCCGAGCCAGCAGTTGTATAGGTTGATCGTCTGGAGGCCTTTCTTCTTCAGGTTGCGGATGGTCTGGAGCATCTCGTCAACGACCATCCGCTGGTCGTTGGGGAGCTTGCCGACTTGGAGACGGCGCGGCTCGGACCGGTTGGAGGAGTACCGCGGAATCGCCGTCTCGCCCTCCGGGGTCGCCTCGGCAACATAGAACCGCGACTTCTTCCAGTCGTTTGCCGCCTTCGCGGGAAGCATCAGGTCGAAAAATGAAGCCTTCGACTTCAGCTGGAAGGTTAGGCCGCCCGCGGCAAGCATTGGGCCGCCCGCCTCCTCGCGGCTGATCCGTCCGTGGAACAGATCTTGCCATAGAGGGAAGTAGGGCCGGCAGCCCAAGTAGCATTCGCAGAAATCCACAAAGATGGCGAGCTGCTCGATGCTGTGGGGACCCAGATCCGATGGCTGGATCCCGTAGTAGGCGCAGAAGCGCCGGAAGAATAGGGACGTGGGGAACCCTAGCCCCCGTTCAAGATGGCTGGTGAAGCAGATGAATTCCCTCTCTCGCGGATTCGGGGTCGTTTCTCCGGCCGCAGGGATGCGCCAGCAGCCGGCTCGCAAGATCCCGGCCTCCTCGAAGGAAGCCAGTTACGCCCTCGTGCACTTAGATCTACCCCAAGGCTCGGTGGAGAGGGCCATGGCGGAGAGATTTGTTGGGGGTCGGGGGATTTCTGGTCGGCTGGGTCGCGATGCGAAGGGAGGCGAAAATGCGCGCAGTCGGAGGAAATGGTGAGAAGGTGGTTCTCCGATCGCCTGCCATTCCCCTTATATAGCGGATGTTACCCGCCAAATCAGGGAACCGTTACCGCACGATGATTACGCCAAAAGTTACCGTTGGATTACCCCAACGTCTAGTTTGACCACGTTTGATGGTCCAACTTCAGCCACTCGACTCGCCGACCCACTCACTATGACAGTGTTTCGCCGACTCGACTCGCCAAAGCTGCGACCTGGATGACTGGTTTTCTCCTTTATACAGGAGCCCGCCGATGATTCGACTGGATGTCTACTCTGAAGCCGTATACTCCGACTGCCAGCAGCCACCTACGCCTAATCGACGACGGCCTCGGGGACTACTGATGGGGATGTGCCTACCGGGGTATACCCAGCAGGACGTTTTCGACTGGCCCAAGACTTGGCGAGTGGGCCTGCAAGACGGCGACTGGATTGAAGCCCAGCGAGGAACCGAGCGACTGGAAGCTGAAGGCCCAGGCAAGTAGATAGGCCCAGTCGGATTAGGTTAAACGAGTACCGAAGCTTTAACCGAATCGGTTGAGATATGTAAACCCTAGGGGAGGTGAGCCTATATAAACCTCCCTGTAGGGCGAGTAGAGATACGTTCCATCATACACCCAAGCGACTCGCCGCCTAGCCGCCGAGCTTGCCCATTGTACCACCTTCATAATACAATCTAGCAGGAGTAGGTCTTTACCCTCCGGGGGGGGCGAACCTGGGTAAAACCCTATGTCTTTGCCCTCATCTCGCACCGCAGATGGCTGGCCGCCCTTGCCCCTCGTTCTACTACTCGCTGCCGATTGCAGCATCTGCCGTGACAATTCCCACGACACGGCTAGTGAGCTTTAGCATCACCACTAGACGCCAAGTGATCTAGGTAGAAAACTCGTTGTCAATCGTATCTCATACGACTCCTGCTGGTCGGGTGGCATCATATGCCCTAGCTCCCGTCCGACTTTTCCCCGAGCCCCACAACCATGTGATAGACCCATCTAGCTTACCGAGTGTTTCCATTGTAAGAGTCCGACTTGAACCCACCTAGTCAGAAATAATTGGCAGCACCTCAATTTTATGAGCCCACTACCAAAAATGTCCGACTTGTGATGGTGCAAACACTGGCAGGAAAACCGACTAGACCTTTGAGGGATTAAATTTTACGGACTATCTAATGGAGGTAAAACTAAGACATATCAATAACACAAAATAAAGTAATTATAATGTGAAATGGTATGGCTCTCTTCATGATGATCTCCATATCCACATCTACATTCCTAACATGGATTCCAACCATTGTTCCGACTCAATCAAACTCCTTTGATCTTCGATCACCGCTTCTGGATTTACATGTCATAGTCTTCCCCAATGGCGGAAACCTACCGATAGGGGTATGTCGTTCCACGACCTCAGCAGTATAATCATGGAAATCAGATCTACCATTCCCTGAGTACAGTTGATCCAATCAACATCGTACAAAACCGATCTATCTCATAGATCGGCCACCAAAAAGCACATAGATCCAATCTATAGCCAACCGCATATCACATATGCGCGCTCTCGAGCCTAACACCACAAGCTATCACTTTGATACCACTGTTGGGCCACGTAGAGATAAAACAAAACTTTTCCTCTAACATGGTGATCCCAAGAACTAGTTGAGGTAGAAGGCCACGAGGATTACCACTAGACGCGCATTTGCGGATTACTAATGAAGCGCGTCTATTGATGTAGTATAGTTCTTGAGATCTCGATCCAATCAGCGATCGTCGTGGTGCTGATCGTATAGCACCTCTGCTGGTATCCACACGTACAAGGAGGAGCGCCGGCGGTGAACTGCTAGGTTCAGTATGGCGGTTGTACTGCTGTGGAGCAAGGGTTTCCAACGCATGGAATGACCTAACCCTTAACCCACCTGGGTTTTTGCACCCCATTATAAATAGGGAGTGAACGTGGGATCCACTCACTTGTGGACCATTCACTAAATCCCATATAATATTAATCACTGTGAGTCCGACTCACCGACTCAGTCCAAATCCGCCTCAGGTCCAACCCAACCAGATTTCCGGTTCAGATCCAATCCGAACTTTCTCCCGCTCTTAAGTATGTGACCCCGCAGGCTCATAGCAACTGGGACACAATTGGAGTCCAACTCTCAATCGATCAATCAGTAGTGTCTCCTAGCAGAACGTGCCGACTCCCAAGTACCAAAGAGTCTTGACGACATGCCTTTCCAATGCGACTTGCGTCCGAGTCCCTTTTTCTTCATGATATACCTTGTCAGACTATAGGCGAATAATTGTCATCCCTTAAATATTCTGAGTCTCTTCTCGATCCAAGATAAGTGATTCATCTGACTAACTCTTAGTCGATCGCCTCGGTTAACACTTAACCGAGTCGTGCATGGCCATGCTTTCTGAATCATATCATCCGAGAGGGCCCAAAGAATATCTCTCCAACTAGTGGTGCAAAATCCCATCTTGGTTATTCACATCACGCAGCTTGATTCTCAGTCGACCCGAACTCTTCCTTTATAACTGCCCAGTTACGAATCAGCGTTTGAGAACCTAAGTCGGTGATCCTCAACTCGGACTATGCAACAACCTCGGGTCTAAGGATTACATTGATTGAGATATACAAATGACAACTTGTTCGTTGTACCTCAATATTGGTCAGTCCGACTCGCTAAACTCTTTAGCTGAATCTGTGTAAATCGGAATAGCATATCCAAGCCCATGACAAGTGGAACCGAGTCAGCAGCCGACTTTCACATTGGTCTTAGTTGTGTGTCCAGCATAACCTCAATGACCAAGGATATTTAGTACAAACAATATGAATGCATAGTTCCACAACTGAATCACATATTCAATGATACACATCATATGTTTATACAAGGACAACTTAATATATTTATGAATACAATGAGAAATATCATCATGCATGATTGCCTCTAGGGCATATTCAAACAGTCAACGCTTGAAGCATTATCGAGCAAAATAAGATATAAGTGCAATCACCATACGAGTGATCACCCAAGAAGAAATGATTGAGCAAAAGTATGGAAGGAATGGCAACAAGAAGAAGGATAAAATCGAGAACAAATGAGGAACATCATAGTCAGGCTACCTAGAATCATCCTAAGGGGAAAATACTGCGTCTTTTGTACTAGCATAATCTAAACCCCTCTACCCTCAGCCACCCAGCCCTGACTCGTCGCTGACCAAACTTGTTTGTACTAAACCTCTTATCACCTAGATAATTCCATCGCTGAAATATGTTAATCCAATGTTCTTACCTAACCCTACTCCTTCCTAATCTCGGGACGAGATTATTTTAAGGGGTAAAGGTCTGTAACATCCCAATTTCAGCAACTCTGATCTTTTGCCAAAAAGGCAAAAATCAAGGGGGACAATAACTTTTCTTGTTAAGTATTGCAATTCTTGCTGATTGTTTGCTTGTGTAATTTTATTCAGGGCCAGAGTGTAGTCGTCAAGATGCCATTCGGCGAAGGAAGACTTTGTCGGATCGTCCTTACCCGTGTACTCGTACATGTAATGGTCGCGGCGGGCCAAGGGCACGAGCCGCCGCCCGAACCAGCGGTTGTAGAGGTTAATGGTCTGGAGGCCCTTCTTCTTCAGACCGCGGATGGTTTGCAACATTTTGTCGACGACCATCCGCTGATCCAGCGGGAGCTTGCAGACCTGGAGCCGACGCGGTTCGGGCCAGTCAGGGGAGTACCTTGGAAGCGCCACCTCGCCGTCTGGAGTCGACTCGGTGACGTAGAACCAGGATTTCTTCCATTCGTTTGCCGCCTTGGCGGCCAGCATCAGGTCAAAGAACGATGCCTTCGACTTCAGTTGGAATGTCAGGCCACCCGCAGCCAGCATCGGGCCGTCTGATTCTTCGCGGCTGATCCTCCCATGGAACAGATCTTGCCACAAGGGGAAGTAGGGCCTGCAGCCCAGATAGCACTCACAAAATGCCACGAAAATGGCGAGCTGCTCGATGCTATGCGGGCCTAGGTCCGACGGCTGGATCCCGTAGTAGGCGCAGAAACGCCGGAAGAAGAGGGAAGTGGGAAACCCCAGCCCCCGCTCCAGGTGGCTGGTGAAGCAGGTGAATTCTCCCTCGCGCGGGTCCGGAGTCACTTCTCCGGCCGCGGGGATGCGCCATCTGCCGGCGCGCAGGATCCCGGCCTCCTCGAAGGACGCCAGTAGCGCCCTGGTACACTTGGATCTGCCCCATGGTTCGGTGGAGGGGGCCATTGGTTGGAAGTTCACGGAGGTCGGGGCTCTCTGGATTGGTTGGATCACGATCCAGAGTGGAAAACGGAGATGGGCGAGATCGGAGGAAGGACGAAGGAGTGTTTCCCTGTTCGCATGCCATTCTCCATATATAGCGGTTGCTACCTACCAATTTCGGGAGCCGTTACTACGCGGTAATTACGCCGAAGTTACCGTTGGATTACCCCAACAGCTAGTTTTGACCCCACTTGACGGTCCAACTTCATTCATTCGACTCGTCGCTCCGCGCGACTCGACGATTCACCGACCCGATCACTATAACAGTGACTGAGTATTCGCCGACCCGATCACTATAACAGTGACTGAGTATTCGTCGACCCGTTCGCCGAGCTGCGACCCGATTGGTCGCCGTTATTGCGAATGGAATAACTAGTTTTTCCTTTATTCAGGAGTCCTCTGCCGATTCGACTGGGCGTTCGCATTGGACCCGTATACTCCGACTGCCAGCGAACGCCTGCGACCAATCAACGACGGCCTCGTGGACTACTGATGGGGATATGCCTACCGGGGTATACCCAGCAGGACGTTTCCTACTGGCCCAGGTGCCAGCGAGTGGGCCTGCAGGACGGCGACTGGATCAAGATCTGGCGTGGTCTCAAGCGACTGGAAGATGAAGGCCCAGAAGCGTAGATAGGCCTAGTCGGATTAGGTTAAAGAATCGCTGAAACCTTAACTGATTCGGTTGAGATCTGTAAACCCTAGGGAGGTGAGTCTATATAAACCTCCCTAGAGGACGCATAGAGGATACGTTCCATCATACACCCAAGTGACTCGCTGCCTAGCCGCCGAGCTCGCCCCATTGTACTCTCACCATAATACAATCTAGCAGGAGTAGGTCTTTACCCTCCGGGGGGAGAACCTGGGTAAATCCTTGTGTCTCAGCCCTCATCTCGCACCGCAGATGGCTGGCCGCCCTTGCCGCATGTTCTACTACTCGCTGCCGATTGCAGCATCTGCCGTGGTCATTCCCACCACACCGAGGGTGATCCCAACGGATTTATCAAATCTTGTAGGTAAAGTATACAACCTATGTAGAGTGTAAATCTATTCGAATAGACGATTCCTCGGTCATGGACGGTTGAGGGTTTCTATAGAGCGGTGCCGGATTTTTTTTCAAAACTGTTTTCAATAAAGAAAGTGTTTTCTAAAACCTGGTGGTCCGAGGGACACCAGAGAAGGAAGAGGATAATCCGGTCAGTTGATGACCGTGGAGATGAATTAGGGTGACCCATTCCTATTTGTTTTCGAAAACTTTTCAAAAAGGTTTCCAAAATGTTTTACAAAAGATTTCAATAATACCTTGTAGATGTTATATCTACAAGAGAAACTATTTTAGAAAAGAACCTCTCATGGAGCCCTCCTATTACCATATCCATATTGCATATCCTTTTGTTCTTATTGTATTAAGGTGGTTTGCGAGTACATTCAAAGTACTCACTGGCATTGTCCCTGGCTATTTACTTGGCCAGATTTCTAGAAGATCGAGGAACGAGGAAGAAGCTGGCGTCCATGCGATCTAGGTCGTCTCCCAGTCAGTCGCCTATATGTTAAGGCATGATATGGGCGCTACGATGAAGACTTTCTCTATTTGATGTTGTAATTGCCATAATGGAAACTTTGTAAGTTTTGTAATCGTTACTGTATGGATGTTGTAATTATACTAGTCGGTTATGCTCATGGCTCACTGATCATGAGAACGTGAATTGTATGCATAACGGGGACTCTCGGACCATAAATCCGGGGTGCCACATCTATCAGTTGGAAAAAGCTTCGAAAGCATGTGTTGAAACTATTGGAGAAGGGATTGACTCCTACTGGATGATGAGCAAAGACCTTGAGAAAAAGGTTAATGACATCGATGGTAGAGTTGGTTTCTAGATTAAAACTGTTTTTGAGTTGACGGATGAGAAGAAATTCCTCTAGAAGAAAATTTTGAAGCTTCAATACGACATGGCCAAGCTCAGCATCCGCCTTACAAGCATAGTTAAAGTTTCCAACATAGGGGAAGAGGGCAATACTCTTCTCAACCATGAGGAGGAATAGGTACAAACAAGGAGTTATTCGATCCCACCTGGTTTGATTCCAAGCTTGGGGAGATCTTTAAGACCTTTTAATCTATCTTATAAGCTTTATATTACTATTTTCGTTTTGCATTAGTTCGAGTTTAGAAATAAAGTTTGCATCATTTACATTCCCTTAAGGAATAGTCAATCCCATTTATGAAATTCTGAGTTAATTATTATTTATGGAGCATTATTGAGTTTGTGTTTGTCTTGTTTGATATATGAATGGCTTGAGTATAATTTTACTTGAACTTGATGATAGCAATATAAGTATTCCACACCATTGGTATTAATGGAACATATAAATATAATTTAGTCAATATGTTGTAAGTTGATGGTTTTATTACAAAAGGAAAAATGATCTAATCAGTCAAGTTGAGAAAGAAACCTTGAACAAAGGAAAATTATAAGTTCTATCAAACCAGAGTGAGAATAAGTCGAGGTAGAGTCTTCAAGCCATAAAGATGCTCCGTATACAATTGAAAATTTGGTAATTGAGATCGTTAAACTTTGAATCCCTACATGAAGTGGAATGTATGGCTAGCTCCTTTGCACGTCACTTAAACAAAAGTGTGAGCATATATATATATATATATATATAAACATAGAAAAAAGAAAGAGGAAAAAGAGCGAATGTGCAAAGAGCAAATAGGCATACACCATTGTCTTGTATTAAAATAAAGAAACATTCGAGATTTTGAATCTCAAGTGAATATGGTGATCCTAAAAACTCTTGGGACTACCTCGCTAACTCATTCGGTCGAACTGAAACACTTTACATCATATTGAGATTCATCTTTTGTGAACTGTTAATCACTAAGGTGTGGAAGACTTTTAATATTATTCAATTGGTTCGAGTAAGGTACTATTCATGAACTTATTCCTATGTATCTTATAAGCTAAACACATGTTGCAACTGCTTCATTTATTTTACCGACTCAGCTTCATGAATATGAGGATCACATTCATTAAGTCAGCCTTGCTCGGGACGAGCAAGAGTCTAAGCGTGGGGAAGTTGATGATTGCATAGTTGCATCATGTTTTATGTTACTATATTGCATTGTAGTTGTAGGATCTTGGTATTTTACAGCGTTCGCATGCATCTTTTATGTTTATTTTCACCAGGATCAGGACAGATGATGGATACAATGGACACAACTCTTGCACCAGCTGTATTGGAGCGAAAAGGAGTAAAAAACTACGTAAATCGCTTATTTGGGAAATATTAATAACACCAGAAGAAAACCCGAAGCGATTGGAGGCTATAGAAGGTTTAACGACCAACTATACGGCAGAAGTATTTTCTCTGGCCGTATAGTTCCCGCCGTATAGTTGGCGCCGCCTTCGCCTCCTCAAATAGTTTCACCCCGTGGAACTGGATCAGAGAGACGACATACAGAACACCCAAAAATCACCGAAAACCTCACCTCTGGAAGGGATCTGGAGGGGGAACTTGCCCTGGGGAGCCATCTTTGACCTACGCAGATCTGGGAGGCCAAGGAATCGATCTCCATCTTCATCAACCGATGCACCACCATCATCTCCATCCATCCCATTTTGATATTGTTGTAATTCTAGAACTAGTTAAGGATTTATACAAGAACTATTCATCTATAATTGTTTCCATTACCATTGCCATGATGCTGCTTGCCTCCATGTCTGAGTAGATCATTAGTTCTTGGGAATATAGAGAAACTCTAGCATATGATTGAGATGAGATATAGATTATTATGTTATACATCATTATGTGTATGTATTAATTGTCTCATCTTGATGTTGGGAGTTGTGCATCTCTTTAATATTTGCCTCTTACGGGGACTTGATGAAGGGGATTACTTGTTGGTAGATGGAAGGATGATAGCACTTATTGTGACTATAAAATAGTTTTCATTCTTTACGTGCTAACTTGGGAAATCAAGGAGAATTCATTAAGCCATGTCAATGACATGGGACAAATCCCTTAATAGCAAGGTAATACGATTGATGTCTCTTATCTATCAGCTGTGGTTATGACGGAAGATGTGAGAAGTGGTCGCTTCCTATTCGTCCATATATGGAGCTCCACCCACGTACATACATGCCATGAGAATATTTGTTATAATAATCTTGACCATTCTTTCTAAACTACTAGCGGTGTATCCACCACTCCCCGAGAACGCCTTTTTCCCTATTGTAGTTCCAAGCTTTCTTAAAAATGCGATTCTTATTTTCTGCATTAAGTTTACTTCACTTTACTTTATTGTTTTGCTCAATCAAAAACCCAAAAACAATTCTACTTTTCTTGCATCTTATAATTATTCCTTAAGTACTTCGTTTACTTATAGTTAAAAGCATTTTAGTCTTTTGCATACTGCTCCATGTGGGATCAATATCTTTATTTCGAAACTAGCTACAAACGATCTATGCACTTGCAGTCATAAATGCCAGGCTCCCGAGGATGGCTTTGTATTGCGAGGGCCAGTCCACCACCTCGAACTCGAAGCGCTCGTCCCTGAAGTTCTTGGGGGTGCCGAAGATGAAGTCGAGCTATATTTTGCCCAGGGGATAGACTCCTTTCCCTAGGACTATGCCGTGGAAGGTTGTATCGGATGCCTCCAGGCTGCATAGAGGGATCCACATAGCTACAGGTGTGCTGGCGAACATTAGATTGATGCTGCTGCCGCCGTCCATTAAGCCGCGACTCATTTCGAATCCGCCGGTCTGAGCCTCGAGAACTAGGGCAGAGTTACCTGGGCGAGGTATTTGCCGGTGGTGATCCGAGCGGTCAAAGGTTATGCATGACTCCGAGCCACTGAGGTACTCAGGTATGGCGGGCGGAGAGGTGACAAGCAAGTTTACCTAGTGAGTGGTCGTCTTTTTGAAGGGTTTCGCGACATAGTAAATCAAAATTTTCTACGGATGCGAACAGAGGGAAAGCCAAGATCTAATCTAGGAGATGCAAACAACGAGAGAGATTGGATTAGATCTTCATACCCTTGAAGATTCGCACAGCGGAACGTTCGTCGGAAAGTGGGTGATGTAGTCATACTCGCTTCTCCTCCTCGTGATCCGATCCGATCTAGCACCACAAGTGGCGGTGCCTCCGTGAGATGCACACGTGCAGAACCTCGACGTCTCCTCCTTCCTCGGTCCAGCAAGTATGGTGGAGAGACGGATTGGATCTACAACACGACGGCATGGTGTATATGATGGAGTGTTTCTGCAGCAGGGCTTCGCCTACACGCAGTCGGGAGGGAGAGAGAGAGAGGAGGGAAGCAGGGCGGCTAGCTTTGGAGGGGAAGGTGTGGGGGGTGGTGCGCCCCCAACCCTATTTATATAGATGGGTGGGGCGCAGCCCTAGCCCCTCCCCCAAGCCCAAACCGGCGGCCCCAAGGAGAAGGAGTGGGGGGGGGGCAAGGAAACCCCCCTTTCTAGAAGCTCTATCTCGAGTTTAAAACCCTCTTGGCCGGCTGGGCCCTATGGGGCCTTGTGCCCCTGGCCCAATGCGTCCAGGGCACTCCCTCATAGGCCCATGCCCCCTCCCGGAAGGTGTGGCTACGTTGGTCCCCTTCCGGAAGGTTCTAGAAGCTTCCGGTACAATACCGATTAATCCGGAACAATTCCGAACTCCAAAAACTGCACTGCCTTATATGAATCTTATTCTCCGGACCACTACAGAACCTCTCGTGATGTCCCGGATCCCATCCGAGACTCCGAAAAAAACTCATAAACCAATTATCCAATCTATCCTAGCGTCGAGACACGTTAAGTGTGTGACCCTGCGGGTTCGAGAATATGCAGACATGATCTTCTATCAATAATCAACAGCGGGGTCTGGAAACCCATATTGACTCCCACGCATTCATCGATGATCATATCGGATGAACCACGATGCCAGGATTCAATCAATCCCATATATATTCCCTTCGTCTCGCGATATTTTACTTGCCCGAGATTTGATCGTCGGTACCGTCATACCTAGTTCAATCTCGTTCACAGCAAGTACTTTACTCGTTCCGTAATCAGATATCACTTTTTGATTAACTCCTTAACCACATGCTTGCAAGCGGTGTTGATATCGATTACCGAGTGGGCCCGAAGTATACCTCTCCGACTTGGGAGGGACAAATCCCATCTCGATACATACAACCCAACAGATACTTTCCGATCACCTGAGAGACACCTTTATGATCACCCTCTCATAGGATGACGGTTGATGACCTCAAAGCTTTCTTCCGATACCAGGGAGTTGTATTATCTCATGGTCTAAGGAATACAATATTTGACATAAGAAAAGCTTCGCAAAGACGAAAACGATGACACGATCTAATTGCTTCGCTTAGTTTGGGTCTGTCCACCATATCATTCTCCCAATGATATGATCTCATTATTAATCGACAACTCATGTCCATGGCTAGGAAACCTTAACCATCATTAATCAATGAGCTAGTCCATAGAGGCATACTAGGGACACGGTGTTGTTCACAAACCACACAAGTATTAAAGTTTCCGCTTAATACAATTCTAGCATGGAATATAAACATTATCATGAAGAAGAATTATAATAATATCTTTATTATTGCCTCTAGGGCATAATTCCAACAGTCTCCCACTTGCACTAGAGTCAATAATCTAGTTTACATATGGCAACAATCTCACACCCATGGCACTGAGGTGCTGATCATGTTTTACACGTGGAAGAGGTTTAGTCAATGGATCTGCGACATTCAGATCTGTATGTACTTTGCTAATCTTCAGATCTCCATCTGCTATATAATCTCGGGTTATATGAAACTTGCGGTTGATATGCTTGGTCTTTGGATGATATCTTGGTTCCTTAGCGAGTGCTATGGCGCCAGTGTTGTCACACAATATCTCCAGTGGGTCCAATGCACTTGGAACCACGCCAAGCTCAGTGATGAAGTTCCTGATCCAAACTCCTTCACTTGACGCTTCTGCAGCAGCCATGTATTCCGCTTCTACTGTAGATCCCGCGATCACGCTTTGCTTGCAGCTTCTCCAGCTCACAGCTCCTCCATTCAAAATATACACGTATCCTGTCTGAGATTTAGAATCATCCTTGTCGGTGTCAAAACTAGCATCGACGTAACCTTTTACGACGAGCTGTTCATCACCCCCATAGACTAAGAACATTTCTTTAGTCCTATTTAGGTACTTTAGGATGTTCTTCACGGCTGTCCAGTATTCCACTCCTGGATCACTTTGATATCTGCTCGTCAAACTAAGAGCATTGGACACATCCGGTCTAGTACATAGCATGGCATACATGATAGAACCTATGGCCGAGGCATAAGGCACTTTGCTCATAGCTTCCCTATCATTTACCGTAACTGGACACTGAGCCTTGCTCAATATCTTACCTGACAACATAGGCACCGAACCTTTCTTTGCCTTATCCATTCTGAACCTTTTCAGAAATTTGTCTAGGTATGTACTCTGGCTTGAAGCTATCAGGCGTCTTTGTCTATCTCTATAGATTTTGATGCCCAATATATAAGCAGCTTCACCTAGGTATTTCATTGAAAAACACTTGTTCGAATAACTCTTCACATCGTTAAGCATGTTGATGTCATTTCCGATAATCAATATGTCATCCACATATAGTACCAGAAACATCACCGATCTCCCACTCATTTTCTTGTAGATAGAAGCTTCGTAGCAATTTCGAACAAATCCAAATCTCTTGATCACTTGATCAAAACGAAGGTTCCAACTCCGAGATGCTTACTTCAGTCCATAAATAGAACGCTGAAGTTTGCATACTTTAGCAGCATCCTTAGGATCAACAAAACCTTCGGGTTGCATCATATACAACTCTTCATCAATGTTTCCATTGAGGAACGCAGTCTTGGCATCCATCTGCCATATTTCATAATCATGAAATGCAGCAATTGCTAATAAAATCCGAATGGACTTAAACATCGCTACGGGAGAGAAAGTCTCATCGTAGTCAACACCTTGAACTTGTCGAAAACCTTTCGCGACAAGCCGTGCTTTATAGACGGTAACATTACCATCCGCGTCCGTTTTCTTCTTGAAGATCCATTTGCACTCAACGGCCTTTCGGTCGCTAGGAGGGTCCACCAAAGTCCATACTTGGTTTTCGCTCATGGATCCCAATTCGGATTTCATGGCTTCTAGCCATTTCTCAGAGTCTGGGCTCATCATCGCTTCCTCATAGTTTGTAGGTTCACTGTCTTCTACTAACAAGACAGTCAAGACAGGGTTGCCGTACCACTCAGGAGGGGCACGCGACCTTGTCGACCTGCGACGTTCTGTAGCAGCATCGTCCGAAGCTTCATGATCCTTGTCATTAGCTTCCTCTATCGTTGGTGCAGGCGGCACTGGAACAATTTCAGGTGCTGCGCTACTCTCCAACTCAAGAGAAGGTTCAATAACCTCGTCTAGCTCTACTTTCCTCCCACTCACTTCTTTCGAGAGAAACTCCTTCTCAAGAAAGGAACCGTTCTTTGCGACAAACACTTTGCCTTCGGTTCTGTGATAGAAGGTATACCCAATAGTTTCCTTAGGGTATCCTATGAAGACACATTTCTCTGCTTTGGGTTCGAGCTTGTCCGGCATCAACTTCTTGCGTAAGCTTCGCATCCCCAAACTTTAAGAAATGACAACTTAGGTTTAGCACCAAACCACAGTTCATACGGTGTCGTCTCAACGGATTTAGATGGAGCCCTATTTAAAGTGAATGCAGCGGTTTCTAATGCATAACCCCAAAATGATAACGGCAAATCAGTAAGAGACATCATCGATCGGACCATATCTAATAGGGTTCGGTTCCGGCGTTCAGACACACCATTGCGCTGTGGTGTTCCGGGTGGCGTGAGTTGCGAAACGATTCCGCTTGCTTTAAGATGCGTGAGAAAATCATAACTCAAATATTCACCTCCACGATCAGATCGTAGAAACTTAATCTTTCTGTTATGATGGTTCTCCACTTTATTCTGAAATTCTTTGAACTTTTCAAACGTTTCAGATTTATGTTTCATTAAATAGATATACCCATATCTACTTAAGTCATCGGTAAAAGTGAGAAAATAGCGATATCCACCGCGCGTCGAAACACTCATCGGTTCGCATACATTGGTATGTATGATTTCCAACAAGTCCGTTGCTCGCTCCATCATACCGGAGAACGGGGTTTTGATCATCTTGCCCATGAGGCATGGTTCGCATGTGTCAAATGATTCAAAATCAAGAGACTCCAAAAGTCCATCAGAATGGAGTTTCTTCATGCGCTTTACACCAATATGACCTAGACGACAATGCCACAAATAAGTAGTATTATCACTATCTACTTTGCATCTCTTAGACTCAATGTTATGGATGTGTGTTTCATCCCTTTCGAAATTTAGAAGAAATAAACCATTCACAATAGGTGCATGACCATAAAAGATGTTACTCATATAAATAGAACAACCATTATTCTCTGATTTAAATGAATAACCGTCTTGCAATAAACAAGATCCAGAAATAATGTTCATGCTCAACGCAGGCACATAATAACACTTATTAAGGTTTAAAACTAACCCCGAAGGTAAAACTAAGGAGAGCGTGCCTACGGCCATCACATCAACTCTTGATCCGTTGCCAACGCGCATCGTCACCTCATCCCTCGCAAGCCGCCGTCTATTCCGTAGCTCCTGTTTCGAGTTACAAATATTAGCAACTGAACCGGTATCAAATACCCAGGCACTACAACGAGGGCTAGTAAGGAAAACATCAATAACATGTATATCAAATATACCTTTGATGGTGCCAGCCTTCTTGTCCGCTAAGTACTTCGGACAGTTGCGCTTCCAGTGACCCTTGTCCTTGCAATAGAAGCACTCAGTGTCCGGCTTAGGACCAGACTTGAGCTTCTTCTTAGCAGGGGCAGTGCGCTTGCCGCCGCCCTTCTTGAAGGGCTTCTTTGCACCCTTACCTTTCTTAAAGGTGGGCTTGTTGACCATCAACACATGATTATCCTTTTTTATGTCCACTTCCGCGGCCTTCATATTCGCGAAGAGCTCGGTGATCGTATCAGTGGAACCAATCTGATTATGAGTCACTACAAAACTTTTGTAGCTGGGAGGGAGTGATTGCAGAACCCTGTCAATCTTGAGCTCCTCTAGAATCGTGCATTCCAGTTGCTCAAGGCGTTGAGTGTACCCGTCATCTTAATGGCGTGCTCACTAACGGAACTCCCTTCCTCCATCTTGCAGTTAAAGAACTTCTCAGAGATCTCATATCTCTCAGAACGGTCCTGAGTCTGAAACATGGTTTTCAGCTCTTCGAGAATCTCAAAGGGCCCGGGATAGTCTTCAAAACGATTTTGAAGTTCCGGTTCCATAGCAAACAACATGGTGCTCTTAATCACACCATAATCATCTTTGCGCGACTGATAGACAGCTTTCTCATCAGCCGGTGCAGTTGCAGCAGGGGGGTCACCTAACGCTTTCCCAAGGACATAGTCCTTTTGACCGCCAGAGAGAATGATTCTTAGATTGCGGAACCAATTGGTGAAGTTAGACCCATTGTTTCTAAGCTTTTCCTTCTCAGCGAAAACGTTGAAGTTGAAGTTGGACTTAGCCATGTGATCTACAGTATTTGCAAGTACAAATTAGACTATGTTCATGATAACTAGTTCAACTTTTAATCAAATTACTAGATGAACTCCCACTAAATTCAACATCCCTCAAGTTGTTTAGTGAACACGATCCAAATTCACCACACCTAATCCGATCTTCACGAGAAGAGATGTGGTTTCAATGGTGGACAACAAAGTGTTGATCATATCATTCATATGACTCATGCTTAACCTTTCGGTTCATGTGTTCGGAGGCCATGTCTGTACATGCTAGGCTCGTCAAGTTAGACCCAAGTATTTCCGCGTGTGCAAAACTGGCTTGCACCCGTTGTATGTGAGCGTAGAGTCTATAGCACCCGATCATCACGTGATGCTTGGACACGACGAACTTTCGCAACGGTGCATACTCGGGGAGAACGCAGTTTTTATCTTGATCTTTAAGTGAGGAATCATCTTATAATGCTACCGTCGCGATCTAAGCATGATAAGATACATAAAAGGATAAACATCACATGCATATAACTTTAATGTGACATGGTATAGCCAATCTTCGCGCAATGATCTCCATCTTGTGCGTTCCGGCATGATCTCCATCACTCCACCATGATTGCCTTCACCACGAATAGCAACTACAACTATTGCTAACTACTTAGCGATAAAGTGAAACTATTACGTGGCGCATAAGAAGTTGACACACAGGTCATACACAATTATAAAGACAACCATATGGCTCCTGTCGGTTGTGTACTCATCGACGTGCAAGTCGTGAAACATTACAAAACATGATCATCGCATACATTATACACATCACATCTTGGGCCATACCATATCACAGAAAACACTCCCTGCAAAAACAAGTTAGATGCCTCTACTTTGTTGTTGCATGTTTTACGTGGCTTATGGGAGTAGATGCTAGGAACGATTCTTACCTACGGAAAGCCACAACGGTGATATTATGGTTGCCAAACTCCGGTGTTAATCCCATGACAACTATAGTGAGAGAAACTGACATCCACCAGCCGCATGTGTGGAACAAGCCACACGTAAAGTGCGGAGCCGGTCTCGTGAACGACGTCGCGTAAGTTTGGCCTGGACCGCTTCAATCTCACTATCCCGCGTCATAGGAAGAACACAAACAAGAGGCTTGCAACAGAGAACATCAACGCCCGCAACAACCATGTTGCGTTCTACTCGTGAAACACATCTACGCATAGATCTAGCTCTGATACCACTGAAGGGTTTCGCGGCATAGTAAATCAAAATTTTCTACGGATGCGAACAGAGGGAAAGCCAAGATCTAATCTAGGAGATGCAAACAACGAGAGAGATTGGATTAGATCTTCATACCCTTGAAGATTCGCATAGCGGAACGTTCGTCGGAAAGTGGGTGATGTAGTCGTACTCGCTTCTCCTCCTCGCGATCCGATCCGATCTAGCACCACAAGTGGCGGTGCCTCCGTGAGATGCACACGTGCAGCACCTCGGCGTCTCCTCCTTCCTCGGTCCAACAAGTATGGTGGAGAGACGGATTGGATCTACAACACGACGGCGTGGTGTATATGATGGAGAGTTTCTGCAGCAGGGCTTCGCCTACACGCAGTCGGGAGGGAGAGAGAGAGGAGGGCAGCAGGGCGGCTAGCTTTGGAGGGGAAGGTGTGGGGGTGGTGCGCCCCCAGCCCTCTTTATATATAGGGGTGGGGCTCAGCCCTAGCCCCTCCCCGAAGCCCAAACCGGCGGCCCCAAGGAGAAGGAGTGGGGGGCAAGGAAACCCCCCCTTTCTAGAAGCTCTATCTCGAGTTTAAAACCCTCTTGGCCGGCTGGGCCCTATAGGGCCTTGTGCCCCTGGCCCAATGCGGACAGGGTACTCCCTCATAGGCACATGCCCCCTCCCGGAAGGTGTGGCCACGTTGGTCCCCTTCCGGAAGGTTCTAGAAGCTTCCGGTATAGTACCGATTAATCCGGAACAATTCCGAACTCCAAAAACTGCACTGCCTTATATGAATCTTATTCTCCGGACCACTCCGGAACCTCTCGTGATGTCCCGTATCCCATCCGAGACTCCGAACAAAAACTCATAAACCAATTATCCAATCTATCCTAGCGTCGAGACACGTTAAGTGTGTGACCCTGCGGGTTCGAGAATATGCAGACATGATCTTCTATCAATAATCAACAGCGGGGTCTGGAAACCCATATTGACTCCCACACATTCATCGATGATCATATCGGATGAACCACGATGCCAGGATTCAATCAATCCCATATATATATTCCCTTCGTCTCGCGATATTTTACTTGCCCGAGATTTGATCGTCGGTACCATCATACCTAGTTCAATCTCGTTCACAGCAAGTACTTTACTCGTTCCGTAATCCGATATCACTTTGTGATTAACTCCTTAACCACATGCTTGCAAGCGGTGTTGATATCGATTACCGAGTGGGCCCGAAGTATACCTCTCCGACTTGGGAGGGACAAATCCCATCTCGATACATACAACCCAACAGATACTTTCCGATCACCTGAGAGACACCTTTATGATCACCCTCTCATAGGATGACGGTTGATGACCTCAAAGCTTTCTTCCGATACCAGGGAGTTGTATTATCTCATGGTCTAAGGAATACAATATTTGACATAAGAAAAGCTTCGCAAAGACGAACACGATGACACGATCTAATTGCTTCGCTTAGTTTGGGTATGTCCACCATATCATTCTCCCAATGATATGATCTCATTATTAATCGACAACTCATGTCCATGGCTAGGAAACCTTAACCATCATTAATCAATGAGCTAGTCCATGGAGGCATACTAGGGACACGGTGTTGTTCACAAACCACACAAGTATTAAAGTTTCCGCTTAATACAATTCTAGCATGGAATATAAACATTATCATGAATAAGAATTATAATAATAACATATTTATTATTGCCTCTAGGGCATAATTCCAACACTTTTGTATCCTATTGGATGGGCATCCCTTTTGTATCATCATGGCCCCCAATGATCGTGGGTGCTCCGGGTGGTGGAGGTGGGCCGCCATATGCGATGGCTCCTGGGGCAGGTTCGAACCCCGGATTTACTGCCTCACGTCTCAATTGGGCGTATCCTTCATGGAGCTTTTGGAACTCCATGCAATCTTTGAGCATGTGGCTGGCTTTTTTCTTGCCATCCGGTTTGTCGATGTAGAAGTGGATGGTGCAGGGACCCGATGTTCTCGGATTGTCGACAAGTACACCATAGGGGGTCTTGATGGTGTTGAGAAGATGGAGTGTGAGACGTCGGATGTTTCGAGAATGGTGAACACAAGTTTACCTAGGTCCAGATCCGATTGCGGTGATCAGATCCTAGTCCTGCTAGCACGATCGGCGAGAGTTGGATGTTATAGTGGATTACAAGAGAGGTTCGCTTGTGCGAGTTGTGATTGTGGTTATTGCCCTAAAGGCTCCCATAGGGATGGTTTATGTAGTCACCGGGACCTAGGGTTACAGGAGAGACCTGTTTGGCTAAGTTACAGAGTCGGTAACCAGATACAGCTTGGACTACAAGTAATACTACAGGCTTAAGTCGGTAACTCTTCTGGGCCTTGTCGTAGCCGGAATTGTCTCCTCCTCTTTCTCTGACTGGGCCGCCCATGAAACAAAGCTCTAACCCGTTGGTGGGCCACCCTGGTCAGTGAGTCCTGTGGGTATACCCAGAAAGTACATCCCCAACAGTAGCCCCCGAAAGTCTCCAAGATCCTAAGTCGGATAAATCGTCTAGCTTGATGGTTTCTTCGTCTTGAGAATCTTGAAGGGTTCCCGAAAACTTCTTTCAATAGTGTAGGATTCCAAGTCATCTGAGTCGGATATGTTCTGCTCTGACCTTAGTCTTTTCCTTTGCTCACTTTGAAATATGATCCAGATTTTGAACAACGGTGTGTTGTCTGACAACTTTTCAGACCAGGTCCTGTCACTGACAGGAGTCTCATCAACACGACTGTTGGTGGGTTTGTTCCCTACGGAACAGAGCACCGTTTTAATGCTCACGCGAGAATCAAGGGGGCGGAGGAGTCGCTAGGAAGCCACCTCCCTCTCTCCTATACGCATGGCGTAAATCGCGCGGTTGGAGCACGAATCTTGGCATAGAGGTAAATAAAAGAGATACAAAACCCTTCTCCCCTAGATTCATCTCTCCACCGTGTCACTTATTGCCTCCACGTACTCCTCGAGCCCTTCGCAACCATTCTCATCTATGAACCACGAGAGAAAACCCCAATTGCCACTAATCCTAGCGATATGGAAGCGCCATCTAGCTTAGGCACGGCGGTGGTGGGAATCACGGCGGCGAACGAGAGGAAACTCTGGGGCCTTTGGGTTCCCAGCGCCATGGACAATGCAGATCTCCAAGTCATGGAGGACGAAGGCTACACCTTCGCCGGCGCGTGGAGAAGCGGCACTGGAGAGGCCGTCCCCGCACCACTCAAAGGCGAATACGTCCTTTTTGGTATGCACGTTGACCGTGGCCTCAGCCTGCCACCATCGGATTTCTTCACCGAAGTTCTTCAGTAATACGGTGTGCAGCTCCATAATCTCCCTCCCAACTCTCTACTAGGACTTAGTGCTCATGCAGCTTTGAGCGAGGGGTTTCTTGGCATTAGGCCAAGTCTCACCCTTTTCTGGTACTACTATGGTACTCGGAAGAATTCCATCAGTGCCGGTGTTCCTTACACCCTGGCACTCTTAGCTTAGTCCTTAGGAGAAACCGAGTCTACCCTAGGATTAATGCTAGTGAATCTGTAAAATGTTGGCTGGAACTTTCTTCCATCACAAGGATATTCCGGCTCCTAAAAAGGCGGAAGGTCTTCCGGCCTTCGTCGACGGTGTCGCTCCCCACCAAAAGTCGTGGGATATGGAGGATTTGATCCTTGAGGCGGATCGAGTTCTTGATGAAGAACAAGGGGCTTAGTGGATCTGATTTGATCCACTACTGGATGGATTGCCAGATTCAGTCACTGCGGTTTTACGGAGACCGCTTGATGCACACGGTCACCAGAGACCGAAAGGATAGCCTGAAGGTCAATCCGGCTTGCATAGCTACGAAGGACTACAATACCCGAATGCAGTACCTGATCAAGGAGCGGGTGAAGAAGAGAATCCTTGAAGTCTCCATGAAAATGTACACATCCGACCGTCCTCTGATCCCGGTAAATATTTTGACTTGTTTTAAGCTTATTTGCTCTTTTCCTCCTCGTAATCCGACTTTTCTCTTACTGACATTTATTTATACTTATCATCTCAGGATCTTCCCGAGTCCGAGATTGCTCCCATCGAGGGTTATGACTCGGAGGCGACGGAGGACGACGAGGTGAAGGATGTTCCTGCCTCCGCTCCCAAGAAGCGCAAGGCCAAGGAGATTATTGTCACTGCTGGCAGCCCAATGTTGCCAATAGTTAAAAAGTAAGCACTTTGTCAATACTTGTAGTACTTTTGATAAGTTTCTTTCTATCCGAAGCACACCTGATATTTGGATTTATGTGTTTCAGAGCAAAACCAGTTTTGAAGAGCAAAGTGAAGCCAGACAGCAAGCTGGGCAAGCAACTGCGTCGGCAGAAGCTTGTCATATCCCCAGCCATGCCACCACCAACTCTAACCAGTGCCCCGTCATCAGCACCAGAGGTTTCTGCCTCTCCTGATGCCAGATCTGCCGTCCCTGACTCCAGCAACACCTCGAAAGCCCTGGTTACCATTGGTAGAAAGGCAACTAACAAGGGTGAACCCTTCACGGGTAATGATCCCATGGTAATGTCTACAGGACAATTGGATAAAGTGGTCGGCTCTGCTATCTTCGGCTTGAAGCGGAAGAAGAAGGAGGAGATCCTCAAGCTGGCTCAGTCTAGTCTTGAGAAGCAGGTCCTCACTCTGGAGGCAGCGAGCCAGGAAACGGAGGACGTGAAGCTGGTCAGCCTCCTGGACCAAATTTTGGTCTGGGATGCGAAGATTGAGTCTAGAGAACTCCCAGCGATGGATGTTCCCTCCATCTACCTTGTCGAGAAAGTGTTTCATAACACTAAACTAGGATTTGAGAAGCTGCATCTGGAGCATATTGTAAGTTTTCTGATTCTTATTTGCAGTGTTTATTCTCATATCCTCTAGCCCCCAAGCATAAAGTCGGATAAACATCATTGAATCTGAGTTGATGCTTATAGGATGTAAAAGAATGATGTAGTGTAGCCCCCAAGGATCGTGCTATATTTTTACTTAGTTAAATTTGCAGCCCGAGTCTTAGTAGCTGTCTGGTGGTATGCTGTCTCTAAACTTATAGAAAATTGCATCATCCAACCAGGAATTGCTCAAGAATATATGCAATAAGCGCAAAGATATTAAGGCCCTGCGCCTTGAGAATTCAAAGCTGAAAGTTGAGAAAGATGAAGCAGAAGGTAAACTTTTCCAACTCCCTCTTTTTCATTTAGTTATTTCCATAGTCAAACTTGTTATGTCTGACTGATATTTTTCCCTTTGCATAATTGTTGTGTGAATCCAGCAAGATGGTGGAGCAATTCAAGAACTTCAAGGTCTTGGAGATGGAGAATGCTGGGCTCCGGGACGAACTTGAGAAGCTTAAGACTGAATCAGAGAAATCCGTGAATGCCATCCTAGAGTCAAGCAACATGGAGACCGAGAGGCTCGAGAAGATACTAGGCCTCCGAGATAAACAACTAGATGATCTCAAGTGGGACTTTGATAGCCAGAGGGATCTAGCCCAGGCCACAGAGAAGGAATTGAATTGCCTCCGAGAGGAGCGTATTAGTGGAACCACTCCGTGCTAGGTAAGATTTCCGACTTTCTTTATTCGATTGATTTTTCGACTTTCTTTTAGTTAGTTTTGATTTTTTGGTTCTTTCCCATATCATCTGAATCTTTCTGACTCTCCTACCTCTAAACCCCGCCTCGAGCGCATAAAGCTCGTCGGAGATATTCTTTTCGACTTCTGTCAGACTCTTGAAGAGGCTGGCGAGTTGGTCAGACTTTCCGACTTGCACAAAATGCCAGTGCACGAGGTGAGGGACAGAGCCAAGGAGATTCTGAAGCTTATCGAAGACTGGAAGATCTCCTATGCTCAGACAGCTGCGTAGACCACCCTTACCATGGTGATGAGCCACCATAGCGATATGGAGATCTGGCACGTCACCAAGGGTATCGCCGATGAGGATGATGAGGGTAACCCGCGAGACATCAAGGCTATCCAAGAATCCTGCGCAAGTTATGCTTGCCATGTGGCGGAGATGACAAATTATACGAATCCATTATTTGAATCTGTCGCCGTGCCCCCTTCCCGCAAGAGCCGGAAGATAGTTGTGCTGAAGGAGCTTCTGAGTCCCAGGTCCAGGGCATGCAATGATGGAAACAATATTTTTGATTTTGATTATGTGCTGGTCTGTAAAAACTTAATGCTTTACTATCATAGCACTTTGTTTGTATATATTTTTATTTGTGTGCTTGAATTTTTTTAAGAACTATGCTTATTCTTATCGTTTTATCTGGCTTTCTGCCTCGTCCCTTTCATGATCCGGCCAACATTTAGCACGGAAACTTTTCCAAGCAACGGAGCTCAATTTCTAAACCAGTTTAAACTCAAAAACAAATCCGACTTCCAATACCAACAATTCATTACTTGGAAGATACCCGCGTCTGAGCAATCAGATAAAAAATCAAAGTATAGACAATAAATTGAATTTTTTACCCTAAGGTAACATTTTTTATATATTCAAAAATCGTAACCAGAACGAACATGTACATAAAGTACTTTCAAGCATTCTGAG
This sequence comes from Avena sativa, assembly GCA_916181665.1. Classification (NCBI taxonomy): domain Eukaryota; kingdom Viridiplantae; phylum Streptophyta; class Magnoliopsida; order Poales; family Poaceae; genus Avena; species Avena sativa. The sequence goes on from OV702281.1 coordinate 339,998,614, forward strand.
ATTTTTGAAAATGACATGCTCATTTGGAAATAAGATGGTAAAAAACTTCTCAAAGATAACATATGAGGAAACCAATACTTTATTTCATTTTGAACATGTACATATATAATTACAAGGAAATATAACTAAGAATAGAAGGGACATAGTTATGCAATATTCCATGGTCGGTCTATCTCATCCGGGTCTATACTACCGCCAGCTCTCTTTCTCTTGCGAGTATCCGGTCTTCCCTTGACTGGTCTCATATCAGTTAAATAATACAACCCATTATGCAGAACTCTGCTGGTAATAAAATGTCCTTCCTAGATCAGGGAAAGTTTGTGATTTCTTTTTTGCACAAGTCAGAGAACTAAATCGCCCTTACTGATAGAATGGTCCTGCAATCTCTGACTATGGTACTTGCGTAACTTCTGCTGATAGGCTGTAGATCTCTGCTCAACAACGACGCAAACTTCATCGATTATATCGAGATCATCTTGTCGAAAAACTTCTACATATTCTTCGATATACGCTTTGACTCTAGGAGACTGATGAATTAGATCACTTGGAAGAACTTCTTCTGCACCATAGACCAAGAAGAAAGGAGTATATACGGTTGATCTATTAGGAGTTGTACGTAAGCTCCATATCAGAGACGGTAATTCTTCCGCCCAAACCCCCCGCGGCACGACGAAGTGGTGCCTCGAGACGAGGTCGGAGTCCTTGTAAAATAAGACCGTTAGTTCTTTCGACTTGTCCATTAGCCTATGGATACGCGACTGATGCAATATCAAGTCGGATTCCCTGCTCCTCGCAGAATTCGGCAAGTTCTCCCATGGAAAAGTTGCTCCTGTTGTTAGTAACTATACTATGCGAATATCCGAATCAGATGATCACGTCCTCGATGAACTTTCTGGCTATGTCTCCATCGCAACTTGTTAACGGTTTAGCATCAATCCACTTTGTAAATTTATCCACCATCACTAGTAGGTGAGTAAATCCACATTTTTTCGTGCGAAACGGCCATACCATATCAAGTCCCCAGACCGCAAATGGCCATGTAATAGGGATTGTTCGCAGTTGATTAGCCGGAACGTGTGCCTGACGGTCATACTTTTGGCAGCCTTTGCACATTTTGACCAGTTTATCGGCGTCTGCCTTAGCTATAAGCCAAAAGAATCCGTGTTTAAAAGCTTTTGCCACTAAGGATTTGGCTGTAGCGTGGTGACCACACTCGCCTTCATGGATTTCTCACAATATTTCCACTCCTTCTTCCAGAGAAATACATCGCTGTAAAATCCCAGAAACACTCCACTTGTAGGATTTTGCTTATCGGACGATCTGCCAGCTCAGGATTTCGTCTTCGGTTAATTTTCCATCTATTATGAAATCTAGATAGGGTTTTGTCCATCTAGGAATTACAGCCAGAACTGCTATTAAAGGTGAGTCGGATTTCGTCGGATAGTCTTCATCAACTCCAGTTATGGATGGGATCTTTAAATGCTCTAAAAAAGCGCCATCTGGGACTTGTTTTCGCGCAGAGCCTATCCTTGATAGAGCATCTGCTTCCTCATTTTCTTCTCGAGGGATGCGTTGAACCTCAAAACCCTCGAATGATTTAGATAATTCATCCACGACATCTTTGTAGGCTGTCATGTGCTTGTTTGCATTGCAGATGTCGGATACTTGCTGAGCAACTAAATCTGAGTCTCCATAACACATGAGTCTTATTACACCAATGTTTTGGACATGCGTATTCCATGTAATAATGCTTCATACTCGGCAATATTTTTGGTTGTCGTGAAGTGTATTTGTAACACATAGAATAGCTTATCTCCTTGGGGTGACTTGAGAACCACGCCAGACCCCGAGCCTCCTCGTGCTTTTGATCCATCAAAGTGAAGGGTCCAAAATTCTGAGTCTGGAGGACTTGTATTTTCTGCCATCTCCGTCCAATCAACGACGAGATCGTCCAGTATCTGGGACTTGATTGTTGTACACGGCTTGTACTCAATGTCGAAAGCTGGAAGCTCTATTCCTCATTTTGCGACACGTCATGTGGCATCACGGTTGTTTATTATATCTCAAAGGGGAGCAGTACTCACCATTGTGATCTTGTGCTCTTGGAAGTAGTGTCGTATCTTTATGGATGCAAAGAACACTCCATAGGCTAGCTTTTGATGGTGTGGATACCGTTGTTTCGACTCTGTCAGAACCTCACTCAGGTAATAAGTTGGACGCCGCACCTTGTGCTCATGGCATTCCTCCTTGCGCTCCACTACTATTACTACACTTATGACTTTGTTAGTCGCTGCAATGTAAAGTAACATAGGCTTCTAAGGCTCTGGCGCTACGAGAACTGGTGGGTTTGAAAGTAGGTCTTTCAAACTTTGTAGGGAAGCTTCGGATTCCTGGGTCCAGACAAATTTGTCAGTGTTCTTCAAGAGTTTGTATAAAGGTGCATCTCTTTCTTCGAGCCGGCTGACGAACCGACACACTGCTGCGATGCAACCAGTGAGACGTTTCATGTCCTTCAGGCGAGTCGGCCTGGTAATCTATAGTATAGCCTCTATGCCTCTTTCAGACACGATGAAACCTAACAATTTTCCGGCTGGAATTCCAAAGAAACACTTCTTCGGATTTTAGCATCATATTGAATTTTCGTAGGCTAGCAAATCTTTCCTCTAAGTCGGAAATTAAAGTTTCCTTCTTTTTGGACATGACTGCTATGTCATCTACGTATACATGGACGTTGCGTCCAATTTGATCGTTAAGACAACGTTGCATAGTATGATGATATGTTGCTCCTACGTTCTTTAAGCCACAAGGCATAGTTTTGTAGCAGAAGGTTCCGAAAGGAGTGACAAAAGACGTCTTGATTTGATCTGATTCTTTCAACGGTATTTGGTGATATCCAGAATATGCGTCGAGAAAACAGAGTAATTCCGACCCTGACGTTGAGTCGATAACTTGATCGATTCTTTGCAAAGGGAATGGATCTTTTGGACAAGATTTGTTCAAAGTGGTATAATCAACACACATCCTTAATTCAATAGTGTCCTTTTTAGGGATGAGTATAGGATTAGCCACCCAATCTGTATGGATGACCTCTGTTATGAATCCGGCTAATTCTAGTCGGGCTAATTCCTTGGCTATTTCTTTGCGCTTTTCATCACCAAACCGCTGTAAGGACTGTTTGATGGGTTTAGCGTCAGGTTACACATTAAGAGAGTGCTCAACAAGTTCCCTAGGTACTCTGGTCATGTCAGAAGGCTGCCATGCAAAGATATCACCATTAGCTTTGAGGAACTCGACGAACGCACTTTCCTATGCGCGGTCTAAGCCTACCCCTATGTTCGTCGTCTTGGAGGGATCATCTTCATTCAACGACGTTTTATTCGTCTCTTCCAACTCATTGAACTGCATGCTTGGCTTCAGCACCTCGTTCTTTGTAGCATGCATCTCGAACGGATCGCTGGTCTTTTTTATCTCGTGGTACTCCTAGGCGTGTAGCACGGCTTCGGCAAAGGCAGCATATCCTTTGTCGCACTCTCGCGCTTTCCTCGGATTTCCCCGGATGGTGATGACGCCCTTTGGACCTGAAAGTTTTATCATATTGTAAATGTAACAGGGACGAGCCATGAACGCCCAGTAAGCTGGATGCCCGAAGATGGCATGGTAAGCACATTTGAATGGTACCACCTTGAAAGAGAGTGGATCGTTCCGGTAATTATCTCGGGTTCCGAATGTCACATCTAGAGTAATCTCACCCAGAGAATACACATGTCTCCTTGGTATAATGCCATGGAAAGTTACACTGTTGTAACTCAACTGGCTCTCGCAGAGCTTCATGCAGTGGAGCATTTCGATGTAGAGGATGTTAATACTTTGTAACATCCCAGATTTTATATTAGGATGTTATTAGTACCATGCATCATCCTTGCAACATTGCATCCTACAATAAAAATTTGCAACAAAATCCTAACACCTAAACCTATCAAAACCCTAATAAAGATTTCTTCATGTAGGCATTATTGTTGTAGTCAAGCTTGATCCTTCTAAAAACTTTGTAAAACATTAAACTATGGCCCTATGATGACCACCTTCTTTTTACAAAAATTTAGAAGTTGGTTTCATCACTTTTTGACTTTATATGCAAAAGTTATTTAAGTTTTACTAAAACAGAAATTGAAAAAAAAATGTTTAAGGAAAAAAAGGGGAACCTAACCTAACTGGGCCGCAGCGCCAGCCCACCCGCGCCCGCGCGGAAGCTAGCTACCCGCACCCGCGCCAGCCCACTTCCCCCTCCGCCACCGAAACACGGGACCCACAGCTCGTCCCCTACCTCGAGCAGGAGTCCCCCGCCTGCACGAGTTCGAACCGAATCCAGTAGGATTCGTGGTGATCCGAGCCCCCTCGCCCAAGTCTCCACCCCCATATAAACCCCGCCACCCTCGGCTCACCTTGTTCGATTTTCTCCTTGCGAAAACCCTTGCCCATCAATGACTCGCATCGCCGCCGTCGGGTCGACCTCGTCGAGACGGTTCGAAGCCCTCCCCTTGCTCCTTTCTCCCTTAGGAGCCTTCTCCATCCACCACTGATTCTCGTCGCGTGCTTTTCCCCTTCTCTCTCACAGGAACGCGCGCGCGATTGCTCGCCGGAGCACCACCAGGGACGGAGGAGATCGGCGGGACCCTGCCGATCGACGAGGAAGCGAGGAGGAACGACGCGGCCAAGAGCATGACCGCGAGGACCAGACGCGCCCCGTCGACCACACCGCCACCTCGGGGAGCCACCAAATCGCTGCCAAGCATCTCCACCGACGCTGCCGCCACTCATCGCCGTCGTCGCCACCACAGTGAGTCGCCGCGCTTCTCTCATCCGTCTGATTTGCAACCTGCGGCTCAGATTAGAAATAAACTCGAAGGGGTATCGGTGAATCCCACGCTGCCGTGTGGCAAAGCGCGTCGGCACCGCACCCGCGCCGCGTCACCCCCCCCCCCCCCCCGCCACACCTTGCCAGCTGGCCCAATCAGAAGCTGCCACTTGGCAATTTTTTTAGTTAGGGTTAGATCTGTTTGCAAATTTAGTTTAAAACTTGCGAAATTCGTATAAAATTAAATATTTGGCCAAATTTAGCTTATAATATACCGTTGGATTCATAATTTTATGTAGAACACATATCTGCAATAAAATTCCAAGTTTACAGTAGGGTTTTTGGTGTAGATTTTAATTATTAGATTGGAGTATTTAATTCATAGAAAAATAATTAGAATTCCGTTTTAGTTGATTTTTGTTGCGTTGGTTTTGTTTCCGCAATATCTACTGAACAAAATTATAAAACTTTGCTTAAGATCATTAGATCTAATTTGGGGCTAATTAGATGTTGGATCTCCTATTTATCCTATGAATAATATTAGTGACCCAAATTGTGTTAAACCTATGGGAAATCAATCCTAGTAACACCCTTAACACTATTGCAACCCAATTATGCTACTTTGGTCAATTTAGAAAACCAATCTTGCATAAAATACCATGTTGCATGCATATATGTTATCTCTGTGGCATATTTGGTGCAAGTTGTGATCAGATCTATGTTTGTGATTCGTTAGATTGTTCGGAGTGCGCCCAGGAGTGCTATTGCGTAGAGTGCTGCTCAGATCAAGGCAAGTTACACCACTTGTTCATAATTTTGTCCCAGTTTTGATTCTATGCATGTGATCTTCAAAATTCTGTACTATGCATGTATAGGATGTTCTAGTAGAATTTTTTCCTTAGTATTATTTTGCAAGTGCGATGATTTTTGTAGTATGCCATGAGTAGCTCTATACTTAGGATTATCCCTCCTAATAGGTTACCCCTGTTTTTGCTAAGTATTGCTTGCTATGCTATATATACAAAGTACCGTTGGGGGGTTCGAAAGACAAAGAATTTTCTAAGTATAAAGGCTCTCTAGAGAAAACTTTCCTTCTCAAATCCACTTCAAAATAAAACTAAGTTTCTTCTGGGCGGAATGGTTGTCGGGTCAACGAGTGAGATTTTGGTGGAGGACGGCCGCCCAGGGATCAAAGAAGTCTGCCATGTTGCAGAATTCAGAAGATTCTAGTGCAACCACAATACATTATGGGCTCTGTCTTGGCCTAGTACTTAGTGGGAAACCTCACCTGGGTACCAACATTTGGAGGTTCTTGGCACGGTTGGATCCGGAAGGTAGAGGGGATACTAAGGGAAAGCCTCGCCATGGTCTTGTCTGTAAAAAGGACTTGATCGTGGATTGTGGGTAAAGTGCACAAACTCTCGACAGTATTGCAATCTGATCGATCAGCCGTGTTCACGGAAACAGAACAACATTGAGCATCTGAAGGATGGAGCCTCTGAAGGATCTTCCTCTCTTTTTTTTAAACAAAAGTTTTTAAAACCCCATGGCGTGAGTAATATCGCCAATGGGTGGGAATTTGGGAACTTGGTGTGTAATATCCAAGTGTCGCTTGGTGCGTAATATCCAAGTGTTGGGTTGTTGGACACTTGGTGCGTAATATCCTCGTGTGCCACTCGAGCCTATTTTATATAAGCGAATGTTTACAAAGTAGGGAAAAATCTTCTCTTCTTCTCTCTACTTAAGAAAACTAGCTTTGAGAAAATGAACTCTACAGCCTAAACTAGCCTTGCATGTAGAGATAGTCTTTTCTCTCCTTGGTGTAATTTGCCAATACATTCAAAGTATTTACCCAACTTGTTGGCTGCACGTTTTATGTGCAAAATCCGAAGATTAAAAGGTGCGTAGGGATCGTGAGTCTACACTCGACAAGCCTGGGGCGTTGATAGACTCAAGCTGCTTTTATGTTTCCGCTGTTATTTGAGCTAGCCTTATGCTAAGCAAATTTGTAATAAATTTATACTCTGGATTCTCCGTGTAATAAAGACTTTGTGTTTTACATGATATTTCATCGACTGTGAGTGCTAGCTATTGATCCAGGGACTAGCATGTTAATCACAGGGACTTAGGATCTTACTTGATCCGAGGTCACTACAAATGGTATCAGAGCACATCGTTGCATGTAGGACGTGACCCTAGGATTGGAACCACCTCTAACTTATGTGCCTTACATGCTTTTCTACTAAGTTATTTTCCGCACTTCTAGTATCTGCTTTCCTCTACTTGTTTAAGTATCTAATTTTCATTCTTCTAACTTAAAGATGACAAGCTTCCTCTACGACACCGTCGCGGACATCGAGCCCCTTCGCTTTGGTGGATGCCTCATGGACCTACTCACACGTTTGGACCTTCCCCTCCCAACTATCCAGGGGAGCACAATGAAGAAGCTCCACCAGGACGGCTGTTGGGGAGTCAAAGTCATCCAGCCAGGAAAAGAGCGAGGCAAGAACCCGGAGGAAGACATAGAAATCCACATTGTTAGTGATTCCAAGGAGAAGGCCCTTAGCATCAGCTTGCAGCAGCTCATTGGTCGCCTATGTGGACGTCATCATGAAGCTCTCCAAGGACACTGCGGCGGCCTCTTTGGGAGACGAGATGAGGAAGGAATTCCCATGGAGTTAACCTTTGAGGAAAGGACTTCTACCAAGCGCCGAAGGACCCAATATCAAGATTTGGAGTGCCACATCCATGACCTTGAAAAGGGTACCTTCCTCGAGATGTTGAAGAAGGACGAGCTATGCACCCTCATCAAGGAGAAGGAAGAAATGATCAAGCAGCAGGAGGAGGCAATGAAGCTCCAAGAGATAAAGTTCTAGGACCAAGAGAAGAAGTTCGCTAACCAAGAAAAAAGGGTGATAAATAAAAACAAGAGGATTAGGGAACTCAAGCAGGAGATCGATGGAACGGAAGTGCAAACCGAAGGCCTTTGCAAGATAATCAATGATGTGCGTGCTTCCAAGAGGGACTTGGCAAAGAAACTTGAAGCCGCAAAGAAATCAAGTTTAGTGGAGGAGCTACAAAGCGAGAAGGAGGGACTTCAGGAGCAGTTGGAAGCCACTACCAAGAAGCTGCAGGATGAGATAAAGAACCTCCAAGAGAAGCTTGAAGCCACCACGAAGGAGATGGAGTTGTACATGACAACTCTAGATAAGGAAGGCTACTCGTTCGAGGACGAGGAAGAGGAAGGCGTGGAAGATGTGTAATAGTTGGACCACCTTTAATTCAATAGTAGAACGTTATTCGCGATTGTAATAAATACCAAGACAAATCTGGTTTAGTTAAACTTGGTTGTTTTCTGTGTTAAGTTGTGTTAATATGTCTTGTGTGTTTGGTGTGTTTTCATAAGGGTAGGAGTTTACTACTTAGTCTTTCTGTCTATTTCTTAACTATTCTCTTAAACCCCACAGATGCCGCCCAGACGCGCGAACACCGAAATTCCTCTGGAAATAGCGCAACTCTTGGCCACTCAGAATCAGCTGATCCAACTACTCACTCAGAACATGCAAAACAACAACAACAACCCGCCGCCACCACCACCACCTCCGCCACCACCTCAACAGGATCGCTTGACTCGATTTTTGAGGCTGAATCCACCTACCTTCACTAGCAGCACTGAACCAATCATCGCAGATGACTGGCTACGTACAATCAACAAGAAGCTAGACACCGTGCAAGCTGTCGGAGCCGACAGGGTACGTTATGCCGCACACCAGCTTGAAGGACCTGCTGCAGAATGGTGGGATAACTACCAAGTCACCCACCCAGATATTGATGCTATCACTTGGGATCAGTTTGAGTTAGCTTTTCGCACTCATCATGTCGCTGCCGGTGTCATGACTCTGAAAAGGCGTGAATTTCGCGACCTACACCAGCTGCACCGTTCTGTCACCGAGTATGGTGAGCTTTTCAACAAGCTAGCCCGTTATGCGCCTGATGATGTTTCCACTGATGCCAAGAGACAGGAGGAGTTCTTAAGAGGACTCAATGATGAGATATCCATTCAGCTTGTGGCTCAGAAATTTGACAACTTTCAGGAACTCCTGGACATAGCCATTGTGGTTGAATCAAAGAGGAAGAGCATAGAAAACCGCAAGAGGAATTCTAACCCTCACAAGCATTTTGTTCCGTACCAGAAGCAGCGCAATTCCTCACCACCACCTTATAATAGTAATGGCCACAACCATAACGGTCAACACCATGGCGGCCACAAACACAATGGGCATAAAAACCGCAATGGGAATGGCAGCAATGGAAAGGATCTTAGTGAGGTGACATGCTTTAAGTGCAACAGGACATGGCACTATGCAACCTCTTGCCCCGAGAAGAAGAATGGAAATGGCAATGGGAATGGAAATGGACACAACCATGGCAATGGAAACGGGAAGAAGCCAAATCCGTTTGTCAAAGCCACGGTGAATCATGTTTCTATGGAGGATGCTTGTGATGCACCAGACTCCGTGATTGGTAAGTTCAAGCTCAATTATATTCCCGCAGTTGTTCTTTTTGATACTGGTGCATCGCATTCATTCATATCAAGGGTATTTGTGGATAGAGGCAAGATTCCTTTGGAGACTATAAAATTTCCTCTAAGGGTAAGTTCTCCTGGGGGAGAAATAGTGGCAAACTCCGGTTGTCGGGGATTAGAACTAAGGATTGGGACACACATCTTTCCCACAAGTCTAGTAGTTCTAGAATCACAAGGATTAGACATAATCTTGGGCATGAATTGGATGACCTAATATGAAGGAGTCATAGATTGTGCAAAAAGGACTCTCGCGCTCACTACACCGGAAGGGAAAAGGATTCGCATCAAGTCGAATTTCGCACTTAAGGAAGTCATGGTGAACTCTCTTAAGGGGGTTAGCTTGGAGGAGGTACCTATTGTAAAGGAATACCCAGATGTTTTCCCAGAGGAGCTACCCGGAATGCCACCCGACCGTGATATCGAGTTCCTCATTGACTTGATGCCAGGCACGGGGCCGATAGCTAAGAGACCATATAAGATGGATGTGGACGAGTTAAAGGAACTCAAGAAACAGCTTAGGGAACAATTGGACAAGGGATTCATCCAACCCAGCACGTCATCTTGGGGAGCGCGTGTCCTATTTGTGGAAAAGAAGGATAAAACCAAGAGGTTGGTTATGGACTACCACTCGTTGAACGAAGTGACGATTAAGAATAAGTATCCTCTGCCCAACATCAATGACTTGTTTGACCAGTTAAAGGGATCAAGTGTGTTATCAAAGATCGATCTGCGATCAGGCTATTTTCAGCTAAAGATTCGAGAACAGGATGTGCCCAAAACAGCATTCACCACAATATACGGATTGTATGAGTACACCGTGATGTCTTTTGGTCTAACCAATGCCCCAGCATACTTCATGACCATGATGAACAAGGTGTTCATGGAATATTTGGACAAGTTTATCGTGGTATTCATAGATGATATACTCATATACTCTAAGGATGAGCGAGAAGGAACATGAGAAACATCTGCGCCTTATTATGGAGAAACTAAGAGAACACAAGTTGTATGCCAAATTCAGCAAGTGCGAGTTCTGGTTAAAGGAAGTGGGATTCCTTGGTCATGTTGTGTCAGCAAAAGGAGTTGCCGTAGATCCTGGTAAGGTAGCTTCCGTGACAGAATGGGAGTCACCCAAGAATGTGGTGGATATTAGGAGTTTCTTGGGCCTCGCAGGATATTACCGGAGGTTCATTGAAAACTTTTCCAAAATAGCAAAACCCATGACGGAACTATTGAAGAAGGAAAAGAAATTCCTATGGACCGAGGCATGTGAAGCAAGTTTTCACGAGTTGAAGAAACGCCTTGTAACGGCGCCAGTCCTGTGTCTGCCTGATATCCAGAAGGATTTTCAAGTCTATTGTGACGCTTCTCGACAAGGACTTGGAAGTGTATTGATGCAGGATGGGAAAGTGGTATCCTATGCCTCCCGTCAACTTAAGAACCACGAACACAACTACCCCACACATGATCTGGAACTTGCGTCTGTGGTTCATGCACTTAAGGTATGGAGACACTACCTCATGGGCAAACATTGTGATGTGTTCACAGATCACAAGAGTTTGAAGTACATCTTCACCCAAAAGGAGTTGAATATGAGACAAAGAAGATGGCTTGAGATAATTAAGGATTATGACTTGGATTCCAGTACCATCCCGGAAAGGCAAACGTGGTGGCTGATGCCTTAAGTCGTAAGGTGTATGTGAATGGACTTACTGCAGGGGAACTTCCAAAGGATCTATGCAAGCAATTCAAGGATCTCAGGCTAGAAATAGTTCCGAAAGGACACGTAGCAACTATGGAAATAGTGTCCACCTTCCAAGAAAGAATCCAGGAAGCACAAAAGGGAGATAAAGAGTTGGAAGAAATAAGAGTTAAGATAAGCGAAGGAAAAACAAAAGAATTTCGTCTGGACGAACAAGTAACCCTCTGGTATGGGAAGCGTTTGTGCGTTCCCAATGACCCCGATATCAGAAAGATGATTTTACAAGAAGCTCATGATTCGCCATACTCAATTCATCCAGGTAACACGAAGATGTACATGGATGTGAATGATAGATTTTGGTGGAATAACCTAAAGAGAGAAATTGCAGAATATATTTTTCTGTGTGATGTATGCAATAGAGTTAAAGCCGAGCATCAGAAACCGGCAGGACTACTTCAACCACTACCTATACCCGACTGGAAGTGGGACAAGGTAGGCATGGATTTCATCACGGGATTGCCCTGGACTCGTTCTGGATTTGATTCTATCTGAGTAGTGGTGGACCACTTCACCAAGGTGGCTCACTTCATCCCCGTAAAGACCACGTATACAAGTGCTAAGCTTGCTAAGATATACATGTCAAGAATTGTAAGTCTGCATGGTGTTCCCAAGGGAATTGTGTCAGATAGAGGCACCCAGTTCACTTCAAAGTTTTGGCGACAGCTACATGAGTCTCTTCGAACCCGACTAGAATTCAGTACTGCCTTGCACCCGCAAACGGATGGCCAAACAGAAACAGTGAACCAGATTCTGGAAGATATGTTGAGAGCTTACGCACTAGACTATGGGTCTAGTTGGGATGACAATCTGCCGTATGCTGAGTTCTCATACAACAACAGCTACCAGACAAGTATCAAGATGGCTCCGTTTGAAGTTCTATATGGCAGGAAATGTAGGACTCCGCTGCTATGGAATGGAGTTGGTGAACGCAGTCTTTTTGGACCTGAATTGATAAAGGATGCCGAAGAAAAGGTACGACAGATTCAGGATAGGCTAAAGGTAGCCCAATCCCGACAGAAGAGTTACGCTGAATCCAAGCATAGAGATGTGGCTTATAAAATAGGGGACCGTGCGTATCTCCGAGTTTCACCCCTACGAGGAGTTAAGAGGTTCGGAATCAAGGGCAAGTTAGCCCCACGATTCATAAGACCATATAAGGTTCTGGCCCATAGAGGAGAAGTTGCTTATCAGTTGGAATTACCGGAAGGACTGACTGTTCATGATGTGTTTCATGTGTCGCAACTAAAGAAGTGTCACCCGGAGATGGCCGAAACACCGTTAAGAGACACCGTTCCCCTAGATGAGGTTCAATTGGAAAATGACCTTACCTATGAGGAAAAACCCATCAAAATACTGGAAACAGCCGAAAGGATTACCCGCACCAAGACCATAAGATTCTGCAAAGTACAATGGAACCACCACTCCGAGGAAGAAGCTACGTGGGAGTGTGAAGAAGACATGAAGGCAGAACACCCACACCTATTTGCTAGCCAACCCGAATCTCGAGGACGAGATTCTTCCTAAGGGGGGTAAGTTTGTAACATCCCAGATTTTATATTAGGATGTTATTAGTACCATGCATCATCATTGCATCATTGCATCCTACAATAAAAATTTGTAACAAAATCCTAACACCTAAACCTATCAAAACCCTAATAAAGATTTCTTTATGTAGGCATTATTGTTGTAGTCAAGCTTGATCCTTCTAAAAACTTTGTAAAACATTAAACTATGGCCCTATGATGACCACCTTCTTTTTACAAAAATTTAGAAGTTGGTTTCATCACTTTTTGACTTTATATGCAAAAGTTATTTAAGTTTTACTAAAACAGAAATTGAAAAAAAAATGCTTAAGGAAAAAAAGGGGAACCTAACCTAACTGGGCCGCAGCGCCAGCCCAGCCGCGCCCGCGCGGCAGCTAGCTACCCGCGCCCGCGCCAGCCCACTTCCCCCTCCGCCACCGACACGCGGGACCCACAACTCATCCCCTACCTCGAGCAGGAGTCCCCCGCCTGCACGAGTTCGAACCGAATCCAATAGGATTCGCGGCGATCCGAGCCCCCTCGCCCCAAGTCTCCACCACCATATAAACCCCGCCACCCTCGGCTCACCTCCTTCGATTTTCTCCTTGCGAAAACCCTAGCCCATCGACGACTCGCATCGCCGCCGTCGGGTCGACCTCGCCGACACGGTTCGAAGCCCTCCCCTTGCTCCTTTCTCCCTCTGGAGCCTTCTCCATCCACCACTGATTCTCACCGCGTGCTTTTCCCCTTCTCTCTCGCAGGAATGCGCCCGCGATTGCTCGCCGGAGCACCGCCAGGGACGGAGGAGATCGGCAGGACCCTGCCGATCGATGAGGAAGCAAGGAGGAACGACGCGGCCACGAGCGTGACCGTGAGGACCAGACGCGCCCCGTCGACCACACCGCCACCACGGGGAGCCACCAGATCTCGGCTAAGCATCTCTACCGACGCCGCCGCCACTCATCACCGCCGCCGCCACCACAGTGAGTCGCCGCGCGTCTCTCATCCGTCCGATTTGCAACCTGCGGCTCAGATTAGAAATAAACTTGAAGGGGTATCGGTGAATCCCACGCTGTCGCGTGGCAAAGCGCGTCGGCACCGCGCCCGCGCTGCTTCACACCCCCCCCACCTTGCCAGCTGGCCCAATCAGAAGCTGCCACTTGGCAATTTTTTTAGTTAGGGTTAGATCTGTTTGCAGATTTAGTTTAAAACTTGCGAAATTCGTATAAAATTAAATATTTGGCCAAATTTAGCTTATAATATACCGTTGGATTCATAATTTTATGTAGAACACAGATCTGCAATAAAATTCCAAGTTTACAGTAGGGTTTTTGGTGTAGATTTTAATTATTAGATTGGAGTATTTAATTAATAGAAAAATAATTAGAATTCTGTTTTAGTTGATTTTTGTTGCGTTGGTTTTGTTTCCGCAATACCTACTGAACAAAATTATAAAACTTTGCTTAAGATCATTAGATCTAATTTGGGGCTAATTAGATGTTGGATCTCCTATTTATCCTATGAATAATATTAGTGACCCAAATTGTGTTAAACCTATGGGAAATCAATCCTAGTAACACCCTTAACACTATTGCAACCCAATTATGCTACTTTGGTCCATTTAGAAAACCAATCTTGCATAAAATACCATGTTGCATGCATATATGTTATCTCTGTGGCATATTTGGTGCAAGTTGTGATCAGATCTATGTTTGTGATTCATTAGATTGTTCGGAGTGCGCCCAGGAGTGCTATTGCGTAGAGTGCTGCTCGGATCAAGGCAAGTTACACCACTTGTTCATAATTTTGTCCCAGTTTTGATTCTATGCATGTGATCTTCAAAATTCTGTAGTATGCATGTATAGGATGTTCTAGTAGAATTTTTTTTCCTTAGTATTATTTTGCAAGTGCGATGATTTTTGTAGTATGCCATGAGTAGCTCTATACTTAGGATTATCCCTCCTAATAGGTTACCCCTGTTTTTGCTAAGTATTGCTTGCTATGCTATATATACAAAGTATCGTTGGGGGGTTCGAAAGACAAACAATTTTCTAAGTATAAAGGCTCTCTAGAGCAAACTTTCCTTCTCAAATCCACTTCAAAATAAAACTAAGTTTTTTCTGGGCGGAATGGTTTTCCGGTCAACGAGTGAGATTTTGGTGGAGGACGGCCGCCCAGGGATCAAAGAAGTCCGCCATGTTTCAGAATTCAGAAGCTTCTAGTGCAACCACAATACATTATGGGCTCTGTCTTGGCCTAGTACTTAGTGGGAAACCTCACCTGGGTACCAACATTTGGAGGTTATTGGCACGGTTGGATCCGGAAGGTAGAGGGGATACTAAGGGAAAGCCTCGCCATGGTCTTGTTTGTAAAAAGGACTTGATCGTGGATTGTGGGTAAAGTGCACAAACTCTCGAGAGTATTACAATCTGATCGATCAGCCGTGTTCACGGAAACAGAACAACATTGAGCATCTGAAGGATGGAGCCTCTGAAGGATCTTCCTCTCTTTTTTTTAAACAAAAGTTTTTAAAACCCCATGGCGTGAGTAATATCGCCAATGGGTGGGAATTTGGGAACTTGGTGTGTAATATCCAAGTGTCGCTTGGTGCGTAATATCCAAGTGTTGGGTTGTTGGACACTTGGTGCGTAATATCCTCGTGTGCCACTCGACCCTATTTTATCTAAGCGAATGTTTACAAAGTAGGGGAAAATCTTCTCTTCTTCTCTCTACTTAAGAAAACTAGCTTTGAGCAAATGAACTCTACAGCCTAAACTAGCCTTGCATGTAGAGATAGTCTTTTCTCTCCTTGGTGTAATTTTCCAATACATTCAAAGTATTGACCCAACTTGTTGGCTGCACGTTTTATGTGCAGAATCCGAAGATTGAAAGGTGCGTAGGGATCGCGAGTCTACACTCAACAAGCCTGGGGCGTTGATGGACTCAAGCTGCTTTTATGTTTCCTCTGTTATTTGAGCTAGCCTTATGCTAAGCAAATTTGTAATAAATTTATACTCTGGATTCTCCGTGTAATAAAGACTTTGTGTTTTACATGATATTTCATCGACTGTGAGTGCTAGCTATTGATCCAGGGACTAGCATGTTAATCACAGGGACTTAGGATCTTACTTGATCCGAGGTCACTACATACTTCTACCACCATCCATGAGAGTTTTAGAGAACTCATAGCCATCAATAAGAGGATTGATGACCAGAGGGTATTTTCTCTGACAATGTGTTTTCCTCGGGTGATCTGAGCGATCAAAGGTGATGGTTACATCCGACCAATCTAGAAATTGGGGAACAGCCGGAACCATGGCATTGAGCTCATGGAGAACCGCCTTCTTGGCCTTAGACGGTTGATATCCAAGGAAGCAGACGTATGCGTCTTTCTTTGTGGGATAATCCTTCTTTCCATCCGACTTGGGTTGTGCGGCGTCCGCTTCTTCCATGTCGGAATCTTCCTTGGGTTCCTTGCCTTTCTTGGAATTTTTCTTTCCTTTTTGTCGCTTGGCCCTGTAGCCAGCGGATTTGTCTTTTTTGATGTCGTCATTGAAACTACACTCGGCATTTGTGTGGGTAGATCCTCCGTTACTATCGAAGTGGTGGACACGGGGATTATTGCCAATGTCAACCCAGGTATAGGTTCTTCTAGGTTGTTGCTCTCCTCTGCCCTGGATTCAGGAAGTTTCGCGGCCTCGACCCCGGACACCTCCGCGCCCTCATCGTCCTCCGGATCTGAACGTTGCGTTGACAGCTATGTTGTCCGGAGTCGGTTTATCTTCCGAGGTGTTTTTGCACTTCTGAGTTTTTTGTTTTGGCTGTTTGGCCGCATTGGGGTTGGCCAAAATATTTTGCAGCCCTTCTGAATCATCATCGGTGTCTGCATTCTTGCTCGCCATTTCTATCATCTCTCCCAAATCTGTGACATGGTCACACTTCAGTCTGTGACACAAAAGTCCGACTGGGAGTCTTGCAATGAAAGCTGCAATCGCAGTTTGCTCATTTACTCCCTCACATGAGTTTTTCATGTCGATCCAGCATCTGAGGTAATCCCGGCAAGTTTCTCCGGGTCTTTGTGTGCAACGCTACAAATCTCCAACTGTGTAGGGCCTCATGTATGTTCTCTCAAAGTTTGAAAAGAACGCACTTTGCATATCATACCAGTTATGAATTGAACTCTCTGGTAGTTCATTGAGCCATGATCGAGCCGTCTTCCTCAGCATAAGCGGGATATATTGGACTGCGACTAGGCTATTTCTTCCTTTGGCAATGCATCAAGCCTACAAAAATTCCTAGAGCCAAGTATCTGGCCAATCCGCGCCGTCGTAGGGTTGGATGTGTTTGGCAATACCAAAGTCAACCGGAAATTTTTTCTGACAGATGCGTGGGCCAAAGAATTTGGGTCCCATGTACACATCTTCTTCCTCGTACCACCGCGCTTCTATGTTTGATTCAATGCGGTGGAGAGCGTCGTTTGGCGAGAGAGATATGCGCCTTGAAGCCTCGCGGCTTCTACGCGGCATAGTCAGATTTCTGCTTCTCCTCTCACCATTGCCACCTACGCCCCTGTGAATTTCATGGCTGCGATAACATCCTTCATGGTCGCTGCCTAGAGGCGATGGTGGCCCTGGTGGATTTTTTTTGGATGGGTTACACGATGGTGGTCGACCCTCATTATGTTGACTCCAAGGTTGGTTTCTTCGGGCTCCGTCCCTACTTGATTCAGGACGATCCGGATCATCTCTTCGTCCGGCGTTACCAGCCAGACGGCTTGGTGGTGGCATTCTTAGCCGATCCTGTTCTTGCTGGCGACACACTTCCGGGTCTTCTCTATAGCGGTTGTTTTGCCGATGATGGCCCTGATGAAGTACCATTGCCCTGATGGCATCTTTGGACGCAGCCGTAATAACTCTTGCCCAGTCATGTGCGGGCCTACGATGATGACCATTTGATCCGGTCCTTGAATTTTCTTCTTCACCCCGGGGACGATAACGTTGATCTGTATCCCTGCGGGGTCTCTCATCAGCGCTTTGGTCCGCATCAGTGTGGCATAATTACGACTTTGAGGCCAGCTTGCCACTGAATGACGCGGCTGTTTTATGCTATTTTAACCCTTTGTCTAGGAATGCAATGCATTGCCGGACATGTTCAGGAGACGGAGGATAGCTCGACCTGCTGCAGCATTTTCCAACGGTGTGCTGTAGACTCGGATTTTCTCTCCAGATTTTCCGTTGAATAGATCTCTGTGGATATCCCGGTTCCTATTAGCAAGAACCGGACCTCCCCTTCTCTTTTTTGGTAGTCTCTTAAAATCTGATTGATGTTTAGCAGGATCACTGTCTAACTGCTGTTTAAGCTCGACGATGCACGCAACCTCTTCGATTAAAAACAAGCGGTGTTTTTCTAGGTCCTCAGCCCTTTTCTCTAGCGCATCCGGAGTAAGATCCGAAGCTGTTGGGATTGGTATGGTGAGAGCATCTCTGTAAATTTCACGTGCACCCTTGGTGACAACGTGTCCATCCACGGGAGGGTCGATCGGTGTGGTATTAATCGGATATTCGTCCTGATTATCCATCTCGATATCTTCATCAACTTTTTCTTTTCATTGGTTACTTCGATGTCCGGCTCTACCTGTGTCGGATTCTTGTTGTTCTTCTTCTTCTTTGACCGCCCAGTATCCTTAACATGCATACCGGTGGCAAAGACGGCTTTCGGTCCGGTACCGGGAGATAAACTTCTGTCGGTACTTTCCATAGTAGTTGGCTTCTGGACCTCAGATGAATCTCCGGTGTCCATGTCATCTTGCGAGGTGTAGTCCTCATCCATGCTATCGTACGGACACGGAGGGTCTTCCAGCTCACCTTGCGCTGGTTTGGAGGCGTATTCTTCTTTGCACTCTTCCATCTCTTTCTCGATGTCTCGAAGTTCCTGCGACGTAATTGACTCCTGAGGTGAGCCAGGTAAGTCAGCATTTTCTTCGATTGCGTCGAGTACTGAATCGTTACTGGCTCCAGCATCGACAGAGTCAGATCCAGAGCTCACGTGGTATACGAAATAGTGCTTCTTCTTTATCATATGCTTTAAGAGTACTTTTCTGCTACGACATCGGTAGAGCCGGATCCGTAGCGGATATATTCTTCATCCGTGTATCCAATCTCGACTGGGATATCAGATCTGGTTTTTTCCTCCACCGCTTCTTCCACTACAGGAGTGGGCTGGGTGGGTTCGATTTTTTCCGGGATCTTGAACTTTTCCGCCTCTACGGATAAAGAAGATCCGGATTTTTCTTCTGTTATGGTCATCACCTCGCGGGTGGGTTGGGCGGGTTCAGCGGAACCGAGGTAGATGTCAATCTCGCCGATGGACATGATCATATAGGTTGTCACGGGTTTGCTAGCCGAAATCCAAGTCTCGTCCAGAAGGACGAGAGGGACATCACCATAGACAACACGACCCATGGCGATTGTTTCACCAATTCCTGCACGCACAGATTCCACCTGGAACGAAGCTCCGATAGTCACCCGCCCCACGGTGGGCGCCAACTATCGTCGGATTGTCGACAAGTACGCCATAGGGGGTCCTAATGGCATTGAGAATATGGGGTGTGAGACGTCGGATGTTCCGGATGTGGTGAACACAAGTTTACCCAGGTTCAGATCCGACTGCGGTTATCGGATACTACTCCTGCTAGCAACCCAGTAATATATCGACGAGTGCCGGATGTTAAAAGAGAGGTTCACTTGTGCGAGTTGTGATTGTGGTTATTGCCCTAAAGGCTCCCATAGGGATGGTTTATATAGTCACCAGGACCTAGGGTTACAGGAGAGACCTATCCGGCTATGTTACAGAGTTCGTAACTAGATACAACTTGGACTACAAGTAATACTACAGGCCTAAGTGGGTAACTCTTCTAGGCCTTGTCATAGCCGGAATTGGCTCCTCCTCTTTCTCTGACTGGGCCGCCCGTGAAGCAAAGATCTAACCCGTTGATGGGCCACCCTGGTTAGTGAGTCCTGTGGGTATACCCGGAAAGTATATCCCCAACACCCGACAATTTGTGTGGAAGGCGTGTCATCTCGATTGCGGCGTTGCCATGTTTGAGCGAGTTTCTGGTTGTTGCGATAGTTGCTGCTACGATAGCCGATGTTCCGGTGTCTGTCATCGTGGCGCTCGGCATAGCGAGCCGCGACCATGTCGATTTCTTCGTGATCGTTGTAGACGCACGCTCTTCTCTTTCCTCGGCGATCACATGTGTGGCCGAGATCATCTTCGTCATCCAAACGGTTTCGGTTGACGGCATCCTCGCCGTCCGCCCAACGGTTAGTGATGTCCATTAGGTGGTCGATGGTTTTGGGCTTGATTCGGCCCAGCTCTTCTCTGAGTTTGCGGCGTCTCACACCTCCGTTGAAGGCGTGGATTGCCCTCTCTTCCAAGATGTCCGTGGCAGAGTTCTTGATAACAGACCAGTGCTGCACGTATGAGCGAATCGACTTGTTGGACCGCTGACAACAAGCATGCAGATCTTCGATGGAGTCAGGCCTTTTGCAGGTGCCTTTGAAGTTGCGGATGAAGAAATAGACCAGCTCCTCCCTACTGCGGATGGACCCAGAGGGCAGATTATTTAGCCTGGCCCGGGCTGCGCCCTTCAGCTGCAGATGAAGGCATTGCATGGTTGTGTTCTTGTTTCCACCATGCAATTTGACCGATGAGACGTGGTTGTCTAGCCAGATCTTCGGCTCATGTAGTACGTCGAACTTGGGGTTGTCTGATGGAAGCTTGAAGCCCTTAG
Source organism: Avena sativa (assembly GCA_916181665.1). NCBI lineage: Eukaryota > Viridiplantae > Streptophyta > Magnoliopsida > Poales > Poaceae > Avena > Avena sativa. The sequence continues at coordinate 340,019,131 of OV702281.1, forward strand.
GCATCCGAGATTGTTGTATGGCTCTGCTGAAGCACCTGGCGCCGCATAGCTCCGTGTCCTCATCTTTGGACTCTATGGATCATGCATGTTTTGCGCGTGATCTATCGATCTTGCACTCCGTGAGCTCGTCATGAGCATCATAGTTGCGACTCCTTCGCCGCGGGCTGCGGCGTCACCGCGACAAGTCATGCTCATCCTCTTCGGATGAGGGTGTGCGGCTCATTATGAATTTCACCGTAGACTTTTTATTCGGATCTAGTTTGTCTCTCTGAGTAGTGCGTCTCCCACGAGTCCAAGTCCTGCAATCACATATTTATGGATCGTGTGCCGGGGGTCCCCGGCTGGTAGCGGGTTTGCTGCCAGGTATGTGGTGGCTGCCATGACCGCAATTTGCGGTGTCTTGGGAAAGATGTTTCCCTGCGAGTCCATCAATATGAAGGACAGGTCGAGTGCCTTGCTGGCCTCGTGTCTTGCGGCAAGGTCCATGCGCTCCAGCCGGGAGCGGTGCTGATGGCCGTCATAGCCTTTCAAGGATGATCCACCGGCGGAGGAGAGCGCGGCTCGTCGCATGCTTGATTCGTCGGCAGCTCGCCTGCGCTGTTTGAGCTCCTTATGCTGCTCGACCTGCCAATTATGCTCCTTTATGAGGAGCCAGTGATAGCCCATCAGCATATCGCGAGAGGCATCAGTCTATATCGCGAGAGGCAACAGTCTATATAAACCTCGCCTCTTCACCTATATAAAACCCCTGATGCCAAAACCCTAAGCACTCGATCAGATCTCCACGAAATAGTATGTAGCCGCCGCCACCATCGTACCTAGATCGGGGGAACTGAAGCTCTTCCCGGCACCCTGCCGGAGGGGAGAGATCATCCCGGAGGATATACAACCATCTAGCTACTACATGGACCTGTAGTCCAAGGTGGAACTACTCACGCTTCATACCGGAGGCTGGCATGATGAAGAACAAGGCCTTAGGGATGATCTCCCCTCCGGAAGAGTGCCGGGAAGATCTTCAGATCCCTTCCCCCCCCCTGATCTAGGGACGATGGTGGCGGCGGCTACAGACAGTTTCGTGGAATATTGATCGGGTGCTTAGGGTTTAGGCATCAGGGGCTTCTTATAGGCGAAGAGGCAAGGTTGGGAGGCGGCCAGGGGGCCTACTCCCTGCCCAGGCGCGACCTAGGGTCGGCCCGCGCCTCAGGGGTGTGGCCGCCCTGTGGCGCCCCTCCATCTCTCCTTTGGACTTCGTGTTCTCCTTGGTGAAATATTGACTTTGGCTTTTGTCCCGTCCAATTCCGAGAATATTGATTTTCCGCCTTTCTGGAACCAAAAAGAGAAGAAAACAAGCAACTGGCACTGTGGAAACTTGTTAATAGGTTAGTACCAGAAAACATATAAAAACACCTCAAAGTGTGGACAAAGCAAAGCAAAGTAGATACTAAAAAAGCATGGAACATCAAAAATTGTAGATACGTTCCCGACGTATCAAGCATCCCCAAGCTTAACTCATGCTCGTCCTCGAGTAGGTAAGTGATAAAAGAATGATTGTTTAGGTGACATGCACCGTCAAAACCAAGATCAAACCATTTGCAAGCATTGAAAGCTGGGATCAAAGAACTCTAAACATGAGCATGAAAGATGGAGTTCTAACAATAAGACAAAGTAACTATGCATGCAACATGAAAGGCTACAAACAAAGATCATGAATAACATGCATTGAAAAACGTTTGTTTGTTTCACATCAGAAAACATGGCATAGTGGCATTCAGCTTGTACCTCATAGAGTAGCAAATAGATGCATAGGACACCTTCAAAGTTCATAAGAGTGACTAGATACAAATAGCACAAGATCAAGTAATATCAACAATATGCATCAATCAATAAGTTTTGGGACAATGCACATAGAACTAAGAATGGCAACTATGCTCTCTTAACTGGTGCCTAAAGGTAGAAGGTGGAGACTCAATATAATAGTGGAAGAAAGGCCCTTCAAAGGGAAGCAGGGATTTCAAGTTTCAAAAAGAGCTTCCAAATATTATGGTACTTGTTAGCTTTCAGCCCTCATTGCCCCTATCATAAGCATCCTGAAGTGATTAAGGTTAAAGTGAACAAATTATGGAGTATATGCTTGACAAAGTATAAGTTGGCAATCTCATGTCCCTTGAATATGAGGGCCGCACCTCATGCTACTCAACTTTAGTCACCTGTAAGTTCTTATCATAGTAAGTACATGCGTATCATAGACAACCGCCAATGCGGTACCCCTTGCACATGGTACAGTAGCTATCCCATAACCAAAATGACAAGGCAAGGAGACAATGAGCATCTCAGCGATCTTTTTATTTGCTATTTGCATAGGTTTTTATTGAGGATGCTTCACAGATTGCTCATTATGGTGATGCTGCAAGTTTCCACCATGATTAGGCATGGCTTAGGCTAGCGGCCCAGGAGTTTCTCTAACACAAAATACATAACTCCATGGATATACAAACTCCCTTTTTATTTCACACCGACGACATCCATAGACAAAAGAGCATGATATCAACTGTGTACAAAGTACAAGTGCAATGTTGAAAATGTTCCCCATGAAAACATGGTTCTGCTAATTCCAATGTATAAGTGCAAGCATATACAACATAGATGACACAATGGTTCAAGTTTATTAGGGTAAATAAATATAAAGTGTGCAATCAAGTTCGTGAGAGCTTTAATCACTAAGTTTTCACATAACAAAATACTTTTTAATTGGAAGATAGTTGAAAAAAAGAATATACTTGGAATGGTGTAACACACCATGCATAGGAATTTATAGTGGACACTTTGGAATAACTTGGTTTCTTGGGAGTTGGCGGCATGAGTAGAACTTACTCATACAAGTGGAGGCTAGCAAAAGACTGGGAGCGACCAACTAAGAGACCAATAATGGCCATAATCATGCAGAGCGACAAAACATTACTAATCAAAGCATAGAGTGGTACTATAAGTCAAGGACTAAATGATCATAGAGGCTATGGTGACTTGTTCATAATCATAACATGGTGTGAGCATGTGCCAAGTCAACCCAAACAAAGCATCAAAGGATAATACCACAATACTATGCTTTTGCATGCTAAAACAACGCATAATTCTTTCAAGGCACACTAAGCAATCCCAATTGTTTGTAACAAGTCATGCTACAGCAATAATCACTAAGAATAAGTTCAAAACAACACCTAGCATGACATGCTAAAGTCTAAGTCACAGTCAAAGCAAGCTCCTCTTGCACTATCAAGCAAGAACTTTCTACTCACTTTCAACACCAATCAACTTATTTGAAACAACACAGTGAGAATGGGGGTCCCAACTACTTTATTCAAGAAAACTAAACAAACTAAGCGAAGCAAACAAAAATTAAGATGCTCCAAGAACAACACAACACTGCATGAAACAATAAAAACAAAGTGTCTAGGAAGACCTGAGCTTTTTATTGATGAAGAAGGGGATGCCTTGGGCATCCCCAATCTTTGACGCTTGTACCTCTTAGATATTTCTTAGGATGACACCAGGGGTGGCATCCCCAAGCTTGAGCTTTTGTCCATTCTTCATCTCATTACATCATTCTCTCTCTACACCTGAAATTTTTCCTTCATACAAAACTTCACACAATCCTCATTAGCAACATTAGTGTATTCAAAAGATAATAGACCCTTGGTTTTAGCTTTAGAACATCAAAAATGTCACTAAAACACAAGCTACTATAGAAACTCCTTCAAAAAGCTCAATTTCCCAAAAAGAACCCAAAAAGGAATCAATAAGAAGCAAATGCAAATAGTGACAGAAATCTGTCAAAAAATACCAGCAGGCAGATTACGATTTTTTCGAAAACCTTCTGTTGCTCAAATGAAAACATGTTGAACTAATAAAAGATATCTAACATACTGGGGGACTTATTCATAAATTTTCAGCGCAATCCGACTTACCGAGACTCCTCACGAATTTTTATGGTGGAGGACAAAAATCTGTTTCGGGACAGCAACTCCCCAAATCTTACTTCCCTCTCATTAGAGGTCATTCTTGGCACAAAAAGTAAACAAAAAGGATAAGTAGAGGTCATTACTGAAGTAATAACTTCCAAGACTCAAGAAAACTCTTGGGTTATCTCCCAACAAGTACTTTTCTTTAACGCCTTTAAGTTAGGCACAAGAAGCAAGAAATCAAGTATTTTCAAATGAGGAAGCATTAACATCAAACCTTGCTTTCAAAGGAGGAGCAAAAAGCAACTTCTCTTTCCTCATAGGGAAGTGTTCAATACCTTTATTGAATGGAAATTGATATTTAATGGTGCCTTCTTTCATATCAATGATGGCACCAACAGTTCTAAGAAAAGTTCTTCCCAAAGTAATAGGACAGGAAGCATTGTATTCAACATCCAAAACATAGAAATCAACAGGGACATAAGCATTGTTAACCATAATGAGAACATCATTAATACTCCCCATGAGTTTATTCTTAGCATACATTAAGTGGGACATCCAAATAACAATCTTCCAAAGGTAGCAAATCAAGCATTTCATAAATCTTCCTAGGCATAATAGAGACACTAGAACCAAGATCACATGAAACTTTGAGATCAAAGTCATTCACTTGCATATTAATAATGGGTTCCCAACTATATTATACTTCCCTAGGAATAGAAGCTTTGAGTTTTAACTTCTCTTCCTTAATTTTAACAAGAGCATATGTAATGTGTTTGGTGAAAGCAACATGCATATCACTAGCATCAGGACTTCTAGCAAGCTTTTGTAGGAACATAATCACTTCAGAAATATTGCAACCATCAAGATCAAGATCAAAATCAAACTTAGCATCACTAGTAGTAGAATCATTGGGCTTAGGCATTGTAGGAGGAGGAATAGGGACTTCTTGTGGTTTAGTGGTATCCATATTGGTGGGGATGGTGCACACACTATTGTTTCTATCAATTTCAGCTTCCCTTTCCCACTTAGCATGAAGTTGGGCTAACAGTCTAACATTTTCATCAATAGTAACTTGTATGGCATGAGTAGCAGCAAAGGTACTTTCCATGGTTTCAGGTTTAGCAGCCATTTTATTAATCAAAGAGGACTGTGCTTCAAAAAAAGAGGAAATATTTTTCTCTACATTTGAAAGCTTTTCCTCCACAGTCTTGTTGAAAGTGGTTTGTTTACTAATAAAGTCTTTGAGCATGACTTCAAGTTCAGAGGGGTCACTTCTAGCATTGTTGTAGGAGTTTCCATAGGTATTGCCATTATTAGGAGGATAAGGCCTATAATTGTTGTTACTACCAAAATTATTCCTATAGGCATTGTTGTTGAAATTGTTTTTCTAATGAAGTTCACATCAACTTGCTCTTCTTGAGCAACCAAAGAGGCTAAGGGAACATTATTTGGATCTAAAGGAGATTTCCCATTAACAAGCATAGCCATAATAACATCTATCTTATCACTCAAAGAGGAGGTTTCTTCAACAGAATTTACCTTCTTACCATGTGGAGCTCTCTTAGTGTGTCATTCAGAATAATTCACCATCATATTATCAAGGAGTTTTGTTGCAGCACCCAAGGTGATGGTCATAAAGGTACCTCCAGCAGCTGAATCCAACATGTTTCTTGAAGAAAAGTTCAAACCTGCATAAAAAGTCTGGATAATCATCCAAGCAGTAAGTCCATGATTAGTACAATTCTTAACCAAAGATTTCATTCTTTCCCAAGCTTGAGCAACATGTTCATTATCAAGTTGTTTAAATTTCATAATATCACTTCTCATAGATATAATCTTAGTAGGAGGGTAGTACTTTCCAATAAAAGCATCTTTGCACTTAATCCAAGAATCACTACTATTTCTAGGCAAGGGTAGCAACCATTCTTTAGCTTTTCCTCTCAAGGAGAAAGGAAACAACTTGAGCTTAATAATATCTCCATCTACATCCTTATACTTTTGCATCTCACAAAGTTCAACAAAGTTATTGAGATGGGCAGCAGCAGCATCAGAACTAGCACGAGAAAATTGCTCTCTCATCACAAGGTTCAACAAAGCAGGCTTAATTTCATAAAAGGTAGCATCAGGAGCAGGTGGAGAAATAGGAGTGCTAAGGAAATCATTGTTGTTTGTGCTAGTGAAGTCACACAACTTGGTGTTCTCAGCATAGTTCATTTTGGCAAAAGTGGAGCAAGCCAAAAGTAGCAGCAGCTAGAGCAGGAACTCATTTTTTTGTGTTTTTTATAAGATAAAGCAAACCAAACTAAACTATTTTTTTGGAGTTTTTGATAAAATAGGCAAACAAAACTAAGAAAAATAAACTAATCAAACCAAAAACAAAGTAAAGAGAAAGGTTGTGGAGGACTCCCCTTGTGAAGACGTCCTTAGCCTCCCTGGCAACAACGCCAAAAAATCTTGATGGCGCTGCGTCAATGTGGAGCGCTTCGTCGGGAAACCCCAAGAGCAAGGTATGATGCAGCATATCAGCAAGTATTCCCTTAGTAAGAAACAGAGGTTATCGAACCAGTAGGAGGAAGGAAATGTCTCAAAGGTTTTGCAAGCAACATGGAAACCTGCATAACAGAAACTCAATACTTTGCCCCAACTAACAGTGAGGTTGTCAATCTCACCGGTTGCTATAACAAAGTATTAACTGTATGGTGTGGAAGGTGAAAGTGGTTTGCAGCAAGTAAACAGTAACAGTGGAAGATGTATCAATGGTAAAGATTGGACCGGGGTCCATAGTTCACTAGACGTGTTCTCCTTAGATAAACAAACATGGCATGCTGGGTAAACAAATTACAGCACGACAATTGACAAGACTGAGCAAGGCATAACAATGCAATACTAGCCATAAAGATCCTATGAGATTCGATTGGGCAATACAACAAGATACATAGACCGCCATCCAAATGCATCTATGACTAGAAGTCCACCTTTGGGTTATCATCCGAACCCCCTCCAGTATTAAGTTGCAAGCAACAGACAACTACTTTAAGCAAAGTGTGTAAGGTAAACAATCCACTTGTTTCACGAATAAGAGACTGTTGTTTTCTCCCTAGTGGCAACAGCACATCTACAACCTTAGAGATTTCTGTCACTTTCCTTGATTAAATAGAGGCATGAACCCACTATCGAGCATAAATACCCCCTCTTGGAGTCACTAGCAACTACTCGGCCAAGATAGCTACTAACAATGGAGAGCATGCAAGATCACAAACAACACAGACATGATAGAATCAATAAGACAAAACCATTAATCAGTCCTAACATAGTAATCTCAATATCCATCAGATCCCCACAAACACAACATGCATGATTACAAATAGATGAGATCTTGATCATGAACGGAGCTCACAAGATCTAGACATGAAAGAACAAAGGAGGAGATACAACCATCTAGCTACTACATGGACCCGTCGTCCAAGGTGTAACTACTCACGCTTCATACCGAAGGCTGGCATGATGAAGAAGAAGGCCTCTGGGATGATCTCCCCTCGGGCAGGGTGCCGAGAAGAGCTTCAGATCCCCCTGATCTAGGGTCGATGGTGGCAGCGGATACAGACGGTTTCGTGGAATATTGATCGGGTGCTTAGGGTTTAGGCATCGGGAGATTCTTATAGGCGAAGAGACGAGGCTGGGAGGTGGCCAGGGGGCCCACACCCTGCCCAGGCGCGGCCTAGGGTGGGCCCGCGCCTGGGAGGTGCGGCCGCCCTGTGGCGCCCCTTCGTCTCTCCTCTGGACTCCTTGTTCTCCTCAGTGAAATATTGACTTTGGCTTTTGTCCCGTACAATTCCAAGAATATTTCCTTACTAGATTTTCTAGAACCAAAAATAGCAGAAAACAGGGAACTGGCACTGTGGCAACTTGTTAATAGGTTAGTACCAGAAAACATATCAAAAGCACCTCAAAGTGTGGACAAAGCAAAGCAAAGTAGATACTAAACAAGCATGGAACATCAAAAATTATAGATACGTTTCCGACGTATCAACCTATTGCTCCACCTGCTCCTGATGCTACCTTTTATGAAATTAAGCCTGCTTTGTTGAATCTTGTGATGAAAGAGCAATTTTCTGGTGCTAGTTCTGATGATGCTGCTGCCCACCTTAATAACTTTGTTGAACTTTGTGAGATGCAAAAATATAAGGCTGTAGATGGAGATATTATTAATCTCAAATTGTTTCCTTTCTCCTTGAGAGGAAAAGCTAAAGAATGGTTGCTATCCTTGCCTAGAAATAGTATTGATTCTTGGATTAAGTGCCAAGATGCTTTTATTGGAAAATACCATCCTCCTGCTAAGATTATATCTATGAGAAGTGAAATAATGAAATTTAAACAACTTGATAATGAACATGTTTATCAATCTTGGGAAAGAATGAAATCTTTGGTAAAGAATTGTCCCACTCATGGACTGACTGCTTGGATGATTATCCAGACTTTTTATGCAGGGTTAAACTTCTCTTCAAGAAATCGGTTGGATTCTGCTGGTGGAGGTACCTTTATGACCATTACCTTGGGTGCTGCAACAAAGCTCCTTGATAATATGATGGTTAATTATTCTAAATGGCACACTGAGAGAGCTCCACATGGTAAGAAGGTAAATTCTGTTGAAGAAACCTCCTCCTTGAGTGATAAAATTGATGTTATCATGGCTATGCTTGTTAATGGAAAAGATCATATTGATCCGAATAATGTTCCTTTAGCCTCTTTGGCTGCTCAAGAAGAGCAAGTTGATGTGAACTTCATTAGAAATAACAATTTCAACAACAATGCCTATAGGAATAATTTTGGTAATAATAATTATAGGCCTTATCCTCCTAATAATGGCAATACTTATGGAAATTCCTACAACAATACTAGAAGTCCTCCCTCTAAACTTGAAGTCATGCTTAAAGACTTTATTAGTAAACAAACTACTTTCAACAAAACTATGGAGGAAAATCTATTGAATGTTGAGAAAAATATTTCATCTTTGTCTGAAGCACAATCCTCTTTGATTAATAAAATGACTGCTAAACCTGAAACTTTGGAAAGTACCTTTGCTGGTACTCATGCCATACAAGTTACTATTGATGAAAATGTTAGACTATTAGCTAAATTACATGCTAAGTGGGAAAGAGAAGCTGAAGTTGCTAGAAACAATAGTGTTTGTACTATTACCACCACCAATATGGATGCTAGCAAACCACAGCAAGTCCCCATTCCTCCGACAACAATGCCTAAACCCAATAAGTCTCCTACTTGTGATGCTAAGTTTGATTTTGATCTTGATGGTTGCAATATCTCTGAAGTGATTATGTTCCTACAAAAGCTTGCTAGAAGTCCTACTGCTAGTGCTATGAATATGGCTTTCACAAAACACATTACAGATGCTCTCATTAAAATTAAGGAAGAAAAATTGAACACAAAGCTTCTATTCCTAGGAAAGTAGAAGATAGTTGGGAACCCGTCATTAATATGCAAGTGAATGACTTTGATCTCAAAGCTTCATGTGACCTTGGTTCTAGTGTCTCTATTATGCCTAGAAAGATTTATGAAATGCTTGATTTGCCACCTTTGAAAGATTGCTATTTAGATGTCCCACTTGATGATAATGCTAAGAAGAAACTTATGGGGAATGTTAATTATGTTACTATTATGGTTAACAATGCCTATGTCCCTGTTGATTTCTATGTTTTTGATATTGAATGCAATGCTTCTTGTCATATTACTTTGGGAAGACCTTTTCTTAGAACTGTTGGTGCCATCATTGATATGAAAGAAGGCACCCTTAAATATCAATTTCCATTCAAGAAAGGTATTGAACACTTACCTATGAGTAGAGAGAAGTTACCTTTTGCTCCTCCTTTTAAAGAAAAATTTGATGTTAATGCTTCTTCATTTGAAAATTCTTGCTTCTTGCTTCTTGTGCCTAACTTAAAGGCTTTAAAGAAAAGTACTTTTTGGGAGATAACCCAATAGTTTTCTTGAGTATTGGAAGTTATTACTTCTGTAATAACCTCTCTTATAATTTTTATTTGATTTTTGTTCCAATAATAACCTCTAATGAGAGGGAAGTAAGATTTCGGGAATTGTTGTCCCGAAACAGATTTTTGTTCTTCACTGTAAAAAATTCCTGAAAAATCTGTGTAAGTCGGATTGAGCTGTAATTTTCTGAATAAATCCCCCAGGTTGTGAGCGAACTTTCGTTAGTTTAACACTTTTTGATTTGGGGAACAGAAGGTATTCTACAAAATCGGTTTTTACCTGCTGGTCTATTTTTACAGATTTCTGCCATTATTTGCATTTGCCTCTTTATCGATTTCTTTTTGGGTTCTCTTTGGTGAATTGAGATTTTTGAGGGAATTTCTTCATTATCTTGTGTCTTTAATGAAATTTTTTCTATTTTGAAACTAAACCCAAAGGTTTATTACTTTTTAATGCACTAATGTTGCTAATGAAGATTGTGTGAAGTTTTGTATGAAGGAAAAATTTTAGGTGTAAGGGAAGAATGATGTAATGAGATGAAGAATGGACAAAAGCTCAAGCTTGGGGATGCCACCCCATGTCACCCCAAGAAATATTCAAGAGGTACAAGTGTCAAAACTTTTCATCAATAAATATCTGAAGTCTTTCTAGACACTTCGTTTTTATTGTTTCATGCACAGTTGTGTTGTTCTTGGATCGTCTTAGTTTTTGTTTTTGGTTTTCGTTTGCTTAGTTTGCTTGAATAAAGTAGTTGGACCCCCGCTTTCGATGTGTTGTTTCAAATAAGTTGATTGGTGTTGGAAAGGAGTAGAAAGTTTCTTGCTTATAGTGATACAAAGGGAGCTTGTTTTGACTGTGGCTTAGACTTTATCATGTCATGCTAGATGTTGCTTTGACCTTATGCTTAGTGATTATTGTTGTAGCATGACTTGTTCCAAACAATTGAGATTGTTTAATGTGCCTTGTAAGAATCATGCGTTGTTTTAGCATACAAACCATAGTATTATGGTATTCTCCTTTGATGCTTTGTTTGGGTTGACTTGGCACATGCTCACACCATGTTATGACTATGAACCAGTCACCTTAGACTCTATTATCATTTAGTTTTGACTTGTGGTACCACTTTATGCTTTAGTTGATAATTTTGTGTCGCTCTACATGATTATGGCCATTATTGCTCTCTTAGTTGGTCTCTTCCAGTCTTCTGCTAGCATCCACCTGTATTGAGTAAGCTCTACCCATGCATCCAACTCCCAAGAAACCAAGTTATGCCAAAGTGTCCACTATAAATTCCTATGCATGGTGTGTTACACCATTCCAAGTATATTCTTGTTTTATCTATCTTCCAAATTAAACTTGTTATGTGGAAATTAGTGATTAAAGCTCTCACAAACTTGATGGCACACTTTATTTTTCTTGCCCCTAATAAAATTGAACCATTGTGTCATTTATGTTGTATATGCTTGCACTTATAAGTTGGGAATTAGCAGAACCATGTTGTCACGGGGAACGCTTTCAAAACCTGTAAATATCTACCCAGTTGATATCATGCTCTTTTGTTTATGGATGTCGGCGGTGTGAAATAAAAGGGGAGCTTGTAAGTCCATGGAGTTATGTATATGTGTTAGAGAAATGCCTGGGCCGCTAGCCTAAGCCATGCCTAATCATGGTGGAAACTTGCAGCATCACCATAGTGAGCAATCTATGAAGCATTCTTCTTATAAAAAAGAAGAAGAGAGAGATAGAAAAGAGGAAAGAAGAGAAAAAAGCACCGTTGTACCATGGTAAATAAGAAGATTGCAGAGATGATCATTTTCTGTTGCCTTGTCATTTTGATATGGGATAGCTCCTGTATCATGGGGCAATGGGTACCCTATTGGCGGTTCTCTATGATACACATATACTTACAATGACAAGAACTTACCGGTGACTAAAGTTGAGTAGCATGAGGAACGACCCTCGTACTCAAGGGACATGAGATTTCCAACTTATACTTTGTCAAGCATATACTCCATATTTTGTTCACTTTAACCTTAATCACTTCAAGATGCTTATGATAGGGGCAATGAGAGCTGAAAGCTAACAAGTACCATAATTTTTGGAAGCTCTTTATGAAACTTGAAATCCCTGCTTCCCTTTGAAGGGCCCTTCTTCCACTTTTATATTGAGTCTCCACCTTCTATCTTTAGGCACCAATTAAGAGAGCATAGTTGTCATTCTTAGTTCTATGTGCATTGTCCCAAAACTTATAGATTGATTCATAATGTTGATATTGCTTGCTCTTGAACTATTGTATCTAGTCACCCTTATGAACTTTGAAGGTGTCCTATGAATTTATGTTTTGCTACTCCATGAGGGACAAGCTGAATGCCACTATGCTATGTGTTCTATATGTGAAACAAACAAACATCTCTCAATGCATTGTTATTCATGAAGTTTGTGTGTACCCTTTCATGTTGCAGCATAGTTACTATGTCTTATTGTTAGAACTTCATCTTTCATGCCCATCTTTAGAGTACTTTGATCCCAGCTTTCAATTCTTGCAAATGGTTTGATCATGATTGTGATGGTTCATGTCACCTCAAAAATTATTATTTTTATCACTTACCTACTCGAGGACGAGCGGGAGTTAAGCTTGGGGATGCTCGATACGTCATAAGCGTATCTATAATTTTTGATGTTCCATGCTTGTTTAGTATCCACTTTGCTATGCTTTGTCTACACTTTGAGGTATTTTTATAAATTTTCTGGGACTAACCTATTAACAAGATCCCACAGTGCTGGTTGCTTGTTTTCTACTGTTTTTGTTTTCAGAAAAGCTGGTAAGGAAATATTCTCGGAATTGGACGGGACAAAAGCCAAAGTCAATATTTCACCGAGGAGAACACAGAGACCGAAGGGCGACCGAAGGGGAGCCACAGGGTGGCCACCCCCCCCACACACACACACACACGCGCGCGCGCGCGTGTGGGCCCACCCTAGGTCGCGCCTGGGAAGGGTGTGGGCCCCCTGGCCGCCCTCCTTCCTCGCCTCTTCGCCTATATGAACCCCCTGATGCCAAAACCCTAAGCACCCGATCAGATCTCCATGAAACAGTCTGTAGCTACCGCCACCATCGTCCCTAGATCGAGGGATCTGAAGCTCATCCCGGCACCCTGCCGGAGGGAGAGATCATCCCGGAGGCCTTCTTCATCACCATGACAGCCTCCGGTATGATGTGTGGGTAGTTCACCCTTGGACTATGGGTCCATACAGTAGCTAGATGGTTGTTTCTCCTCCTTTGTGATGTCATGTTTAGATCTTGTGAGCACCGTTCATGATCAAGATCATATATTTTTAATCATGCATGTTGTGTTTGCGGGGATCCGATTTATACTGAGATTACTATGTCAGATTGATTATTGATTCTATCATCCTCTCTCTCTCCCTCCCGACTGCGTGTAGGAGAAGCCCTGCTGCAGAAACTCTCCACCGCTTGCACCGCGCCGTCGCGTTGTAGATCCAATCCATCTCTCCACCCCACTTGCTGGACCGAGGAAGAAGGAGACGTCGAGGTGCCGCACGTGTGCATCTCTCGGAGGCATCGCCACTTGCGGTGTTAGATCGGATCGGATCGGATCGCTAGGAGGAGAAGCGAGTATGACTACATCACCCACTTTCCGTTGAACGTTCCGCTGTGCGAATCTTCAAGGGTATGAAGATCTCATCTATTCCCCTCGTTGTTTGCATCTCCTAGATTAGATCTTGGCTTTCCCCGTTCGCATCCGTAGAAAATTTTGATTTACTATGCTGCGAAACCCTTCAGTGGTATCAGAGCTAGATCTATGCGTAGATGTGTTTCACGAGTAGAACGCAACATGGTTGTTGCGGGCGTTGATGTTTTCTGTTGCAAGCCTCTTGTTTGTGTACTTCTTATGACGCGGGATAGTGAGATCGAAGCGGTCCAGGCCAACCTTACGCGACCTCGTTCGCGAGACCGGCTCCGCACTTGACGTGTGGCTTGTTCCACACATGCGGCTGGTGGGTGCCAGTTTCTCTCACTGTAGTTGTCATGGGATTTACACCGGAGTTTGGCAACCATAATATCACCGATGTGGTTTTCCGTAGGTAAGAATCGTTCTTAGCTTGCTACTCCCATAAGCCACGTAAAACATGCAACAACAAAGTAGAGGCGTCTAACTTGTTTTTGCAGGGAGTGTTTTCTGTGATATGGTATGGCCCAAGATGTGATGTGTATGTTGTATGCAATGATCATGTTTTGTAATGTTTCACGACTTGCATGTCGATGAGTACACAACCGGCAGGAGCCATATGGTTGTCTTTATAATTGTGTATGACCTGTGTGTCAACTTCTTATACGCCATGTAATAGCTTTACTTTATCGCTAAGTAGTTAGCAATAGTTGTAGTTGCTATTCGTGGTGGAGGCAATCATGGTGGAGTGATTGAGATCATGCCGGCACGCACAAGATGGAGATCATTGCGCGAAGATTGGCTATACCATGTCACATAAAGTTATATGCATGTGATGTTTATCCTTTTATGTATCTTATTATGCTTAGATCGCGACGGTAGCATTATAAGATGATTCCTCACTTAAAGATCAAGATAAAACTGTGTTCTCCCCATGTATGCACCGTTGCGAAAGTTCATCGTGTCCAAGCATCACGTGATGATCGGGTGCTATAGACTCTACGTTCACATACAACGGGTGCAAGCCAGTTTTGCACACGCGGAAATACTTGGGTTTGACTTGACGAGCCTAGCATGTACAGACATGGCCTCGGAACACATGAACCAAAAGGTTAAGCATGAGTCATATGAATGATATGATCGACACTTCGTTGTCCACCATTGAAGCCACATCTCTTCTCGTGAAGATCGGATTAGGTGTGGTGAATTTGGATCATGTTCACTAAGCAACTTGAGGGATGTTGAATTTAGTGGGAGTTCATCTAGTAATTTGATTAAGTTGAACTAGTTATCATGAACATAGTCTAATTTGTACTTGCAAATATTGAAGATCAAATGGCTAAGTCCAACTTCAACTTCAATGTTTTCGCTGAGAAAGAAAAGCTTAAGAACAATGGGTCTAACTTCACCAACTGGTTCTGCAATCTGAGAATCATTCTCTCTGGCGGACAAAAGGACTATTTCCTTGAGAATGCGCTAGGTGGCGCCCCTGCTGTAGATGCGCCGGCTGATGAGAAAGCTGTTTATCAGTCGCGCAAAGATGATTATGGTGTGATTAAGAGCACCATGTTGTTTGCTATGGAATCGGACCTTCAAAATCGTTTTGAAGATTATCCCGGGCCCTTTGAGATTCTTGAGGAGCTGAAAACTATGTTTCAGACTCAGGCCCGTTCTGAGAGATATGAGATCTCTGAGAAATTCTTTAACTGCAAGATGGAGGAAGGGAGTTCCGTTAGTGAGAACGCCATAAAGATGTCGGGCTACACTCAACGCCTTGAGCTACTGGACTGCAAGATTCCAGAGGAGCTCAAGATTGACAGGGTTCTGCAATCACTCCCTCCCAGCTACAAAAGTTTTGTAGTGACTCATAATCAGATTGGTTCCACTAATACGATCACCGAGCTCTTCGCTAAGCTGAAGGCTGCGGAGGTGGACATCAAAAAGGATAATCATGTGTTGATGGTCAACAAGCCCCCCCCCCCCCAGCTTTAAGAAAGGTAAGGGTGCAAAGAAGCCCTTCAAGAAATGCGGCGGCAAGCGTGTTACCCTTGCTGAGAAGAAGCTCAAGTCTGGACCTAAGCCGGACACTGAGTGCTTCTATTGCAAGGACAAGGGTCACTGGAAGCGCAACTGTCCGAAGTACTTAGCGGAGAAGAAGGCTGGCACCATCAAAGGTATATTTGATATACATTTTATTGATGTTTTCCTTACTAGCCCTCGTTGTAGTGCCTGGGTATTTGATACTGGTTTAGTTGCTAATATTTGTAACTCGAAACAGGAGCTACGAAATAGACGGCGGCTTGCGAGGGATGAGGTGACGATGCGCGTTGGCAACGGATCAAGAGTTGATGTGATGGCCGTCGGCACGCTCTCCTTAGTTTTACCTTCGGGATTAGTTTTAAACCTCAATAAGTGTTATTATGTGCCTGCGTTGAGCATGAACATCATATCTGGATCGTGTTTATTGCAAGACGGTTATTCATTTAAATCTGAGAATAATGGTTGTTCTATTTATATGAGTAACAACTTTTATGGTCATGCACCTGCTATGAATGGTTTATTTCTTCTGAATCTCGAAAGGGATGAAACACACATCCATAACATTGAGGCTAAGAGATACGAAGTAGATAGTGATAATACTACTTATTTGTGGCACTGCCGTCTAGGTCATATTGGTGTAAAGTGCATGAAGAAACTCCATTCTGATGGACTTTTGGAGTCTCTTGATTTTGAATCATTTGACACATGCGAACCATGCCTCATGGGCAAGATGATCAAAACCCCGTTCTCCGGTATGATGGAGCGAGCAACGGACTTGTTGGAAATCATACATACCGATGTATGCGGACCGATGAGTGTTTCGACGCGCGGTGGATATCGCTATTTTCTCAATTTGACCGATGACTTAAGTAGATATGGGTATATCTATTTAATGAAACATAAATCTAAAACATTTGAAAAGTTCAAGGAATTTCAGAATGAAGTGGAGAACCATCGTAACAGAAAAATTAAGTTTCTACGATCCGATCGTGGAGGTGAATATTTGAGTTATGATTTTCTCACGCATCTTAAAGCAAGCGGAATCGTTTCGCAACTCACCCACCCGGAACACCACAGCGCAATGGTGTGTCTAAACGCCGGAATCGAACTCTATTAGATATGGTCCGATCAATGATGTCTCTTACTGATTTGCCGTTATCATTTTGGGGTTATGCATTAGAAACCGCTGCATTCACTTTAAATAGGGCACCATCTAAATCCGTTGAGACGACACCGTATGAACTGTGCTTTGGTGCTAAACCTAAGTTGTCGTTTCTTAAAGTTTGGGGATGCGAAGCTTACGTCAAGAAGTTGATGCCGGACGAGCTCGAACCCAAAGCGAAGAAATGTGTCTTCATAGGATACCCTAAGGAAACTATTGGGTATACCTTCTATCACAGAACCGAAGGCAAAGCGTTTGTCGCAAAGAACGGGTCCTTTCTTGAGAAGGAGTTTCTCTCGAAAGAAGTGAGTGGGAGGAAAGTAGAGCTAGACGAGGTTGTTGAACCTTCTCTTGAGTTGGAGAGTAGCGCAGCGCCTGAAATTGTTCCAGTGCTGCCTGCACCAACAATAGAGGAATCTAATGACAAGGATCATGAAGCTTCGGACAATGCTACTACTAAACGCCGCAGGTCGACAAGGTCGCTTTCCCCTCCTGAGTGGTACGGCAACCCTGTCTTAACTGTCTTGTTAGTAGATGACAGTGAACCTTCGAACTATGAGGAAGCGATGATGAGCCCAGACTCTGAGAAATGGCTAGAAGCCATGAAATCCGAATTGGGATCCATGAGATAAAACCAAGTATGGACTTTGGTGGACCCTCCTAGCGACCGAAAGGCCGTCGAGTGCAAATGCATCTTCAAGAAGAAAACGGACGCGGATGGTAATGTTACCATCTATAAAGCACGGCTTGTCGTGAAAGGTTTTCGACAAGTTCAAGGTGTTGACTACGATGAGACTTTCTCTCCCGTAGTGATGTTTAAGTCCATTCGGATTTTATTAGCAATTGCTGCATTTCATGATTATGAAATATGGCAGATGGATGTCAAGACTGCGTTCCTCAATGGCAACATTGATGAAGAGTTGTATATGATGCAACCCGAAGGTTTTGTAGATCCTAAGGATGCTGATAAAGTGTGCAAACTTCAGCGTTCCATTTATGGACTAAAGCAAGCATCTCGGAGTTGGAACCTTCGTTTTGATCAAGTGATCAAGAGCTTTGGATTTGTTCCAAATTGCTACGAAGCTTGTATCAACAAGAAAGTGAGTGGGAGCTCAGTGACATTTCTGGTACTATATGTGGATGACATATTGATTGTTGGAAATGACATTAACATGCTTAACGATGTGAAGAGTTATTTGAACAAGTGTTTTTCAATGAAAGACCTAGGGTAAGCTGCTTATATATTGGGCATCAAAATCTATAGAGATAGACAAAGACGCCTGATAGCTTTAAGCTAGAGTACATACCTAGACAAAGTTCTGAAAAGGTTCAGAATGGATAAGGCAAAGAAAGGTTCAGTGCCTATGTTGTCAGGTAAGATATTGAGCAAGGCTCAGTGTCCAGCTACGGTAAATGATAGAGAAGCTATGAGCAAAGTGCCTTATGCCTCGGCCATAGGTTCTATCATGTATGCCATGCTGTGTACTAGACCGGATGTGTCCAATGCTCTTAGTTTGACGAGCAGATACCAAAGTGATCCAGGAGTGGAACACTGGACAGCCGTGAAGAACATCCTAAAGTACGTAAATAGGACTAAAGAAATGTTCTTAGTCTATGGAGGTGATGAACAGCTCGTCGTAAAAGGTTACGTCGACGCTAGTTTCGACACCGACAAGGATGATTCTAAATCTCAGACAGGATACGTTTATATTTTGAATGGAGGAGCTGTGAGCTGGAGAAGCTGCAAGCAAAGCGTGATTGCGGGATCTACAGTAGAAGCGGAATACATGGCTGCTGCAGAAGCGTCAAGTGAAGGAGTTTGGATCAGGAACTTCATCACTGAGCTTGGCGTGGTTCCAAGTGCATTGGACCCACTGGAGATATTGTGTGACAACACTGGCGCCATAGCACTCGCTAAGGAACCAAGATATCATCCAAAGACCAAGCATATCAACCGCAAGTTTCATATAATCCGAGATTATATAGCAGATGGAGATCTGAAGATTATCAAAGTACATACAGATCTGAATGTCGCGGATCCATTGACTAAACCTCTTCCACGTGCAAAACATGATTAGCACCTTAGTGCCATGGGTGTTAGATTGTTGCCAGATGTAAACAAGATTATTGACTCTAGTGCAAGTGGGAGACTGTTGGAATTATGCCCTAGAGGCAATAATAAAGATGTTATTATTATAATTCTTGTTCATGATAAAGTTTATATTCCATGCTAGAATTGTATTAAGCGGAAACTTTAATACTTGTGTGGTTTGTGAACAACACCGTGTCCCTAGTACGCCTCTATGGACTAGCTCATTGATTAATGATGGTTAAGATTTCCTAACCATAGACATGAGTTGCCAATTAATAATGAGATCATATCATTGGGAGAATGATATGATGGACAGACCCAAACTAAGCGGAGCAATTAGATCGTGTCATCGTGTTCATCTTTGCGAAGCTTTTCTTATGTCAAATATCGTATTCCTTAGACCATGAGATAATACAACTCCCTGGTATCGGAAGAAAGCTTTGAGGTCATCAAACATCATCCTATGAGAGGGTGATCATAAAGGTGTCTCTCGGGTGATCGGAAAGTACCTGTTGGGTTGTATGTATCGAGATGGGATTTGTCCCTCCCAAGACGGAGAGATATACTTCGGGCCCACTCGGTAATCGATATCAACACCGCTTGCAAGCATGTGGTTAAGGAGTTAATCACAAAGTGATATCGGATTACGGAACGAGTAAAGTACTTGCTGTGAACGAGATTGAACTCGGTATGACGGTACCGACGATCAAATCTCGGGCAAGTAAAATATTGCGAGATGAAGGGAATATATATGGGATTGATTGAATCCTGGCATCGTGGTTCATCCGATATGATCATCGATGAATGTGTGGGAGTCAATATGGGTTTCCAGACCCCGCTGTTGATTATTGATATAAGATCATGTCTACATATTCTCGAACCCGAAGGGTCACACACTTAACGTGTCTCGACGCTAGGATAGATTGGATAATTTGTTTATGAGTTTTTGTTCGGAGTCTTGGATGGGATCCGGAACATCACGAGAGGTTATGGAATGGTCCGGAGAATAAGATTCATATAAGGCAATGCAGTTTTTGGAGTTCGGAATTGTTTCGGGTTAATCGGTATTGTACCAGAAGCTTCTAGAACCTTCCGGAGGGGGACCAACGTGGCCCCACCTGCCGGGAGGGGGCATGGGCCTATGAGGGAGTGCCCTGGCCGCATTGGGCCAGGGGAACAAGGCCCATAGGGCCCAGCCGGCCAAACCTAGGGCAAACCCTAGGAGAGCTTCTAGAAGGGGGGAAACTTGCCCCCCACTCGTCCCTCCTTGGCCGCCGGCCCTAGGGCTTGGGGGAGGGGCAAGGGCTGGCCGCCCACCCCTCTATATAAAGAGGGCTGGGGGCGCACCCCTCCCACACCTCCTCCTCAAGCCATAGCCGCCCTGCTGCCCTCCTCTCTCTCTCCCTCCCGACTGCGTGTAGGCGAAGCCCTGCTGCAGAAACTCTCCACCGCTTGCACCGCGCCGTTGCGTTGTAGATCCAATCCATCTCTCCGCCCCACTTGCTATACCGAGGAAGGAGAAGACGTCGAGGTGCCGCACGTGTGCATCTCTCGGAGACATCGCCACTTGCGGTGTTAGATCGGATCGGATCGCGAGGAGGAGAAGCGAGTACGACTACATCACCCACGTTCCTTCGAACGTTCCGATGTGCGAATCTTCAAGGGTATGAAGATCTCATCTATTCCCCCTCGCTGTTTGCATCTCCTAGATTAGATCTTGGCTTTCCCCGTTCGCATCCGTAGAAAATTTTGATTTACTTTGCTGCGAAACCCTTCAACTTATAGGTGCAGAGGGAGGTCGAGGAGGTGCTTGGGAAGGCTGCACCCCTCCAGGCCCGGCCAGTGGTGGGCCCACGCCTGGGGTGGGTCTGGGCCCCCCAGGCCTCCCCTCTGTCTCTTTTTCTGGCTCCCTGGATCTTCTGGTGAAATATAATTTTCGGCATATTTTCCGGGATTTTTCCTGATAGTTCATTTTCTGCACAAAAACAAGACACCAAGGTAATTCTGCTGAAAACAGCGTCAGTCCATGTTAGTTGTATCCAAATCATACAAGTTTAGAGAAGAAACAATAGCAAAGTGTTCGAGAAAGTAGATACGTTTTGGACGTATCAATATACCCCCAACTACAGTTGGGCGTTATTCAATTAATCAAGAACCAAATACAATATATCAAAAGGAAAATACAATTAATAAAGCAATTGCATTAAGAGGGAAAGAACCAAATGAAAGGATTTAACTGAGTGCGATAAAAGAACTCCCCCCAAGCATAGCTTATTGCTTGTCCTCAAACAAGCAATTCAGTTGAAAACTGAGTGCGATAAAAGAACTTTCACAAACACATTTGTTCATATGATGTAAATATTCTCAGCACAGGAGTAGATGCTTAGACAATTCATAATAAGAAGTATGCAACTAAGTCTACTCAATAGTCATTGAAAGCTATGAGAGAAACAAACTCAATAATAATAAGTAGCATGAAACATAAACATAAGCAACATTGCAATGCTCATAATAAGGTATGATAGAGTGGTATCTCGCTTGCCTTTATTTGAAGAGCACAATATAAATGCCAAGGCACCTCTAAAGTTCACATGAAGACTAGAAGTAAAGATATTAGACATACAAGAATCAAAGTCATGACATAATTAACCAAGTTTTGGAACAAACACAAGAATGACAACTATGCTCTCAAGAAGGTGCTCATAGAATAAGCGGTGACTCAACAAGGTTGTGAAAACGGTTTTGTGAAGGTTTGAAAGGCTTCCCAATGCTGAAAGGAAGGTACCCATTAGCTTTGAGCTCCCATTGCTCCTATCATAGGCATCTTCATGTGGTTAAGCTGAAAGTGAGGTCCACTCTGAATCATATGATTGACAGACCATAGACTAGAAATCCCAAGTCTCTTGAGTACGAGGGTCGCTCCGCATGCTACTCAACTTTGGTCACCTGAAAGTTCTTGTCATTGTAAATACATGCATATCATCGAAAACCGCCAACGGGTTACCCCTTGCACATGGTACAGGAGCTTTCCCATAACCAAAATGACAAGGCAATCAGACAATGAGCATCCCAGCAATCTTTTTATTTACCATATGCATAGCTTTTTATTGAGGATGCTTCATAGATGCTCATTATGGTGATGCTACAAGTTTCCACCATGATTAAGCATGGCTTAGGCTAGCGGCCCAGGCTTTTCTCTAACACAATGTATAAACTCCATGAACTCACAACCTCCCCTTTTATTTCACATCGTCGACATCCGTAAACAAAAGAGCAAGGAATCAACTGGATGATATATCCAAAAAGTGTGGAAAGCGTTCCCCGTGATAGCACTGTTCTGCTGACTCCTAGTATATAATTAGCAAGCATATAACTTTCATGGACTAGTCACAATGGTTCAGGTCTATTAAGCGCAAGGAATAAAGTGTGGCATCAAGTTCGTGAGAGCTTTACTAACTAATTTTCTCAAAAAAGACAAACATTTTATTTTGGAAGAAAACACGGCATATGGAATATGCGCTTAAATAACAAATGATGCTAATAGGTAGGTATGGTGGACACAGCTGGCAATAATGGTTTTGGGGAGTTGGAAACACAAGTAGAGCACGTGCTCAATGAAGGGTTTCGCAGCATAGTCAATCAAAAAAATTCTACGGATGCGAACGGGAAAGCCAAGATCTAATCTAGGAGATGCAAACAATGAGAGGGAATAGATGATATCTTCATACCCTTGAAGATTCGCACAGCGGAACGTTTGTCGGAACGTGGGAGATGTAGTCGTACTCGCTTCTCCTCCTCGCGATCTGATCCGATCTAACACCGCAAGTGGCGATGCCTCCGAGAGATGCACACGTGCGACACCTCGACGTCTCCTCTTTCCTCGGTCCAGCAAGTATGGTGGAGAGACGGATTGGATCTACAACGCGGCGGCGCGGTGCAAGTGGTGGAGAGTTTCTGCAGCAGGGCTTCGCCTACGTGCAGTCGGGAGGGAGAGAGAGAGGAGGGCAGCAAGGCGGCTAGGGCTTGAGGAGGAGGTGTGGGAGGGGGTGCGCCCCCAGCCCTCTTTATATAGAGGGGTGGGCGGCCAGCCCTTGCCCCTCCCCCAAGCCCTAGGGCCGGCGGCCAAGGAGGAAGGAGTGGGGGGCAAGTTCCCCCCCCCCCCCCTTCTAGAAGCTCTCCTAGGGTTTTGCCCTAGGTTGGCCGGCTGGGCCCTATGGGGCCTTGTGCCTCTGGCCCAATGCGGCCAGGGCACTCCCTCATAGGCCCATGCACCCTCCCGGCAGGTGGGGCCATGTTGGTCCCCCTCCGGAAGGTTCTAGAAGCTTCCGGTACAATACCGATTAACCCGAAACAATTCCGAACTCCAAAAACTGCATTTCCTTATATGAATCTTATTCTCCGGACCATCCCGGAACCTCCCGTGATGCCCCGGATCCCATCCGAGACTCCGAACAAAAACTCATAAACCAATTATCCAATCTATCCTAGTGTCGAGACACGTTAAGTGTGTGACCCTTCGGGTTCGAGAACATGCAGACATGATCTTCTATCAATAATCAACATTGGGGTCTGGAAACCCATATTGACTCCCACACATTCATCGATGATCATATCGGATGAACCACGATGCCAGGATTCAGTCAATCCCATATATATATTCCCTTCGTCTCGCGATATTTTACTTGCTCGAGATTTGATCGTCGGTACCGTCATACCTAGTTCAATCTCGTTCACAGCAAGCACTTTACTCGTTCCGTAATCCGATATCACTTTGTGATTAACTCCTTAACCACATGCTTGCAAGCGGTGTTGACATCGATTACCGAGTGGGCCTGAAGTATATCTCTCCGACTTGGGAGGGACAAATCCCATCTCGATACATACAACCTAACAGGTACTTTCCGATCACCTGAGAGACACCTTTATGATCACCCTCTCATAGGATGACGTTTGATGACCTCAAATATTTCTTACGATATCAGGGAGTTGTATTATCTCATGGTCTAAGGAATACAATATTTGACATAAGAAAAGCTTCGCAAAGATGAACACGATGACACGATCTAATTGCTTCGCTTAGTTTGGGTCTGTCCATCATATCATTCTCCCAATGATATGATCTCATTATTAATCGACAACTCATGTCCATGGTTAGGAAACCTTAACCATCATTAATCAATGAGCTAGTCCATAGAGGCATACTGGGGACACGGTGTTGTTCATAAACCACACAAATATTAAAGTTTCCGCTTAATACAATTCTAGCATGGAATATAAACTTTATCATGAACAAGAATTATAATAATAACATCTTTATTATTGCCTCTAGGGCATAATTCCAACAATCTCCCACTTGCACTAGAGTCAATAATCTTGTTTACATTTGGCAACAATCTCACACCCATGGCACTAAGGTGCTGATCATGTTTTACACGTGGAAGAGGTTTAGTCAATGGATCTGCGACATTCAGATCTGTATGTACTTTGCTAATCTTCAGATCTCCATCTGCTATATAATCTCGGATTATATGAAACTTGCGGTTGATATGCTTGGTCTTTGGATGATATCTTGGTTGCTTAGCGAGTGATATGGCGCCAGTGTTGTCACACAATATCTCCAGTGGGTCCAATGCACTTGGAACCACGCCAAGCTCAGTGATGAAGTTCCTGATCCAAACTCCTTCACTTGACGCTTCTGCAGCAGCCATGTATTCCGCTTCTACTGTAGATCCCGCGATCATGCTTTGCTTGCAGCTTCTCCAGCTCACAGCTCCTCCATTCAAAATATAAATGTATCCTGTCTGAGATTTAGAATCATCCTTGTCGGTGTCGAAGCTAGCGTCGACGTAACCTTTTACGATGATTTGTTCATCACCTCCATAGAGTAAGAAAATTTCTTTAGTCCTATTTAGGTACTTTAGGATGTTCTTCACGGCTGTCCAGTGTCCACTCCTGGATCACTTTGGTACCTGCTCGTCAAACTAAGAGCATTGGACACATCCGGTCTAGTACACAGCATGGCATACATGATAGAACCTATGGCCGAGGCATAAGGCACTTTGCTCATAGCTTCTCTATCATTTACCGTAGCTGGACACTGAGCCTTGCTCAATATCTTACCTGACAACATAGGCACTGAACCTTTCTTTGCCTTATCCATTCTGAACCTTTTCAGAACTTTGTCTAGGTATGTACTCTGGCTTAAAGCTATCAGGCGTCTTTGTCTATCTCTATAGATTTTGATGCCCAATATATAAGCATCTTCACCTAGGTCTTTCATTGAAAAACATTTGTTCAAATAACTCTTCACATCGTTAAGCATGTTAATGTCATTTCCAATAATCAATATGTCATCCACATATAGTACCAGAAATGTCACCGAGCTCCCACTCACTTTCGTGTAGATACAAGCTTCGTAGCAATTTGGAACAAATCCAAAGCTCTTGATCACTTGATCAAAACGAAGGTTCCAACTCCGAGATGCTTGCTTCAGTCCATAAATGGAACGCTGAAGTTTTCACACTTTATCAACATCCTTAGGATCAACAAAACCTTCGGGTTGCATCATATACAACTCTTCATCAATGTTGCCATTGAGGAACGCAGTCTTGACATCCATCTGCCATATTTCATAATCATGAAACGCATCCGAATGGACTTAAACATCGCTACGGGAGAGAAAGTCTCATCATAGTCAACACCTTGAACTTGTCGAAAACCTTTCGCGACAAGCCGTGCTTTATAGACGGTAACATTACCATCTGCGTCCGTTTTCTTCTTGAAAATCCATTTGCACTCAACGACCTTTCGGTCGCTAGGAGGGTCCACCAAAGTTCATACTTGGTTTTCGCTCATGAATCCCAATTCGGATTTCATGGCTTCTAGCCATTTCTCAGAGTCTAGGCTCATCATTGCTTCCTCATAGTTTGTAGGTTCACTGTCTTCTACCAACAAGACAGACAAGACAGGGTTGCCGTACCACTGAGGAGGGGCACGCGACCTTGTCGACCTACGACGTTCAGTAGCAGCATCGTCTGAAGCTTCATGATCCTTGTCATTAGCTTCCTCTATTGTTGGTGCACGCGGCGCTGGAACAATTTCAGGTGCTGCGCTACTCTCCAACTCAAGAGAAGGTTCAACAACCTCGTCTAGCTCTACTTTCCTCCCACTCACTTCTTTCGAGAGAAACTCCTTTTCAAGAAAGGAACCGTTCTTTGTGACAAACACTTTGCCTTCGGTTCTGTGATAGAAGGTATACCCAATAGTTTCCTTAGGGTATCCTATGAAGACGCATTTCTCCGCTTTGGGTTCGATCTTGTCCGGCATCAACTTCTTGACGTAAGCTTCGCATCCCCAAACTTTAAGAAATGACAACTTAGGTTTAGCACCAAACCACAGTTCATACGGTGTCGTCTCAACGGATTTAGATGGTGCCCTATTTAAAGTGAATGCAGCGGTTTCTAATGCATAACCCCAAAATGATAACGGCAAATCAGTAAGAGACATCATCGATCGGACCATATCTAATAGGGTTCGATTCCGGCGTTCAGACACACCATTGCGCTGTGGTGTTCCGGGTGGCGTGAGTTGTGAAACGATTCCGCTTGCTTTAAGATGCGTGAGAAAATCATAACTCAAATATTCACCTCCACGATCGGATCGTAGAAACTTAATTTTTCTATTACGATGGTTCTCCACTTCATTCTAAAATTCCTTGAACTTTTCAAATGTTTCAGATTTATGTTTCATCAAATAGATATACCCATATCTACTTAAGTCATCGGTAAAAGTGAGAAAATAGCGATATCCACCGCGCGTCGAAACACTCATCGGGCCACATACATCGGTATGTATGATTTCCAACAAGTCCGTTGCTCGCTCCATCATACCGGAGAATGGGGTTTTGATCATCTTGCCCATGAGGCATGGTTCGCATGTGTCAAATGATTCAAAATCAATAGACTCCAAAATTCCATCAGAATGGAGTTTCTTCATGCGCTTTACACCAATATGACCTAGACGACAGTGCCACAAATAAGTAGTATTATCACTATCTACTTCGCATCTCTTAGCCTCAATGTTATGGATGTGTGTTTCATCCGTTTCGAGATTCAGAAGAAATAAACCATTCACAGCAGGTGCATGACCATAAAAGATGTTACTCATATAAATAGAACAACCATTATTCTCCGATTTAAATGAATAACCGTCTTGCAATAAACACGATCCAGAAATAATGTTCATGCTCAACGCAGGCACATAATAACACTTATTAAGGTTTAAAACTAATCCCGAAGGTAAAACTAAGGAGAGCGTGCCGACGGCCATCACATCAACTCTTAATCCGTTGCCAATGCGCATCGTCACCTCATCCCTCGCAAGCCGCCGTCTATTCCGTAGCTCCTATTTCGAGTTACAAATATTAGCAACTGAACCAGTATCAAATACCCAGGCACTACAACGAGGGCTAGTAAGGAAAACATCAATAACATGTATATCAAATATACCTTTGATGGTGCCAGCCTTCTTGTCCGCTAAGTACTTCGGACAGTTGCGCTTCCAGTGACCCTTGTCCTTGCAATAGAAGCACTCATTGTCCGGCTTGGGTCCAGACTTGAGCTTCTTCTCAGCAGGGGCAATGTGCTTGCGGCCGCATTTCTTGAAGGGCTTCTTTACACCCTTACCTTTCTTAAAGGTGGGGGGCTTGTTGACCATCAACACATGATTATCCTTTTTGATGTCCACCTCCACAGCCTTCAGCTTTGCGAAGAGCTCGGTGATCGTATCAGTGGAACCAATCTTATTATGAGTCACTACAAAACATTTGTAGCTAGGAGGGAGTGATTGCAGAACCCTGTCAATCTTGAGCTCCTCTGGAATCTTGGAGTCCAGTTGCTCAAGGCGTTGAGTGTAGCCCGACATCTTTATGGCATGCTCACTAAGGGAACTCCCTTCCTCCATCTTGCAGTTAAAGAATTTCTCAGAGATCTCATATCTCTCAGAACGGGCCTGAGTCTGAAACATAGTTTTCAGCTCCTCAAGAATCTCAAAGGGCCCGGGATAGTCTTCAAAACGATTTTGAAGGTCCGATTCCATAGCAAACAACATGGTGCTCTTAATCACACCATAATCATCTTTGCGCGACTGATAGACAGCTTTCTCATCAGCTGGTGCATCTACAGCAGGGGCGTCACCTAGCGCATTCTCAAGGACATAGTCCTTTTGACCGCCAGAGAGAATGATTCTCAGATTGTGGAACCAGTTGGTGAAGTTAGACCCATTGTTTCTAAGCTTTTCTTTCCCAGCGAAAACGTTGAAGTTGAAGTTGGACTTAGCCATTTGATCTACAATATTTGTAAGTACAAATTAGACTATGTTCATGATAACTAGTTCAACTTAATCAAATTACTAGATGAACTCCCACTAAATTCAACATCCCTCAAGTTGTTTAGTGAACACGATCCAAATTCACCACTCCTAATCCGATCTTCACGAGAAGAGATGTGGCTTCAATGGTGGACAACGAAGTGTCGATCATATCATTCATATGACTCATGCTTAACCTTTCGGTTCATGTGTTCCGAGGCCATGTCTGTACATGCTAGGCTCGTCAAGTCAAACCCAAGTATTTCCGCGTGTGCAAAAACTGGCTTGCACCCGTTGTATGTGAACGTAGAGTCTATAGCACCCGATCATCACGTGATGCTTGGACACGACGAACTTTCGCAACGGTGCATACATGGGGAGAACATAGTTTTATCTTGATCTTTAAGTGAGGAATCATCTTATAATGCTACCGTCGCGATCTAAGCATAATAAGATACATAAAAGGATAAACATCACATGCATATAACTTTATGTGACATGGTATAGCCAATCTTCGCGCAATGATCTCCATCTTGTGCGTGCCGGCATGATCTCCATCACTCCACCATGATTTCCTCCACCACGAATAGCAACTACAACTATTGCTAACTACTTAGCGATAAAGTGAAACTATTACATGGCGTATAAGAAGTTGACACACAGGTCATACACTATTATAAAGACAACCATATGGCTCCTGCCGGTTGTGTACTCATCGACATGCAAGTCGTTAAACATTACAAAACATGATCATTGCATACAACATACACATCACATCTTGGGCCATACCATATCACAGAAAACACTCCCTGCAAAAACAAGTTAGACGCCTCTACTTTGTTGTTGCATGTTTTACGTGGCTTATGGGAGTAGCAAGCTAAGAACGATTCTTACCTACGGAAAGCCACAACGGTGATATTATGGTTGCCAAACTCCGGTGTAAATCCCATGACAACTATAGTGAGAGAAACTGGCATCCACCAGCCCCATGTGTGGAACAAGCCACACGTCAAGTGCGGAGCCGGTCTCGCGAACGACGTCGCGTAAAGTTGACCTGGACTGCTTCGATCTCACTATCCCGCGTCATAAGAAGAACACAAACGAGAGGCTTGCAACAGAAAACATTAACGCCCGCAACAACCATGTTGCGTTCTACTCGTGAAACACATCTACGCATAGATCTAGCTCTGATACCACTGAAGGGTTTCGCAGCATAGTAAATAAAAAAATCTACGGATGCGAACAGTAAAGCCAAGAACTAATCTAGGAGATGCAAACAACGAGAGGGAATAGATGAGATCTTCATACCCTTGAAGATTCGCATAGCGGAACGTTCGTCGGAACGTGGGTGATGTAGTCGTACTCGCTTCTCCTCCTCGCGATCCGATTCGATCTAACACCGCAAGTGGCGATGCCTCCGAGAGATGCACACGTGCGGTACCTTGACGTCTCCTCCTTCCTCGGTCCAGCAAGTATGGTGGAGAGACGGATTGGATCTACAACGTGACGGCGCGGTGTAAGTGGTGGAGAGTTTCTGCAGCAGGGCTTCGCCTACGTGCAGTCGGGAGGGAGAGAGAGAGGAGGGCAGCAAGACGGCTAGGGCTTGAGGAGGAGGTGTGGGAGGGGGTGCGCCCCCAGCCCTCTTTATATAGAGGGGTGGGCGGCCAGCCCTTGTTGGAGATATGCCCAAGAGGCAATAATAAAGTGGTTATTATCATATCTTCATGCTTATGATAAATGTTTACATACCATGCTATAATTGTATTAATCGGAAACATTAATACTTGTGTGATTTGTAAACATAAAAGAGTCCCTAGTAAAGCCTCTTGTTAAACTAGATTGTTGGTTAATATATGATCATGGTTTCCTGATCATGAACATAGAGATGTTATTAACAACAGGGTCATATCATTAGGAGAATGATGTGATGGACATACTCCTATAGTTAAGCGTAGCATAAAGATCAAGTCATTTAATATAGTTCATTTGCTATAAGCTTTCTGATACATAGTAACCTAATTCCTTCGACCATGAGATCATGTTAATCACCATCACCGGAAGGATGCTTTGATGACATCAAACACCACACCGTAACTGGGTGGCTATAAAGGTGGCATTGAGTGTTCGGAAAGTATGGGTTGAGGCACATGGATCAAGAGTGGGATTTGTCCATCCATATGACGGATAGATATACTCTGGGACCTCTCGGTGGAATGTCATCCAATTAGCTTGCAAGCATGTGACTGGATCACAAGGGATCACATATCACGGGAACGAGAAAAGAGTACTTATCGGTAACGAGGTTGAACTAGGTATGCAGAGATACCGACGATCAAAACCTCGGATAAGTAAACTATCGTGAGACAAAGGGAAATTGGTATCGTATGTAAGTGGTTCATTCGATCACAAAGTAATCGTAGAAATATGTGGGAGCCATATGAATTTCCAGATTCCTCTATTGGTTGTTGATCGGAGAAGTGTCTCGATCATGTCCGCATAATTCACCAACCATAGGGAGACACACTTAAGGATTCGATGTTGTTGAGTAGTTATGGAATGATGAGTAAGAGACCGAATGTTGTTCGGAGTCTCGGATGGGATCCGGGATATCACGAGGAGATCCGGAATGGTCCGGAGAATAATATTCATATAAGGAAAGTCCTGTTTCGGAGTTTGGGAATGATTCCAGTGTTTTCATCGGGAATGTTCTAGAAGGTTCCGGAATGTCCGGCACTCTGGAGGGGAAGGGTACATGAATGTGTCATTACAATGTGGAATGGTTGCATCATGTACTAGGTAACTTGTCTGGGCAAAAATAAAGGGAGAAATCAAATCCTAGTTTGAAAGTCAAACGCCAATTTGAAAAAGTCAAACGGCAAGTTTTCTTGGTGGAGGGAGAGTAGGAAACCTACTTAGGGAGGAAGTCCCACTTCCTCCACCCGCCGGCCAAGGAGGAGGAGTTGGAGGAGGACTCCCTCCTCCTAGCCGCCTCCCTCCCACCTATAAAAGAAGGAGCAGGGGTGCCCCTCTTCCCTACACCCAACTCACCTCAAACCCTAGCCCCAAGCCGTCGGCCTCCTCCCAAGTCGCCGCCGCCTAGGGCCCTCACAAGTCGCCGGCTAGGGTTTCCCCAAACCCTAGCCGCTGGCTACACCTCTCCCCTTGGTGCCTGTAAACCCTAGACCACCAAGGCCTCTCTCATAGTCCACCATACTCGCTCCGGCTTAAGGCGAAGCCCTGTGAGATCTCCCCTCTACTTCCGGTACCACGCCGTCGTGCTGCCGGAATCACGAGGAGAGTGCTACAACCTCCGCTGCCTGCTGGAACAAGGGAGAGGAAGGTCTTCATCGAGTACCGAACGTGTGACCGACTGCGGAAGCGCTGCCGGAACGCAGCGCCGGAAGGATCGTCTACGCGATCTTGAGATCGGCAAGAGTACGACTACATCACCCACGAGAATCTGCTCTCGTTAAACACTTTGGAATCTTCGAGGGTGAGTTCCTCTATCGACTCATTGCTACAATCTAGTAGATAGATCTTGGCTTGTTTGTTTGCATGCGGTAGAAATTTTTTGTTTTCCATGCTACGAACCCCTACAGTGGTATCAGAGCCGTGTCTATATGTAGATCTGTTGCACGAGTAGAACACAATGGTCATTGTGGGCATTGATGCTTTTGTTGTCGATTGCTTCTTGTGTACTTTGCATCTTGCGGGATGGTGGGATGAAGCGGCCCGGGCTAACCTTACATGACATCGTTCATGAGACTTGCTCCACGCTTGACATGCAACTTGTATTGCATATGTGGCTTTGCGGGTGCCTGTTTCTCCCAACATAGTTAAGATTCAATTTACAACGGGTGATTGACAATACTAGTATCAATGTTGTGGTTCTTGTTCGTAAGTTAGAACGACACTTATAGAAAGCCCCAAACCACGTAAAACATGCAAAGAAAATTAGAGGTGTCTAACTTTGTTTTGCAGGGGTGTGCTGTGATGTGATATGGCCATGATTGTGATTATATATGATGTATGCCATGTTCCTTATTGTAAGTTGGCAACCGGCAGGAGCCATATGGTTGTTTCCATTAAGTCCTGCGTGTCTATTATTCAAAGTAGTTGTAATAGTTGATGTTGGTGGAATACAACCATGAAGCGGCTCCATTGACCTTGACGCCACACCGGTAATGATGGAGATCATGTTCGTGCTTGAAGATGGAGATCGGAAGCACAAGAAGAAAGGCCATATCATATCACATATTATGAATTGCATGTGATGTTAATCCTTTTATGCATCTTGTTTTGCTTAGTTCACGACGGTAGAATTATAAGATGATCCCTCAAGCACACAAAATTTCAAGTTTTAAAGTATTCATCCTTAGTAAGCACCGTTGCTAAAGCTCGTTGTTTCGAAGCACCACGTGATGATTGGGTGTGTTAGATTCTGCGAGTGTATACAACGTGAGCAAGCCAGATTTGTTCATGCGGAAGCTAAGGTTTGATCTTGACGAGCCTAGCATGTACAGACATGGTCTTGGAACACGGATCACCGAAAGGTAAAGCATGAGTCATATAGTAGATATGATGAACATGTTGATTATTCGCCATTGATGCTACATCAACTCTCGTGATGATCGGTTTTGATGTGGTGGATTTGGTTCATGTGATCACTAAAACAATGTGAGGGATATTGTTTTGAGTGGGAGTTCAACAACAATTTGATTAAAAGTTGAACACTATTTATCATAAATTAAATCAAAGTGAATTTGCATAGTTGTTGTAGTCATTGGCATCCGTTTACCACCTTGCGCTTAGTTATAATTGAGATGATAGAACTATATAATTCTGGTTAGTTACTTTACGAACTGGTATCGTATTATTTTGAAGTGTTAATCTAAAGTTTAAAAGCCCCATTGCAAACTTTCAGAAAGTTCCGGTTACTCCATGAAGTTTAATAGTTGGTATTAAATCAAGAGTAACAATTCCAGTGTTAGTATATAAGTATCATGTTTATCTCCATGATTCTTGATATTCAAAGGATTGTCTTAATATCAAGGTTATCTAGGATCTGAAAGAGTTGTTTCAGAAACCATGATGTGTGGAAGATATTGTGATATCTGAAACGAAGTTTTGGTTGCAACATGATAGAGTATAATACGGCAAAAGTCATGTTTTCATATTTGATGAGAATTTGCAAAAGGTTGGAGACACTAGTTGTCCTAATCCTCCAAAAGGTTTTGGAAAGCAACATTATACTCACGATTCATCGTTATAAGATAAAAGTAGCTTGATCATGGATAATTCCATGATAAGGGTGAATATTTGATGTAGGTAAAATGTTTACTACACCAAGAGATTACTAAAGAAAGGAATTTGAAAGAACACCAAACATTTGATGATGGTGATCTACTTCAAAGTGCAAGTCCAAAGACATTGGTATTTAACTATACACGCTTTGGACTATGTGTCATGTGTATGGCTCCACTATTGATGTTGGTAGATTCTTTCAAACAGAAAAACAAATACTGAAAGAGAATCTCATAAATATATGGCAGAAAAGAAAAGACTAGAATTGTTCAGTTTAGGTATATAAAGGATATACATGTTATGGCTATATTATTTGCTTGTTAAATAATGTGGTTCTTAAGTATTGGATACTGAATTTGTTGGTATGAATCGTCATACGAAACAACAGAATTCATGAACTACAATGGCCTAAGTAACTAGCAAAAGAATATGTGATGATGTTCATCGAGAACAAATAAAGGGTTATTGTGTTGCTCGTTAAACATCAAAGCTTGCCTTCAAGATTTGTTTTATCAGGTATTATGAGAACAAAAGGGTTGTTCAAATAATTGCCGTAATCCATAAAAGATGGATGATTCACAAATCTCGTTGGAGAAATCACATCCATAAAACTAGTGCTAAAAATGTCGAAAGACAAATTTATTGAAAGATCACTTAGGAAGTGACATCGCCGTTTAAATTATGTTGGAAAGAAAACATGAAGAAACTCCATGTGGATGGAATTTTGGAGTCTTTTGATTTTTGATCAAATGACGCTTGTGAAACTTTCCTAGAGATAATTAAAACTTCGTTCATAGGCCAAAAGGGAACGAATGGCTAGCTTATTGGAACTTGTACATATTTTTGTACGAATTCCATTATGTGTAGTCAAGAGCGATGGATTTCAACTTCATATGCTTTTTCCGAAAATTTGAGTGAATATATGAATATTTACTTAATAAGGATGAAGTATGAAACATTTGAAAAGTTCAAAGACTTTCAAGATGAAGTGCAAAATCATTGTAACAAGAATATAAATAGTTTATGATAAGATCATAAAGGAAGATATTTGAGTTACAAGTTTAGCATAATACCTAAGATTGAAGGAATCATTCCGTGGATTTGCATGTCCCGAAACACCATAAGAGTATGGAGCGTTCGAGATATGTAATTAAACCTTGTTTGACATGGTAAGATCGAAGGTGTAATTCATAAAAATGCCATTATATTTTAAAGATTAAAAGCTTTAGAGACTACCGTTTTTCCACTGAAAAGAGCTCCATCATAATCCGTTGAAATGACACCATATAAAGTTATGGTTTGGGATAAAACCCAAGTTGTCCTTTCTTAAACATTGGTATGCTATGCATAAGAAAGATGTTTGCAACCAAAGTCGGATGAACCTGTCTTTGTATGTTATTTCGAATAACTGTTAAGTAATCCTCCATAACATCGGAGACAAAAGTGTTTGTCACTTAGAACGTCAAGTTTCTTTGAGAAGGAATTTTTCGTGAAAGGATAAGTGGGAGGACAATTGAACTTTGATGAGGTTAAAAGAACCTTAGCTATATGTGCAAAGTTGCGCAGCACCGAAAAGTGTTCCAGAGACAGCAACAATGCTCATGGCTCATGTGCCTCAAAGGTTGTGGTTACGAAGGTCAAAGTTTCTATTGAACCAAGTAGGTCGAGTAAATAATCAAATACCAAGATTTGAGGGTTGAATAATTATTTGAGAATAATGAACATACTACATGCAAAGAAGCGATGATGGGCCCTGACTCCGTAAAATGGCTTGAAGCCATAAAATCCGTGATAGTTCCATACACGAGAAATCAAGTTTTGAACTTGAAGGACCCTCGAGAAAGGTGTAAGACCTTACAGTTGTGTTTGGATCTATAAAGAAATAGACATGGATGTTGCACATCTATGAAATAGTCGACATGTTGGGAAAGAGTTCACAACAATGTTCAAAGGTTGACTATGAACAAGATTTGATCTTTCGTAGCGATATTTAGTCTAGACGGATTAATTTAGCAACCACTACATATAATTTTGTTATGTGGTAGTTGAATAAGCAAAACAAGTTCTTCTAATAGAATTGTTACCTAGGATATGTGCTTAACACGGTCCATAGGGTTTTGTTAATTCAAAGATGCTAAAAGCATATGCAAACTTCAATGGTTGAGGTAAGCATTGCGGAGGTGGAATCTTCACTATGATGAAACTGTTAAAGGAGTTTAAATTCGTCGGAGATGATGAAGATGCTTGCATTTGCAAGAAATTAAGTGGGAGCGCTAAGACATGTTTCTAATACATTATGTGGAAGACATATTGTTGATTAGAAATAATGTATCTTTAATTAACAAATATTAAGAATTTCATCCCGATGAAAGATTTAGGCAAAACCTAGATATTTGGCATCAATAGACGCTAATATGGTTGTGTCGATAGTACATAGATGATATACTGAATGAGTTCAATATAGAAACTACAAGAAAGGTTCTTGTCAGAAAGGATTGAATGAGTTCAATATTGATGATATATTCAAGTGTATTAACACTAGGTAAGTGATACAAAGTTTCAAGTATGACATCACAAAGAATATTTATATCAATCATACTGTGATATGTACAAATCCAGATATGTCCTATGCTCTAAATGTTATGAGCATATACCAGAATGATTCATAAGATGATCATTGGACGATAGTAAGGATATTCTTATGATCCTTTGGAAGAACTAAGAATATATTATTTTGTAGAAGTGGCAAATAGATGGTTAGTTCATTGTAAAAGTACTACATTGATACTAGTTTTGTCACAAAGTACAAATTAAGTTTATCTCAATCTAAACTAAGGGTGGCACGATATAATGGAAAGTAAGTTCCATAATGGATTTGGATGAGTTCCAAAGTTAAGACATTGTGACAGATACTACAACAAAAGACTAAGTATATGACTGCTATAATAGCAGCAAAAGAGGGCATTTGTGTCAAATAGTTTGTTATCAAACTAGGTGTGGTTCACAGCGGGATAGTACTATAAAGATATATTGTACGACAATATTATCAACATGTTTTAACCCCAAAGAACTAAAGGTCTCACCAAAGGACCAAATTTATACAAAGCTATCTCATTAGAGATTGAGTGATGCGTAGAGACGCAAAGACATGCAATTACACACGGACCTGGAAGTGTCAGATCCGGAGATCAGTTGACCACTAGCAATCGTGTACATACAACACCGGAAAGCCATAGGTGTTGAATACACAAAGGATTGAAACTAGATTATTGACTCTAGTGCAAGTGGGAGACTGTTGGAGATATGCCCAAGAGGCAATAATAAAGTGGTTATTATCGTATCTTCATGCTTATGATAAATGTTTACATACCATTCTATAATTGTATTAATCGGAAACATTAATACTTGTGTGATTTGTAAACATAAAAGAGTCCCTAGTAAATCCTCTTGTTAAACTAGCTTGCTGGTTAATATATGATCATGGTTTCCTGATCATGAACATAGAGATGTTATTAACAACAGATTCATATCATTAGGAGAATGATGTGATGGACATACTCCTATAGTTAAGCGTAGCATAAAGATCAAGTCATTTAATATAGTTCATTTGCTATAAGCTTTCTGATACATAGTAACCTAATTCCTTCGACCATGAGATCATGTTAATCACCATCACCGGAAGGATGCTTTGATGACATCAAACACCACACCGTAACTGGGTGGCTATAAAGGTGGCATTGAGTGTTCGGAAAGTATGGGTTGAGGCACATGGATCAAGAGTGGGATTTGTCCATCCATATGACGGATAAATATACTCTGGGCCCTCTCGGTGGAATGTCATCCAATTAGCTTGCAAGCATGTGACTGGCTCAAAAGGGATCACATATCACGGGAACGAGAAAAGAGTACTTATCGGTAACGAGGTTGAACTAGGTATGCAGAGATACCGACAATCAAAACCTCGGATAAGTAAACTATTGTGAGACAAAGGGAAATTGGTATCGTATGTAAGTGGTTCATTCGATCGCAAAGTAATCGTAGAAATATGTGGGAGCCATATGAATTTCCAGATTCCTCTATTGGTTATTGATCGGAGAAGTGTCTCGATCATGTCCGCATAATTCACGAACCGTAGGGAGACACACTTAAGGATTCGATGTTGTTGAGTAGTTATGGAATGATGAGTAAGAGACCGAATGTTGTTCGGAGTCTCGGATGGGATCCGGGATATCACGAGGCGATCCGGTATGGTCCGGAGAATAAGATTCATATAAGGAAAGTCCTGTTTCGGAGTTTGGGAATGATTCCGGTGTTTTCATCGGGAATGTTCTAGAAGGTTCTGGATTGTCCGGCACTCCGGAGGTGAAGGGTACATGAATGTGTCATAACAATGTGGAATGGTTGCATCATGTACTAGGTAACTTGGCTGGGCAAAAATAAAGGGAGAAATCAAATCCTAGTTTGAAAGTCAAACGCCAATTTGAAAAAGTCAAACGGCAAGTTTGCTTGGTGGAGGGAGAGTAGGAAACCTACTTAGGGAGGAAGTCCCACTCCCTCCACCCGCCGGCCAAGGAGGAGGAGTTGGAGGAGGACTCCCTCCTCCTAGCCGCCTCCCTCCCACCTATAAAAGAAGGAGCAGGGGTGCCCCTCTTCCCTACACCCAACTCGCCTCAAACCCTAGCCCCAAGCCGCCGGCCTCCTCCCAAGTCGCCGCCGCCTAGGGCCCCCCCAAGTCGCCGACTAGGTTTTCCCCAAACCCTAGCCGCTGGATACACCTCTCCCCTTGGTGCCTCTAAACCCTAGACCACCAAGGCCTCTCTCATAGTCCACCATACTCGCTCCGGCTTAAGGCGAAGCCCTGCGAGATCTCCCCTCTACTTCCGGTACCACGCCGTCGTGCTGCCGGAATCACGAGGAGAGTGCTACAACCTCCGTTGCCTGCTGGAACAAGGGAGAGGAAGATCTTCATCGAGTACCGAACGTGTGACCGACTGCGGAAGCGCTGCTGGAACGCAGCGCCGGAAGGATCGTCTACGCGATCTTGAGATCGGCAAGAGTACGACTACATCACCCACGAGAATCTGCTCTCGTTAAATGCTTTGGAATCTTCGAGGGTGAGTTCCTCTATCGACTCGTTGCTACAATCTAGTAGATAGATCTTGGCTTGTTTGTTTGCATGCGGTAGAAATTTTTTCTTTTCCATGCTACGAACCCCTACCGTGGTATCAGAGTCGTGTCTATATGTAGATCTGTTGCACGAGTAGAACACAATGGTCATTGTGGGCGTTGATGCTTTTGTTGTCGATTGCTTCTTGTGTACTTTGCATCTTGCGGGATGGTGGGATGAAGCGGACCGGGCTAACCTTACATGACATTGTTCATGAGACTTGCTCCACGCTTGACATGCAACTTGTATTGCATAAATGGCTTTGCGGGTGCCTATTTCTCCCAACATAGTTAAGATTCAATTTACAACGAGTGATTGACAATACTAGTATCAATGTTGTGGTTCTTGTTCGTAAGTTAGAATGACACTTATAGAAAGCCCCAAACCACGTAAAACATGCAAATAAAATTAGAGGCGTCTAACTTTGTTTTGCAGGGGTGTGCTGTGATGTGATATGGCCATGATTGTGATTATATATGATGTATGCAATGTTCCTTATTGTAAGTTGGCAACTGGCAGGAGCCATATGGTTGTTTCCATTAAGTCCTGCGTGTCTATTATTCAAAGTAGTTGTAATAGTTGATGCTGGTGGAAGACAACCATGAAGCGACGCCATTTACCTTGACGCCACACCGGTAATGATGGAGATCATGTTCGTGCTTGAAGATGGAGATCGGAAGCACAAGAAGAAAGGCCATATCATATCACATATTATGAATTGCATGTGATGTTAATCCTTTTATGCATCTTGTATTGCTTAGTTCACGACGGTAGCATTATAAGATGATCCCTCAAGCACACAAAATTTCAAGTTTTAAAGTGTTCATCCTTAGTAAGCACCATTGCTAAAGCTTGTTGTTTCGAAGCACCACGTGATGATCGGGTGTGTTAGATTCTGTGAGTGTATACAACGTGAGCAAGCCAGATTTGCTCATGCGGAAGCTAAGGTTTGATCTTGACGAGCCTAGCATGTACAGCCATGGTCTCGGAACACGGATGACCGAAAGGTAAAGCATGAGTCATATAGTAGATATGTTGAACATGTTGATTATTCGCCATTGAAGCTACATCAACTCTCGTGATGATCGGTTTTGATGTGGTGGATTTGGTTCATGTGATCACTAAAACAATGTGAGGGATATTGTTTTGAGTGGGAGTTCAACAACAATTTGATTAAAAGTTGAACACTATTTATCATAAATTAAATCAAAGTGAATTTGCATAGTTGTTGTAGTCATTGGCATCCGTTTACCACCTTGCGTTTAGTTATAATTGAGATGATAGAACTATATAATTCTGGTTAGTTACTTTACGAACTGGTATCATATTGTTTTGAAGTGTTAATCTAAAGTTTAAAAGTCCCATTGCAAACTTTCAGTAAGTTTCGGTTACTCCATGAAGTTTAATAGTTGGTATTAAATTAAGAGTAACAATTCCAGTGTTAGTATATAAGTATCATGTTTATCTCCATGATTCTTGATATTCAAAGGATTGTCTTAATATCAAGGTTATCTAGGATCTGAAAGAGTTGTTTCAGAAAAGATGATGTGTGGAAGATATTGTGATATCTGAAATGAAGTTTTGGTTGCAACATGATAGAGTATAATATGGCAAAAGTCATGTTTTCATATTTGATGAGAATTTGCAAAAGGTTGGAGACACTAGTTGTCCTAATCCTCCAAAAGGTTTTGGAAAGCAACATTATACTCACGATTCATCGTTATAAGATAAAAGTAGCTTGATCATGGATAATTCCATGATAAGGGTGAATATTTGATGTAGGTAAAATGTTTACTACACCAAGAGATTACTAAAGAAATGAATTTGAAAGAACACCAAACATTTGATGATGGTGATCTACTTCAAAGTGCAAGTCCAAAGACATTGGTATTTAACTATACACGCTTTGGACTATGTGTCATGTGTATGGCTCCACTATTGATGTTGATAGATTCTTTCAAACAGAAAAAGAAATACTAAAAGAGAATCTCATAAATATATGGCAGAAAAGAAAAGACTAGAATTGTTCAGTTTAGGTATATAAAGGATATACATGTTATGGCTATATTCTTTGCTTGTTAAATAATGTGGTTCTTAAGTATTGGATACTGAATTTGTTGGTATGAATCGTCATACGAAACAACAGAATTCATGAACTACAATGGCCTAAGTAACTAGAAAAATAATATGTGATGATATTCATCGAGAACAAATAAAGGGTTATTGTGTTGCTCGTTAAACATCAAAGCTTGCCTTCAAGATTTGTTTTATAAGGTATTATGAGAATAAAAGGGTTGTTCAAATAATTGTCGTAATCCATAAAAGATGGATGATTCACAAATCTCGTTGGAGAAATCACATCCATAAAACTAGTGCTAAAAATGTCGAAAGACAAATTTATTGAAAGATCACTTAGGAAGTGACATCGCCGTTTAAATTATGTTGGAAAGAAAACATGAAGAAACTCCATGTGGATGGAATTTTGGAGTCTTTTGATTTTTGATCAAATGACGCTTGTGAAACTTTCCTAGAGATAATTAAAACTTCGTTCATAGGCAAAAAGGGAACGAATGGCTAGCTTATTGGAACTTGTACATATTGTTGTACGAATTCCATTATGTGTAGTCAAGAGCGATGGATTTCAACTTCATATGCTTTTTCCGAAAATTTGAGTGAATATATGAATATTTACTTAATAAGGATGAAGTATGAAACATTTGAAAAGTTCAAAGACTTTCAAGATGAAGTGCAAAATCATTGTAACAAGAATATAAATAGTTTATGATAAGATCATAAAGGAAGATATTTGAGTTACAAGTTTAGCATAATACCTAAGATTTAAGGAATCGTTCCATGCATTTGCATGTCCCGAAACACCATAAGAGTATGGAGCTGTCACATCCCAAGATTTTCCAAATCTTGTAATGTGAAAAATAAAGGAATAAAATAAAACTTTGTTTGATTTTCAGGGTGAGAAGAAACTTTTTGAATCCAATTGGAACTTCAAACCAATTTGGATCAAATAAAATCCTAAAGAGATTTAAAAAGGTAAACATTTGATAAAGGAAAATAAAATATTTTGGAATTACTATTTTGGATCTTTTAATAAAAGGATTTGGTTTTCAAAAGAAATAGAAGTTTTATAAATAAAGATTATTTTATAAAGCCAAATTAAACCTTGGCCAAGCTTTTGAAGTAAAACATTTTGTTTTGATAAAAAAATAGTAAAGGTTTATTTAAAAAAATAAAAAAAGAATTTAATATCCAAGTTTTAATAAATAAAGGTTTACTATTTTAATTAACCATCAAAACTTATTTATTTTATTTTAAATAAGTTTTCTAAGTATTTTATTTTCTCAAATAAAACCTAATGAAGTGTTTTGGTTTTATTTAGATTTCAAATAAAGAATTTAAATAAAACAAAACCTATTTTGATTTAATAACCAAGGTCGATTTTATTTAATTATAAATGGACTCTAAAATAAAAGTATTATTTTATTTTAGGAATTGGTTCATGTTGTTAAACAGAACCAAGTTCATTTGATTGGTGATTGTTTGAATTGTTTGAATGAGATTTGAATGCTTGTTTGTTTGTTTGAATTTCAAATCAGAAATTAGAAATAGAAAAGGAAAAAGGTTTCAGACAAAAAAAATAGAAACAGGCAGCAGCCCAGTCGGCAAAGCCCAACAAGGCCCAGTACCATCCCAGCTTTCCTTACCCCAAAAGAAAACGATTCACACTCATTTCTGAACCCGCGCTATCGCTGACTGGTGGCCCCAAACCCCTCTCTCTCTCCCTCGCTGACAGCCAGGCCCCACAGCTCGGTCATCGTTTCCACCCGCGCGACTCCTTCTCCCCCAAACCTCGCTGCCGTTCTCTGTCATTCAATCCGCGCGTAAATTCACGAGTAATGGCCGCGTTAATCTCGCCCCTGACCACACGTACATAAGCGCCTCTCCTCCCTCTGTCATTCCTCGCAAACGCCAACTCCACATCGCCACCAGGCTACTCGGGATCATCTCCAAACCGCCGCTGCTCCGACGAGCTTCCTCCTCCAATTCCGGCCAAGCCTCGCCACCTCCTGCCTCCCCGAGCACACGAGCACGCTCACCACTCCCAGACGCTCCTCCCAGTACCCTCCGTTCAACTGCGGGCGCCCCAGACCGTCACCTTCGACAAGCTCTGACCTCGCCGCCGCGTCTGCCTCTCTCCGGCGAAGCCTCCTGGTAAGTCCAGACCGCCCCAAGC
This sequence comes from Avena sativa, assembly GCA_916181665.1. Taxonomy (NCBI): domain Eukaryota; kingdom Viridiplantae; phylum Streptophyta; class Magnoliopsida; order Poales; family Poaceae; genus Avena; species Avena sativa. The sequence continues at coordinate 340,062,168 of OV702281.1, forward strand.
CTTCTCCTTCACGCTCGCGTCATCTCCGTGATCTCCTGCATCTGACCACACCCTCTGTTTGCCTCCTCGTGAACCACAGCACCGTCTCCGACCACGTCCAGAGCCGCCTGACGTCTTTCCTCACTCCGACGAGGAATTACTGCATTCCCCGAGCGCCCCTTGACCCAAGAATACCACGTTGAGCTTCCCCAGGCCTCTGCGATCACGGTAAGCACTTTCACTTCCCTTCTAGCTTCCTGTATCGCCGGCGCCGCCACCATCTGACCGTCGCCGCCGCGCGCAGCCGTCGAGCACCGCCAGTTCTTGGCCAGGCATTAACAGCCGCTCAATTTAGATCGAAGAGACTAGATTAGATCACTTAACTTCGAAAGGGTACACAGCCAGTGCCGTGCGATTCAACTTGATCTAACGGCCTGCAGCGCGTGATCCGCCCGAACCGGTACCGGCGAATAACGTTGCGCCGCGTGTCACCAGATGATTTAGAAATAGAATTTGAATCTGATTTGAGTTGCAATTTGAAAACACTATAACTTTTGATCCACATGTCCAAAATTTGCAAACTTTATATCGTTGGAATCAGTGGAGCAAGCCCTAGCCAACCATGGAATTGGTTTAGTAAATAGTATCTGTTAGATTGTTGGTTTTTGCAGAAACATTTGTATGCTTGATTAGATTAGAAAAATGATTCAAAAATGTTTTTGAGTTTGAAACCTTGGCAAATTGGTTTGTTGTGAACTTACTGACCCTAGGAACCAACCCATGGTTTTGAAAATGAATTTGGTGAAATTTAGAATGGACTAATTGATTTAACCCATTTCTAGCCAAATAAAAATATTGATTTTACCATGAAAATGTTTTTGGAGTAAAAACTTTGGGAAAATGCTTTGGATCAAACCTATTGACCCTAAACACCAAGTTTTGAGAAACAACAACTTATTTGGTGAACAACTTAAAGTTGTTGCTTTGATAAAAATATTTTCCACCACATAAAATAATGATTGGATTTAAAAAAATGGTTTATGGACAAAACCCTTTTGCAAATGACTTTGCCACTTTGGAAAATGACCACTTTGGACCTTACAAAGTTTAGAAGCCTAGTGGAGACCATCTTTGCAAATAGAACCATCTCATGCATGCTTACATGCATGACTTAGAATCCCATTGTTTTATGTGTGTGAAATTGTTGATTGATTATTGGTTTGGAATGCTAGTTGATATTGTGTTTGCTTGATTGATTGTAGTGAAGTTAGAAAAGTGTGAGACTAGCAATATCAAGGACTGAACCAACATTCCCTACCAAAAAGGCAAGTGACACTATCATCTAAAGTCCTACTATTTTCATTATACTTAGTGGATTTTGAAAACATGCATGAAAGAATTTTATACTTATGCTATACTAAATCCTAATAGGATTCCCTATACATTCCTTAGTGAAAACAATGTAGTTGATACATGCTTAGCCATGCTATATTTTGAAAAGAGATACATGTTGAGATTTTTATGAAGTTGAGAAAAGGACTTGTGTTTTTATATAATAAAACAAGGACTCAATGAACCACCTGGGTGGCCAAGGATACTTTGAGTATTGTAGAAGGTGGCAACAAAAGGAACCATGTCTATGGCAATCTCTTTGTGTTGTGCTCCAAAGGAAACCACCCAGGAAACTTAGAGATTGAACATGTTTCTCCAATTGTGGCTTTCGTGTGCAACCACATGCTATTATGGCTCTGGCTTAGTCAACTACATTGGGAAGACCCATGCATTGTCTTCAGGCTACTGGACATGAGGACCTGGAATCCTACATGGGTACTTGAAGACAAGCTAGCAATGGTGTATGGGAGGACCCTCTGGAAAGACTTCGTCACATTCTCAATCTGCCGGTACTCCATCTTGGTGAGCACTAATCCAGTGGCCACGGGTGGCAAAAGGATGGGATTGTGACATGTGGGTAAAGTGTACTCCTTCTGCAGAAGATAATAAAATCTAAGTACTTAGTCGTGTCCCCGGTTATGGACAATACTGAGCAACTAAAGTTTGAAGCTATGGGAGATCTCGACATTCTAATTTCTAAAAGAAAACTTTTAAAGACTTGATGCACTTGGGGGTACCAAGGAGCTCAAGAGACTTTGATAAAACTTGATGTACTTGGGGGTACCAAGGAACTCAAGAGATTTTGATGAAAACATGAACACTTGGGGTTACCAAGGAACTCATGAGATTTTGATACACTTGATGCACTTGGGGTTACCAAGTAGCTCAAGGGATTTTGAAAAAGACTTGAATACTTGGGGATACCAAGGAGTTCAAGGGATTTTGATAAAGAGATTTGACAAAGGAAACAAAACCATTTGAAAAGGTAGGATAAATTATTGCTTTATGCAAATGAGCCTAAAAACTCTACTTAGCCAAATATGCATGTAATGATAGGATCCACTTATATTCCACATAGAAGTGAAACTTGCCAATACAATTCAAATGTATTGACCCTTGTGGCTGTAACTTGTAATGTTGCAGGTTTGATTGATTTTAGTGAAGATTGATTTATTAGGATTACAAAGTCTACAACCAACATCTGCCTGTGGCACTTTGAAGATGAAGGACCCATACTTATAGTTATTCCGCTGCAATGTAATGTAATAGCCAAATGAGCTATGTATGATGTAATAAAATTATGTTATTCCTGGTTATAAAGTTATATTATGACCTTTGTTTCTTGATATTACATCTTAACTGTGGATGCTAGCTATTGATCCAGGGACTAGCATTGTAAACACAGGGATCTCTACCTTATTAAAGGTTGGGACCTCTACAGATGGTATCAGAGCATTGTGTTGCCTGTAGGATTTGTAAACCTAGGATTGGACAAAAACCCTTAGAAAAATAGGAGTTGTGTTAGTTCCAAAAATCTATTTACAAATAATCTTGTAAACTCTTTCCTCAACCATTTGGTTTCAACTCTACTTCTCTTCTACTTCAACTTAATGGAAAAACCTACCCCATGGCCAAAGACTACACCATGTGCAAAGGACTTCATCAACTCTAATGACTTCAACTTCTTCAACTCTAATGACTTCAACATCTTCAGCATATTCCCCAAGGACTTCCAACTTGGATACCACTAAGGACTACGAGTGAAACAAGGAAATCTTGCTCAAGATATGGAGACTAAGGGAATGCAAAAGTTAGAAGGAGCCTACATCATTTGAAGTATTGCAACCAAGAGTTTTTATCAAGGAAACCATGATCTCATACAAGAAGAATCATGAAGGAAGGAAAGATCACAAGTGAACCCTATAGATGGACCACCATATTTTAGTTAAGACAAAACCACCAACTTATGTGGTGTAACAAAAATATTTTTGTTGCCTAAGTATGAGCTTGAACTTTGTTGTTTGAGTGAATTGTTTGGTTTGTGATTGCATGCACATTGCTTGTGTGAATTGTGATGTGTGTGATTAGAAATAATTCCTTAGAAATATCTTGCCTATTCTAATCTCCCTTCAAACCCAAACAGATGACTACTCCAAGAGACTCCAACATCAAGGTTGATGACACCAACACCAACCAAGAGGACAGCATGAAAGAGCTCATAGCAACCCAGAACCAGTTGAACCAAGTGACAGCTCAATTCATAGCTAACACTAGTGGAGAAGATCCAACTCTGCAAGGATTTTTAGAAACCCAAGGTCAACTGATGCTTAAGGTGACTGATCAAATGATCAAAATGGAAGAAGTCTATCCCAAAAGAGTTTGTGACAACAGGGATGACAGAAATGTTATTCTAGATGGAGCCCCAGCTTGCATTATTTGTGGAGACAAGGATCATACTTCCAAGGAGCATGGAGATCAATGCCCCAACTGTGAAGAGAAACATCCTGTTGGACAATGCCCCACTTCTCAAGCTACTTGCTACCTATGTGAAGGAAACAACCATGTTCCTATCCAATGCCCCATCTATTCCATTTTGGAACAAAGGAAACAAGGTGGATCCAAGTCTACCAAGAAGGTTGATGGCAAAGGAAAAGGACCACTTATACCTCCAAACAAAACAACCCAATTCAAAGGACCAAAGAAACCCAAGAAGCAAAAGAAGGACAAGAGCCATGTGAAATGTCATAAATGTAAGGAAATGGGACACTATTCCGGTGAATGCCCAGAGAACCCGAAGAATAAAGAGATTGGCCAAGTGGTGTGCAACAACTGCAAAGAGCTAGGCCATTATGTGGAAACTTGTCCACAAGAGCTACGTAAGGAACTCAAAGACATCAACTGTTTCAATTGCAAGAACCCGGGACATTATGCAAGCAACTGTCCAGAAAAGATGAAAAACAAGTTGAACAAGCCTATGGAGAAACTCAACCTTGGCCCATGAGTCAAGTATGGAAACAAAGGACACAATGCAAATGTTTGCCCAGAGAAGTTTCCCCAGGATTCCAAGAAGGCCAATATGTAATTTTTGCTTGAAAATATTTTAAGGGTGGTAGTACCCTAGTTGTTTTGAGCCTACTTGTAACCCTAGCCTTCCCAAATCTTGGGACGAGATTTATTTTAATGGTGGTAGCCTGTCACATCCCAAGATTTTCCAAATCTTGTAATGTGAAAAATAAAGGAATAAAATAAAACTTTGTTTGATTTTCAGGGTGAGAAGAAACTTTTTGAATCCAATTGGAACTTCAAACCAATTTGGATCAAATAAAATCTTAAAGAGATTTAAAAAGGTAAACATTTGATAAAGGAAAATAAAATATTTTGGAATTACTATTTTGGATCTTTTAATAAAAGGATTTGGTTTTCAAAAGAAATAGAAGTTTTATAAATAAAGATTATTTTATAAAGCCAAATTAAACCTTGGCCAAGCTTTTCAAGTAAAACATTTTGTTTTGATAAAAAATAGTAAAGGTTTATTTAAAAAAATAAAAAAAGAATTTAATATCCAAGTTTTAATAAATAAAGGTTTACTATTTTAATTAACCATCAAAACTTATTTATTTTATTTTAAATAAGTTTTCTAAGTATTTTATTTTCTCAAATAAAACCTACTGAAGTGTTTTGGTTTTATTTAGATTTCAAATAAAGAATTTAAATAAAACAAAACCTATTTTGATTTAATAACCAAGGTCCATTTTATTTAATTATAAATGGACTCTAAAATAAAAGTATTATTTTATTTTAGGAATTGGTTCATGTTGTTAAATAGAACCAAGTTCATTTGATTGGTGATTGTTTGAATTGTTTGAATGAGATTTGAATGCTTGTTTGTTTGTTTGAATTTCAAATCAGAAATTAGAAATAGAAAAGGAAAAAGGCTTCAGACAAAAAAAAATAGAAACAGGCAGTAGCCTAGTCGGCAAAGCCCAACAAGGCCCAGTACCAGCCCAGCTTTCCTTACCCCAAAATAAAACGATTCGCACTCATTTCTGAACCCGCGCTATCGCTGACTGGTGGCCCCAAACCCCTCTCTCTCTCTCCCTCGCTGACAGCCAGGCCCCACAGCTCGGTCATCGTTTCCACCCGCGCGACTCCTTCTCCCCCAAACCTCGCTGCCCTTCTCTGTCATTCAATCCGCACGTAAATTCACGAGTAATGGCCGCGTTAATCTTTCCCCTGACCACACGTACATAAGCGCCTCTCCTCCCTCTGTCATTCCCCGCAAACGCCAACTCCACATCGCCACCAGGCTGCTCGGGATCATCTCCAAACCGCTGCTGCTCCGACGAGCTTCCTCCTCCAATTCCGGCCAAGCCTCGCCACCTCCTGCCTCCCCGAGCACACGAGCACGCTCACCACTCCCAGACGCTCCTCCCAGTACCCTCCGTTCAACTGCGGGCGCCCCAGAGCGTCACCTTCGACAAGCTCTGACCTCGTCGCCGTGTCTGCCTCTCTCCGGCGAAGCCTCCTGGTAAGTCCAGACCGCCCCAAGCCTTCTCCTTCACGCTCGCGTCATCTCCGTGATCTCCTGCATCTGACCACACCCTCTGTTTGCCTCCTCGTGAACCACAGCACCGTCTCCGACCACATCCAGAGCCGCCTGACGTCTTTCCTCACTCCGGCGAGGAATTACTGCAGTCCCCGAGCGCCCCTTGACCCAAGAATACCACGTTGAGCTTCCCCAGGCCTCTGCGATCACGGTAAGCACTTTCCCTTCCCTTCTAGCTTCCTGTATCGCCGGCGCCGCCACCATCTGACCGTCGCCGCCGCGCGCAGCCGTCGAGCGCCGCCAGTTCTTGGCCAGGCATTAACAGCCGTTCGATTTAGATCGAAGAGACTAGATTAGATCACTTAACTTCGAAAGGGTACAAAGCCAGTGCCGTGCGATTCAACTTGATCTAACGGCCTGCAGTGCGTGATCCGCCCGAACCGGTACCGGCGAATAGCGTTGCGCCGCGTGTCACCAGATGATTTAGAAATAGAATTTGAATCTGATTTGAGTTGCAATTTGAAAACACTATAACTTTTGATCCACACGTCCAAAATTTGCAAACTTTATATCGTTGGAATCAGTGGAGCAAGCCCTAGACAACCATGGAATTGGTTTAGTAAATAGTATCTGTTAGATTGTTGGTTTTTGCAGAAACATTTGTATGCTTGATTAGATTAGAAAACTGATTCAAAAATGTTTTTGAGTTTGAAACCTTGGCAAATTGGTTTGTTGTGAACTTACTGACCCTAGGAACCAACCCATGGTTTTGAAAATGAATTTGGTGAAATTTAGAATGTACTAATTGATTTAACCCATTTCTAGCCAAATAAAAATATTGATTTTACCATGAAAATGTTTTTGGAGTAAAAACTTTGGGAAAATGGTTTGGATCAAACCTATTGACCCTAAACACCAAGTTTTGAGAAACAACAACTTATTTGGTGAACAACTTAAAGTTGTTGCTTTGATAAAAATATTTTCCACCACATAAAATAATGATTGGATTTAAAAAAATGGTTTATGGACAAAACCCTTTTGCAAATGACTTTGCCACTTTGGAAAATGACCACTTTGGACCTTACAAAGTTTAGAATCCTAGTGGAGACCATCTTTGCAAATAGAACCATCTCATGCATGCTTACATGCATGACTTAGAATCCCATTGTTTTATGTGTGTGAAATTGTTGATTGATTATTGGTTTGGAATGCTAGTTGATATTGTGTTTGCTTGATTGATTGTAGTGAAGTTAGAAAAGTGTGAGACTAGCAATATCAAGGACTGAACCAACATTCCCTACCAAAAAGGCAAGTGACACTATCATCTAAAGTCCTACTATTTTCATTATACTTAGTGGATTTTGAAAACATGCATGAAAGAATTTTATACTTATGCTATACTAAATCCTAATAGGATTCCCTATACATTCCTTAGTGAAAACAATGTAGTTGATACATGCTTAGCCATGCTATATTTTGAAAAGAGATACATGTTGAGATTTTTATGAAGTTGAGAAAAGGACTTGTGTTTTTATATAATAAAACAAGGACTCAATGAACCACCTGGGTGGCCAAGGATACATTGAGTATTGGAGAAGGTGGCAACAAAAGGAACCATGTCTATGGCAATCTCTTTGTGTTGTGCTCCAAAGGAAACCACCCAGGAAACTTAGAGATTGAACATGTTTCTCCAATTGTGGCTTTCGTGTGCAACCACATGCTATTATGGCTCTGGATTAGTCAACTACATTGGGAAGACCCATGCATTGTCTTCAGGCTACTGGACATGAGGACCTGGAATCCTACATGGGTACTTGAAGACAAGATAGCAATGGTGTATGGGAGGACCCTCTGGAAAGACTTCGTCACATTCTCAATCTGCCGGTACTCCATCTTGGTGAGCACTAATCCAGTGGCCACTGGTGGCAAAAGGATGGGATTGTGACATGTGGGTAATGTGTACTCCTTCTGCAGAAGATAATAAAATCTAAGTACTTAGCCGTGTCCCCGGTTATGGACAATACTGAGGAACTAAAGTTTGAAGCTATGGGAGATCTCGACATTCTAATTTCTAAAAGAAAACTTTTAAAGACTTGATGCACTTGGGGGTACCAAGGAGCTCAAGAGACTTTGATAAAACTTTATGTACTTGGGGGTACCAAGGAACTCAAGAGATTTTGATGAAAACATGAACACTTGGGGTTACCAAGGAACTCATGAGATTTTGATAAAACTTGATGCACTTGGGGTTACCAATTAGCTCAAGGGATTTTGACAAAGACTTGAATACTTGGGGATACCAAGGAGTTCAAGGGATTTTGATAAAGAGATTTGACAAAGGAAACAAAACCATTTGAAAAGGTAGGATAAATTATTGCTTTATGCAAATGAGCCTAAAAACTCTACTTAGCCAAATATGCATGTAATGATAGGATCCACTTATATTCCACATAGGAGTGAAACTTGCCAATACAATTCAAATGTATTGACCCTTGTGGCTGTAACTTGTAATGTTGTAGGTTTGATTGATTTTAGTGAAGATTGATTGATTAGGATTACAAAGTCTACAACCAACATCTGCCTGTGGCACTTTGAAGATGAAGGACCCATACTTATAGTTATTCCGCTGCAATGTAATGTAATAGCCAAATGAGCTATGTATGATGTAATAAAATTATGTTATTCCTGGTTATAAAGTTATATTATGACCTTTGTTTCTTGATATTACATCATAACTGTGGATGCTAGCTATTGATCCAGGGACTAGCATTGTAAACACAGGGATCTCTACCTTATTAAAGGTTGGGACCTCTACAGGAGCGTTCAAGATATGTAATTAAACCTTGTTTGACATGGTAAGATCGAAGGTATAATTCATAAAAATGCCATTATATTTTAAAGATTAAAAGCTTTAGAGACTACCGTTTTTCCACTGAAAAGAGCTCTATCATAATCCGTTGAAATGACATCATATAAAGTTATGGTTTGGGATAAAACCCAAGTTGTCCTTTCTTAAACATTGGTATGCTATGCATAAGAAAGATGTTTGCAACCAAAGTCGGATGAACCTGTCTTTGTATGTTATTTCGAATAACTGTTAAGTAATCCTCCATAACATCGGAGACAAAAGTGTTTGTCACTTAGAACGTCAAGTTTCTTTGAGAAGGAATTTTTCGTGAAAGGATAAGTGGGAGGACAATAGAACTTTGATGAGGTTAAAAGAACCTTAGCTATATGTGGAAAGTTGCGCAACGCCAAAAAGTGTTCCAGAGACAGCAACAATGCTCATGGCTTATGTGCCTCAAAGGTTGTGGTTACGAAGGTCAAAGTTTCTATTGAACCAAGTAGGTCGAGTAAACAATCAAATACCAAGATTTGAGGGTTGAATCATTATTTGATAATAATGAACGTACTACATGCAAAGAAGCGATGATGGGCCCTGACTCCATAAAATGGCTTGAAGCCATAAAATTCGTGATAGTTCCATACACGAGAAATCAAGTTTTGAACTTGAAGGACCCTCGAGAAAGGTGTAAGACCTTACAGTTGTGTTTGGAACTATAAAGAAATAGACATGGATGTTGCACATCTATGAAATAGTCGACATGTTGGGAAAGAGTTCACAACAATGTTCAAAGGTTGACTATGACAAGATTTGATCTTTCGTAGCGATATTTAGTTTAGACGGATTAATTTAGCAACCACTACATATAATTTTGTTATGTGGTAGTTGAATAAGCAAAACAAGTTCTTCTAATAGAATTGTTACCTAGGATATGTGCTTAACACGGTCCATAGTGTTTTGTTAATTCAAAGATGCTAAAAGCATATGCAAACTTCAATGGTTGAGGTAAGCATTGCGGAGGTGGAATCTTCACTATGATGAAACTGTTAAAGGAGTTTAAATTCGTCGGAGATCATGAAGATGCTTGCATTTGCAAGAAATTAAGTGGGAGCGCTAAGACATGTTTCTAATACATTATGTGGAAGACATATTGTTGATTAGAAATAATGTATCTTTAATTAACAAATATTAAGAATTTCATCCCGATGAAAGATTTAGGCAAAACCCAGATATTTGGCATCAATAGACGCTAATATGGTTGTGCCGAAAGTACATAGATGATATACTGAATGAGTTCAATATAGAAACTACAATAAAGGTTCTTGTCAGAAAGTATTGAATGAGTTCAATATTGATGATATATTCAAGTGTATTAACACTTGGTAAGTGATACAAAGTTTCAAGTATGACATCACAAAGAATATTTATATCAATCATACTGTGATATGTACAAATCCAGATATGTCCTATGCTCTAAATGTTATGAGCATATACCAGAATGATTCATAAGATGATCATTGGACGATAGTAAGGATATTCTTATGATCCTTTGGAAGAACTAAGAATATATTATTTTGTAGAAGTGGCAAATAGATGGTTAGTTCATTGTAAAAGTACTACATTGATACTAGTTTTGTCACAAAGTACAAATTAAGTTTATCTCAATCTAAACTAAGGGTGGCACGATATAATGGAAAGTAAGTTCCATAATGGATTTGGATGAGTTCCAAAGTTAAGACATTGTGACAGATACTACAACAAAAGACTAAGTATATGACTGCTATAATAGCAGCAAAAGAGGGCATTTGTGTCAAATAGTTTGTTATCAAACTAGGTGTGGTTCACAGCGGGATAGTACTATAAAGATATATTGTACAACAATATTATCAACATGTTTTAACCCCAAAGAACTAAAGGTCTCACCAAAGGACCAAATTTATACAAAACTATCTCATTAGAGAATGAGTGATGCGTAGAGACGCAAAGACATGCAATTACACATGGACCTGGAAGTGTCAGATCCGGAGATCGGTTGACCACTAGCAATCGTGTACATACAACACAGGAAAGCCATAGGTGTTGAATACACAAAGGTTTGAAACTAGATTATTGACTCTAGTGCAAGTGGGAGACTGTTGGAGATATGCCCAAGAGGCAATAATAAAGTGGTTATTATCGTATCTTCATGCTTATGATAAATGTTTACATACCATGCTATAATTGTATTAATCGGAAACATTAATACTTGTGTGATTTGTAAACATAAAAGAGTCCCTAGTAAAGCCTCTTGTTAAACTAGCTTGTTGGTTAATATATGATCATGGTTTCCTGATCATGAACATAGAGATGTTATTAACAACAGGGTCATATCATTAGGAGAATGATGTAATGGACATACTCCTATAGTTAAGCGTAGCATAAAGATCAAGTCATTTAATATAGTTCATTTGCTATAAGCTTTCTGATACACAGTAACCTAATTCCTTCGACCATGAGATCATGTTAATCACCATCACCGGAAGGATGCTTTTATGACATCAAACACCACACCGTAACTGGGTGGCTATAAAGGTGGCATTGAGTGTTCGGAAAGTATGGGTTGAGGCACATGGATCAAGAGTGGGATTTGTCCATCCATATGACGAATAGATATACTCTGGGCCCTCTCGGTGGAATGTCATCCAATTAGCTTGCAAGCATGTGACTGGCTCACAAGGGATCACATATCACGGGAACGAGAAAAGAGTACTTATCGGTAACGAGGTTGAACTAGATATGCAGAGATACCGACGATCAAAACCTCGGATAAGTAATCTATCGTGAGACAAAGGGAAATTGGTATCGTATGTAAGTGGTTCATTTGATCGCAAAGTAATCGTAGAAATATGTGGGAGCCATATGAATTTCCAGATTCCTCTATTGGTTATTGATCAGAGAAGTGTCTCGATCATGTCCGCATAATTCACGAACCGTAGGGAGACACACTTAAGGATTCGATGTTGTTGAGTAGTTATGGAATGATGAGTAAGAGACCGAATGTTGTTCGGAGTCTCGGATGGGATCTGGGATATCACGAGGAGATCCGGAATGGTCCGGAGAATAAGATTCATATAAGGAAAGTCCTGTTTCGGAGTTTGGGAATGATTCCGGTGTTTTCATCGGAAATGTTCTAGAAGGTTTCGGAATGTCCGGCACTCCGGAGGGGAAGGGTACATGAATGTGTCATGACAATGTGGAATGGTTGCATCATGTACTAGGTAACTTGGCTGGGCAAAAATAAAGGGATAAATCAAATCCTAGTTTGAAAGTCATACGCCAATTTGAAAAAGTCAAACGACAAGTTTGCTTGGTGGAGGGAGAGTAGGAAACCTACTTAGGGAGGAAGTCCCACTCCCTCCACCCGCCGGCCAAGGAGGATGAGTTGGAGGAGGACTCCCTCCTCCTAGCCGCCTCCCTCCCACCTATAAAGAAGGGGCAGGGGTGCCCCTCTTCCCTACACCCAACTCACCTCAAACCCTAGCCCCAAGCCGCCGGCCTCCTCCCAAGTCCCCGTCGCCTAGGGACCTCCCAAGTCGCCGACTAGGGTTTCCCTAAACCCTAGCTGCCGACTACACCTCTCCCCTTGGTGCCACTAAACCCTAGAACACCAAGGCCTCTCTCATAGTCCACCATACTCGCTCCGGCTTAAGGCGAAGCCCTGCGAGATCTCCCCTCTACTTCCGGTACCACGCCGTCATGCTGCCGGAATCACGAGGAGCGTGCTACAACCTCCGCTACCTGCTGGAACAAGGGAGAGGAAGGTCTTCATCGAGTACCGAACGTGTGACCGACTGCGGAAGCGCCGCCAGAACGCAGCACCGAAAGGATCGTCTACGCGATCTTGAGATCGGCAAGAGTACGACTACATCACCCACGAGAATCTGCTCTCGTTAAACGCATTGGAATCTTCAAGGGTGAGTTCCTCTATCGACTCGTTGCTACAATCTAGTAGATAGATCTTGGCTTGTTTGTTTGCATGCGGTAGAAAATTTTTGTTTTCCATGCTACGAACCTCTACAGCCCTTGCCCCTCCCCCAAGCCCTAGGGTCGGCGGCCAAGGAGGGAGGAGTGGGGGGCAAGTTCCCCCCCTTCTAGAAGCTCTCCTAGGGTTTTGCCCTAGGTTGGCCGGCTGGGCCCTATGGGGCCTTGTGCCCCTGGCCCAATGCGGCCAGGGCACTCGCTCTATCACATCCCAAAATTTTCCAAATTTTGTAATGTGAAAAATAAATAAACAAAATAAATAATTGTTGAAATTTAGGGTGAAAAGAAAATTTTGATTCTAAATGCAAACTTAAAATCCCATCTTGAACAAACTTTGGTTAAGGTTTGAATTCAATTAAATTCAAATCAAGTGGAATGCATCCTTCATAAATGCATCTGGAAATTTAAACACTTGAGAAATAAACCAAAACCCCAAAACCCTAATGGAATAAAAATCATTTCCAAGTTATCTCCAAGCCTATGGATTTGATCCATATAAAATCTTGTCAACAAACATTTACAAATGATCAATAATGACAAATAGAAATATTATAAAACCATATAAATTGGTTTCACTTAATTTGGAACCATGGATAAAAACTTATGAATTTAATAAGATAAGGAATTGAATTCCCAAAGCTAATAAAGCCCTTATCTAAAATCCATACCAAATGGTGAGCAAATAATCCTAAAGATATTTAAAAGGATAAACAAATATTAAAGATTTTACAAATTGGAATCACCAAATTTGGATCTATAAATAAAAAGATATGGATTTTATAAGGTGAAGAAAGAAATATTAAATAAAGAATATTTGAAAGACCAAATAAATCTTGGCCTAATCTATAAGCAAATGGAATGAATATAATCCAAATCCAAATAAAATAAAAAGATAAAGAATTTCCAAAATAAAATAAAATGGCAATAACCATTCTATCCCTATTTTAATAAAGACAAATCTCTAATAAGAATAATTATATAATTCATGAGAAAATAGTATTTTGGAATTTACCCAAGTGAAATAAAAGTTGTTTAATTCAACTTAAAGAATATTAAAGAAACTTTCCAAATAAACTTTAGGGAATTAAAACTATATTTAATTCCATTGGAAATAAAACAAATACCCAATTCAAATGATTTATGAATCATATTGAATTTATTCCAAATGATCCTAGGTGAATATTTTGACACCCTATTAAGTAAATAAAACTTACTGAAAAATATTTGGAAGAATTTAGAAACTTAAGTGGTGTTTGGAAATATTATTAAATCTTAATTGATTTAAAACAAGGGCCTAATTAAATAATTAAAAGACCCCAAAAAGAATAAAACTTTATTCCAAAATTGACTTCATAATATATACTAATCAGTATTTAAACCTACACAAATTTTGGCAAAGTTTTAAATTCAAATGGATGCTTGAATTGATTAAATGAAATCAAAACAGAAAAATCAAATTGGAAAAAGAAAAATAACAGGAGACGAAAAAAATAAGAAACAAAGCAACCCAACTAGCCTGGCCCAACTAAGCCCAGTCCAGCCCATCTTCCCTCTCCCCCCGCAGCGATTCGTTTCTCACTCAGAAGCAGACCCGCGCAGTCGCTGACTACTGGACCCCACTTTCTTTTTCTCTCTCTCACTGACAACGCAGCCCCACTGCCCCGTCATCATCGTCAACCCCGCGACTTGTTCGTCCCCAAACTTCGCTGCTGTTTCTATCGTGAATGCGCGCCTTCAATTCGCGTTAAGGGCCGATTAATCCTGCGCTGCAACGACGCCCTCTTAATCGCCTGCGTCTCCCCTCCCGTTCCCCCTCAGTCCCCCACCCTAGTACGCCCCCAGGCTGCTTAATTTCATCCATACTCTGCCACTGCTCCGACGACTTCCCCGGACGATTCTGGCAGCCCCTCGTTGCCCCTCGCCCTCTCGACCACACATGCGTGCTCCACAGACCCTGGCACACCTCCCAGTGGCATCAGTTCGCCCCCGCGTGCCCTAGAGCCTCGACAACGACGACCACTGCACAACACCGGCGTCTGCCATTGCTCCGTCGAGCTTCCCAGGTGAACTCCGACCGCCCCGAGCCTTCCTATTGATACTCCTAAGATCCTCAGGACTGTACGCATCTGACCGTGTCTTTGTTTTGCCTTGGGGTGAACTACAGCGTTGCCCTGTCGTCAAACAGAACCACCCGCCGCTCGCAGCAACTCCGGCGAGGAATCGCCATCATCTCTGTACGCCCCTTCGCCAACCACGGGCACGTTGAGCTCCAGCACGTCCCGGAGAACACGGTGAGCATACCCTCTCTTACCCTAGATTCCTGGAATAGCCAGAGCGCTGCCGCCCGAGCGTCGCCGCCGCGCGCCACCGTCGTCGCGCCGCCAGTTAGTGGCAGGCTAATGGTAGCCGTCCGATCCAGATCGTAGTGACGCGATAGATTCATTTAACTGAAAGGGTATGGATGGATCTGTGCCGCACGATCGTCATTAGATCCAACTCCTCACGTTGCTGATCCATGCGAAACGGTATCAGCGATTAAGAACACGACACGTGGCTCTGTCCGTTTGAAATAAAAACAGAAATGTTTATTAGATGTTCCAATTTGAAAAATTCATAACTTTCAAACGACACGTCCAAATTTTGCAAATTTTATATCAATAGATTCAGCAAGACAAGACCTAGCCAACCATGCACTTTGTTTAGTAAAAAGCTTCTGTTAAATTGTTTGTTTTTGCAGAAACTTGTGTATGCATGTTTAGATTATAAAAATTGTTCTAAAACGATTTTGGGGATAAAATCTATGGCAAATGGTTTGTTTTGAACCTACTGACCCGAGGAATAAATTGGTGGTTTCAAAAAATGTATTTGGTGAAGCAAAAGAATAAAACCTTGAATTAAAACATTTCTAGCCAAATAAAAATATGGTTTAATTGTTAGAAATGATTTTGGAGGAAAATCTTTGGGAAATGTTTTGGAATAAACCCTCTGACCCTAAAAACCAAGTTTTATGTTTTGTAAACATATTTATTGAACCCTATAAAATTATTGCTTTGCTAAAGGTATTTTCAACCACATAAAAATAATGATTTGGTTTAAAAATGGTTTATAGGTAAAATCTTTTGCAAATAGTATTGCCACTTTATCAAAATGACCATTAGGTGTTTTCAAATGTTTATGAACCATTAGAAACCACTTTTACAAATAAAACAATCTCTTGCATGCTTGCATGCATTATTTTGTTTCTATAATTTTATGTGATGAATTGCTTGAATGGTAGATTGAAATATTGTTTGCTTGATTGAATTGTAGTGACTTGAAGATTGTGATTGTTTCAAAGACAAGGAGTGAACTTATACTCTCTACCAAAAAGGCAAGTGATGCTTCATAATTTTGTCCCATTATTTTCACTATGCATTAGGGATATTTCTAAGTAGGACTTGCATGGAATTTTGCTAAGTATAAACTATGCCATGGGAAATCCTAGTAGATGAAACCTTAGTAGAATTTTCCTAAGTTAAGATTCCTACTACTATCATGCTTAGCCTAGCTAATAGAAAACAAGGGTGGAATATATATTCACACTATGGAAAGTTTCCAAGTCAAGGACTTGTGTTTTGTTTAATAAAACAACTAAGTGAATGAATCACCTGGGTGGAATGGAAGGAATGGTTTGTGTTGAGTGGTTATGCAAGTCCAGTATGTTGGGGAAAACTTGGGCATCACCAAGTCCAGTATACTGGGTAAAACTTGGTATCTCACTTGTGGAATTCCACCCAGGAACAAAGAGATTTGAGATGTCAAATGTTGAGAAGCTTCAAATGCAGCCACTTGGCATTATGGGCTCTGCCTCGATCATATAGGTTGCAAGAACTTAGCCAAATGGACAGTTGGTGGTAGGGGTATGATAGGTTGGAACGCGTCCATTCTGGTCTAAGGGAAGGCTTCTAAAAGATCTTGTCTTGGTGAAACCAAGTCTTGTGGGGAAAGTGCACAACCTCTGCAGAGTGTAAAATCTAAGTACTTAGCCATGTCCCTGGAAAAGGACAATTTGAGCATCAAGACATGGAAGCTATCAAGAATCTCCTCATCCCAATTTCTAAGTTAAAAACTTGTGGGTGAACAAGGGATTGAAGGATCACCAATTTCTATTGGGAGATGCCTTGGGAAAGATTTTGTCAAACAAAAACTTAGTGTTTTCAAAAGATAAGGAAAATCTATTTTGAGCAATGCAAGCCTAGGCTCCACTTAGCCAAATGCATATAGATGATAGACTCCACTATACTACCATAGTATCACTTGCCAATACAATTCAAATGTATTGACCCTTGTGGCTGTAACTTGTTATGTTGCAGGTTTGATTGATATTAGTGAAGTTTATTGATTAGGATTACAAGTCTACAACCAACATGTCTGCCTGTGGCACTTTGAAGATGAAGGACCCCATGCTTTATAGATATTCTGCTGCAATGTAATGTGATAGCCAAATGATCTATGTAAGATGTAATAAATTATTTTATTCCTGGTTATAAAGTTGTATTATGACCTTTGTTTCTTGATATTACATCTTAATTGTGGATGCTAGCTATTGATCCAGGGACTAGCATTGTCAATCACAGGGATCCTTTTCCTTTATAAAGGAGGGATCTTACAGATGGTATCAGAGCATTGTGTTTCCTGTAGGATTTGTAACCCTAGGATTGGACAAAACCCCTTAGAAAAATAGGAGTTGCATTTGTTCCAAAACTTATTTACAAACAATCTTGTAAACTCTTTCCTCAACCATTTTGGTTTTGATTCTACATCTCTTCTTTTTCAACTTGATGGATAAAGCCTTCCCCATGGCCAAAGACTTCACCATGAGCAAAGGACTTCATCAACTCTAATGACTTCAACATCTTCAAGTGTTTTCAACCTTATTCTCAACAAGGACTTCAACTTTGGATATCACTAAGGACTACAAGTGAGACAAGAAATCTTGCTCAAGACTTGAAGACTAAGGAAACACAACTTAGAAGTAATCATCATCACTTTTGAATTTTTGTGACCAAGACCCAAAAATTTTCCCAAGGGAACCATGATCTTATTCAAGAAGAATCAACTAAGAAGGATGGAAGGATCTCAAGTGAACCATATAGATGGACCACCATATTTAGTTTAAGTCAAACCCACCAACTTAGTGTGGTGTAACAAAAATATTTTTGGTTGCCTAAAAATGTGCTTGAACTTTGTTGTTTGAGTGGAATGTTTGTTGTGGTTGCTTGCACATTCCTTGTGTGAATTGTGATGTGTGTGATTAGAAATATTTCCTTAGAAATCTTTTTGCCCATTCTAATCCAAATCCAACCCAAACAGATGACTTCTCCAAGAAACTCCAACATCAAGGATGGTGACAACAACAACAACCAAGAGGACAACATGAGAGAACTCATAGTAACCCAAACCCAGTTGAACCAAGTGACAGCTCAGTTTATAGCCAACACCAGTGAGGTAGACCCAACCATGCAAAGGTTTTTGGAAACTCAAACCCAATTGTTGCATAAGGTGACAGATCAAATGATCAACATGGGAAACAACTCTTCCAAAGGAGTTTGTGACAACGGATGACAAAGATGATATTCTAGAGGGAACTCAAGCTTGCAATATTTGTGGAGACAAGGATCACACTTCCAAGGAGCATGAAGATCAATGCCCCAATTGTGAAGAGAAACATCCAGCTAATCAATGCCCCACAACCCAAGCTACTTGTTACTTATGTGAAGGAAATAATCATGTCCCTATCCAATGCCCCATCTATTCCATAGTTCAACAAAGGAAACAAGGTGGAGTGCAACAACTGATTGCAGATTACCATGAGAGATCCAAGTCTATCAAGAAGGATGAAGACAAAGGAAAATCTCAGCTTGTACCTCCCAGCAATATGACCCAATTTAAAGGACCAAAGAGGAGACATATGTATTATCCAAGGAATAAGAAAAGGTCAAGGAGACCAGGAATTGTTCCTACCTTTGAGATAACATATGAAGAACATGAATTAGAAGCACTCCTAGCTTTCGAAACCCAAGAAAAAGAAGGACAAAAGCCATGTGCAATGTGGTCATTGCAAAGAAATGGGACACTATGCCAATGAATGTCCAGAGAAGAAGTATAAGGAGATTAGCCAAGTGTGGTGCAACAACTGCAAAGAGCTAGGCCATTATGTAGCAACTTGTCCATAGAAGATACGTGAAGAACTCAATCTTATCACATGTTACAATTGTGGTAACCAAGGACATTATGCAAGCAACTGTCCAGAAAAGATGAAGCACAAGATAAAGCCTATGAAGAATCTCAGCCTTGTCACATGTTTCAAATGTGGAAACAAAGGACACTATGCAGATGTTTGCCCAGAGAGATTTCAACAAGATCCCAAGCAAACCAAGATGTAATTTAGTTGGAAAATTTTTAAGGGTGGTAGTACCCTAGTTGTTTTGAGCCAACTTGTAACCCTAGCCTCCCCAAATCTCGGGACGAGATTTATTTTAAGGGTGGTAGCCTGTCACATCCCAAAATTTTCCAAATTTTGTAATGTGAAAAATAAATAAACAAAATAAATAATTGTTGAAATTTAAGGTGAAAAGAAACTTTTGATTCTAAATGCAAACTTAAAATCCCTTCTTGAACAAACTTTGGTTAAGGTTTGAATTCAATTAAATTCAAATCAAGTGGAATGCATCCTTCATAAATGCATCTGGAAATTTAAACACTTGAGAAATAAACCAAAACCCTAAAACCCTAATGGAATAAAAATCATTTCCAAGTTATCTCCAAGCCTATGGATTTGATCCATATAAAATCTTGTCAACAAACATTTACAAATGATCAATAATGACAAATAGAAATATTATAAAACCATATAAATTGGTTTCACTTAATTTGGAACCATGGATAAAAACTTATGAATTTAATAAGATAAGGAATTGAATTCCCAAAGCTAATAAAGCCCTTATCTAAAATCCATACCAAATGGTGAGAAAATAATCCTAAAGATATTTAAAAGGAGAAACAAATATTAAAGATTTTACAAATTGGAATCACCAAGTTTGGATCTATAAATAAAAAGATATGGATTTTATAAGATGAAGAAAGAAATATTAAATAAAGAATATTTGAAAGACCAAATAAATCTTGGCCTAATCTATAAACAAATGGAATGAATATAATCCAAATCGAAATAAAATAAAAAGATAAAGAATTTCCAAAATAAAATAAAATGGCAATAACCATTCTATCCCTATTTTAATAAAGACAAATCTCTAATAAGAATAATTATATAATTCATGAGAAAATAGTATTTTGGAATTTACCCAAGTGAAATAAAAGTTGTTTAATTCAACTTATTATTAAAGAAACTTTCCAAATAAACTTTAGGGAATTAAAACTATATTTAATTCCATTGGAAATAAAACAAATACCCAATTCAAATGATTTATGAATCATATTGAATTTATTACAAATGATCCTAGGTGAATATTTTGACACCCTATTAAGTAAATAAAACTTACTGAAAAATATTTGGAAGAATTTAGAAACTTAAGTGGTGTTTGGAAATATTATTTAATCTTAATTGATTTAAAACAAGGGCCTAATTAAATAATTAAAAGACCCCAAAAAAGAATAAAACTTTATTCCAAAATTGACTTAAGAATATATACTAATCAATATTTAAACCTACACAAATTTTGGCAAAGTTTTAAATTCAAATGGATGCTTGAATTGATTAAATGAAATCAAAACAGAAAAATCAAATTGGAAAAAGAAAAATAACAGGAGAAGAAAAAATAAGAAACAAAGCAACCCAACTAGCCTGGCCCAACTAAGCCCAGTCCAGCCCATCTTCCCTCTCCCCCCGCAGCGATTCGTTTCTCACTCAGAAGTAGACCCGCGCAGTCGCTGACTACTGGACCCCACTTTCTTTTTCTCTCTCTCGCTGACAACAAAGCCCCACTGCCCTGTCATCATCGTCAACCCCGCGACTTGTTCGTCCCCAAACTTCGCTGTTGTTTCTGCCGTGAATGCGCGCCTTCAATTCGCGTTAAGGGCCAATTAATCCCGCGCTGCAACGACACCCTCTTAATCGCCTGCGTCTCCCCTCCCGTTCCCCCTCAGTCCCCCACCCTAGTACGCCCCTAGGCTGCTTAATTTCATCCATACTCTGCCACTGCTCCGACGACTTCCCCGGCCGATTCCGGCAGCCCCTCGTTGCCCCTCGCCCTCTCGACCACACATGCGTGCTCCACAGACCCTGGCACACCTCCCAGTGGCATCAGTTCGCCCCCGCGCGCCCTAGAGCCTCGACAACGACGACCACTGCACAACACCGGCGTCTGCCATTGCTCCGTCGAGCTTCCCAGGTGAACTCCGACCGCCCCGAGCCTTCCTATTGATACTCCTAAGATCCTCGGGACTGTACGCATCTGACCATGTCTTTGTTTTGCCTTGGGGTGAACTACAGCGTTGCCCCGTCGTCAAACAGAACCACCCGCCGCTCGCAGCAACTCCGGCGAGGAATCGCCATCATCTCTGTACGCCCCTTCACCAACCACGGGCACGTTGAGCTCCAGCACGTCCCGGTGAACACGGTGAGCATACCCTCTCTTCCCCTAGCTTCCTGGAATAGCCAGAGCGCTACCGCCCGAGCGTCGCCGCCGCGCGCCACCGTCGTCGCGCCGCCAGTTAGTGGCAGGCTAATGGTAGCCGTCCGATCCAGATCGTAGTGACGCGATAGATTCATTTAACTGAAAGTGTATGGATGGATCTGTGCCGCACGATCGTCATTAGATCCAACGCCTCACGTTGCTGATCGACACGAAACGGTATCAGCGAGTAAGAACACGACACGTGGCTCTGTCCGTTTGAAATAAAAACAGAAATGTCTATTAGATGTTCCAATTTGAAAAATTCATAACTTTCAAACCAAACGTCCAAATTTTGCAAATTTTATATCAATGGATTCAGCAAGACAAGCCCTAGCCAACCATGCACTTTGTTTAGTAAAAAGCTTCTGTTAAATTGTTTGTTTTGCAGAAACTTGTGTATGCATATTTATAATATATAAATTGTTCTAAAATGATTTTGGGGATAAAATCTTTGGCAAATGGTTTGTTTTGAACCTACTGACCCTAGGAATCAATTGGTGGTTTAAAAAATGTATTTGGTGAAGCAAAAGAATAAAACCTTGAATTAAAACATTTCTAGCCAAATAAAAATATGGTTTAATTGTTAGAAATGATTTTGGAGGAAAATCTTTGGGAAATGTTTTGGAATAAACCCTATGACCCTAAACACCAAGTTTTATGTTTTGAAAACATATTTGGTGAACCCTATAAAATTATTGCTTTGCTAAAGGCATTTTCAACCACATAAAAATAATGATTTGGTTTGAAAATGGTTTATAGGTAAAATCTTTTGCAAATAGTATTGACACTTTATAAAAATGACCATTAGGTGTTTTCAAATGTTTATGAACCATTAGAAACCACTTTTACAAATAAAACAATCTCTTGCATGCTTGCATGCATTATTTTGTTTCTATAATTTTATGTGATGAATTGCTTGAATGGTAGATTGAAATATTGTTTGCTTGATTGAATTGTAGTGACTTGAAGATTGTGATTGTTTAAAAGACAAGGAGTGAACTTATACTCTCTATCAAAAAGGCAAGTGATGCTTCATACTTTTGTCCCATTATTTTCACTATGCATTAGGGATATTTCTAAGTAGGACTTGCATGGAATTTTGCTAAGTATAAACTATGCCATGGGAAATCCTAGTAGATGAAACCTTAGTAGAATTTTCCTAAGTTAAGATTCCTACTACTATCATGCTTAGACTAGCTAATAGAAAACAAGGGTGGAATATATATTCACACTATGGAAAGTTTCCAAGTCAAGGACTTGTGTTTTGTTTAATAAAACAACTAAGTGAATGAATCACCTGGGTGGAATGGAAGGAATGGTTTGTGTTGAGTGGTTATGCAAGTCCAGTATGTTGGGGAAAACTTGGGCATCACCAAGTCCAGTATACTGGGGAAAACTTGGTATCTCACTTGTGGAATGCCACCCAGGAACAAAGAGATTTGAGATGTCAAATGTTGAGAAGCTTCAAGTGCAGCCACTTGGCATTATGTGCTCTGCCTGGATCATATAGGTTGCAAGAACTTAGCCAAATGGACATTTGGTGGTAGGGGTATGATAGGTTGGAACGCGTCCATTCTGGTTTAAGGGAAGGCTTCTGAAAGATCTTGTCTTGGTGAAACCAAGTCTTGTGGGGAAAGTGCACAACCTCTGCAGAGTGTAAAATCTCAGTACTTAGCCATGTCCCTGGAAAAGGACAATTTGAGCATCAAGACATGGAAGCTATCAAGAATCTCCTCATCCCAATTTCTAAGTTAAAAACTTGTGGGTGAACAAGGGATTGAAGGATCACCAATTTCTATTGGGAGATGCCTTGGGAAAGATTTTGTCAAACAAAAACTTAGTGTTTTCAAATGATAAGGAAAATCTATTTTGAGCAATGCAAGCCTAAGCTCCACTTAGCCAAATGCATATAGATGATAGACTCCACTATACTACCATAGTATCACTTGCCAATACAATTCAAATGTATTGACCCTTGTGGCTGTAACTTGTTATGTTGCAGGTTTGATTGATATTAGTGAAGTTCATTGATTAGGATTACAAGTCTACAACCAACATGTCTGCCTGTGGCACTTTGAAGATGAAGGACCCCATGCTTTATAGATATTCTGCTGCAATGTAATGTGATAGCCAAATGAGCTATGTAAGATGTAATAAATTATTTTATTCCTGGTTATAAAGTTGTATTATGACCTTTGTTTCTTGATATTACATCTTAACTGTGGATGCTAGCTATTGATCCAGGGACTAGCATTGTCAATCACAGGGATCCTTTTCCTTTATAAAGGAGGGATCTTACACCCTCATAGGCCCATGCCCCCTCCCAACAGGTGGGGACACGTTGGTCCCCCTCCGGAAGGTTCTAGAAGCTTCCGGTACAATACCGATTAACCCAAAACAATTCCGAACTCCAAAAACTGCATTGCCTTATATGAATCCTATTCTCCGGGCCATTCCGGAACCTCTCGTGATGCCCCGGATCCCATCCGAGACTCCGAACAAAAACTCATAAACCAATTATCCAATCTATCCTAGCGTCGAGACACGTTAAGTGTGTGACCCTTCGGGTTCGATAACATGCAGACATGATCTTCTATCAATAATCAACAGCGGGGTCTGGAAATCCATATTGACTGTCAACACCCGGATTTTTCAATCCTAGATGCCTGTTATGCCATACATCGCAATCCCAGGATTACCATTTTTGCGAGACATAACAGAATTGGATACCATAGTACTTCATCCATTACAAACGATACATAAGTTCTTACACAAATAGGGATCTCATGATCCAGTTCTTAATACAACATCAAGCAGCGGAATACGTAATAATAACGGTAGCGTAGGCGAAGCTCCATCTTCGGGGTCACAGGCAATGCTGACGATGGGAGATGATCCTAGTTGTCGTAACCTTCCGGGGGTCCATCTTCTAGGTACTCCTCTTCATAGTCTGTCCATGGGAATAGCCAGGGACAAAGCCATGAGTACTCTTTAAGTACTCGCAAACTAATACTAACAGGTAAGGGGTTTTTGGATAATAGGACACTAGGCTCTAGGGTTGTTTTGCAAAAATCCAGGTTTATCTCTACTAAGTTCCGAAGCTAGTCACAATTTTATAACTCCTAAATAGGATCTTGTAATCCAGGTCACAACTCTGTTGTGTTCAAGTCAAAGTCTCAATTCATTTCACGTGTCATTTTGAAAAGTCTGACGGGGGAACAGTATGGCCACTCCAACTGTCCATAACCGCGGACGCGGCTATTCGAATAGTTTGACACTCTACAGAGATTGTACACTTTCACCACAACATTCGATACATCCGTCAGGAACAAATCCTGAATTCACCATACTCAGTACGCGGATAATCAATCCTAACCTTTCAATTACACGCCTTAGTATAAGCACCCCTCCCAACCATGACCACTGTCATCTTGGGTACTGCACAGGTGGACAATCTTCACAAGGTAGCCTCAGCTCAGACCTTGGCCGTGAGGGAACTAATACTAAGGAATATAAGTTTCCAGTCAAGCCCTACCCAATATTCGGGTATTGTGGTTGTACGCAAAAATTGGAATGGTATCGCATCCAAACAACCATCAGTTTTATAAAGGGCTAAGGCTCATGCCTCAACATTTTCATCACCAAAATCATCAAGTGTTTGGAAACACATGTCCAAAACATTTCAATAGAATGATCCATCATTCCAAGGTTTTCATAACCATTTTTCCACCAAGTATTCCCATCTAAAGTTGAGCAAGTTTTATGCTTAGCACTAGCATCTACAGGGGAGGGTAGTAATAATGAGGGGTGGTAACTAGTGGAGTTTCACTAAGTCCAACCTTATATCTTAGGCTGATATCAAGGTTTCTAGCTTAGGCCAAATTTTATGCTCTTTAGGCAACCTTTAGCACAACTGTCTAGTATCTACCAAACTCTTAGGTAACATCTAGGTAAGCTTTGATAAAGAAATAAAGTAAGAAGCTTGCCATAAAACTAGGATTGGTTTATCAAATGGGTATGATCACATATGCTTAAGGCATAGAGTAGTCATCTCATAGGTATGGGTTTGTGGCATCAGTAAGGTATCTTGCAAGTGTTAGCTTGCACCAATGTCAATATAAGCTTGCATAGGTATAGTATCTTGCAAGTGTTAGCTTGCATTGGTATAATATCAGCTTGCATTAGGCTTGCTAAAGTAGAGTGTCTTGCAAGTTTTAGCTTGCCTTGTGCAGAGCAGTGGTTGAAGTTCTCCTCGGCTTCCTCTTCGTAGTATCCTCCTTCCTCCTCGTAGTATCCTTGGTCGGTACTAGCGTCTATGAATAAATGCAAGGTACACTATCACCAAACAATACTTAACTACTTGCAATCATCACACACAAGGGTCCTATAGATGATCTAGCATCATCTCTAACATTACAAGGTTAAAGCTTGGTTTAAAACTTCTTATTTTTAGAAAAGTAATTTATACTCATTGAAAAACTACTTAAGATTTAATATTCTCCAAACTAAACATGGGATCATTTTGACACATGTCATCACCACATATTGTAGTCCATGGGAATGTGATTTAAAGTGGTGTCACAATTTAATAAGGTTTTACCCTTTTATTTTAATTAATTAAAGTGGCTAGAAATGCTCATGAAGCATTCTTTTATTACTTGAACATTACTTCTGCAAGTAAACCTATATTTTTTTATATATTCTGAAAGGTATGGTTAAATGTGATTTTTGAGAGTTGGAATCAACTCAAAAGCTTTTATGATTTGAATTTGAAAAATGTTTGAATGCAGAAAAGCTTCTTCCTTGTTATTTTTACTATGGGTGATCTACAGATCCAAATGACTTGAATCCAACGGGCTTGGATTAAGCATTCACAGACCTTTCCAAAAAAATTGGTTTCATTCAATTTGGTGTACTGAATCGATCTAGGTTGATTTTTGAAGTTGGGTATAGAAGTGTGTTTGAAATAAAATAGAAAAAGTTTTAATTTGAATTGTTGGGCTACGCGGGAAATTCTAACGGGCCGGCCTGCTAAGCGCAGTGCTCCCGCGGGCTGCTTAAGTGGGTGTCCCCACTCGTCAGTGACACGGGGCTGGGCGAAGCGGTACGAGGCAACGTGGATCGTTCGATCTAGTTCTAATCCAACGGCTGAGGGTCATCGTCGACGCGAGACAACTCCGGCGAGAACGAAACCTAGCGCGGCCAGTGAGGGGTGCTGGGGGCTCACCGGGGTACGGGCGAGGGTCGGCGAGGCGGGCGAACGACAAAGTCGACAACGGCGAACCTCCTGGTACCGGTGGCTTCTCCTGGGGCGGCTCCAATCGCTGGCTCCTTTCTTCTCCGGCAGCGGCAGGCTCCAGTGAAATTCCGGCGAGGTGGTGATCGGCTTGCTCTGAGGATGGTGTGGCACGGTCAGTGGGGAGAGGGGAGTGAGATGGTGTGAAGAAATCGTGCGGGGGTGGTCTCTATTTATAGTCGAGCGAGGGGACCGTCGGGGCGCACGGTGAGCTCGTCGGGGGCGACGTTACGGGCGGCTATATGCATGGGCAAGGGTAGGGGACGGTGCTGTGTCTCCTGGCGATGCTCAACGACATGATCGCGAGGCATGGGACGGTGCGGCTTGGTCTGGAACAGGCGGTGCTCTGCGCGGCAGAGGCGGCGTCTTCGACGGCGGGCGGTGGCTGTATGGCACGGGGCGGCAAACGGGGATGTCTGGCGGTCTCCTGGGTCGGTGGTGATCGTGTGTGCACGCGGTGAGGGCGGCGCGCGGTCTGTGGGTGATGGTCGAGGGTGGCGCTCTGGCGCACGCTCGGCATGGTCTGGGCGTGTCTCGTGCGCGTGGTCCAGGGCTTGGCAACGCTCGTGGCTGGGACATGCAGTGGCGGTGGACGGTGGGCTGCCTCCCAGACATGCTGGCTAGGCTTGATGCTGCTCCTAGCTTGCTGTCCACAATGGGGTGACATGGGGGTGCTCGACTGTTCACCATTAATGGCAAAGGCAAGCTCACAGGGGTGCTAGTGTTGGGCTAATCTTTCTAGATGATCTACTGGGTTGTGTGTGAGCTAACTAGGGAACAAGTTAGGCTCAAAACACTGCACACTATAGTGTTTGATGTTTTGTTTGATTTGTGTCTGCAACCTGTTTGATGAAATGGCCGCATGAAATCAAGTTTTGAGTTTTGAAATGAATTTTGGTGGGTTTTCTAGATTGGTTCTGGTGAGTCTGCAGATGCTTGGGATTTGAAAATTGAGCTTGTTTGAGTGGGTTTTGGAAAAGTGGGATCTTCCCATATGAAGAAGATTCAATTTTGAATTGTCATTTAAACTATGCATTTGAAAGTTTATGGATGATCACAAAGTGGGCCTTGATACCTTGTTATGAGTACATTCAAGGGGTGCAAAGATCCAGAAAAGTTTCTGTTAGGTTTTGAAAGTTTGAGACAGCCAAAGTAGGCATGGGAGTTAAATTGGTCAAAGTGACCATTCACTTCATATATTTGTTTTGATTTACTTGTCTTAAGGAAAAGTGTGGGAAATGTTTTAGATGATGTTCTTTTCACCTAAGAAACATTTTACAAGCAATGGTTCACACAAACAAGGTGGTTTTTAAAGAAATTCAAAATCCATGCATACACATATACATGCATTCATGAATTCATTTAGAAAAGTTTTTGTTAACCCTAAACTTGATGATTAGTGTTTGATGATCTAAGTTTGGTATTTTTGGGATGTTACAAACCTTCCCCCCTTAAAAAAAATCTCGTCCCGAGATTTGAAAAAGGACGAAAAGATTACCTAGGATTTGAAGAGATCTGGAAACTCCGTCCTGATGTGATCTTCGCGTTCCCAGGTAGCTTCCTCTTCTGTGTGGTTGCTCCACTGAATCTTGAGAAACTTGATGCTTCGGGTTCTGGTAGTTAGAAAGGCTTCTTCCAATATACGGATGGGTACTTCGGGATAGGTCAGATCATCGTTGATCTCTATGGTCCGGTGATCGATATTCTTGAACACTTCGGTCTTCTCGGGGACTTCGAGACACTTGCGAAGTAACGAGATATGGAACACATTGTGCACCGCTGACATCTCTTCTGGGAGTTCCAATTGATACGATACTTCTCCTCGACGGTTCAAAATTTTGAAAGGTCCGATATATCTGGGGGCTAACTTTCCCTTGAGTTGGAAACACTGCATTCCCTTCAATGGCGACACTTTCAGATAAACAAATCTCCGATGTTGAAGGAGAGGTCTCGACGTCTCTTGTCGGCGTAACTCTTTTGTCGGGATTGGGCTGTCTTAAGGTGTTCACGAATCTTGTGAACCTTCTCTTCTTCTTCTCGTAGGATGTCGGGTCCGAAAATCTGACTCTCTCCTACTTCCGACCAGTTCAAGGGGGTGCGACACTTCCTTCCGTACATAAATTCAAATGGGGCCATTTGCAAACTGGCTTGGTAACTATTGTTGTATGAAAATTCTGCAAACGGCAGACAGTCTTCCCACTTGGATCCATATTCTAACACACATGCTCTAAGCATATCTTCGAGTATTTGGTTTACTCGCTCCGTTTGTCCATCGGTCTGAGGGTGATACGCGGTACTGAAATCTAGGCGGGTTCCTAAACCTTCTTGGACTTTCTTCCAGAATCTCGAGGTAAACTGAGTTCCTCGATCCGATACAATGTTCTTGGGGACTCCGTGCAAACTAACGATTCTAGCGATGTACAACTCTACTAGCTTCGAACTCTGATAGGTGGTTTTAACGGGCAAGAAATGGGCGACTTTGGACAATCTGTCCACTATGACCCAAATAGAGTCATTTCCCCTACTAGAAGTAGGTAGTCCAGTGATAAAGTCCATTCCTACAGAATCCCATTTCCATTCCGGAATTTGCAAAGGTTGCAACAATCCAGCGGGTCTTTGATGTCCTGCCTTGACTCGCTGACATATATCACACTTGGCGATATAGCTTCCGATTTCTCTCTTCATCTTATGCCACCAAAATTGCTCTTTCAATTCTTGATACATCTTAGTTCCTCCGGGATGGATAGAATAAAGAGTATCATGAGCCTCCTTTAGGATAACTTCTTTCAACTCTGAATCTGCTGGTACACAAAGGCGTCCTTTATACCACAAAACTCCTTCTTCATCCTCGGTGAATCCGGGTACTTTGCCTGTACCGATACGACGTTTGATTCCATCGATACTAGCATTTCCTTTCTGCGCCTCCTTAATCTGACTGATCAAAGTGGGCTGAAGTTCTATGCTAGCCAAAAATCCTTCACTTACTAATTCCATTCGAAAATCTTCCATCTCTTTGTGCAGACTTGGTTGCTCCTTCAAAATCATGGAGTTCAAGCGGCACGGAAATCTGCTAAGGGCATCAGCTACCACATTGGCTTTTCCAAGGTGATAGTGAATGTCCAGGTCGTAATCCTTGATTAGCTCAATCCATCTTCTCTGCCTCATATTCAGCTCCTTCTGCGTGAATATATACTTTAGGCTCTTGTGATCCGAGTAAATCTCACAACGGTTTCCCATCAGGTAATGTCTCCATGTCTTTAGGGCTAGAACTACGGCTGCGAGTTCGAGGTCATGGGTTGGGTAATTTTGTTCATCTTGCTTCAATTGTCGCGATAGATAAGATAAGACTTTGCCTTCTTGCATTAGCACACATCCGAGACCAATCTTGGATGCGTCACAATACACATCGAAGGGCTTCGTGATATCCGGCATGATTAAGATTGGGGCTGAAATCAATCTCCTTTTGAGTTCTTGAAAACTCGCTTCACATTTGTCGGTCCATTCAAACTTCTTGTCCTTCTTCAGCAATTGGGTCATGGGTCGGGCGATACTCGAGAATCCTTCTACGAATTTGCGGTAATATCCCGCCAATCCGAGAAAAGCACGAACTTGGGTTTGAGTGGTTGGGGATTGCCAATCTTCTACATCTTTCACTTTGGCAGGGTCAACGGCAATTCCTCCGGCTGATACAATGTGACCGAGGAATCCTACTTCCTGTAACCAGAATTCACATTTGCTAAACTTTGCATACAGCTCATGCTCTTTAAGGGTTCCAAGAATGGTCCTTAGGTGTAGCTCATGTTCTTCTTCTGATTTGGAATAAATCAGAATGTCATCGATGAAAACAACGACAAACTTATCCAGGAAGTCCATAAAAATCTTACTCATGAGGTTCATGAAATAAGCGGGGGCATTGGTTAATCCAAAAGACATGACTGTATACTCATACAATCCATATCTGGTGGTAAAGGCAGTCTTTGGAATATCCTCTGCATGAATTTTGAGTTGATGATAGCCAGTTCTAAGATCAATCTTAGAAAACACCTGGGCTCCGGTCAACTGATCAAACAAATCTTCTATCTTAGGCAAGGGGTACTTGTTATTGATGGTGACATCATTCAACTTTCGATAATCCATACACAAACGGTTACCTCCATCCTTCTTGTCCACAAACAAGACAGGTGATCTCCATGGGGACGCACTCGGTTGAATTAATCCGATTTCCAACATGGAATCCAGTTGCTTCTTCAGTTCTTCTAGTTCTGACGGGTTCATACTATAGGGTCTCTGGGCTATGGGCCCTGTTCTGGGGATTAGTTCGATGATAAACTCGATATCCCGATCTGGGGGCATACCGGGCAAAACATCTGGAAATACATCGGGGTATTCGCAGACTATCCGAACTTGGTCAATGGTAGTTTGGGCTATACTCTTGTTACACTTGAATTGGCGAGGTAAGGTTTCAGATATATGCTCGACTGATATTCCTGTGGTACTGGTCATGGTAATGGCTTTCTTGGCACAGTCAATCAATCCTTTATGTTTGGACATCCAATCCATTCCTAGTACTACTTCCAAACCTTTAGTTCCGAGTACTATTAGATTAGCATAAAAATCTATGCCATGGATTCGGATAGGGACGGCTTTGCAAATTTGCCTAGCCTTGGTGGTTGATCCGGGAATTTGTACAATCATCACATGCTTCAATTTGGTTGGTTGAATTTTACTAGTGCAGGCGAATTCTTCGGTGACAAATGAATGCGATGCACCAGAATCAAACAACACTCTTGCAAGTACTGAATTAACAGAAAACATACCCAGCACGACGTCTGGCGCTTCCTGAGCTTCTTCAGCATGCATGAGAAAAAGACGGCCATTGCGGTTGAGTGAATCCCCTGGGGCAAATCTTCTCCCTGGCTGGACATGACGCTGTTGCTAAGCTGGGACATTGGCGTTGGGGGCTGTAGCATTCTTCTTGTTGGGGCACTCGTTGGAATAGTGGCCTTTATTTCCACAGTCATAACAGGTCACTTGTGACTTGTCCTTGGCTGCGACAGGCACAGCATTGCTTCCAGTCCTCGGGGCAGTGTTGGGGTTGGTGGTAGCATTGTTGGTGTTGAACTTGGGTGGGGCACGGGTGAAATTGCTAGAGTTACCGGGGTTGTTGTGATTTCCTCCAGGTCTAGGGTTTCCACGGTTGGGGTAGGTTGGACGGGTCATAGGGGGTCTGTTGGTTCTTGGGGCAAATCATGGAGATGGGTTGGGGCGATACTTTGGGGTCTGATGGTTTCCTGGTTGATGCATCATGCGACGCTTGCGGTTCTCATTGGCCTGGTTGATCTTTCCTTCCATCTGGATAGCAGAGTCTACAAGGGCTTCAATATCAACAAAGGGGATATTGACTAACACCGTCTACATCTCGTCATGCAGACCATTCATGAATCTTTCTTTCTTCTTGGCTTCGGTGTCTATTTCGTCTGGGGTATACCTAGCTAATGACAAAAATTTGTCACGGTATTCCACTACCGTCATCCTTCCTTGCTTCAACTCTCTGAACTCGTCTCTCATTCTCTTGATCAAACCTGGTGGCACATGGGTTCTGCTAAACTAGACCTTGAATTCCTCCCAGGTCATCATTTGGCCTCCGGTCATTGCACGAACACTGTTCCACCATGCCCTGGCATCTCCGGCTAGATAATGGGTGGCGAACAGGACTTTCTCGTTGGCTTCCACTCCGGCTACTTCTAAGTTATTTTCCATGGTTTGCAGCCAATCATCGGCGTCTAGGGGTTCTTCCGACTTGGTGAAAACGGGTGGGTTGGTATTCTGGAAATTCTTGAGCTTAGATTTGTGGTTGTCCTGATTTCCATGGCCTTGGTTGTTGTGGGCTAGTTGGGCTATCTGTTGCAGAGTGGCTAGGTTGGCTTGACGTTCCGCTCTTTCAGCTTCGCGGTCAGAAGTCAACATTTGCAGGATCTGCAACATCGGGTCCGGGGTTGAACCACTTCCTCCACGTGGCATCTGAAGATTTATATGGATCATGAGAAAAGAGGGAAATTGCTATGGTTTTGGGTTTTTTGAGAAGTTTTTGGAGTTTGACTCAAGTTTTCTAGCAACTTGCTTTTTCATTCATTCACTCATAGCACACAGTACAACACACACCACAACAAAGAAAAATAGATGGTTTTAAGAACCATTCTGGAAACTACGATACAGTGGGACCGACTACTACTCACTACGCTAGTGCTCAGTGCTACTACTCCTCGGAGTCTGTGGCTTCATCATCTTCTGCATCATCGATGAAGGCGAAATCATCCTCATCGGTGAAGAAGTCCATGGCCTGATCCTCCAGAAAATCGTCGTCATCGCTGAGATAGGAGTAAGGGTCTCCACGAAGATCCTCTCCTGCATTCTCCCTTTCCTCTAACTGCATGTCTCTCTCGTGGATGGTCTCTTCCAGAGATGAGATGCGATGGCGAAGACGGGCAATAATGCGCTCCTTCTTGTCAAGCTGACGGCGGCGAGATTTGCGATCCTTTGCTAGCATGGCGATGGTCTGATCCTTCGTCTTGATGATGGCAGACTTGTGGTTGCAATAGTCACGGCAGTTGTCCAACTCTTGTTGACGATCATACATCATGAAGCTAAGGTGGTCCAATTGAGTCTTCAGCTCGGGGTGGTATGGGGCTTCCAGTGGTTGTCCATTTGCATCACGCCTTGGGCAAAACTCAAAGCGAGTACCCTTGATCTGATTGATGCTCTGCCCACACAGATGGGAAAGAGCTTCCTGCATTGCTCTGGCAAGTCCATCGAGCCAGTTTTTCCCTCAAGGTAAACTGAATTCCCTCCGCAGTGGGAGGTTCAATCTTTCCTCGGAGACTTGCAATAATTAGCCACTGCAGATCTTCTCCTCCTTGATCATTGAGCTGAGCTCCGAAGAACTCGGGATGCGGACGCTCCAGAAGTTCCGAAAGTTGATCCAGATCCCTCTCAAAGATAAGGTCTCCTCCATTTCTGAGTTGATAAAACTTGTTGTACTTCACGTCCATCTATAAAAATAGAGGATGAGTA
Source organism: Avena sativa (assembly GCA_916181665.1). Taxonomy (NCBI): domain Eukaryota; kingdom Viridiplantae; phylum Streptophyta; class Magnoliopsida; order Poales; family Poaceae; genus Avena; species Avena sativa. Next base: position 340,095,992 of record OV702281.1, read on the forward strand.
GATTAGCAGAGTGATCAAGTGTGTCAAAATTTTATCCATTTTGCAAGAGTTTTTGGGGAACATGAAGTTTTATTAAAGAATTAAAGAGGTAAGAATGAGAATAAGTTTTCGTAAATATCTTTGTTCTTTGGTTTCGAAACTAAGTTTTTGGTTCAACGTCCAATCTAACTAGGGTCTCCTATGGTCAGGATGGCTCTGATACCAACTTGTCAACACCCGGATTTTTTCAATCCTAGATGCCTGTTATGCCATACATCGCAATCCCAGGATTACCATTTTTGCGAGACATAACAGAATTGGATACCATAGTACTTCATCCATTACAAACGATACATAAGTTCTTACACAAATAGGGATCTCATGATCCAGTTCTTAATACAACATCAAGCAGCGGAATACGTAATAATAACGGTAGCGTAGGCGAAGCTCCATCTTCGGGGTCACAGGCAATGCTGACGATGGGTGAGATCCTAGTTGTCGTAACCTTCCGGGGGTCCATCTTCCAGGTACTCCTCTTCATAGTCTGGCCATGGGAATAGCCAGGGACAAAGCCATGAGTACTCTTTAAGTACTCGCAAACTAATACTAACAGGTAAGGGGTTTTTGGATAATAGGACACTAGGCTCTAGGGTTGTTTTGCAAAAAGCCAGGTTTATCTCTACTAAGTTCCGAAGCTAGTCACAATTTTATAACTCCTAAATGGGATCTTGTAATCCAGGTCACAACTCTGTTGTGTTCAAGTCAAAGTCTCAATTCATTTCACATGTCATTTTGAAAAGTCTGACGGGGGAACAGTATGGCCACTCCAACTGTCCATAACCGCAGACGCGGCTATTCGAATAGTTTGACACTCTACAGAGATTGTACACTTTCACCACAACATTCGATACATCCGTCAGGAACAAATCCTGAATTCACCATACTCGGTACGCGGATAATCAATCCTAACCTTTCAATTACACGCCTTAGTATAAGCACCCCTCCCAACCATGACCACTGTCATCTTGGGTACTGCACAGGTGGATAATCTTCACAAGGTAGCCTCAGCTCAGACCTTGGCCGTGAGGGAACTAATACTAAGGAATATAAGTTTCCAGTCAAGCCCTACCCAATATTCGGGTATTGTGGTTGTACGCAAAAATTGGAATGGTATCGCATCCAAACAACCATCAGTTTTATAAAGGGCTAAGGCTCATGCCTCAACATTTTCATCACCAAAATCATCAAGTGTTTGGAAACACATGTCCAAAACATTTCAATAGAATGATCCATCATTCCAAGGTTTTCATAACCATTTTTCCACCAAGTATTCCCATCTAAAGTTGAGCAAGTTTTATGCTTAGCACTAGCATCTACAGGGGAGGGTAGTAATAATGAGGGGTGGTAACTAGTGGAGTTTCACTAAGTCCAACCTTATATCTTAGGCTGATATCAAGGTTTCTAGCTTAGGCCAAATTTTATGCTCTTTAGGCAACCTTTAGCACAACTGTCTAGTATCTACCAAACTCTTAGGTAACATCTAGGTAAGCTTTGATAAAGAAATAAAGTAAGAAGCTTGCCATAAAACTAGGATTGGTTTATCAAATGGGTATGATCACATATGCTTAAGGCATAGAGTAGTCATCTCATAGGTATGGGTTTGTGGCATCAGTAAGGTATCTTGCAAGTGTTAGCTTGCACCAATGTCAATATAAGCTTGCATAGGTATAGTATCTTGCAAGTGTTAGCTTGCATTGGTATAATATCAGCTTGCATTAGGCTTGCTAAAGTAGAGTGTCTTGCAAGTTTTAGCTTGCCTTGTGCAGAGCAGTGGTTGAAGTTCTCCTCGGCTTCCTCTTCGTAGTATCCTCCTTCCTCCTCGTAGTATCCTTGGTCGGTACTAGCGTCTATGAATAAATACGAGGTACACTATCACCAAACAATACTTAACTACTTGCAATCATCACACACAAGGGTCCTATAGATGATCTAGCATCATCTCTAACATTACAAGGTTAACGCTTGGTTTAAAACTTCTTATTTTTAGAAAAGTAATTTCTACTCATTGAAAAACTACTTAAGATTTAATATTCTCCAAACTCAACATGGGATCATTTTGACACATGTCATCACCACATATTGTAGTCCATGGGAATGTGATTTAAAGTGGTGTCACAATTTAATAAGGTTTTACCCTTTTATTTTAATTAATTAAAGTGGCTAGAAATGCTTATGAAGCATTCTTTTATTACTTGAACATTATTTCTGCAAGTAAACCTATATTTCTTTATATATTCTGAAAGGTATGGTTAAATGTGATTTTTGAGAGTTGGAATCAACTCAAAAGCTTTTATGATTTGAATTTGAAAAATGTTTGAATGCAGAAAAGCTTCTGCCTTGTTATTTTTACTATGGGTGATCTACAGATCCAAATGACTTGAATCCAACGAGCTTGGATTAAGCATTCACAGACCTTTCCAACAAAATTGGTTTCATTCAATTTGGTGTACTGAATCGATCTGGGTTGATTTTTGAAGTTGGGTATAGAAGTGTGTTTGAAATGAAATAGAAAAAGTTTTAATTTGAATTGCTCGGCTGCGCGGGAAATTCTAACGGGCCGGCCTGCTAAGCGCAGTGCTCCCGCGGGCTGCTTAAGTGGGTGTCCCCACTCGTCAGTGACACGGGGCTGGGCGAAGCGGTACGGGGCAACGTGGATCGTTCGATCTAGTTCTAATCCAACGGCTGAGGGTCATCGTCGACGCGAGACAACTCCGGCGAGAACGAAACCTAGAGCGGCTAGTGAGGGGTGCTGGGGGCTCACCGGGGTACGGGCGAGGGTCGGCGAGGCGGGCGAACGACGAAGTCGACAACGGCGAACCTCCTGGTACCGGTGGCTTCTCCTGGGGCGGCTCCAATCGCTGGCTCCTTTCTTCTCCGGCAGCGGCAGGCTCCAGTGAAATTCCGACGAGGTGGTGCTCGGCTTGCTCTGAGGATGGTGTGGCACGGTCAGTGGGGAGAGGGGAGTGAGATCGTGTGAAGAAATCATGCGGGGGTGGTCTCTATTTATAGTCGAGCGAGGGGACCGTCGGGGCGCACGGTGAGCTCGTAGGGGGCGACGTTACAGGCGGCTATAGGCATGGGCAAGGGTAGGGGACGGTGCTGTGTCTCCTGGCGATGCTCAACGACATGATCGCGAGGCATGGGGCGGTGCGGCTTGGTCTGGAACGGGCGGTGCTCTGTGCGGCAGAGGCGGCGTCTTCGACGGCGGGCGGTCGCTGTATGGCACGGGGCGGCAAACGGGGATGTCTGGCGGTCTCCTGGGTCGGTGGTGATCGTGTGTGCACGCGGTGAGGGCGGCGCGCGGTCTGTGGGTGATGGTCGAGGGTGGCGCTCTAGCGCACGCTCGGCATGGTCTGGGCGTGTCTTGTGCGCGTGGTCCAGGGCTTGGCAACGCTCGCGGCTGGGACAGGCAGTGGCGGTGGACGGTGGGCTGCCTCCCAGACATGCTGGCTAGGCTTGCTGCTGCTCCTAGCTTGCTGTCCATAATGGGGTGACATGGGGGTGCTCGGCTGTTCACCATTAATGGCAAAGGCAAGCTCACAGGGGTGCTAGTGTTGGGCTAATCTTTCTAGATGATCTACTGGGTTGTGTGTGAGCTAACTAGGGAACAAGTTAGGCTCAAAACACTGTACACTATAGTGTTTGATGTTTTGTTTGATTTGTGTCTGCAACCTGTTTGATGAAATGGCCGCATGAAATCAAGTTTTGAGTTTTGAAATGAATTTTGGTGGGTTTGCTAGATTGGTTCTGGTGAGTCTACAGATGCTTGGGTTTTGAAAATTGAGCTTGTTTGAGTGGGTTTTGGAAAAGTGGGATCTTCCCATATGAAGAAGATTCAATTTTGAATTGTCATATAAACTATGCATTTGAAAGTTTCTGGATGATCACAAAGTGGGCCTTGATACCTTGTTATGAGTACATTCAAGGGGTGCAAAGATCCAGAAAAGTTTCTGTTAGGTTTTGAAAGTTTGAGACAGCCAAAGTAGGCATGGGAGTTAAATTGGTCAAAGTGACCATTCACTTCATATATTTGTTTTGATTTACTTGTCTTAAGGAAAAGTGTGGGAAATGTTTTAGATGATGTTCTTTTCACCTAAGAAACATTTTACAAGCAATGGTTCACACAAACAAGGTGGTTTTTAAAGAAATTCAAAATCCATGCATACACATATACATGCATTCATGAATTCATTTAGAAAAGTTTTTGTTAACCCTAAACTTGATGATTAGTGTTTGATGATCTAAGTTTGGTATTTTTGGGATGTTACATTGACTCCCACACATTCATCGATGATCATATCGGATGAACCACGATGCCAGGATTCAATCAATCCCATATATATATTCCCTTCGTCTCGCGATATTTTACTTGCCCGAGATTTGATCGTCGGTACCGTCATACCTAGTTCAATCTCGTTCATAGCAAGTACTTTACTCGTTTCGTAATCCGATATCACTTTGTGATTAACTCCTTAACCACATGCTTGCAAGCGGTGTTGACATCGATTACCGAGTGGGCCCGAAGTATATATATCCGACTTGGGAGGGACAAATCCCATCTTGATACATACAACCCAACAGGTACTTTCCGATCACCTGAGAGACACCTTTATGATCACCCTCTCATAGGATGGCGTTTGATGACCTCAAATCTTTCTTCCGATACCAGGGAGTTGTATTATCTCATGGTCTAAGGAATACAATATTTGACATAAGAAAAGCTTCGCAAAGATGAACACGATGACACGATCTAATTGCTTCTCTTAGTTTGGGTCTGTCCATCATATCATTCTCCCAATGATATGATCTCATTATTAATCGACAAATCATGTCCATGGTTAGGAAACCTTAACCATCATTAATCAATGAGCTAGTCCATAGAGGCATACTAGGGACACGGTGTTGTTCATAAACCACACAAATATTAAAGTTTCCGCTTAATACAATTCTAGCATGGAATATAAACTTTATCATGAACAAGAATTATAATAATAACATCTTTATTATTGCCTCTAGGGCATAATTCCAACACTCAATGCAAGTGAAGGCTAGCAATAGAGAGGGAGCAACAAACGAGAGAGCATGCTTGCAACAAAACATGACTAATTATGGCATGAAAGTTATACAAGAACTCTGAGGAAAAATAAATCATCGAGGCTTACTGACTATTGATTAGTCATATGCATGCGTGAGCATGTGCCAAGTCGATTCACATGAACAGTCAGAGGAGGATACCACAATATCATACCAATGTATGAATAAAACAATGCAAGCAAACATTCATATGACATGCTACAAACTATTAGCAAGCTGGAGATAATCAAAGACAAGCAAGAACTACTAAGCATCCATAATGACATACACCTTACACAAATAGGCCAATCATGCTCACAATGATGAGTATATGTACAAAAATGAAAAAATAGAGTTCGTTACCAGCCTCTTACCACACCACGAGTTGTCTTAATCTTCATTATTGCCCTTCACTTGTGTGACTTGAATAATTAACATGAAACCACAATCCACTGAGGACGGCTGAACCCTGCAAAGAACTCACAAAACCAAAGAAGAAGAACAAATATTTTTGGTGTTTTCGAATTTTTTAGAAACAAGCAAACAAAGAAAAACCAAACAAAAACAAAGCAAACCAAACAAAGCAAAATATTTTTGGATTTTTATTTTAAGGCAAACCAAAGCAAAGAAACAAACCTAGAGAAACAACGAAAATATTTTTGGTATTTTTGGATTTTTAGAAAGAAGCAACAAAAACCAAAAAGAAAGCGAAACAATGGATATACAAAGTACCGACCGAAAATGATATATATATATATGAGTGTGATGTCGATATACCTCCCCTCAAGCTTAGGCTTTTGGCCTAAGTGGGGCTCAATCCCATGGTGCCCAAGTAGATGCATCTCTGTAGTATGTCGAGGAAGCTCCCTCATCCTGGTACAAGCTCGAGGCCTCCCCTGTGTAATACGCAGGGGGTCGTATGATGGTGCTTCCTCCTGATAGTGCCCATGGAAGTTGAGAGAATGCAAGTTTTCATCCATCTCTGCCTTCGAGCATGACCAAGGTCCCTGAGAAATACTGAACAAAGTGGTTTGGGGTAGAGGGATCTCTCTCTTCCCCGTCAGTAAACAGCATTCTATAAACCAAGTTCTCAAGAGTATAGCTAGTGGTGACAAGGTGGTGCGCCTTCATGGCAGCAAGATCAAGCCTCTGAGCAGCCAAAACTATATCATGTGGATCAACAGCAATGTTTAAGGCAGCAGCAACACGAGTAGCAATAATTCCCCCATAAATGGGTCCCTTAGTAGCTAGACGATGAGCAATGAGAGAACCAAGATTATACTTATCCTTATTGTTGAGCGCAGCAGCTAAGAAGGCTAATTGATAGTTGGAAATATTACTAGTGTTCTCCCTACCAAGAACACTGGTGGCAAGATAGTAGGCAAAATACCCGATGGCTGGAAGTTGAATGTTCTTTATCTTCCCTCGCCGAGCTCTACGGTCATCATCATTGGTTATTCCTCGGTAAAGCTCTAACAAATCAGCGGGTAGAGCTTGAATCTTCTTTGATGACCTAGTTGTACCAAGTCCAAGGGACTTGCAAAATTGCTTCAAAGTCATAGAATGAGCCCTGCCATAAATTTTGAAAGACACAGAAGGCTTGAACACACTATTAGTAAAGGAGAAACTCTCCACAAATGTTTTAGTAAGAAAAGTGTATTGTTCACTCTCATCCTGCATGTAACTTGTTAGTCCAGCCCTCTGCACCAAAGTCATAAAATCATTAAGAATCCCAGCAGCTTGCAAAAAAGTTTGGCAAGGAAAGGTGGAGGGGTGCGCATTCCCTTCATCTCCCTCGTCGCCAAATCGCAGAGTGATGAGATCTTCATTGTATGAGGGTCTAGTACTGGTAGATGACCTCGAAGCCTTGCCTTTCTAGGTGCATCACTCTCAAATATGTCACCAAAGGTGTGGTGGTCCATGACTTCCCTATTCTGAAATTTTAAACAACCATCAAACCAAGTGATTTCTAAGTTGATAAATGATGAGCAACTACTATAGGAACTTGCTAGAGGACTACACATGCATCAAAACAAAGTTTCTAAGAAAAGAACAAGCATGCAATATCAAACAACCTGTCACCTATAGCAGCAAAATACTCAAGATACAATCTACCAATCACAAATCTAATTGGACAAGTGCAGGAGGCACATACCAAGGAACAATCCCTCCAAAAATCAGCACTTGAGATGGGATGAATAAGGAGATCGAAAATCGAGAGCAAGAACATCAAGAACTCGAGCTTGAGCAAGTTTTCCGGTGTTTTTCGAGAGACGGAAAGAAGGTGGCTTTGAGGAGGCAGACTGGAGGGCCCCAGGTGGGCCAGACCCCCCCCCCCCCCCCCCCACCAGGCGCCGCCACCTAGTAGGCCGCGCCTACCAGGGTTTTGTGGCCTGAGGTGGCCCCCTGGGTCACTTTAGGTGCCACTCTACCCTTTTTCGAGGAAAAAATTATTTTGAATTTTCTGGGATTTTTCGGGAAACTTTATTTTTAGCCAATTTTCAGGAAATGAAAATTGATTTTCTCGCAGAAATAGTTTTTTCAAAAGAAGCAAAAGCAAACCAAAAGCCAAACTACAGGAGCTCTAAGAAACTCTAACAAACAAACAACTAACAAAACCAAAGCTAGCAAAAGAAAGGCAAAGACTAGGAAGGAGAAGGGAAAAGAAAGCAAGTATAACCATAGTGGAAACATTATTTTGTTCATTAAAATCCTTTTGTTAACAAGGTTGATCAAGACTTGTTACCAAAACAATCTTATATGAAGCAAAACTTTGCATCCCACAAGGTGATTATGTTACCTCATACTTGATAGCAATAGTCCCAATCATAATAGTTTCAAAAATTTCTTGTGGAATGGGACAATATATTTCTCCAACCTTAATGCCCTCAATATTTTCAATGGAATTCAGGTAATAGCTCTTAGCAACCTTCTTGGGGAAATAGACAGTGGGCTCTTTGTCATTAATATTGAATGTTACTTTTCCTAGATTGCAATTGATGACAACACATGTAGTATTAAGAAAAGGTCTCCCAAGAATAATAGACATATTATCATCTTCGGGCATTTCAAGCACAAAAAAATCAATTAGAACCATGAAATTATGAGCGACTTGAACAGGAACATCCTCACATATACCAACAGGGATAGTAGTTGACTTATCAGCCATTTGCAAAGAAATATCAATTGGTATCAACTTTTCTAGCTGGAGTCTCTTATAGAGAGAAAAAGGCATAACGCTAACTCCAGCTCCCAAATCACATAAAGCAGTTCTAACATAATTATTCTTAATAGAGCAAGGAATAGTTGGTATACCTGGACCACCAAGTTTCTTTGGAACCTTACCATTGAAGGAATAATTAGCAAGTAGAGTAGAAATCTCCTCATTAGGAATCTTCCTTTTATTAGAGACAATATCCTTCATATACTTTATATAAGGAGGCAATTTAATAGCATAAGTCAAAGGAATTTGCAATAATAAAGGTTTCATCCACTCACAAAACTTGTTGTAGTATTCCTCCTCCTTTGACTTGTGTTTCTGTAGAGGTCTCAACCTAAAAAGGTAGATTCCTCCTGTGTTTTACAATGCTAGTCCCTGGATCAATAGCTAGCATCCACAGTTAAGATGTAATATCAAAAAAACAAAGGTCATAATATAACTTTATAACCAGGAATAACATAAGTTTATTACATCAAACATAGCTCATTTGGCTATTACATTACATTGCAGCGGAATAACTATAATCATGGGGTCCTTCATCTTCAAAGTGCCACAGGCAGATGTTGGTTGTAGACTTTGTAATCCTAATCAATCAATCTTCACTAAAATCAATCAAACCTGCAACATACAAGTTACAGCCACAAAGGGTCAATACATTTGAATTGTATTGGCAAGTGATATTATGGTAGTAAAGTGGAGTCTATCATCTATATGCATTTGGCTAAGTGGAGTTGAGGCTTGCATTGCTCAAAATATATTTTTCCTTAACATTTGAAAGTACTAAGTTTTGCTTGGCAAAAAGCATTTTTCTCAATCAAAGATTTGAAGATCCTTTCAAGGCATCTCTCCATCAAAGATTGAAGATTTCACACAACCCTTGTTCAATCCACAAAATTTTAACTTAGAAATTTGAATGATGAGATTCTTGATTGCTTCCATGTCTTGATGCTCAAATTGTCCTTTACCAGGGACATGGCTAAGTACTTAGATTTTTACACTCTGCAGAGGTGGTGCACTTTCCCCACAAGACTTGGTTTCCCAAGACAAGATCTTTTAGAAGCCTTCCCTTAGACCAAAATGGACGCGCTCCAACCTATCAAACACTACCACCCACTGTCCATATGGCTAAGTTCTTGCAACCTATATGATCATGGCAGAGCCCATATTGCCAAGTGGTTGCACTTGAAGCTTCTCAACATTTGACATCTCAAATCTCTTTGTTCCTGGGTGGCATACCACAAGTGAGATACACAAGCCAACTCCATGGCCTTGTGAACCACTCAACCAAACACCACCAAGCCATCCCATTCCACCCAGGTGATTCATTAACTTAGTTGTTTTATTAGACAAAATCACAAGTCCTCAGACTTAGAATATTTTTCCATAGTGTGAATATATATTCCACCCATGTTTTCTATTAGCTAGGCTAAGCTTGGTAGTGGTAGGAATCTTAACTTAGGAAAATCCTACTAAGGATTCATCTACTAGGATTTCCTATAGTAAGGTTTACACTTAGCAAAATTTCCATGCAAGTTTTACTTAGCAAAATCACTAATGCATAGAGAAAGTAATGGGACAAAAAGTATGAAGCATCACTTGCCTTTTTGGTAGGGAATGGTGGTTCACTCCTTGATCTTGCTAGTCTCACACTTTCTAACTTCACTACAAGTCAATCAAGTAGACACAAAATCAACTAGCATTCCAAACCAATAAATCAATCAAACAATTTAACACACACAAAACAATGGGATTTAATTCATGCATGTAAGCATGCAAAGGATGGTTCTATTTGTAAAAATGGTCTCCACTAGGCTTCTAAACTTTGTAAGGTCCAAATTGGTCATTTACCAAGATGGCAAAGTCATTTGCAAATGGGTTTTATCCAAAACCATTTTTAAATCCATTCATCATTTCATGTGATGAAAAATGTTTTTATCAAAACAAAACTTTTGAGTTTCTCACCCAATGAGTTGCTATTGCAAAACTTGGTGTTTTTGGGTCAGTAGGTTTGGTCCAAAATATTTTCTCAAAGTTTTCCATTTAAAACCATTTTCATAAACAAAACAATAGTTTTGTTTGGCTAGAAATGGACTAAACTAATTAATCCATTCTAAACCTTTCCAAATTCATTTTCCAAAACATGGGTTGGTTCCTAGGGTCAGTAAGGTCACAACAAACCATTTTGCAAAGGTTTTAACCCTAAAATCATTTTTAAACAATTTTTCTAATCTAAACAAGCAATCAAATGTTTCTGCATAATCAACCAATCTAACAAATACTATTTGCTAAACTAAAGGCAGGGTTGGTTAGGTCTTGCTCTCCTGAATCCAATGACATAAAATTTGTAATTTTTGGATGTGTGGATCCAAAGATACAAGGGTTTGAAATTCACAAACAAATCTGTTTTCAAATCTGATTTTAGATCTAATATAGGCCACGCGTCGCGTCGTGATTGGCCGATACCGGTTTGTTCTGGATCGCGTGCTGCGGACCGCAGGATCTAGTTTGATCGCACGGCACAGGGCGCGTACCCTTTCGCTGTTAAGTGAGACTATCGTGAGTGTCAGATCTTGATCGGACGGCTGTGGGGTGCTCGACCATAGACCAGCGGCGTTGCGGCGGCTGCTGGCGGCGGAGCGACCAGACGGTGGCGGCGCCGGTGAAATAGGAAGCGAGGTAGAATAAGGAGATGCCCACCAGAATCGCGGGATCGTGGTGAAGCTCAAGGTACTCGCGAGAAGGCAAGGGGCGCACGGGTGTCGTCGGAATTCCTCGCCGGAGATGCTCTGGTTCTCGGTTGCGGTCAGACGCTATCAGGGGCGAGGCTACAGGGTTCGCCGAAGCAAGGCAGAGGGTGTGTTAGACGCAAACGGAGCTGGAGATGATGTGAGCATCCATGTAAAAGCTAGGGGCAGTCGAGGCTTACCGGGGAAGTTTGACGGAGACGAGATAGACGGCGGCGCTGCAGGTCGTCGTCGAAGTCGAGGTTACAGGGCACCCGCGGTTGAACGGAAGGCACGAGCAGAAGCTCCAGGGGCTGGGGAGTGTGTGTGCTTGGTCAATGAGGCAAGGGGAGGTCTGGTTTCGCCGGAATCGTCACCGGAACATCATCGGACAGTGGGCGGTGTGCGGCGCAATTCGTCCAGCCTGGGGGCAGAGAGAGGGAGTGGTCTGGGGGAAATGGAGGAGAAGGCGCTGGCGCTTAAAACAGCGTGGTTGCAGGAGGGATTAACTGCGGCGTTAACTCGAATTGATCCTCGCGAATTCATCGCAGAAACAGAAGAGAGGAACTGGTCTACGAGGGAGGGGTGAAGGAGACGATGAACAGGGAAAATGGGCCTAACAGTCAGTGGGAAAAGGAGAGAGGGGGAGGTCCACCGGTCAGTTGCTTAACGGGTTCTTTCTGCGGTGAAGAAAAACGTTTCGGGGGCGTGGGTGAAAACGACGAATAAGCGAGTGGGTCCGCTTGGCAGTGAAAGAAAGGGAGTGGGGGTGGGGTCCAGTTGTCATTCTCTGTGCGGGTAAGTTTCTGAGTGAGAAAATAATGCTTCGGGGAGGAGAGCAGGTGGGCTAGGTGGGCTGCTGTTGGGCTAGTTGGGCCAGATGGTGGGCTGTTCTATTTTTTTTTCTGTCTAAATCTTTTTCTATTTCTAAATCTATTTTTCTGATTTGAATTTCATCCAACTATTCAAGCATTCAAATAATTCAAACAATTCAAACAATTGTAATGAGTTTTTGGTTCTGTTTATCAACATAAACCAAATCTCAAAATAAAAAATTATATTTTTATTCATTTTTAAGATCTATTTAATAATTAAATAAAATAGCCCTTTAGTTATTTAAAATAGGGTTTGATTTATTTAATAAAATCTTCATTTGAAATCCAAACACTTTCAAAACCAATTCAGTAGGTTTTATTTGGGAAATATAGAATACTTGGAAACTTGTTTTAAAACAAAATAACATTTTATTTTAGAGTCCATTATTAATTAAATATAATAGACTGTCATTATTAAATCAAATAGGATTTGTTTTATTGAGATATTCATTTTGAAATCTAAAATAAAACCAAAACACTTCAGTAGGTTTTAACTAAGAAAATAAAATACTTAGAAAACTTATTTAAAATAATTTAATAAGTTTTGATATTTTAATTAAAATGGTAAAACCTTTTATTTAAATAAAGTTGGATATTAAATCCTTATTATTTTATTTAAATAAACTTTTGCTAATTTTATTTAAAATAAAATGTTTTAATTCCAAAGCTTGGCCAAGGTTTAATTTGGCTTTATAAAATATTCTTTATTTATAAACTTTTATTTCATTTGAAAACAATTCTTTTCATTTAATTGTTTCAAAATAGTATTTCCAAATGTTTTTATTTTTTTTTCTTTTATTACATGTTTATCTTTTTAAATCCCTTTAGTTTTTTTTATTTAAATCAAATGGGTTTGAAGGTCCAATTGAATTCAAAAAAGTTTCTTCTGGCCTTGAAAATCAAACAAAGTTTTATTTTATTAATTTATTTTCACATTTCAAGATTTGGAAAATCTTGGGATGTGACAGTTTCTTACCTGGAAAAGTCATAGGTTTCTGCACCCAAGGTTCTCTCTCTTTACCATGTTTATTAGCAATAAAATATTCCTTTGTGTACCTAGTGTTCTTAGTGTGCTTCTCAGGTTCTTCCTCAGCTTCCTCCTTATCAGGAGACTCATTTTTATCATTACCACTCTCAATTTCAGCATCGGAGATAGATATACTATTAGGATCTACAGCAGGTTCAAGTGGTTCCTCAACTATCTTATGTTTCTTTTTCTTCCTCTTACGAGGACTACCACTATCTTCACCTTGTTGGGAATCCTGCTCAATTCTTTTAGGGTGTCCTTCAGGATATAAAGGATCTTGAGTAGCTATACCACTCCTAGTTCTAATTCCATAAGCATGTTTATCTCCTGAAGCATTAACTAGCATATCCTTTTGTACCTTAGCAAGTTGATCAAGTTGGGTTTGACCATTTGAAAGTGTTTACAAAGCATTTGAATATCATTAGAAGTTCTCTCCACAATATCTTTCAACTCATGGATAGATCTAGAGTTTTCCATTAAATGATTCTGAACTTGTTTATTAAAATGACCTTGTTTAACAATAAAAATGTCAAGTTCCTCTAAACATTGATCAGGAGGCTTACCATAAGGAATATCACCTTCATCAAAGTGTTGGAGAGAGTGTACCTCAATAGTAGATGAGTGGGGAATTCGCTTGCATAATTCTTCTATAGGAGGTAGATTCTTCACATCTTCAACTCTAATACATTTCTCCTTTAGACACTTCTTAGCTTCCTCCATCACTTCATCATTTAATGCAATAACTCCCCTCTTCTTTGTTGTTGGTGCTGGAATTGGTTCAGGAACAACTGGTACAGGAGTAATAGGCTCAGGTGTATTTATCTCAGTTGAAGTCCAATCATCATAATTCTTGCTTATCTTGGTCATTAATTCTTCAGCATCCGTAGGAGTCCTTTTCCTGAAAACACAATCAGCAAAGCTATCTAGGTAGGTCCTAGAATCATTAGTTAGTCCATTATAATAAATATCAAGAAGTTCATTCTTAGGTAATGTACATCCAGGATGTGCATGAATCAAGGCACAGAACCTTGTCCATGACTCAGGCAATTTCTCTTCTTCTCCCTGTTTAAAATCAAAAAGTCTCTGCAAAGCAGCATGTCTAGCACTGGGAGGAAAATATTTCTGGAAGAAAGAAGCAATCAAGCAACCAGGGATATCAATGGAACCAGGAGGTAATCTATTAAACCAAGCCCTAGCTTCTCCTTTTAGTGAAAAAGGGAAGATCTTAGCAACAAAGTACTTGCGCATCTTAAAATCATTAGAGAATAAAGCACTCATAGTAGAAAGATCATTCATATGAGCCACAACACTCTCATTTTCAGTCCCACAAAAAGGTTCTTTCTCAACAATATCTAAATAAGATAAATCAAGAGAGAAATCATAGTCTTCATCTTTAATATCTATGGGAGAAGTGGCAAACTTAGGATCAGAGGACAACTTAGGCATAATAGTATATCTAGCAAGGAGACTCTTAATAGCACTAGTACCATGTGTGTTTCGGCACTCTTCAACAAAATCATCAGTGAAATCAATGTAACCATCGTTAATATCATCACTCTCACTAGCCTCAGGTGAGCTAACAGGTGTAACATTGTCTTCACTAGGAGTTTCGGTATTTCCTAGACCAGCCATAGTAGCATCTAGAAAAGGACCTAATGAACCACTTGCATCAAGCACAGTAGAAGTAACATCATGAGCATCAAAAGCAGTTTCAGACTCAGCAGTAGTAGCAGTGTGTGTAGCATGTGTATGTGGTGGTGGTGTGACAAGCTTACTTATAACAGACGGTGAATCAAGAGCAGCAGAGGTGTTTAGGACTGTACCTCTTCTTGTATTGGATGGTAAAATAGGGAACTTTCCATCATGAGACTTTCCCATGATGAAAGGAGTAGAAGTGAACAATAATAGATCCAAGTGAACTTACAAATAAAGCTATGCTCCCCGGTAATGGCGCCAGAAAATAGTCTTGATGACCCACAAGTATAGGGGATCGCAACAGTCTTCGCAGGTAGTATTACCCAATTTATTGATTCGACGCAAGGGGAGCCTAAGAATACTTGCAAGCCTTAACAACTAAGTTGTCAGTTCAGATGCACCTGGAAATAGTTCTTGCTCACAGAAGTTTATCAGTAGTAACAGTTTGTAGTAGCAACAGCAAAACAATAGCAACAGCAATAGGAGCAATAGTAATAGTAAAGGTAACAGTAGGATTCGAGCGCGGTAGGCATAGGGATGGATGGACGGGCGTTGCATGGACGAGTCTAAACATGTAACTTAAAGATCTAGGGCATTGAAAATAAATAATAATAAGCATCCAAGTACTAAACAATCCTAGGCATGTCCTCCAAATATAGTCATACGTGCTCGCAATGAGAACTTGCATAACATCTTCTGTCTAGCCATCCCGTGGCAGCGGGGCCTCTAGGGAACTACTGGTAATTAAGGTGCTCCTTTTAATAGAGCACCGGAGAAAAGCATTAACACTCCATGAACACATGTGATCCTCACACCACAGCCATCCCCTCCGGTTGTCCCAATTATTGTCACTTTGGGGCCTTTGGATCCGAACAATGATATGTGTACACAACTTGTAGATAAGATCACAAACAATACTATCATAATGATTCAATAATAAGTTCAGATCTGAGATCATGGCACTCGGGCCCTAGTGACAAGCATTAAGAACAATAAGTTGCAACAAAGTCAAATAGCACAAGAGAAACTAGGCACTATGCCCTAACAGATATTATTTGATTACATGATAGAACTCATCCAATCCCTACCATCCCCAAGCCTACAATGGGGGATTACTCACTCATGGATGAGGGAAACATCGGTGGTTGATGGAGATGCGTTGGTGATGACGATGGCGATGATCGTCTCCAAATTCCCCGTCCCGGCAGGGTGCCAGAACGGAGTTTCTGGTGGCAACGGCAGAGCGGAACTCTTTCTGGAAAACTATCGAACCCCCCTCGGTTTTTAGGTCAAAAAGCAACTTATAGCCGCAGAGGGAGGCCGAGGAGGTGCCTGGGGAGGCTGCACCCCCTCTAGGCGCGGCCAGTGGTGGGCCCGCGCCTGGGGTGGGTCTGGCCCCCCCCCAGGCCTCCCCTCCGTCTCTTCTTCTGGCTCCATGGATCTTCTGGTGAAATATATTTTTTGGCATATTTTTCGGGATTTTTTCTGATAGTTCATTTTCTGCACAAAAACAAGACACCAAGGTAATTCTGCTGAAAACAGCGTCAGTCCGTGTTAGTTGTAACCAAATCATACAAGTTTAGAGAAGAAACAATAGCAAAGTGTTCGAGAAAGTAGATACGTTTTGGACGTATCAATATACCCCCAACTCCATTTGGGAATTATTCAATTAATCAAGAACCAAATACAATATATCAAAAGTAAAATACAATTAATAAAGAAATTGCATTAAGAGGGAAAGAACCAAATGAAAGGATTTAATATGATGCTCAAATGCAATGTGGCATGATGACATGAGCATGATATTTTGATGATGCAATTAATGACAAGTAGGATTATCATTATATAGACTAGGCAAGTAGCATTGCAATTGTTAGACAATTGGGATGCTACACCAGCTGAGGCCAAAGTATTTAATCCAAATATTGCAGAGCTTGATCCTAAAATAGTCAGTTGCCATTTCATTGTCTATCCTGAAAGATCAAAAGGTTTCCGTTTCTACTGTCTAGAAAAATACACAAAGTTTGTAGAAACAAGACACGCTATCTTCTTAGAGGATGAAATGATGTGGGGGATAATGATCGCTCAGAACATTGATCCTAAGGAGAAGAGGGTGCATGCACCTAATCCGATGACTCAGGAGCCATTCTTCTCGCTACATGTTGTTCCTGCATCGACATCCCTAGAGGTTGTGGTGTAAAAACCTATTGCAACTCCACCCATGACAACAATGAGTGAAGATACGGAACCTGTCTGCCAGGAGCCGATTGAACCCACTGTTGAGCATGAAAGGGAGCAACAGCATCCACCTCCACTAGATACGCCATATGTTGAGACACATGATGAGCCGGTAAATGAGGCCCCTAGAAGGTCTCAAAGAGTTAAAATATCAGCAATTCATACTAATTATAAAGTTTATAACATGGAAAGAGTTCACATGGAGAGTGATCCCACTTCATTGGAAGAAGCCATGAGTAGCCCTCACTCATTGAAGTGGATAGAGACCATGAAAGATGAGATGAGGTCGATGAGTTCCAACAAAGTTTTGGACTTAGAGGAAATTCCAAAAGGAGCCAAAACAGTAGGTTGTAAATGGGTCTACAAAACAAAGTATGACTCTAGAGGGAATGTGGAGAAGTACAAAGCATGACTTGTGCAAAAGGATTTACACAAAGAGAAGGAGTAGATTACAATGAGAAATTTTCTCTAGTCTCATGTAAGGATTCCTTCGGAATCATAATGGCATTAGTTGCACATTTTTATTTAGAGCTGCATCACATGGATGTAAAGATGACATTTCTAAACAGGGATTTAGAAGAAAGAGTCTACATGAAATAACCCAAGGGTTTTGTCATGGGAGGCAAGGAAAACTGAAGGGAATATGCTTGAGAGGCAATAATAAAGTGGTTATTATCTTATTCCTTATTTATTATAAATGTTTATTTTGCATGCTATAATTGTATTAATACGGAAACGTTAATACATGTGTGTTTAATAAACAAAAAGAAAGTTCCTAGTTATGCCTCTCTTATAAACTAGCTCATTTATTAACAAGATGATCAAAGGTTTCCTGATCATGGACATTGGATGTTGTTAATAACGAGGTCACAACATTGTTCGAATGATGTGATGGACATTCATCCGAAGTATAACATTACAATCAAGGTAATTGTTTTTATATTGCTATAAAATCATACAAAGTAATCCTAATCCTTAGACCATGAGATCATGTCAATCACTAACACCGGAAGAGTATCTTGATAACATCAAACGTCACACCGTAACAAGATGACTATAAAGATGGGTTCAATGCTATGAACGTGTTATGTTGAGGGTCATGGATCAAGAGTTGAATTAGTCCATCCTGATGACGAAGATATATACTCTGGGACCTCTCGGTGATATCACATTAGTTAGCTTGCAAGCAAGTGATTTGGTCACTGGAATGTTATATCATGGGAACAAGAAAAGAGTACATGTCGGTAACGAGATCAAACTAGGTATGGAGATACAGATGATATAATCTCGGACATGTAATATATCACAAGACAAAGGGATTGAGTTACATGCATATATGGTTCACACGATCACAGAAGTCATCGCTGAATGTGTGGGAGTCAGTACGGATCTCCAGGTACCGCTACTGATTATTGATCGGAAAGGGGTATCGATCATGTATGCATTATTCTCGAACCGTAGGGTGGCACACTTAAGGGATACAGACACCATTTGGAGCAAATAATATGCCAGAGAAAGAATTACAAAGCGCAGGAATTATTTCACTAGACACCAGAATTGTTTCGGTTGAAATTGCTAAAACTAGTTCTGCATGTGAAATTGAAATGTTGTAAGGGGTTTTATGTGAATGTTTGTTAATTAAAGTAATTTAAGAAATTATAAATAAATAAATAAAAGGAGTTTTATTTAAAGAGATATTACAATAAATTTGGTGGAAATTTAATGGGAATTTGAGTGGAGAAAATGGAGGGTCATCTTTATGTGAGCGGAGCTTCCACCACATGAATGAGGGAGAGGTGGGGGAAACCTCTATGGTAGGCGGCCATGCCCCCTTGGGCTGCCCCCTCTGTAGGGGTTCGTAGCATGGAAAACAAAAAAATTCTACCGCATGAACACACAATCAAGATCCAATCTATGATCAAGCCAAGATCTATCTACTAGATCGGTGCAACAAGTTGATAGGGTACTAACCCTCGAAGATCCAAAGCGATTAACAAGAGCAGATTCTCGTGGGTGATGTAGTCGTTCACTTGCTGATCTCAAGATCGCGTAGAAGATCCTTCTGGCCACGTTCCGGCAGCGCTCCCGCAGTCAGTCACACGTACGGTACTCGATGAAGACCTTCCTCTCCCTTGTTCCAGCAGGCAGCGGAGGTTGTAGCTCTCTCCTCGCGATTTCGGCAGCACGATGACGTGGTGTCGGAAGTAGAGGGGAGATCCCGCAGGGCTTCGCCTAAGCCGGAGCGAGTATGGTGGAGTAGAGGGAGCCCCGGCAATCTAGGGTTTAGAGGGCTGAGGTTTATAGGTAGCTAGCAACTAGAGTTTAGCTACTCGATAGCGGTTTAGAGGAGATCTAGATTGGTCGCAACTAGAGAGGGTGGCGGCGGACAACCTAGGGTTTCTTGGGTGCCTAGGGCAAGGGGGATACCTTGGGCTGCGACCCTACCCCTCCTTATATAGGTGGGGGCATCCAAGGGTGTTCCCAACCCAGGTGGAACCCTCCCTAACTCAGAAACCCTCCCTAACTCGGAAACCATGTTGGGATTTGACTTTTTCAAACTGCCTTTTTGACTTTCAAATTAGAGTTTGATTTCTCTCTTCCAAGTGTCCAACCAAGTGACCTAGGACATGACGCAACCATTACACTTTGTCATGACACATCCATGTACCCTTCCCCTTCCGGATCGGTGAACCTTCTAGACCCTTCTAGAACATTCTGGTGAAAACACCGGAATCATTCTCGAACTCTGAAATTGGACTTTCCTTATATGAATCTTATTCTTCGGACCATTCCGGATCTCCTCGTGATATCCCAGATCCCATCCGAGACTCCGAACAACATTCGGTCTCTTTACTCACATTCCATATTTACTAAACAACATCGAATCCTTAAGTGTGTCGCCATACGGTTCGTGAATTATGCAGAAATGATCGAGACTCTTCTCCGATCAATAACCAATAGAGGAATCTGGAAATTCATATGGCTCCCACATATTTCTATGATTACTTCGTGATCGAATGAACCATTTACATACGATACCAATTTCCCTTTGTCTCGCGATAGTTTACTTATCTGAGGTCTGATCGTCGGTATCTCTGCATACCTAGTTCAACCTCATTACTGATAAGTACTCTTTTCTCGTTCCCATTATATGTGATCCCTTGTGAGCCAGTCACATGCTTGCAAGCTAATTGGACGACATTCCACCGAGAGGGCCTAGAGTATATCTATCCGTCATATGGATGGGCAAACCCCAATCTTGATCCATGTGCCTCAACACATACTTTCCGAACACTCAATGCCACCTTTATAGCCACCCAGTTACGGTGTGGTGTTTGATGTCATCAAAGCATCCTTCCGGTGATGGTGATTAGCATGATCTCATGGTCGAAGGAATTAGGTTACTATGTATCAGAAAGCTTATAGCAAGTGAACTATATTAAATGACTTGATCTTTATGCTATGCTTAACTATAGGAGTATGTCCATCACATCATTCTCCTAATGATATGACCTTGTTGTTAATAACATCTCTATGTTCATGATCAGGAAACCATGATCATATATTAACCAACAAGCTAGTTTAACAAGAGGCTTTACTAGGGACTCTTTTATGTTTACAAATCACACAAGTATTAATGTTTCCGGTTAATACAATTATAGCATGGTATGTAAACATTTGTCATAAGCATGAAGATATGATAATAACCACTTTATTATTGCCTCTTGGGCATATCTCCAACAGTCTCCCACTTGCACTAGAGTCAATAATCTAGTTTCAAACCTTTGTGCATTCAACACCTATGTCTTTCCGATGTTGTATTTACACGATTGCTAATGGTCAACTGATCTCCGGATCCGACACTTTCAGGTCCGTGTGTAATTGCATATCTTTGTGTCTCTACGCATCACTCATTCTCTAATGAGATGGCTTTGTATAAATTTGGTCCTTTGGTGAGACCTTTAGTTCCTTGGGGTTAAAACATGTTGATAATATTGTCGTACAATATATCGTCATAGTATTATCCCGCTGTGAACCACACCTAGTTTGATAACAAACTACTTGACACAAATGCCCTCTTTTGCTGCTATTATAGCAGTCATATACTTAGCCTTTCGTTGTACTATCTGTCACAATGTCTTAACTTTGGAACTCGTCCAAATCCATTACGGAACTTACTTTCCATCATATTGTGCCACCCTTAGTTTAGATAGAGATCAACTTAATTTGTACTTTGTGACAAAACTAGTATCAATGTAATACTTTTATAATGAACTAACCATCTATTTGTCACTTCTACAAAATAATATATTCTTAGTTCTTCTAAAAGATCATAAGAATATCTTTACTATCGTCCAATAATCATCTTATGAATCATTCTGGTATACGCTCATAACATTTAGAGCATAGGACATATCTGGATTTGTACACATCACAGCATGATTGATAAAGTACTCATTGTGATTTTATATATCAAGTATCAAAAATACTTGAATCTTTATTCAATCCTTCCTGTGCAACAAGAACCTTTCTTATAGTTTCTATATTGAACTCATTCAATATCTCATTTATGTACTTCTGTCACAACCATATTAGCATCTCAATTTATCCATATAGACATTGATGCCAAATATTTGGGTTCTGCCTAAGCCTTTCATCGAGATGAAATTCTTAACCCGTGTCAATAAAAAGATACATCATTTCCAATCAACAATATGTCTTCCACATAATGTATTAGAAACATGTCTTAGCGCTCCCACTTAATTTCTTGCAAATGCAAGCATCTTCATCGTCTCCGATGAAATTAAACTCTTTTAATAGTTTCATTATAGTAAAGATTCCAACTCCGCGATGCTTACTTCAACCATTGAAGTTTGCATATGCTTTTAGCATCCTTTGAATTAACAAAACCCTTTGGACTGTGTCATGCACACGTCCTAGGTAACCATTCTATTAGAAGAGATTGTTTTGTTTATTCAACTACCACATAACAAAATTATATGTAGTGGTTGCTACATTAATCTGTCTAGACTAAATATCGCTTAATGAAAGATCAGATCTTGTCATAGTCAACTCTTTGAACATTGTCGTGAACTCTTTCCCGAGCTTGTTTTGTTTATTCAACTACCACATAACAAAATTATATGTAGTGGTTGCAAACATCTTTCTTATGCATAGCATACCAATGTTTAAGAAAGTACAACTTGGTTTTTATCCCAAACCATAACTTTATATGGTGTCATTTCAACGGATTATGATGGAGCTCTTTTTAGTGGAAAAATAGTAGTCTCTAAAGCTTTAATCTTTAAAATATAATGGCAGTTTTATCAATTACACCTTTGATCTTACCATGTCAAACAAGGTTTCATTGCATATCTCGATTATTTCATACTCATATGGTGTTTCGGGAAACGCAAATCCATGGAACGATTCCTCAAATCTTAGGTGTTATGCTAAAATTTATAACTCAAATATCTTCCTTTATGATCCTATCATAAATTCTTTATTTTCTTGTTACATTGATTTTGCACTTCATCTTGAAAGTCTTTAAACTTTTCAAATGTTTCACACTTCATCCTTATTAAGTAAATATTCATATATTCACTCAAATTTTCTAAAAAATCATATGAAGTTGAAATCTATCGCTCTTGACTACACATAATGGACTTCATACAACAATATGTACAAGTTCCAATAAGCTAGTCATCCTTTCCCTTTGGCCCATGAGCGGAGTTTTAATTACCTCTAGGAAAATTTCACAAGCGTCATTTGATCAAAAATCAAAAGACTCCAAAATTCCATCCACATGGAGTTTCTTCATGTTTTCTTTCCAATATAATTTAAACGGCATGTCACTTCCTAAGTGATCTTTCTTATCAATTGTCTTTCGAAATTTTTAGCAATATTTTTATAGATGTGATTTATCCAACGAGATTTGTAAATCATCCATCTTTTATGGATTACGACAATTATTTGAACAACCCTGTTGTTCTCATAATACCTGATAAAACAAATCTTGAAGGCAAGCTTTGATGTTAACGAGCAACACAACAACCCTTTATTTGTTCTCGATGAACATCATCACATATTCTTTTGCTAGTTACTTAGGCCATTGTATTTCATGAATTGTATTGTTTCGTATGACGATTCACACCAACAAATTCAGTATCCAATACTTAAGAACCACATTGTTTAATAAGCAAAGAATATAGCCATAACATGTATATCCTCTATATACCTAAGCTGAACAATTCTAGTCTTTTCTTTTCTGCCATATATTTCTGAGATTCTCTTTCAGTATTTCCTTTTCTGTTCGAAAGAATCTATCAACATCAATAGTGGAGCCATACACATGACACATAGTCCAAAGCATGTATAGTTAAATACCAATGTCTTTGGACTTGTACTTTGAAGTAGATCACCATCATCAAATACTTGGTGTTCTTTCAAATTCCATTCTTTAGTAATCTTTTAGTGTAGTAAACATTTTATCAAATATTCACCCTTATCATGGAACTATTCATGATCAAGCTACTTTAGCTTATAACGGTCAATCACGAGTATAATGTTGCTCTCCAAAACCTTTTGGAGGATTAGGACGACAAGCGTCTCCAACCTTTTTCAAATTCTCATCAAAATATCAGAACATAAACTTTGCCATATTATACTCTCTCATGTTGCAACCAAAACATCATTTCAGATATCGCAATATCCTCCACACATCATGGTTTCTGAAACAACTCTTTCAGATCCTAGATAACCTTGATATTAAAATAATCTTTTGAATATCAAGAATCATGGAGACAAACATGATACTTATATACTAACACTGGAATTGTCACTCTTGATTTAATGCCAATTATTAAACTTTACGGAGTAACCGGAACATGCTGAAAGTTTGCAATAGGACTTTTAAACTTTAGATTAACACTTCAAAACAATACGATACCAGTTCGTAAAGTAACTAACCAGAATTCTATAGTTCTATTATCTCAATTATAACTAAGCGCAAGGTGGTAAACGGATGCCAATGACTACAACAACTATGCAAATTTACTTTGATTTAATTTATGATAAATAGTGTTTAACTTTTAATCATATTGCTATTGAACTCCCACTCAAAACAATATCCCTCACATTGTTAGTGATCACACGAACCAAATTCACTACACCAAGTCCTATCATCACGTGAAATGATATAGTTTCAAAGGCGAACAATTATCATGTTCATCATATCATCTACATGACTCATGCTTTACCTTTCGGTATTCCGTGTTCCGATACCATGTCTGTACATGCTAGGCTCGTCAAGATCAAACCTTAGCTTCCACATGAGAAATGGCTTGCTCCCATTGTATACACTCGCAGAATCTAACACACCTGATCATCACGTGGTGTTTCGAAACAACGAGCTTTGGCCACGGTGCCTACTAAGGACGAACACTCTATAACTTGATTTTTGTTTTGAGAGGGATCATCTTATAATGCTACCGTCACAAACTAAGCAATCAAGATGCATAAAAGGATTAACATCACATGCAATTCAAAATATGTGATATGATATGGCCTTTCTTCTTGTGCTTCCGATCTCCATCTTCAGGCATGAACATGATCTCCAGCATCACCGGCGTGGCGTCGCTCCATGGTTGTCGTCCACCAGCATCAACTATTACAACTACTTTGAATAATAGACACGCTGGTCTAGACGAAATTAAAATACAACCATATGGCTCCTGCCGGTTGCCGACTTACAATAAGGAACATTGCATACATCATATATAATCACAATCATGGCCATATCACATCACAGCGCACCCCTGCAAAACAAATTTAGACGCCTCTAATTTTCTTTGCATGTTTTACGTGGTTTGGGGCTTTCAATAAGTGTCGTTCTAACTTACAAACAAGAAACACAATGTTGATGCTTGAACTATCAAGTGACCGTTGTAAATTGAATCTTTACTATGATAGGAGAGACAAACACCCGCAAAGCCACTTATGCAATACAAGTTGCATGTTGAGCATAGAGCAAGTCTCATGAACAATGTCATGTAAGGTTAGCCCGGGCCGCTTCATCCCACCATATCGCAAGATGCAAAGTACACAAGAAGCAGTTGATAATAAAAGCACCACCGCCCATAATGACCATTGTGTTCTACTCGTGCAACAGATCTACATATAGACAAGGCTCTGATACCACTGTAGGGGTTCGTAGCATGGAAAACAAAAAAATTCTACCGCATGAACACACAATTAAGATCCAATCTATGATCAAGCCAAGATCTATCTACTAGATCGGTGCAACAAGTTGATAGAGTACTAACCCTCGAAGATCCAAAGCGGTTAACGAGAGCAGATTCTTGTGGGTGATGTAGTCGTTCACTTGTCGATCTCAAGATCACGTAGACGATCCTTCCGGCACCGCGTTCCGGCAGCGCTCCCGTAGTCGATCACACGTACGGTCTCGATGAAGACCTTCCTCTCCCTTGTTCTAGCAGGCAGCGGAGGTTGTAGCTCTCTCCTCGCGATTCCGGCAGCACGACGGCGTGGTGTCGGAAGTAGAGGGGAGATTCTGCAGGGCATCGCCTAATCCGGAGAGAGTATGGTGGAGTAGAGGGAGCCCCGGATATCTAGGATTTAGAGGGGCGAGGTTTAGAGGTAGCTAGCAACTAGAGTTTAGCTAGTCGGTAGCGGTTTAGAGGAGATCTAGATTGGTCGCAACTAGAGAGGGGGGCGGCGGCCAACCTAGGGTTTCTTGGGCGCCTAGGGCAAGGGGGATACCTTGGGGTGCGCCCCTACCCCTCCTTCTATAGGTGGGGGCGTCCAAGGGTGTTTCCAACCCAGGTGGAAACCTTCCCTAACTCAGAAACCCTCCCTAACTCGAAAACCATGTTGGGATTTGACTTTTTCAAACTTCCTTTTTGACTTTCAAATTAGAGTTTGATTTCTCTCTTCCAAGTATCCAACCAAGTGACCTAGGACATGATGCAACAATTACACTTTGTCATGACACATCCATGTACCCTTCCCCTTCCAGATCGGTGAACCTTCTAGACCCTTCTAGAACATTCCGGTGAAAACACCGGAATCATTCCCGAACTCCGAAATTGGACTTTCCTTATATGAATCTTATTCTCCGGACCATTCTGGATCTCCTCGTGATATCCAGGATCCCATATGAGACTCCAAACAACATTCGGTCTCTTTACTCACATTCCATATCTACTAAACAACATTTAATCCTTAAGTGTGTCTCCCTACGGTTCGTGAATTATGCAGACATGATCGATACTCTTCTCCGATCAATAACCAATAGAGGAATCTGGAAATTCATATGGCTCCCACATATTTCTATGATTACTTCGTGATCGAATGAACCATTTACATATGATACCAATTTCCCTTTGTCTCGCGATAGTTTACTTTTCCGAGGTCTGGTCATCGGTATCTCTGCATACCTAGTTCAACCTCGTTACTGATAAGTACTCTTTTATCGTTCCCGTTATATGTGATCCCTTGTGAGCCAGTCACATGCTTGCAAGCTAATTGGATGACATTCCACCGAGAGGGCCCAGAGTATATCTATCCGTCATATGGATGGACAAATCCCAATCTTGATCCATGTGCCTCAACACATACTTTCCGAACACTCAATGCCACCTTTATAGCCACCCAGTTACGGTGTGGTGTTTGATGTCATCAAAGCATCCTTCCGGTGATGGTGATTAGCATGATCTCATGGTCGAAGGAATTAGGTTACTATGTATCAGAAAGCTTATAGCAAGTGAACTACATTAAATGACTTGATCTTTATGCTAGACTTAACTATAGGAGTATGTCCATCACATCATTCTCTTAATGATATGACCCTGTTGTTAATAACATCTCTATGTTCATGATCAGGAAACCATGATCATATATTAACCAACAAGCTAAATAAGAGGCTTTACTAGGGACTCTTTTATGTTTACAAATCACACAAGTATTAATGTTTCCGGTTAATACAATTATAGCATGGTATGTAAACATTTATCATAAGCATGGAGATATGATAATAACCACTTTATTATTACCTCTTGGGCATATCGCCAACACCCTCACCTATATAAGGAGCATCTCCTCCTCCACTCTCACACCTCCTCGCGAAGGATCTCTCTCCCCCCTTTAGAATTCCCTCATGGTCTCGGATCAACGAGATACATGTTCCCGGTGGCTTTTTCTAGAAGGATTTGTTGCTTCCGCTGCTTCGCTAGAGCGAGGGCACGGAGGTTGGCGGGGTACCCCGAACGTGTGTGCGATCATGGATGCACCACTGCTTTGCGGTGCTAGACTTGATGGTGCTGGACCTGCTGGACCGGATGGACTTCTTCTCGATCTTGAGATCGGCAAGCGTTTGACTACATCATCCATGAGTACAACCTCGTTAACGCTTCTCGGTCTTTGAGGGTATGTATTCTATGGATATATATCCACCTGTTTCTTGTATCTAGTATATAGATCTTGGTACTTAGTTGTTCCCGTCGTAGGAATTTTTTTGTTTTCTATGCTGCGAACCCTATAGTGGTATCAGGGCCGGATCCATGCGTAGATGCTTTGCACGGGTAGTACACTGTAACATCCCAGCATTTAGGAACCAATGAAGGGTAGATTTAGGAATTTGTGATATTGCATGCATTCATCTGTGAAAATGTGGGTAAATTTTTCGCCAAATAAAAACCTAAAGTGATCAAGGTTTCTTTCATACTTTGAGATTAGGTATAGTCTTGAAGGATGATTGTTATAGGCTTTGATATGATCTTTGTGGACTTATGTGTTTTGGGAAATGAAATTTGAATTTGAACTTAAGTGTTGAATTTCTAGTTCAAAAGAATTTAAAGTTATGTTTTAGTATTATGCTTTAGTCAAGAGTTAATAATTAGTAGATCAAACTTTATATAAAGAAAACAATTAAGAATAAGAATCTTTATTTCAAAATTATATTCAATAAAAAAGTTACACAAATGTAACTTATGTAAATGAGCAATAAACTTTACAATAGTAAAGAAATAAAAGAATAATCTTTATTCATTGAATAATAGTACAATCTTTATTACAAAAGAATAAAAATAAAAGTACAAAGGAATAAATTAAAGATTACAATTGAATCAGAGGGATATTCCAAATGACTATTCTATAAAGAAAAAATAAAAACCTAAACTAAAGTCTTGATCTTCAAATCTGGTACCTGCAAAATAAAT
The DNA here is from genome assembly GCA_916181665.1 of Avena sativa. NCBI lineage: Eukaryota > Viridiplantae > Streptophyta > Magnoliopsida > Poales > Poaceae > Avena > Avena sativa. The sequence goes on from OV702281.1 coordinate 340,124,119, forward strand.
AGAAACTTAAAAAAGAAAGAAAGTTAGGATTAGAATTATTTTACTCTCAGAATTGACAGTGAAGTGCATTGTTCAAAATTTCATCATTGAGTAATCTTTTAAAAGGGGCAAGTTTCACCAATATGAAAGAATATATCTTTCATAATTTTAGGCCATAAGTCAAATAAACAGCAAGGAGGGGCAAGTTTCACCAACCAGGTAAAATGTAACCTGATAACAGTAACTCTCAAATTCAGAACATATCCACAATTGTGCAGCAGGCACACAGGCAGTACACACACCAAACTGCATGGTGTGTGCTGTCAACACCACAGCAACATCACAATCAAACAAAACCATCAACACAGCCGTGGGAAGCCAATCCCCACACCATTCCATTGTTCTTACACACCAAGCACAGCAGCCACCAGCTAAACCAAGCCAAAGCCAAGCTAGATCTCACCAATCAAAACCCTGGATCACATCACCAAAATGGTGACATAAGGAGGGGGTAGATCAGGTGGATAGCAAGGACAAGATCAAGCTACCATGACCAGGAAATGAAGGGCTAGATCAAGGTCAAGCCTGGAGCTGGAAATACCAGGAGAGCGCCAGATCAAGCTACCACAAGATCAACCACTAGCAACCCCAACATCAAATAAGTGTGGTGAGTAAAATAGACCATCACATGATCTATCTGTCTAGGATTAGACAAGCATTCATGATCTGTCTATTGCTCAAATTCTCAGAAAGCACCCAAGTGGGGTGAATCCATCATTAAAGTTTGTAAGTACTAAAAGCAATCAGAAAAGTATAAGGATCCAACTAAGATCTCAGGACAACATCATTGATCTAAGAAATCAAGCTATATTTCAATTCAAAAATGAATATAGCTAAGATTTAAACTTCTAGGCACATATATAAGACAAGAGTAGCACCTTAGAATTTAATCTTATGGATCTATACAAGTGATCAAGCCTACCATCATTTTTCCCCAACTTTGATTCAAGAAACAGTAGCTGGTATCACTACCAGAACCCATTCATGTGAATCAACAAGATAAAGGCTTAATCCCTAAACCTCAGACCAACATCATGGGTCTTAGGGATTTAAGAAAGGAAGTTTCTACTTATCTTTAATGCCAAACTCATCTTAAGCTTGAACAAAACCAAACCACGTAATAGAATATAATCTTGTGTGCCATACCAGGATGGTGTCACAAGAACAGTTCTAAACTAAGTAGGTTAAGCATCCAATCTTTATAGATACAATCAACCAACTATAAATCATTTTCCTGACATCACAGGAATCATAATCAGGAAAATCCATCTACTTATCTGCACTGTAGGAGATCATTTGATCTCAAGCTGTATATGAACTCTTAAGCCAACAGTACTAATACAATGACTTCATCACACAACACTCATTGTCATCAACCAAATAATGATAGTGGTGAGTTATTAACCCAATAGATTTTCCAAGTATTGCTTCTAGAGCAACTTTACCATCTAAACCATATCAAAATGAATCCATAGAATCAACTGGTAAACCACTAGAATCACCACAACTAATCATAAGAAGCAAGCCACAGCTAACTACCATTTAGCATGCTTAGGAACCATCAGAACTTGATCCCAACTCATCAGTTATCTAATCCAAAACAGGGTATGAACCCTAGGAAGAACAAACCATCTTAATCAGGACAGGACAGTCACCAGGAAGGTCACTACCAACATCTAGCATGGGATGGCCTAGCACAGAGAGCATGAGAGGGAGAGGAATAACTTACGGAAGGTCCTCGCTGTAGATTAGAAGAGGAAGAAGAGGAGGCCGACGTACATGGCGGCATGGGGAGCACCCCCAAGGGGGCGCTGCAACCCACACAACGCCACGGCGGCGACCATAGCCATTCCTAGGGGCGAGGAGCATCCCCACAGCACACGACAGCAGCGGCGGCGTCAGCACCAATGCCAACCACAATCCCTAGGGTTCGGAACGACATTGATCTGGCCGCAGGAGGGATCCAGGTCCAAATCCAATTGGACAGGAGGGAAGAGTGGGGCCGACAACCTCATCCTACACCACGACGGCAGCCATGGAGGTCCATGGCGGCATGAATCGCCAGCGGTGACACCGCTGACCATAGGGTCAGGGGAAGGAGAGGGAGAGAGGTGAGCTTGAGAGAGAGATAGAGAGTGTTGGGATGGGTTGGGCCAATACCCCTTAGGGGTATTGTTTTAACTATGTACTACTAGGCCACAAGGGCCCAATAAACCCAAGCAGAAAGCCCAAATCTTTTAGAGCCTGTTTTAATAATTGGAAAAGACCAAAATGGCCGTGAACTTAAATAAATTCTAGAAAATAAAATAAAAGTCTAAAAATTATAAATAAAATATTTTTGGATTCGTAGTAATCCAAACTATCCAAATAAATTAAGAGATAAAATTTTTGACATACAAATTTTATTAAGAATTTTATAATATATATATTACTTATGGAATTTCAAAAATTATTGAAAGATGATAAAAATAAATAAAAATCACTTTCATTATATATTAATATTGTAGTATTTTAGAAAAATACTAAACAAATATTTAATATCCATTTTTGGTATTTAATGATAATTCTTAAAGGAATTATTAATTAAATAAAATACAAATAAAAAGGAAATAAAATAAAAGAGTACAATATTCAATAAAATATTAAAAAATAATATTTATAAATTCTTTATTATTAAAAGAATTTCTATAATTTAAATAAATGGGGGAGAATACATATAAAGCTAAATGATTCATTACATTACTTTGCATAATCATTTTGTTTCTCTAAATATTGTCCTTACCAGGCAATAATGATGTTTTTGTAGACATAGAAGCTCAAGGTCCACTGCAAGCATCAGACTTCACTACCTTGCCATCACAAGGCAAGTTCATCACTTGCTCATCTCCTTCGAAGAGTCTTTATCAAAGTATTTGCGAATTGTGTGTTATCATTTATATTATAGAAAAAGAAAAACAATATTTTCTCAAGATACTAAATCTTAGATATCATCCTAAGTGATGATATGATGGAGCAATAGAACTTAGGGTTCTAATTGCACTAATAATGAACAATTAGGGATTAATAACCCATTACATCAGTGATTCTAGCGCTGTATATTACGCGTTAACCATGAGATTTGGAATGGGACGGAGAAGTCAGCTGTATCCTTTTCCTCTTGTATGGAGGCAAGACGACCTTAACGTGACGTTGTGATTCCTTGTGCGGATCCAACATATGGGTGGGCACCCTTACGCCCCACACTTTTGGTGTCTAGATTATCTATGAATGGTGTTTAGGGAGATAGTCCATGTAAATGGTACTATTCCAGGCATCACTAGGTCATAGAGTCTTCGGGGACTCATCAGGGTTTTAGCCTACCCAAAAGGGGGCTTAACGAAGGTGAGCCAGCCCGAAGGATCGTGCAGACATATGAGGTCGCGGAGAGGGCAGTGATTGGCTTAGACCAACTACTGGGCCCCACATCATGGAATTGTGGACGGGAAAGTACGCCCGGTTGTGCAACAAGGAGTTAATCTCTCATGGGAAAAGTAACGCACCTCTGCAGAGTGTAAGAATTGTAACTTGTTACTCGAGCTACGAACGCGGCAGGAAAGGAACTCCATGAAAGTTCTGGTCAACCTGTGAAGGCTGATGGTCATAGATTTTCATAATAAAATCAATCTTTGAAGAAAGATTTACAAAAACTGCATAGTGCCAAGGATTTATAATCTAAGGTGGTAGTTAGAGCATCAAACTTCCTACCTTGCATATAATGAATTTGCTGGGTAACGCTGTTACTCGTACTTTCCTTTGAATCCTTGCTTAGACTCTGAGAATCCCGAAGATTCTCCAATGTATGCATCTAAGAGTCAAGAGGAGGTCTTCTATAAAGAACCCAACCTATATGGAGCCATAGAAGGGGAGGACTATGACATCGTCTACGAAGTAGAATTCCAGAAGTCCGAATAATTACTATAGTTCTAGTAGCCACTTGAGCCGAGCATCATGAACAATATATAGCAATAAGTTGTTGAGCTCAATTTGGAGTTTAAGTTTTAAATTTGAAACTTCCGCTGAAACACTTATATTTTGGTAAGTTGAATCTTTTGGAAGTCTTGAACTTCCGGTATTGTAATAATAATAACGTGTGTCTATTTCTAATATGGACCCACAATGTTTCTGTTGTACCACTCTGAGGGATGTGATATTTACGGAACGGTGTTCTGTGAATGTCATGTCAACGACTATAGTATACTACACATGCAGTGGTATGCTGGGTCACCGCATACACATATGAGTATGTGGGCGCTGATGGTCATGTTATTGCTTCTTCCTTGTACTTTGGATATTGGTGGCATGGTGGGATGAAGCGGCCCAGACAAACATTACATGTCCTCGCACATAAGACCTGTTCCACGCTTGACATGCAACTAGTTTTGCATAAGTGGCTTGCGGATATCTGTCTCTCCTACTATAGTCAATATCTGATTTAAAACGAGTTGTCAATAATTTGATTATCATGTTCTGGTTCCATGTTCATAGGTAATAACGGTTCTATCTTCGAAAGCCCTCAGCCACATAAAACATGCAAAAGATAAATTAGAGGCGTCTATTTTTGTTTTGGCCAGGCAATTACTATGATATGGTAGTGTTATAATTTGTAGTATGGATTGATACTATTGAAAGTAATAATATGAGAAAGTTTAAGTTCCATAGACCTTGGCCTTACACATATAGAAATGATAAAGATCATTCCACGATGCACAAGATAGAGATCAAGTGCAAGAACCATATCATATCACTATAGCATATGTTGTTTGTTTGCATCTTATATTGCTTGTTTGACGTTTTATTATCATTATAAGATTATCCATCATTTAGATATCAGGATAAAAATATGTTCTCCCTTAAGTATGCATCGACTATGTTTTTCTGCTTCAAGACATCACGTGATGATCGGGTGTACTTGAATCCACGATCATATTTCGGGTGTAAGAAAGTTTTACACACGCTAATACTAAGGTTCTTACTTTGTGAGTCTAGCATATACATACATGGTCTTGGAACACGGACCGAAAAATTAAGCATGAGTCATATGTTTGATATGATGACCATATAGATGCTCGCCTTTGAAGCTACATCGACTCACGTGATGATCAGACTTGGTGTAGTGGATTTGGTTTATGCAATCACCAAAAAGACACGAGGGATGTCGTTTTTGAGTGGGCGTTCATGTCTAATTTGGATTAGTAGAACTCAAATTATCATAAATTAAATCATAGTGAATTTGCATAATTTGTTGTAGTCATTGGCATTCGTTCACCACCTTATGATTAGTTGTAATTGAGATAATAGAACTATAGAATTCTGGATATTTACTTTATGAACTGGTATCGTATCATGTTGAGTGTCAATCTAAAGTTTAAAGTCCTATTGCAAACTTTCAGCAAACTCTGTTTACTCCGTGAAATTTAATAGTTAGTATTAAATCGAGAGTAACAATTCCAATGTTAGTATCTAAAGTATCAAGTTTACCTCCATGATTCTTGATTTTTTTAAAATATCAAGGTTATATAGGAGATGAAAGAATTGTTTCAGAAACCATCATGTGTGGCAGATAAAACGATATCTGAAGTAATTTTTTTGGTTGCAATATGATAGAGTATAATATATATTCTTATATTGGATGAGAATTTGCGAAGGTTGGAGATGCTAGACATCCTAATCATCCAAAAAGGTTTTGGAAATTAACATTATACTCATAATTCGCCTTTATAAGCTACATTAGCTTGATCATGAAAGTTGTCATGATAAGGATGAATTAGAAAAAAAAAGGTTGTTTGTATTTCTTGTTGACATTAAAGCCTGCCTTCAAGATTTGTTTTAATAATTGTTATTTAAATCAGGTATTATGAGAACAAACATTGTTCAAATAATTACCGTATTCCATAAAAGATGGATAATTTACAAATCTAGTTGGAGGAATCACATCCATAAAACTAATGCTAAAATGTCGCAAGAAAAATGATTGAAAGATCACTTACGAAGTGACATCACCGTTTAAATTATATTGGAAAGAAAAACATGAATAAACTCCATGTTAATGGATTTTTGGAGTATTTTGATTTGATCAAATGACGCTTGTGAGACTTTTCTCAAGATAATTAAAACTTCGTTCAAAGACTAAACAAGAACGATCAACTAAATTATTAGAATTTATACATATCGATGTATGTAGTCCATTATGTGTAGTCGTAAGAGATGGATTTCAACTTCATATGTTTTCTCCAGAAATTTGAGTGAATATTCACTTAATGAGACATAAGTTGGAAATATTTGAAAACATTCAAAGACTTTCAAGATAAAGTGAAAAATCATTGTAACAAGAAAATAAATAATTTATAATTTTATCATAAAGGGATTTATTTGAGTTGCAAGTTTAGCAAAACACCTAGATTTGCATCTCCTGAAACACCATAGGAATATGGAGTGTTTGAGATTTGTAATGAAACTATGTTTGACATGGTTAGATCAAAGGTGTTATTTATAAAACTGCCATTATGTTTTAAAAGATTAAATCTTTAGATACTACCGCTTTTACATTGAAAAGAGCTCCATCTTGATCCGTTGAAATGACACCATGTAAGTTATGGTTTGGGGTAAAACCCAAGTTGTCCTTTCTTAAATTTTGGCATGCTAAGCATAAGTAAGATGTTTACAACCAAAGTCGAATGAGCATGTCTTTGTAGGTTATTTCAGATAAACATTGGGTATTCCTCCATAACACCGAGGACAAAGGAGTTTGTCGCTTGAAACGTGAAGTTTCTTGAAAAAGGAATTGAAAGGATACGGATGTCACCTAGAGGAGGGTGAATAGGCGATTAAAACTTTTCCTAGAGTGGCTCAACAAAGGCGGAATAAAACTAGTGTTTACTTTGTTAAGCACAACCTAGAACAACTAAGGTTCACCTATATGCACCAACAACTTATGCTAAGCAATACAAGCAACAAAGTGATAGCAAGATATATATTACTTCAAGCATGAAGGCTATCACAATGTAAAGTGCATAAGTAAAGAGCTCGGGTATAGAGATAACCGAGGCACGCGGGGACACCGATATTTTACCGAGTTCCTCCCAACATGGAGTACGTCTCGTTTGGAGAGGGGGTGGTATCAAACCACCAACGCCACAAAAGGCCTCCCTTATTCTCCGGTGAATCTCACCCCAACGGGATCGATCCATGCTTCCACTATCGGTGCACTTGTCGGTGGCAACCGGAACCTCTCACAAGGTTGGGGCACTTCTCCACAACTTAATTGGAGGCTCCCAACAAATGCCACAAAAGGCCACAATACCACCAAGGCCACAAAACCGTCTAGGGTTCCAAGAACCCAAGAGGTACAAGATCCAATGAGTCACACGAACCAAATCCTCCGAGGAGAACACAAACCGATGCACCAAATGCAAATGGCAAGAACACCATAAAGGTGTTCAAATCCTTCTCTCCCAAATTCCACCAAAGCTACAAAAGCTTATGGGGGAATAAGAGACGAAGAACAATGGAGGAAATCCACAAAATACTCCAATATCTAGATCCCAATATGTTCCCCGCACTTAGAGGAGAGATTGATTGGTGGGATTGTAGATCTAGATCTCCTCTTTCAAATCCCTCAAGAATATGCAAGAATCATCGAAGGGATTGAGAGAAAGCAAGCTCAAGAAGGTCAACAATGGAGGGGAAAACTTGCAAGAATGGTTGAGGAACCATTGGGGAAGAAGGCCCCTTATATAGGTCCCTCCAAAATCCAACCGTTGCAGCCCAAAAACATGATTCCTGGTACTACCGGACTTTTTCCCGGTATTATCGGACTTTCCCGGCACTACCGGACATTTCCTGGGGTTCCTGGGGCTCCAAACGCATTTTCTCTGCGCTCCCCAGTACCAAAATGCGGTACTACCGGATCCTGTTCCGGTACTACTGGTCATCACAGAACGAAAACAGCCATAACTTTTGCATCCGGACTCCGATTTCGATGATCTTGGGCTCGTTTCGAAGCGGACAACAACCTCTACAAGATCATGCAAAGAAACATCATAGTCCAGAAAGGGAGGATAGATCCAAATGACGAAGTAAAAAACCTTCTGCCGTGCTAGGTACTAAAATGCAGTACTACCGCTTTTTGGTACCTAGCCCGGCAGTGGCTTTTGGACACTTTTCAAAAACCTTCTGCCGTGCTAGGTACTAAAATGCGGTACTGTCACATTTTGGTACCTAGGAGGGCAGTGGCATTTGGCAACTTTCCAAAACCTATTGCGCGCTAGGTACTAAAATGCGGTACTACCGCATTTTGGTACCTAGGAAAATTCAAACCTCTATAACTTTTGATTGGTAACTCCGATCGACCCGATTCCAATTGCATTGGAAAAAGGACGACATAAGCTACCCTATGAAAGGTGAAAATATTGGTTATCACCAAGTGAGAATGTATCATGTATAATAATGTGATATACCTCACTTGGTGAGAAACCGAAAAGCCGCCAAGATCAAAATCGCAACAAGATACAAACGGAAGATCCGATTTTGATGAACAAGAGCTTGTTATGGAGATTACCACAAGATCTATATCCTCACATGGATAAGACCAAATAACAACCAAATATGATGATGCAAATATGCAAAGGTTTGAGCTCTCTCCGAACGAAGTGAACGAGTTACTCATTCGAGAGCCCATCTTGATAGTACGGCTATATATCCTAAACCCGGTCTCCTACTAACAATATGAGACCTACAAAAGGGAAAACATATCAAGATTATACCTTTGCCTTGAGCATTCCACTTGAGCTCGATGTAGATGATCTTGCCCTTCTCAAGATGGAATGCCTTTCTTGATTCCTCATCATCGATCCATGATCACCGAGGATGGCAAGCATCAACCATGATATCTTCTATAGATGGCGCATTTTGAGCTTGCACATCGCATATTCTTCTCATTTCATCGACCTTGAAGCCAACAAATGCTCCAAGCAACGTCAATCGACAAATCCCACAAGTATAACTTAATACACACATTAGTCCATAAATATTGTCATTAATTACCAAAACCACACATGGGGGCCCACATGTTCTTTCAATCTCCCCCATTTTGGTAATTGATGACAATCCCTTTAAGAGGGTTTATATAAGGAATATTAAAGAATAAAATGGTACTAGCAATATCAAATACTACATAAGTATGTGATATTGGTACCACCACCACATATAGGGCAAACTCCCCCACAATCTATGCATGTGTGATGAACTCGAATTTTATTGCATATATTGCCAATCATTATCATTGGTGGAGTTTACTCTATATATACCACATGCTAAGCAACACAAAGATGCAAGAGCATGAAAGGCAAATTCTTAAGCACAAACTCAGTGCATAAACCAACTTCCCTTAAACCCTCTAAAACTTCTCCTCCATTGGCATCGATTGCCGAAATGGGTGACAAGTTCTAGAAGGCAAATATAGTAATAATTCCTCCAAAGGTGTGCCTTCGCACATATCCAATGATGAATACTTAGGAGGGAGTAGAACTATATCGAGGACCCAAAGATTGCTAAAATAAATGAAGTCAAATGATACAAGCAATTACAAGGTCCGACAAACCAATTGAAAATAACAAATGAGTTCAACTGGAAACTACAAGATATTATGATATGAGCAAAAGAGTGCTTTAAATAATAAAGGGAAGCTCCCCAAGATTTGTGAACAATTAAAAATAAATGCATTAGAATACATATTGCACAAATATGGAATCCTTTCTCCCCCATAAGCATTTAAAACACACTAAATGAAAGATCAAACAAATGCTTAAATAAAATAGAGAAGCTCCACAATATTTGTGCACACTTTAGAATGTTGTATTTCAATACAAAAGTGCACAAATATGGAATCCTCACTCCTCCATAAACATTTAAGGCACAATAAATGAGAAAGGAGACAAATGAGCATTATTAAATGAATGAGATGAAAAGATAATGCACCAATTATGATAATTGTAATTGGGAACAAGGTGCATAATCATGGAATCCTCACTCATCCGAGTTCATTTAACAATACAAGGCATGAGAGAACAAATATGAGTGCCCAAAAATGCAAACAAGAGGAACAAGCACTCATAGGCAATTAAATTTCGAACCCACAGAAGAATCAAAAGGAATAGAAAGGTGGTCTCCAAGGATTAAAAATCAACTAAAATTATCCTCTCATATGTGTATATGTCTCTAAGTGGAAAACATCACAAAGACAAATGCCAACAAAGAAATATGCACACATAAAGAAGATATACAAGAAGGCATATGAAAAGTATAATGAAGTCATAACATATATCAATTAGATTTTTGCTTCAAAGCATGGCCAAGGGATCAAATATATCTTATTGTACATTAATGAACTTCAAATACCAATACACTACATATATTACAACTATCACTAAGGGAAAAGAGAAAGTTGGAATATATGGATAAAGGCAACAAGTATCATAAGATAAAATAGACTAGCAAAAATCTCACTATTGCACATGAGAGAAGTTGATGAAATGATAGGCAATAAAATTGCTAGATTGACATATTTGGGATTGGAGGATCATATGCATGATTTTGTATAGTCCCAATTATATGCACTCATCTCAACTTAACCACATATACAATATAGAGTCCTCTTAAAACCATGGCTAGAACTACAACAATTACAAATACATTAATTCATGCTAGAAGGCAACCGACAAACGGTTGGAATCAAGATATATGAGCATGAGAAAGAGATACTTGTTACCGAGATATAATTGGTAGGATGTAGAGGATATGAATTCATTGATCATCCTATAGCTTGCCTCAAATTTTCATGTATGCACCACTTATTCAAAATTGAGAGACAACCATCCAATCTATCTCCAATGTACCTAAAACACATTTAAGTACAAAATGGTCCCCAAACTTATTGGGTCCAATGTAGTTAGTGCAACTACAATACATAGGAGAGACTCCACATAAATATGTGCATATTGATACGAAATTGAACCACACATGGGGGCCCACATGTTCTTTCAATCTCCCCCATTTTGGTAATTGATGACAATCCCTTTAAGAGGGTTTATATAAGGAATATTAAAGAATAAAATGGTACTACCAATATCAAATACTACATAAGTATGTGATATTGGTACCACCACCACATATAGGGCAAACTCCCCCACAATCTATGCATGTGTGATGAACTCGAATTTTATTGCATATATTGCCAATCATTATCATTGGTGGAGTTTACTCTATATATACCACATGCTAAGCAACACAAAGATGCAAGAGCATGAAAGGCAAATTCTTAAGAACAAACTCAGTGCATAAACCAACTTCCCTTAAACCCTCTAAAACTTCTCCTCCATTGGCATCGATTGCCGAAATGGGTGACAAGTTCTAGAAGGCAAATATAGTAATAATTCCTCCAAAGGTGTGCCTTCGCACATATCCAATGATGAATACTTAGGAGGGAGTAGAACTATATCGAGGACCCAAAGATTGCTAAAATAAATGAAGTCAAATGATGCAAGCAATTACAAGGTCCGACAAACCAATTGAAAATAACAAATGAGTTCAACTGGAAACTACAAGATATTATGATATGAGCAAAAGAGTGCTTTAAATAATAAATAGGGAAGCTCCCCAAGATTTGTGAACAATTAAAAATAAATGCATTAGAATACATATTGCACAAATATGGAATCCTTGCTCCCCCATAAGCATTTAAAACACACTAAATGAAAGATAAAACAAATGCTTAAATAAAATAGAGAAGCTCCCCAAGATTTGTGCACACTTTAGAATGTTGTATTTCAATACAAAAGTGCACAAATATGGAATCCTCACTCCTCCATAAACATTTAAGGCACAATAAATGAGAAAGGAGACAAATGAGCATTATTAAATGAATGAGATGAAAAGATAATGCACCAATTATGATAATTGTAATTGGGAACAAGGTGCATAATCATGGAATCCTCACTCATCCGAGTTCATTTAACAATACAAGGCATGAGAGAACAAATATGAGTGCCCAAAGATGCAAACAAGAGGAACAAGCACTCATAGGCAATTAAATTTGGAACCCACGGAAGAATCAAAGGGAATAGAAAGGTGGTCTCCAAGGATTAAAAATCAACTAAAATTATCCTCTCATATGTGTCACATCCCAAGATTTTCCAAATCTTGTAATGTGGAAAAACAAATGAATAAAATAAAACTTTGTTGATTTTCAGGGCCAGAAGAAACTTTTTGAATTCAATTGGAACTTCAAACCAATTTGAATCAAATAAATCCTAAAGGGATTTATAAAGATAAAACATTTAATAAAGGAAAATAAAATGTTTTGGAATTACTATTTTGAATCTTTTAAATAAAAGGATTTGGTTTCAAAGGAAATAGAAGTTTTATAAATAAAGATTATTTTATAAAGCCAAATTAAACCTTGGCCAAGCTTTTGAATTAAAACATTTTGTTTTGAATAAAAATAGCAAAGGTTTATTTTGAATAAATTAATAAGGATTTAATATCCAAGTTTTATTAAAAAAAGGTTTTACTATTTCCAAAATAACAAAACTTGTTTATTTATTTAAAAATAAGTTTTCCAAATATTTTATTCCCAAATAAAACCTACTGAAGTGTTTTGGTTTTATTTTAGATTTCAAAATAAATATTTTAATAAAACAAAACCTATTTGATTTAATAACCAAGGTCCATTTATTTAATTATTAATGGAACCTAAAATAAAAATATTATTTTATTTTAAACAAGTTTCCAAGTATTCTTTATTTCCAAATAAAACCTACTGATTTGGTTTTGAAAATATTTGGATTTCAAATGGAGATTTTATTAATTAAATCAAACCCTATTTTATTAAATAACTAAAGATCCATTTTATTTAATTAATGAATGGATCCTAAAAAGAATAAAAATATTATTTTATTTTAGGATTTGGTTTATGTTGATAAACAGAACCAAATTCAACACAAGTATGGTGATTGTTTGATTTGTTTGAATGTTTGAATAGTTGATTGAAATTCAAAAACAGAAATTTATTTAGAAAAAGAAAAATGTTGCAGACAGAAAAAAATAGGATTTGGACCTGACCCAACTGAGCCAGCCCAATAAGCCCAGCAACCAGCCCAGTTCTCCTCTCCCTCGGCGAATCGTTTTTCACCTGTTAACTGACCCGCAGAACCAATGACCGGTGGCCCCTCTTTTCCCTCTCGCTCACTCGCTGACCAGCCGACCCCATCCCCTCCTATTCATCGTCTTCGAACACGACCTCGTCGCCCTGGCTGTTTACTGTCGATTGAATTCGCCTCGTCAATTCGCTTCAATGCCGCGTGATCAACGCCCCCTGACCACACACGCTTAAACGCCCTGGCCTCCTCTCCATTTCCCCTCTGTCTCCTCCCCCAAGCACGCCCCCAGGCCGCCCCAATTTCTCCCCGAGCAGCTCTGTCTCCGATGAGCTTCCACCTTCGATTCCAGCCGAGCCACACCACCTCCTGCCTCCTCGAGCACGCAGTTATGCTTAGCATTCCCCAGTGAATCTTTCTGCAGCCGCAGCTCGTTCGCGCGTGTCCCTGAGCGTCAGCAACGTCTTCTCCGAGCCAGCGCCGCCGTCTGCTCCAACTGCGGCGACGTTCCCCGGTAAACCTGACCTCTCCTCCTTTCCTCGTGGACACGATAATGACTGCCATGATCTTATGAACCTAATGGTGCCTTCCGTTTGTTCTAGGGTGCTCCCTATCCTCGCCCTCGACGACCTCCAGAGCCGCCCGAGGCCCAGCTCATCTCCGGCGAGCAATTAGGGACGGTCACGTGCGCCCCTTCACCAACCAGTACTACGTTGACCATCAGCAAGCATCAACGATTCCGGTGAGCACCTCCACAACCCCCCTTGCTTCCTGTAACGCCGGCGCCTCCACCGTCTGGCCGCTCCGCCGCCAGCCACCGCCGCCAGCGCCGCCGATCTTTGGCAAGTATGCTAGCAACCGTAGGATCGTGATCTAACGGATGCGATAGAACGTAGGTGAAAGGGTAAGTAGCATTTGCGCACCGCACGATCTGACTTGATCCAACGCACCAGAGTAGCCGATCCGAGCGAAGCGGTATAGACGAATCAGGAACAGCCACGTGGCCCCTGTTTGATTTAAAAGACAGAAAACTTCTATTAGATTTCCAATTTTGTAAATTGCACAACTTTTAAACCACACGTCCAAATTTTGCAAACTTTATATCATTGGAATCAGCAAGACAAACCCTAGCTAACCATGCCTTTTGTTTAGTCAAAAGCTTCTGGAAAAATGGTTGTTTTTGCAGAAACATTTGTATGCTTGTTAAGGATGTGAAAATTGTTTAAAAATGAATTTGGGGATAAAATCTTTGGCAAATGGTGTGATTTGAACCTACTGACCATAGGAAACACTTTGTGGAGTCAAAAATGAATTTGGTGAAACAAAATAATGATTCTTTGATTTAAAACCATTTCTAGTCAAATAGAAATGTGGTTTATTTATTAAAAATGATTTTGAAGGAAAACTTTTGGGAAATGTTTTGTTTTAAACTCTCTGAACCCAAACACCAAGTTTTGTGATTTGAAAATGTATTTGGTAAACCCTATAGATTAATACCTTAGTAAAAATATTTCCACACCACATAAAATGATACTTTGTTTTGAAAATGGTTTTTGTAGTGAAACCTTTTGCAAATGACTTTGACACTTTACAAAATGACCAATAGGTGTTATCAAATGTTTATGACCCATTAGGAACCACTTTTTCAAACAAAACAAAGCTTGGCATGCTTGCATGCATTACTTTGACTTTGTCATTTTATGTGTTGTTTTGCTTGATTGGTAGATTGAGTTTGTGCCTTGCTTGATTGATTTGTAGTGACTTGAAGAGTGTGATTGTTGCAAGGACAAGGAGTGAACCCATACTCTACCAAAAAGGCAAGTGATGCTTCACACTTTCTATCCCATTACTTTCACTATGCATTAGTGATTTTGCTAAGTAAAACTTGCATGGATTTTGCTAAGTATAAACCTTGCTATAGGAAAACCTAGTAGATGAATCCTTAGTAGGATTTTCCTAAGTTAAGATTCCTACTACTATCAAGCTTAGCCTAGCTAATAGAAAACATGGGTGGAATATATATTCACACTATGGAAAAATATTCTAAGTCTGAGGACTTATGTTTTGTTTAATAAAACAACTAAGTTAATGAATCACCTGGGTGGAATGGTAATTGCTTGGTGGTTTTTGGTTGAGTGGTTACACAAGGCCGGGGGACTGGTGAACCTTGTGTATCTCACTTGTGGATGGCCACCCAGGAACAAAGAGATTTGAGAGGTCAAATGTTGAGAAGCTTCAAGTGCAACCACTTGGCAATATGGGCTCTGCCATGATCATATAGGTTGCAAGAACTTAGCCATATGGACAGTGGGTGGTAGTGTTTGATAGGTTGGAGCGCTTCCATTTTGGTCTAAGGGAAGGCTTCTGAAAGATCTTGTCTTGGGAAACCAAGTCTTGTGGGGAAAGTGCACCACCTCTGCAGAGTGTAAAATCTAAGTACTTAGCCATGTCCCTGGTAAAGGACAATTTGAGCATCAAGACATGGAAGCAATCAAGAATCTCATCATTCAAATTTCAAAGTTAAAAACTTGTGGTTTGAACAAGGGTTGTTTGAAATCTTCAATCTTTGATTGAGAGAAGCTTTGGAAAAGATTTTGTCAAAACAAAAACTTAGTATTTTCAAATGATAAGGAAAATCTATTTTGAGCAATGCAAGCCTCAACCCCACTTGGCCAAATGCATATAGATGATAGACTCCACTATACTACCATAGTATCACTTGCCAATACAATTCAAATGTATTGAACCTTCTGGCTGTAACTTGTATGTTGCAGGTTTGATTGATTTTAGTGAAGATTGATTGATTAGGATTACAAAGTCTACAACCAACATCTGCCTGTGGCACTTTGAAGATGAAGGACCCATGCTTATAGTTATTCCGCTGCAATGTAATGTAATAGCCAAATGAGCTATGTAAGATGTAGTAAAATTATGTTATTCCTGGTTATAAAGTTATATTATGACCTTTGTTTCTTGATATTACATCTTAACTGTGGATGCTAGCTATTGATCCAGGGACTAGCATTGTAAACACAGGGGACACCACCTTATATTGTATTAAGGTTGGGCCACTCCCTCTACAGAAGTAAAACTTGCATGGATTTTGCTAAGTATAAACCTTGCTATAGGAAAACCTAGTAGATGAATCCTTAGTAGGATTTTCCTAAGTTAAGATTCCTACTACTATCAAGCTTAGCCTAGCTAATAGAAAACATGGGTGGAATATATATTCACACTATGGAAAAATATACTAAGTCTGAGGAATTGTGTTTTTGTTCAATAAAACAACTAAGTTAATGAATCACCTGGGTGGAATGGTAATTGCTTGGTGGTTTTTGGTTGAGTGGTTACACAAGGCCAGGGGACTGGTGAACCTTGTGTATCTCACTTGTGGATGGCCACCCAGGAACAAAGAGATTTGAGATGTCAAATGTTGAGAAGCTTCAAGTGCAACCACTTGGCAATATGGGCTCTGCCATGATCATATAGGTTGCAAGAACTTAGCCATATGGACAGTTGGTGGTAGTGTTTGATAGGTTGGAGCGCGTCCATTTTGGTCTAAGGGAAAGCTTCTGAAAGATCTTGTCTTGGGAAACCAAGTCTTGTGGGGAAAGTGCACCACCTCTACAGAGTGTAAAATCTAAGTACTTAGCCATGTCCCTGGAAAAGGACAATTTGAGCATCAAGACATGGAAGCAATCAAGAATCTCATCATTCCAATTTCTAAGTTAAAATCTTGTGGTTTGAACAAGGGTTATTTGAAGTCTTCAAATCTTTGATTGAGAAAAATGATTTTGCCAAGAAAAACTTAGTATTTTCAAATGTTAAGGAAAAATCTATTTTGAGCAATGCAAGCCTCAACCCCACTTAGCCAAATGCATATAGATGATAGACTCCACTATACTACCATAGTATCACTTGCCAATACAATTCAAATGTATTGAACCTTGTGGATGTAACTTGTATGTTGCAGGTTTGATTGATTTTAGTGAAGATTGATTGATTAGGATTACAAAGTCTACAACCAACATCTGCCTGTGGCACTTTGAAGATGAAGGACCCATGCTTATAGTTATTCCGCTGCAATGTAATGTAATAGCCAAATGAGCTATGTAAGATGTAGTAAAATTATGTTATTCCTGGTTATAAAGTTATATTATGACCTTTGTTTCTTGATATTACATCTTAACTGTGGATGCTAACTATTGATCCAGGGACTAGCATTGTAAACACAGGGGACACCACCTTATATTGTATTAAGGTTGGGCCACTCCCTCTACAGATGGTATCAGAGCCAGGTTGCCTGTAGGATTTGTAAACCTAGGATTGGACAAAACCCCTTAGAAAAATAGGAGTTATACTTGTTCCAAAAACTTATTTACAAAATCTTGTAAACTCTTTCCTCAACCATTTTGGTTTCAACTCTACATCTCTTCTACTTCAACTTGATGGAAAAGCCTACCCCATGACCAAAGACTACACCATGTGCAAAGGACTTCTTCAACTCTAATGACTTCAACATCTCCAGCATATTCACCAAGGACTTCCAACTTGGATACCACTAAGGACTACAAGTGAAACAAGGAAATCTTGCTCAAGATTTAGAGACTGAGGGAATGCAAAAGTTAGAAGGAGCCTACATCACTTGAAGTATTGTGACCAAAAGTTTTTTCAAGGAAACCAAGATCTCATGCAAGAAGAATCAAGAAGGAAGGAAAGATCACAAGTGAACCATATAGATGGACCACCATAATTTAGCTAAGTCAAACACACCAACTTATGTGGAGTAACAAAAATATTTTGTTGCCTAAAAATGTGCTTGAACTTTGTTGTTTGAGTGAAAAGTTGTTTGTGAATGCTTGCACATTGGTGTGAATTGTGATGTGTGTGATTAGAAATATTTCCATAGAAATATCTTGCCTATTCTAATCTCCCTTCAAACCCAAACAAATGACTACTCCAAGAAACTCCAACATCAAGGTTGATGACAACCACAACCAAGAGGACAACATGAGAGAACTTATAGTAACCCAAAACCAGTTGAGACAAGAGACAACTCAGCTATTAGCCAACAACAATGGACTAGACCTAGCCATACAAAGGATTTTGAAACTTCAATCCCAATTGTTGCAAGGATTGGTTACTCAAATGACCAACATGGGAGAAAACTTTTCCCAAAGAGCTAATGACAACAAGGATGACAAAGATGCTATTCTAGAAGGAACCCAAGCTAGCAATATTTTTAGAGACAAAGATCATACATCCAAGGAACATGAAGATCAATGCCCCAAGAAGAGAGAAAGATCTCCCACCTATGAAGAACATGAACTAGAAGAACTCTTAGCTTTGGAGAGACCCAAAAAGAAGAAGAAGAAATGCCCCAACCCTAACAAGAAGGACATTACTCAAGTGCAATGTTACAATTGCAAAGAGATGGGACACTATGCCAGTGAATGCCCAGAAAAGAAGAAGAGCCAAGAAGACAAACAAAAGCTAGTGAAACCCAAGATGAGGAAGGATATTAGCCAAGTGATATGCAAACACTGCAAGGAGTTAGGACATTATGCATCATATTGTCCAGAGAATCCACCTCAAGACCTCAAACTTATAACCTGTTTCAAATGCAAGGAACTAGGCCACTATGCAAACAATTGTCCAGAAAAGGTGAAGAACAAGTTAAACAAGTCTATGAAGGATCTCAACCTTGGCCCATGAGTCAAGTATGGAAACAAAGGACACAATGCAAATGTTGCTTAGAGAAGTTTCCCCAGGATCCCAAGAAGGCCAATATGTAATTTTGTTTGAAAAAAAATTTAAGGGTGGTAGTACCCTAGTTGTTTTGAGCCTACTTGTAACCCTAGCCTCCCCAAATCTCAGGACGAGATTTATTTTAAGGGTGGTAGCCTGTCACATCCCAAGATTTTCCAAATCTTGTAATGTGGAAAAACAAATGAATAAAATAAAACTTTGTTGATTTTCAGGGCCAGAAGAAACTTTTTGAATTCAATTGGAACTTCAAACCAATTTGAATCAAATAAATCCTAAAGGGATTTATAAAGATAAAACATTTAATAAAGGAAAATAAAATGTTTTGGAATTACTATTTTGAATCTTTTAAATAAAAGGATTTGGTTTCAAAGGAAATAGAAGTTTTATAAATAAAGATTATTTTATAAAGCCAAATTAAACCTTGGCCAAGCTTTTGAATTAAAACATTTTGTTTTGAATAAAAATAGCAAAGGTTTATTTTGAATAAATTAATAAGGATTTAATATCCAAGTTTTATTAAAAAAAAGGTTTTACTATTTCCAAAATAACAAAACTTGTTTATTTATTTAAAAATAAGTTTTCCAAATATTTCATTCCCAAATAAAACCTACTGAAGTGTTTTGGTTTTATTTTAGATTTCAAAATAAATATTTTAATAAAACAAAACCTATTTGATTTAATAACCAAGGTCCATTTATTTAATTATTAATGGAACCTAAAATAAAAATATTATTTTATTTTAAACAAGTTTCCAAGTATTCTTTATTTCCAAATAAAACCTACTGATTTGGTTTTGAAAATATTTGGATTTCAAATGGAGATTTTATTAATTAAATCAAACCCTATTTTATTAAATAACTAAAGATCCATTTTATTTAATTAATGAATGGATCCTAAAAAGAATAAAAATATTATTTTATTTTAGGATTTGGTTTATGTTGATAAACAGAACCAAATTCAACACAAGTATGGTGATTGTTTGATTTGTTTGAATGTTTGAATAGTTGATTGAAATTCAAAAACAGAAATTTATTTAGAAAAAGAAAAATGTTGCAGACAGAAAAAAATAGGATTTGGACCTGACCCAACTGAGCCAGCCCAATAAGCCCAGCAACCAGCCCAGTTCTCCTCTCCCTCGGCGAATCGTTTTTCACCTGTTAACTGACCCGCAGAACCAATGACCGGTGGCCCCTCTTTTCCCTCTCGCTCACTCGCTGACCAGCCGAACCCATCCCCTCCTATTCATCGTCTTCGAACACGACCTCGTCGCCCTGGCTGTTTACTGCCGATTGAATTCGCCTCGTCAATTCGCTTCAATGCCGCGTGATCAACGCCCCCTGACCACACACGCTTAAACGCCCTGGCCTCCTCTCCATTTCCCCTCTGTCTCCTCCCCCAAGCACGCCCCCAGGCCGCCCCAATTTCTCCCCGAGCAGCTCTGTCTCCGACGAGCTTCCACCTTCGATTCCAGCCGAGCCACACCACCTCCTGCCTCCTCGAGCACGCAGCTGTGCTTAGCATTCCCCAGTGAATCTTTCTGCAGCCGCAGCTCGCTCGCGCGTGTCTCTGAGCGTCGGCAACGTCTTCTCCGAGCCAGCGCCGCCGTCTGCTCCAACTGCGGCGACGTTCCCCGGTAAACCTGACCTCCCCTCATTTCCTCGTGGACACGATAATGACTGCCATGATCTTATGAACCTAATGGTGCCTTCCGTTTGTTCTAGGGTGCTCCCTATCCTCGCCCTCGACGACCTCCAGAGCCGCCCGAGGCCCAGCTCATCTCCGGCGAGCAATTAGGGACGGTCACGTGCGCCCCTTCACCAACCAGCACTACGTTGACCATCAGCAAGCGTCAACGATTCCGGTGAGCACCTCCACAACCCCCCTTGCTTCCTGTAACGCCGGCGCCGCCACCGTCTGGCCGCTCCGCCGCCAGCCACCGCCGCCAGCGCCGCCGATCTTTGGCAAGCATGCTAGCAACCGTAGGATCGTGATCTAACGGATGCGATAGAACGTAGGTGAAAGGGTAAGTAGCATCTGCGCACCGCACGATCTGACTTGATCCAACGCATCAGAGTAGCCGATCCGAGCGAAGCGGTATAGACGAATCAGGAACAGCCACGTGGCCCCTGTTTGATTTAAAAGACAGAAAACTTCTATTAGATTTCCAATTTTGTAAATTGCACAACTTTTAAACCACACGTCCAAATTTTGCAAACTTTATATCATTGGAATCAGCAAGACAAACCCTAGCCAACCATGCCTTTTGTTTAGTCAAAAGCTTCTGGAAAAATGGTTGTTTTTGCAGAAACATTTGTATGCTTGTTAAGGATGTGAAAATTGTTTAAAAATGAATTTGGGGATAAAATCTTTGGCAAATGGTGTGATTTGAACCTACTGACCATAGGAAACACTTTGTGGAGTCAAAAATGAATTTGGTGAAACAAAATAATGATTCTTTGATTTAAAACCATTTCTAGTCAAATAGAAATGTGGTTTATTTATTAAAAATGATTTTGAAGGAAAACTTTTGGGAAATGTTTTGTTTTAAACTCTCTGAACCCAAACACCAAGTTTTGTGATTTGAAAATGTATTTGGTAAACCCTATAGATTAATACCTTAGTAAAAATATTTCTACACCACATAAAATGATACTTTGTTTTGAAAATGGTTTTTGTAGTGAAACCTTTTGCAAATGACTTTGCCACTTTACAAAATGACCAATAGGTGTTATCAAATGTTTAAGACCCATTAGGAACCACTTTTTCAAACAAAACAAAGCTTGGCATGCTTGCATGCATTACTTTGACTTTGTCATTTTATGTGTTGTTTTGCTTGATTGGTAGATTGAGTTTGTGCCTTGCTTGATTGATTTGTAGTGACTTGAAGAGTGTGATTGTTGCAAGGACAAGGAGTGAACCCATACTCTACCAAAAAGTCAAGTGATGCTTCATACTTTCCATCCCATTACTTTCACTATGCATTAGTGATTTTGCTAAGTAAAACTTGCATGGATTTTGCTAAGTATAAACCTTGCTATAGGAAAACCTAGTAGATGAATCCTTAGTAGGATTTTCCTAAGTTAAGATTCCTACTACTATCAAGCTTAGCCTAGCTAATAGAAAACATGGGTGGAATATATATTCACACTATGGAAAAATATACTAAGTTTGAGGACTTGTGTTTTTGTTTAATAAAACAACTAAGTTAATGAATCACCTGGGTGGAATGGTAATTGCTTGGTGGTTTTTGGTTGAGTGGTTACACAAGGCCAGGGGACTGGTGAACCTTGTGTATCTCACTTGTGGATGGCCACCCAGGAACAAAGAGATTTGAGATGTCAAATGTTGAGAAGCTTCAAGTGCAACCACTTGGCAATATGGGCTCTGCCATGATCATATAGGTTGCAAGAACTTAGCCATATGGACAGTTGGTGGTAGTGTTTGATAGGTTGGAGCGCGTCCATTTTGGTTTAAGGGAAAGCTTCTGAAAGATCTTGTCTTGGGAAACCAAGTCTTGTGGGGAAAGTGCACCACCTCTACAGAGTGTAAAATCTAAGTACTTAGCCATGTCCCTGGTAAAGGACAATTTGAGCATCAAGACATGGAAGCAATCAAGAATCTCATCATTCCAATTTCTAAGTTAAAATCTTGTGGTTTGAATAAGGGTTGTTTGAAGTCTTCAAATCTTTTGAAAAATGATTTTGCCAAGCAAAACTTAGTATTTTCAAATGTTAAGGAAAAATCTATTTTGAGCAATGCAAGCCTCAACCCCACTTAGCCAAATGCATATAGATGATAGACTCCACTATACTACCATAGTATCACTTGCCAATACAATTCAAATGTATTGAACCTTGTGGCTGTAACTTGTATGTTGCAGGTTTGATTGATTTTAGTGAAGATTGATTGATTAGGATTACAAAGTCTACAACCAACATCTGCCTGTGGCACTTTGAAGATGAAGGACCCATGCTTATAGTTATTCCGCTGCAATGTAATGTAATAGCGAAATGAGCTATGTAAGATGTAGTAAAATTATGTTATTCCTGGTTATAAAGTTATATTATGACCTTTGTTTCTTGATATTACATCTTAACTGTGGATGCTAGCTATTGATCCAGGGACTAGCATTGTAAACACAGGGGACACCACCTTATATTGTATTAAGGTTGGGCCACTCCCTCTACAATATGTGTATATGTCTCTAAGTGGAAAACTTCACAAAGACAAATGCCAACAAAGAAATATGCACACATAAAGAAGATATACAAGAAGGCATATGAAAAGTATAATGAAGTCATAACATATATCAATTAGATTTTTGCTTCAAAGCATGGCCAAGGGATCAAATATATCTTATTGTACATTAATGAACTTAAATACCAACACACTACATATATTACAACTATCACTAAGGGAAAATAGAAAGTTGGAATATATGGAGAAAGGCAACAAGTATCATAAGATAAAATAGACTAGCAAAAATCTCACTATTGCACATGAGAGAAGTTGATGAAATGATAGGCAATAAAATTGCTAGATTGACATATTTGGGATTGGAGGATCATATGCATGATTTTGTATAGTCCCAATTATATGCACTCATCTCAACTTAACTACATATACAATATAGAGTCCTCTTAAAACCATGGCTAGAACTACAACAATTACAAATAAATTAATTCATGCTAGAAGGCAACCGACAAACGGTTGGAATTAAGATATATGAGCATGAGAAAGAGATACTTGTTACCGAGATATAATTGGTAGGATGTAGAGGATATGAATTCATTGATCATCCTATAGCTTGCCTCAAATTTTCATGTATTCACCACTTCTTCAAAATTGAGAGACAACCATCCAATCTATCTCCAATGTACCTAAAACACATTTAAGTACAAAATGGTCCCCAAACTTATTGGGTCCAATGTAGTTAGTGCAACTACAATACATAGGAGAGACTCCACATAAATATGTGCATATTGATATGAAATTGAACCACACATGGGGGCCCACATGTTCTTTCAATCTCCCCCATTTTGGTAATTGATGACAATCCCTTTAAGAGGGTTTATATAAGGAATATTAAAGAATAAAATGGTACTACCAATATCAAATACTACATAAGTATGTGATATTGGTACCACCACCACATATAGGGCAAACTCCCCCACAATCTATGCATGTGTGATGAACTCGAATTTTATTGCATATATTGCCAATCATTATCATTGGTGGAGTTTACTCTATATATACCACATGCTAAGCAACACAAAGATGCAAGAGCATGAAAGGCAAATTCTTAAGCACAAACTCAGTGCATAAACCAACTTCCCTTAAACCCTCTAAAACTTCTCCTCCATTGGCATCGATTGCCGAAATGGGTGACAAGTTCTAGAAGGCAAATATAGTAATAATTCCTCCAAAGGTGTGCCTTCGCACATATCCAATGATGAATACTTAGGAGGGAGTAGAACTATATCGAGGACCCAAAGATTGCTAAAATAAATGAAGTCAAATGATACAAGCAATTACAAGGTCCGACAAACCAATTGAAAATAACAAATGAGTTCAACTGGAAACTACAAGATATTATGATATGAGCAAAAGAGTGCTTTAAATAATAAAGGGAAGCTCCCCAAGATTTGTGAACAATTAAAAATAAATGCATTAGAATACATATTGCACAAATATGGAATCCTTTCTCCCCCATAAGCATTTAAAACACACTAAATGAAAGATCAAACAAATGCTTAAATAAAATAGAGAAGCTCCACAATATTTGTGCACACTTTAGAATGTTGTATTTCAATACAAAAGTGCACAAATATGGAATCCTCACTCCTCCATAAACATTTAAGGCACAATAAATGAGAAAGGAGACAAATGAGCATTATTAAATGAATGAGATGAAAAGATAATGCACCAATTATGATAATTGTAATTGGGAACAAGGTGCATAATCATGGAATCCTCACTCATCCGAGTTCATTTAACAATACAAGGCATGAGAGAACAAATATGAGTGCCCAAAGATGCAAACAAGAGGAACAAGCACTCATAGGCAATTAAATTTGGAACCCACAGAAGAATCAAAAGGAATAGAAAGGTGGTCTCCAAGGATTAAAAATCTACTAAAATTATCCTCTCATATGTGTATATGTCTCTAAGTGGAAAACATCACAAAGACAAATGCCAACAAATAAATATGCACACATAAAGAAAATATACAAGAAGGCATATGAAAAGTATAATGAAGTCATAACATATATCAATTAGATTTTTGCTTCAAAGCATGGCCAAGGGATCAAATATATCTTATTGTACATTAATGAACTTCAAATACCAACACACTACATATATTACAACTATCACTAAGGGAAAATAGAAAGTTGGAATATATGGAGAAAGGCAACAAGTATCATAAGATAAAATAGACTAGCAAAAATCTCACTATTGCACATGAGAGAAGTTGATGAAATGATAGGCAATAAAATTGTTAGATTGACATATTTGGGATTGGAGGATCATATGCATGATTTTGTATAGTCCCAATTATATGCACTCATCTCAACTTAACCACATATACAATATATAGTCCTCTTAAAACCATGGCTAGAACTACAACAATTACAAATACATTAATTCATGCTAGAAGGCAACCGACAAATGGTTGGAATCAAGATATATGAGCATGAGAAAGAGATACTTGTTACCGAGATATAATTGGTAGGATGTAGAGGATATGAATTCATTGGTCATCCTATAGCTTGCCTCAAATTTTCATGTATGCACCACTTCTTCAAAATTGAGAGACAGCCATCCAATCTATCTCCAATGTACCTAAAACACATTTAAGTACAAAATGGTCCCCAAACTTATTGGGTCCAATGTAGTTAGTGCAACTACAATACATAGGAGAGACTCCACATAAATATGTGCATATTGATATGAAATTGAATTTCATGCACAATTTAGCCGATGGGATTTGGTGGAGTTTCCCCTATATATTGGATCAAAGAAAGCAAGCATGCCATAATATAAACATATAGTAAATATGCATGCATAAAGCTTTCAAGAACCAAAATGGAGATATAATTTTAACAAAAAAACACCAAGTAAATCGAGATTGCACACACAAGAGTGTGACATGACAAACGATTTCCAAATTGTATCAAAGAACCAATCCAACACACGAAAGGTTACAAGTTTAACAAATGAACTAAGCTAAAGCAAAAGAGAAAAAGATAGATAGAAATGAAAATGCTCAAGGATTTATCTCATTCTAAAATGGTCAAATCATGAAACAAGGAGTGAGACAAAACCAACTCCAAAAAATAGCAAGGTTCCAACAAGAAACCAAACTACACAAACTTCTCATGATGGCACAAAATACCAAAACGAAAAGATTGAGGTTCCAAGCACATAAAACCCGATATGGATCAAACAATGAAGCATAGATATGAGTGTTCTAAATAATATAGGAGAGCTCCCCCATGGATAGTGCATTATGTAGGATTTTCCTTTTGAATGCAAAATGCACACAAATGGGATCATCACTAGTACCTATAATAAGTAAAACACAAGAGGATATCAATAAAATAAGAAGATTCATAAGAGTAGCAAGGAATACATGGGAGCACACAATACATTTACTTGGCAAAAGATAGGACAAGATTTAAGCAAGGGCCAAAGTGAATATGATCAATAAATTCTACCATAATTTAGTACTCATTGTCCAAGGACAAGAAATATTGGAAATAATTTTCCCAAGGTAGCTTGCATGGGTATCCAAGATCATATTCACACAAAGAAGCATGTAACAAAGTATACAAATTAAGTTTGATGCTTCGAAGGAGATTCTTGGTAGCTTCCAATAGTCACACAATCACAGTGATTAGAGTGACTTGAAGTAAATGGTTTCCATGAGAATATAGAGATCTAAATATGAGGAAACACATACCAAGAAACACTCTCACATACAAGATCCAAAATATGACCAATAACGTTATTCAAGCAAATTGCAACTTGTATGAGCAAATGTGTCACATAGGTGCTAGATAATTATCAATATCAATTCTAAGTGACACAACCTTGAATATTCACATTTTCTAGGATTGTAATATGCACTAAGAATATGACTCCCCCATAATGTGATACTACCATAAAACCAACACGAGGCTAAAGGATACAAATGGAGATAATTAATGGACATTATAAAACTTAAATTTCTCATGATAATTATACCACATAGAGACTAGACAATAATTCAATATAAATACTATATGGTATTCCTCATGTACACACATTTTTAGGATTGTATAATGCCTAAGCATAACACTCCCCCAAAATAGGATAGTCCATTAATCTCTCACAAGAGCCAAATAAGATACCAAATAAAATCAAGTAAGTCTCAACACAAGAAACACACATACATGGTGTGCCACCTAATCATACACAAATAAGCTTGATACCTCAAGATAATTAAGTGGAAAGCACAACATGTACAAAAGCATGGAAGATACAAAATCAACACATGCACAAGGGGGCGAGTAACTTTCAATGAAATGAGTTAAGCATATGTTACCGCAAGGAGGAACATTGGAAATATAATATAATCATGATAATCCAAATGGCTTGGCTGGACAATAATAATTGATGAAGATCCCTCAATTCTTCATAATGTAGCCAAGTCTCCAATGCCCTCCAAAACACACCTATTGATCAAGTTTTGGCTTGTTGGTCCCCAACCAAGTTGGGTCCTAAGAAGTTAGTCACAATAGGCTTGGCAACCCAAATGGTTCTTTTCTTGACACCACATTGGGCACCAACAAATTTGGCAAACACATTGCCAACCTCATCCTTACGAAGTGAATAAGCATCATTAATCAAGATAGGATGGGAAGAGGAGATCCCAATAGTGCATGAGGAAGAAATGTGCCCCTTCTCACGGCATATGTAGCAAGTTCTACTCTTGCCATCTTTCTTCTTAGGTGAAGCCACAACTCGAGGAAGAGCTCGATTAGTCCTCTTAGGAAGAGGCCCATTAATGACTTGAGGTGGAGCTTGAGGCCGCTTCCCTTGTTTCTTCACACTAAGAGGCTTTTTCTTCAATGGGCAAGATCTAACATGGTGCCCTTCTTCCTTGCACTTGAAGCAAACAATGTTGGCCGGATTCTTGACTTGATCTTGGCCATTCTTCTTGTTGTCCTTGTGCTTCAACTTGATAGTGGACTTGTTCTTGATATTGGAGATGAATCCAAGCCCACTCTTGTCATTGGGGGATTTTTGCACACTAAAGATTTCGTTGAGTGTGACCTTCCCTTGATGACCCTTTTTCAAGTCATTCTTCAAAGAAGTGACTTGAGCCTTGAGCCTTTTGATTTCCTCTACATGGTTAGTTTCAACAAAAACACTAGAGAAAGTAGATGCTACATTGTTAGAGCAACAAGGCACGGAATGTAATTCATCACGGGATATATCATGGTTGTGAGAGGATGAACTACAAGGACTAGCACATGGCAATATAACATTTGGAGTAGATGTAGTGCTAATGTCCACATGAGGCCCACTAGATGTTACCTTTGACACGATGGCCTCATGAGCTAACTTTAGCCTACCATGGGAGACTAGAAGATCCTCATGCGAGCTCGAGAGCTTAACATGACTTTCTTCTAATTTCCCATAGTTGCTAGTTTGCAAAGCAAGTTGAGCCTTTAGCTCAATATTCTCCTTCAAAATAGATGCTTCACAAGAAATAGAGTTAGTAGCACAAGCATCATTATTATTAGCAAGAGGTGAGGGCAACTTGTCAAGCTCTTTTAAATATGAAGCTTTAAGTTGCTCATGTGACTCGGTGAGTTTGATGAGCTCCCTCTTAACGACCCGAGAGCCATTTTCGAGGTGCTTAAAATCCTCAACAAGTTTAGCATAAGCAACTTCAAGTTCATCATTTTAATCTTGAAGGAGTTAGCCACCGCAAGTTCTCTATCATGGTATTCCTTTACTCTAGATAATTCTAGAGTAAAAGTCTCCTCAAGAGATTCTTTGGTGGTTTGTTCTTCTTCAAGGGAGTCCTTTAGTTGTGCAACTTCATTAGCATACTCACGCTCAAGTGCAAACTTTTCATCAATTAAGTTTTCTTGCTCCTCAATAAGATCATTGCCTTCTATGGCACGATTCAAGATTTCAAGAAAGTTGGAGGAAGCAATTTTATTTTTGAAGAGAGCGCTATAGACAACCTCTCCCATTTTCTTAATAGAGGTAATATCATACTTACCTATATAATCATCATTATCATTCTCAACCTCATCATTATCATCATGAGATACAATGGGATTCAAAGAGGTTACCTTTGTTCCCTTAGCCATAAGGCACATGTGAGAACCGTAGGAAGGTGATGATGAGATTGCACTTGTAGCTCTCTTCAAGACCTTGTCTTGGCCCATAGAATCTTCATTTTCCTCTACATGGTTAGCAACACAAGCACTAGAGGAAATAGAAGCATTTTTATCATGGAAACAAGACAACATGAGCATATCATCATGAGATTTATTCAAGTCATTTCTACATGATATGCAAGGACTATTAACACAAGCATGTGAGGAATTTTGAGTGCTAGAAGTGTTAAGGTCCAAAGATAGATCATTGCAACTAGATAGATATGAGGAATTACAAATAGTGAACACACTATCCATATTGAAATTTCTATCACCACTCACCATATCATTACCTTGTGAAAAGTCACATGTTTGTGAAGTGGTAGAGGATGAGAACTCATCTCGACCAGAAGTGGAAGCAACACAATCATCGTCAATAATGTTGGACACAACATATTTATCTTGAAGTTTTGTCCATAACTCATGAGCGCTCCAAAAAGGAATGATTGAAGATGTAACTACATATCTCAAAGCATTAACAAGCACATTAGAAGCTTGAGCATCGAGATATAAGTTTTTCTCATCCTCACTAGATAGATTTTTGAAATCCATTGGAGGAAAAAACCTATATCTACAATACGCTCCAAATTTGGGTCCATGTCCCGAAAATGAATGAGCATACGATTTTTCCATATATCATAATTTGTGCCATCGAATATGAACATATCATTGTGCACTAATCCCCTAGCCGACATCTTTACTCTCAAGGCGATGAAGCCTAAAATGAGAGACCGGGCTCTGATACCAATTGAAAGGATACGGATGTCGCCTAGAGGGGGGTGAATAGGCGATTAAAACTTTTCCTAGAGTGGATCAACAAAGGCGGAATAAAACTAGTGTTTACATTGTTAAGCACAACCTAGAACAACTAAGGTTCACCTATATGCACCAACAACTTATGCTAAGCAATACAAGCAACAAAGTGATAGCAAGATATATATTACTTCAAGCACGAAGGCTATCACAATGTAAAGTGCATAAGTAAAGAGCTCGGGTATAGAGATAACCGAGGCACGCGGGGACACTGATATTTTACCGAGTTCCTCCCAACATGGAGTACGTCTCGTTTGGAGAGGGGGTGGTATCAAACCACCAACGCCACAAAAGGCCTCCCTTATTCTCCGGTGAATCTCACCCCAACGGGATCGATCCACGCTTCCACTATCGGTGCACTTGTCGGTGGCAACCGGAACCTCTCACAGGGTTGGGACACTTATCCACAACTTAATTGGAGGCTCCCAAAAAATGCCACAAAAGGCCACAATACCACCAAGGCCACAAAACCGTCTAGGGTTCCAAGAACCCAAGAGGGACATGCTCCAATGAGTCACACGAACCAAATCATCCGAGGAGAACACAAATCGATGCACCAAATGCAAATGGAAAGAACACCACAAAGGTGTTCAAATAATTCTCTCCCAAATTACACCAAAGCTACAAAAGCTTATGGGGGAATAAGAGACGAAGAACAATGGAGGAAATCCACAAAAGACTCCAAGATCTAGATCCCAATATGTTCCCCTCACTTAGAGGAGAGATTGATTGGTGGGATTATAGATCTAGATCTCCTCTTTCAAATCCCTCAAGAATATGCAAGAATCATCGGAGGGATTGAGAGAAAGCAAGCTCAAGAAGGTCAACAATGGAGGGGAAAACTTGCAAGAATGGTTGAGGAACCATTGGGGAAGAAGGCCCCTTATATAGGTCCCTCCAAAATCCAACCGTTGCAGCCCAAAAACGCGATTCCCGGTACTACCAGACTTTTTCCCGGTACTACCGGACTTTCCCGGCACTACCGGACATTTCCTGGGGTTCCTGGGGCTCCAAACGCATTTTTCTCTGCCCTCCCGGGTACCAAAATGTGGTACTACCGGATCCTGGTCCGGTACTACCGGTCATCACAGAACGAAAACAACCATAACTTTTGCATCCGGGCTCCGATTTCGATGATCTTGGGCTCGTTTCAAAGTGGACAACAACCTCTACAAGATCATGCAAAGAAAAATCATAGTCCAGCAAGGGAGGATAGATCCAAATAACAAAGTAAAAAATCTTCTGCCGTGCTAGGTACTAAAATGCGGTACTACCGCTTTTTGGTACCTAGCCCGGCAGTGGCTTTTGGAAACTTGTCAAAAACCTTCTGTCGTGCTAGGTACTAAAATGCGGTACTACCGCATTTTGGTACCTAGGAGGGCAGTGGCATTTGGCAACTTGCCAAAACCTACTGTCGCGCTAGGTACTAAAATGCGAAAATTCAAACCTCTATAACTTTTGATTGGTAACTCCGATCGACCCGATTCCAATTGCGTTGGAAAAAGGACGACATAAGCTACCCTATGAAAGGTGAAAATATTGGTTATCACCAAGTGAGAATGTATCATGTATAATAATGTGAGATACCTCACTTGGTGAGAAACCGAAAATCTGCCAAGATCAAAATCGCAACAAGATACAAACGGAAGATCCGATTTTGATGAACAAGAGCTTGTTATGGAGATTACCACAAGCTCTATATCCTCACATGGATAAGACCAAATAACAACCAAATATGATGATGCAAATATGCAAAGGTTTGAGCTCTCTCCGAATGAAGTGAACGAGTTACTCATTCGACAGCCCCTCTTGATAGTACGGCTATCTATCCTAAACTCGGTCTCCTACTAACAATATGAGACCGGCAAAAGGGAAAACCTATCAAGATTATACCTTTGCCTTGAGTATTCCACTTGAGATCGATGTAGACGATCTTTCCCTTCTCAAGATGGAACGCCTTTCTTGATTCCTCATCATCGATCCATGATCATCGAGGATGGCAAGCATCAACCATGAGATCTTCTATAGATGGCGCATTTTGAGCTTGCACATCGCATCTTCTTCTCATTTCATCGACCTTGAAGCCAACACATGCTCCAAGCGATGTCAATGGACAAATCCTACAAGTATAACTTAATACACACATTAGTCCATAAAGATTGTCATTAATTACCAAAACCACACATGGGGGCCCACATGTTCTTTCAGGAATTTTTCGCAAAAGTTAAGTGGGGGCACAATAGAACTTTGATAAGGTTGATAAACCTTAGATATATATGCTAAGTTGCGCAGCACTAGAAAACGTTTCCGGAGGTAGCCATAATGCGCATGGCTCACGTGCCTCAAAGGTTGTGGTCACGGAGGTCTAAGTTCCTATTGAACCAAGTAGGTCGGATAAAAAAATCAAATGATGAGATTTGAGAGTAAATCATTGTTGTTTAACAATGATGAACCGACTACATGCAAAGACGCGATGATGGGCCTTGACTCCGTCAAATGGCTTGAAGCCATAAAATCCGTGATAGTTCCATATATGATAAATCATGTTTTTTGAACTTGGAAGACCCTCCGGAAAGGCGTAAAAACCTATCGGTCGTATTTGGATCTATAAATAAATAGACATGGATGTTTCACATATGTAAAATAGTCGACATGTCGATAAAGTTTTTATGACAATGTTCAAGGAGTTGACTATGAAAAGATTTGATCTTTCATAGCGATATTTAGTATGGATGGATTAATGTAGCAACCACTACATATAATTTGGTATATGGTAGTTGAACAAACAAAACAAAGTTCTAAGGGTTTTGTTAATTCAAATGATGCTAAAAAGGGCATGCAAACTTCAATGATTGAAGTAGGCATCGCGGAGTTGGAATCTTCACCTTGATAAAACTGTTAAAGAAGTTTAATTTCATCAGAAGACGATGAAGATTCTTGCATTTGTAAGAAATTAAGTAGGAGCGCTGAGACATATTTCTAATATATCATGTGGAGGACATCTTGTTGATTGGAAATGATGTAACTTTTATTGACAAAGGTTAAGAATTTCATTTCGATGAAAGAATTAGGAAAAACCCGAATATTTAGCATGAATGTCTATATGGATAGACTATGACGCTAACATGGTTGTGCCAAATGTACATATATGAGACATTGAAGGAGTTCAATATGGAAAAAACGAGAAAAGGTTCTTGTCGCATGGAAAAGAACTGAATCAAGATTCAAGTGTATCGACACTTGATAAGTGAAACAAGATTCAAGTGCTTTGACACTTGATGAGTGCAATCACAAGAATGTTTTGATCAATCATACCATAATATGTAAACATCCAGATATGTCCCATGCTCTAAATTTTATGAGCATATACCAAAATGAATCATAAAATGATCATTGGACGATAGTACGGATATTCTTACAATCTTTTGGAAGAATTAAGAATATATGCTATTTGTAGAAGTAGTTCATTAAAAATGGTACTAGTTTTGTCATAAGATACAAATTAATTTTATCTCAATTTAAACTATGAGTGGCACAATGAAATGGAAAGAAGTTTCCATGACGGATTTGGATGAATTCCAAAGTTAAGACATTGTGACGGATACTACAACAAAAGGCTAAGTATATGACTGCTATAGTAGCAACAAAGAAGGGCATTTGTGTCAAGTAGTTTGTTATCAAACTAAGGTGTGGTTCGCAATGGGGTAACACTAAATATATATTGTACGACAATAGCATCGACATGATTTAACCCCAAGGAACTAAAGGTCTCACCAAAAGACCAAATTTATACAATGTCATCTTATTAGAGAATAAGTGATGCGTGAAGACGCAAAGACATGCAAATACACACGGACCTGAAAGCGCCAGATCCGTAGATTATGTTAACCACTTGCAATTGCGTTTATGGAACACCAAAAAGCCATAGGTGCTCAATACACAAAAGGTTTCGAACTATATTATTGACTCTAGTGCAAGTGGGAGACTAAAGGGAATATGCCCGAGAGGCAATAATAAAGTGTTTATTATCTTATTCCTTGTTTATGATAAATGTTTATTTTGCATGCTATAATTATATTAATACGGAAACGTTAATACATGTGTGTTTAATAAACAAAAAGAAAGTTCCTAATTATGCCTCTCTTATAAACTGGCTCGTTGATTAACAAGATGATCAAAGGTTTCCTAATCATGGACATTGGATGTTGTTAATAACGAGATCACAACATTGTTGGAAAGATGTGATGAACATTCATCCGAAGTATATCATTATGATAAAGGTCATTGTGTTTATATTGCTATAACATCATACGAAGTAATCCCAATCCTTAGACCATAAGATCATGTCAATCACTAACACCGAAAGAGTATCTTGATAACGTCAAACGTCACACCGTAACATGGTGACTATAAAGATGGGTTCAGTTCTACGAAGGTGTTATGTTGAGGCTCATGGATCAAGAGTGGAATTTTTCCATACTGATGATGGAGAGATATACTCTGGGCCCTCTAGGTGATATCACATTAGTTAGCTTGCAAGCAAGTGATTTTATCACTAGAATGTTCTATCACGGGAACAAGAAAAAAGTACATGTCGGTAACGAGATCAAACTAGGTATGGAGATACCAATGATCGGATCTCAGAAATGTAATATATCGCGAGACAAAGGGATTGAGTTACATGCATATAAGGTTCACATGATCATAGAAGGCATCGTTGAATGTGTGGGAGTCAATACGGATCTCCAGGTCCCGCTGCTGATTATTGATAGAAGAGGGGTATCGATCATATCTGTGTTATTTGCGAACCGTAGGGTGACACACTTAAGGGATACTGGCACCATTTGGAGCAAATAATATGCTAGAGAAAGAATTACAAAGCGCATGAATTATTTCACTAGACACCGGAAATGTTTCTGTTGAAATTGCTGAAACTGGTTCTGCATGTGAAATTGAAATGTTGTAAGGGATTTTATGTGAATGTTTGTTAATTAAAGTAATTAACAAAATTCTGGATAAATAAATAAAGGAGTTTTATTTAAAGAGAGATTACATTAAATTTGGTGAAAATTTAATGGAAATTTGAGTGGAGAAAATGGAGGGCCATCTTTATGTGAGTGGAGCTTCCACCACATGAATTAGGGAGAGGTGGGGGCACCCTCTATGGCCGACGGCCATGCCCCCTTGGGCAGCCCCCTCCCCTATATAAGGAGCACCTCCTCCTCCTCCACTCTCACACCTTCTCGCGAAGGATCTCTCTCCCCCCTTTAGAATTCCCCCATGGTCTCGGATCAGCGAGATACATGTTCCTGATGGCTATTTCTAGAAGGATTTGTTGCTTCCGCTGCTTCGCTGGAGCGAGGGCACGGAGGTTGTCGGGGTACCCGAACGTGTGTG
The DNA here is from genome assembly GCA_916181665.1 of Avena sativa. Lineage (NCBI taxonomy): Eukaryota > Viridiplantae > Streptophyta > Magnoliopsida > Poales > Poaceae > Avena > Avena sativa. The sequence continues at coordinate 340,159,766 of OV702281.1, forward strand.
CGATCACGGATGCACCACTGCTTTGCGGTGCTAGACTTGATGGTGCTGGACCCGCTGGACCAGATGGACTTCTTCTCGATCTTGAGATCAACAAGCGTTTGACTACATCATCCATGAGTACAACCTTGTTAACGCTTTTCGGTCTTTGAGGGTATATATTCTATGGATGTATATCCACCCGTTGCTTGTATCTAGTAGATAGATCTTGGTACTTAGATGTTCCCATCGTAGGAAATTTTTTGTTTTCTATGTTGCGAACCCTACAAAAATATGGGATGCCGCCTAAATAAATCCATTTATGGATTAAAGCAAGCTTCTAGACCGTGGCATCTAAAGTTTAATGAGACCATTGGGAAATTTGGATTTAAAGAGAATGTTGAGAACAACTGTGTTGATGCAAAGTTTAAAAGTGAAAATACATTTTACTAATTCTGTATGTGATATCTTTCTTGCTGGCAACGACGTCAGTCTACTACTAGAAACAAAGAAGTTCTTGTCCTGATATTTTGATATGAAAGATCTTGATGAAGCTTCATATGTTCTGGGCATAGAAATTCATCGAGATAGGACAGATGGAGTTCTAGGACTACTGCAAAAGGCATACCTAGAGAAGATTCTAAAGAAATACAGTATGCATCTGTGCAATACCACACCCGCTCCTATAGTCAAGGGCGATAGTTTTGGGAAATTTCAATGTTCCAAGAGTCAATATGAGATCGATCAAATAAAAACAATACCATATGCTTCAGCCGTTGGAAGCTTATAGTATGCACAAGCATCTACTCGCCCTCACTTAGATTTTATCACCAAATTACTCAGTAGATATGGAGAGAATCCAGGTATAGAGCACTGAAATATGGTAAATAAATCTTTGTGTTATGCACAAGGCATAAAAGATCTCATGCCATGTAGAAGGTTTGATTCCCTAGAGATAGGAGGGTATTCATATGCAGATTTTGCGGGAGACAAATATGATAGAAAATCCATGACAGGATACGTCTTCACTCTCGCAGGAGGGGCTATTTTATGGAGAAGCTCCAAATAGTCAATAGTTGCATCATCCACGATGTATGCATAATTTATAGCATGTTATGAGGCCACGGGGCAGGCGGTATGCTTAAATAAATTTATACCCGACTTGAAAGTGGTAGATTGCATTGACAAACCACTAAATATGTACTATGACAATCAGCCCGTAATATTCTATACTCACAACAACAAGTCAAGTAATGCTTCCAAACCAATAAAGATAAAGTATTATGTTGTGAAAGATAAAATCCAGGATCACACTATAAGTCTCGAGCATATAAGTACAAAGGATATGCTTGCGGATCCGCTAACTAAAGGATTACCATCCAATGTGTTCAAGGAACACTTAGCCGGCATGGGTTTAAGGGAAAGCCTATGATTCCTAGATCATAAGAGGCGCAAAAAGAACAGAATTTGTTTCAAAATAGAGAAGTATATTGTAGATGTCTGTTTCTATTGGCAAATGAGCTGTGATGATGAAACATGCTTTATGTACCGATCCATGATGAAACGATTAAAGTATAAAGTTAAAAGTAAAGTTGAGATCAAGAAGAAGAATGTTAGATTGATCTCTCCCCGATCAAACCCAACGGCTCGACGGACCCTTTGACTCGCGCCCTGATCGGTGGCGCCCAACCGTACACTGGTTGGTGGGCCCCTATTGCAACGCTATATAAAGGGTGGGGGTCGGTGACACAAATCACGAGGTTTGACTGCTCCACAAACCCCACCAACATAACCTAGCCAATCTAGGGTTAGCGCTTAGCGACGGGAAGCTCCGCCATCGCCGCCTTTTGCCCACGTACCCCTCTCTCTCGCCATCGCCCCTCTGCCATGGCTAACGGCTCGAACTTGTTGAGCCAGAGCGAAGGTACCTCTCTGATCCCTCTCTCTCTCTCTCTCTCTCTCGCTCAGATACCTAGTATCTCGACACAAACAAAAACTACCGACTAAGATCTACTCCTAGATGATCTAAAGCAATGCAAACACTTTCATCGCTCCTCAAACAAGTATTTACACATTCATTCACTAGTTGCTCGCAAAGACGACAGGAGAAGGCTTCATCATGAGGAAAAGAATCATTTTTTTGGAATGAGGTGCTTTCCAACTTTCGACATGGTCTATGCACGAATGTCCATCTCAACCCTATGTTGTAATATCAAACGTTGTTCATTAGGGTAATTAAACATTGTTTTACATGCAATTGCGTGTCCGATAGATCTTCTATAATCATGTCGTTTTCGTGTTCATCTCTATGGCTTTAGGTTAGTCCTTTTTTTACGTTTGTCATCTTTGGCATGGTTGCTGTTGTGATTTTTTGGACCCTTAGCACGTCGACTCCTTATCTTTCTACTACAACAAACTCTTCTATGAAAAACTTTGTTCATCATCGGGGAGGAGCGAGGACTGTGGCCACTGGAGCACCCAACATCTCTGTCATCCGGGCAATGCCTGGGCTTCCGGCCAGCCGACACATCTTAAGTGCATTATTATTTAACTAAATTCGCTCAAAAAATATTATTTGACTAAAAATTAGCTTATTAAGCCTTTGAATTAACTATTTGACCAAGCTACAAAATAAACTTGGATCCGCCAGTGACTGCGTCACGTCTTCGACTCATGCTAGTGTTTGCACTCATCGCTAGATGGTCTAACGAATCGATTTGTAATTGATATTACTTTGAGTTCTTTTTACTTGTGTTGATGTTATTAATGGATCAGTGGAGTTTTTTTTAAACTATGTTCACAATTAATTAACCCCCTGTAAAAAAAATTGGACGCGGCTAGGGAGCCCCGGGGGGCTCGTTAGTCTGCTCCAGCCTCCAGAAAACGACAAACCCCTATCCCTTGTGCTCGATAGGAAAAGCAACCCGGGAACAAAAAAATGGGCAACGCGGCACCTTCCCCCGACCCCCACCTCCTGACCCCCTCCACCTGGTATCTTCTTCTTCTGCAAGACAACACAGGCACCCACCCCCCCCCACGACTCCTCTCTCCCTCCTCCTTCTCTCCTTCCCTGTCTTCTTTTATCCAGATCTCCATGGATGAGAACAGAAGAACTTCTGCTTCCAGATCTCTCTAGGCTAGAAGCCATAGTGAGCTCCCCCACAGAACCCCCCAGGAGAAGGACACTAATCAAAAAGAAAGGTAAAAACTACCCCTCTCTGCTCTTACCTCTAACATGTAGATCCAAATGTTGCTTCTAGCAAAAAATACATCATGAAAAAAGACAAAGATCTTTTTGCACAGATGATGTGCAAAAACCCAGCTAGCAGCAAAAACAACTTGCACACATAAAAAATCTTGTCCAGCAAAATCGCAGACTAGATCAGTGCAAAGATGATGTGATCTGCAACTTAGAAACAAAGTAGTTGCTGGTAGTACCACACAGTAACATGGTAAAACATTTGACAACAAATTACAGTACACAGACAAAAGCCTGCCCATAGAAACCCCAGGGGTAGTTCGAAAGTAGTTGCGGGTAGAAACAGTATGTTTTGATTCAGTAAAACAAGAAGAAAAGCACCATGGTCAATAGGAAAAAGGACATTTTTATGTGTTGATGCCCTTTTTGTCGTGTGGATGTCCTGTTCTTGTTTGCGGTGGAAACTCGATCTGCGAAAAGAATATATAGAAACATATCAGCACAAATGACAGAAAAGAAACTAACTGTAGTTGCTTTCAGCAAAAATCACAGCAAAAACATATTAGTACAGATGACAGAAAAGAAAGCAACTTCTGTAGTTGCTTTTCAGCAAAAATACACCTATGTTGCTTACTTAAAACTGACTAAGTTGCTTCTTTTTTACATACATATGTTGATCATGGAAACTATACTAAGTTGGTTCTTTGTGCATGCAAAAATCATAGTAACCCAAAAAAAATAGTTGTTTTTGTTATGTTTTTGCAGGATGTCTGGTTTGGATCTGAATGCCCCCCTGTAAAAGATGACAATGTTAATGAGTCTCAGTTTTGTACGCAGCCTCCCGCAGCAGATTTTGTTCCCGATGTTGTTGGAGAATCTCCAGACCCAATGGTGCATGAGCAAGGTGTGGTGGGTGGTGATTCTTTTGAACACAGTGGCAGGGGCCTGCATCACAATGGTCCACCGCCCGCTGCCGCCAACCACAGCTTGGATGCAGCTGCTCTTCATATAGAATCAACCACTTACCCTGACTTAGCGGAAGGTGCTACTGGTATGAATGAGGAAGTTGCATCCAGCCCGCAGGAACCCTTCCTTGGGATGAGGTTCGACTCGATTTTGATGGCAAGAGATCATTACAATGCTTATGCTCTGAATCTTGGTTTCTCAATAAAGGCTAATACTTCGAAGAGAGATAGGAACACGAACACACTTGAGAAACAACAATTTGTGTGTAACAAGTATCGTAGGCCAAAATCAGAAGAAGAAGAGCAAAGAGAAAAAATGACTGTTGTTGAAGATGTCAGCCCTATTCAGCTAGATGGTGACGGTGCAGAAGATGGAGAAGGTGTACCATCAAGATCAAAAAGTAGTAGCAGGCTTGGAGTTAAGCGCAAGAGGGAAATGATCAAGCAAACAAAATGCCCAGCTAGGATGTTTGTCAAATTGATTAATAACAAGTGGGAAGTGACCTATTTTGTTGCTGAGCATAACCATCCCATGATTGTGAAGCCATCTCTCACAAAGTACTTGAGATCACATAGGGGCATTCCCAGTGATGAAAAGGAAATCCTGACGTGCCTACATAACTACAACTTAGAAACAGGTGTGTTTTTTTAAACCCAATTGCTCTTTAAAAAAAGAAGCTAACTGCCACATGATGTTGCTTCTGTGTTCGGGATTTTAAGTTGCTTACTAGTGATGGTAAAGTTGGTGCTTGCACATGTTTAAGTTGAATTTTAAAAAGTACTAAGGTGTTTTCCTAATGTTTTTTGAATGTTTTATTTTATTTTATTTTCTAGTTGCTTCCAATGATGCTTAAGTTGGTGTCTGCATCATACTTAAGTTGGTTCTGAAAACTAAATGTTGCTTCTGTGTTAGGGGATTTTTTAAGTTGCTTACTAGTGATGGTAAAGTTGGTGCTTGTACATGTTTAAGTTGAATTTTAAAAAGTACTAAGGTGTTTTCCTAATGTTTTTTGAATGTTTTATTTTTATTTTATTTTTCTAGTTGCTTCCAATGATACTTAAGTTGGTGTCTGAAAACTACTTTAGTTGGTTCTAATGATGCCTAGTTTTTTTGTTTTTGCATGTGTGTAGGGCGCATGATGGAGGTTATGTCTGAATTTTATGGCGAAGATGCTTTTGCCCCATATGGACCCGAGACAATATCAAACATGCGGTCCGAATTCAGGAATGAAAACAGGGAGCTTACATTGGTGAAACGCTCGAATACTTCAAGGAGTTGCTGTTGGAGATATGCCCAAGAGGCAATAATAAAGTGGTTATTATCATATCTTCACACTTATGATAAATGTTTACATACCATGCTAAAATTGTATTAACCGGAAACATTAATACTTGTGTGATTTGTAAACTAAAATAAGAGTCCCTAGTAAAGCCTCTTGTTAAACTAGCTTGTTGGTTAATATATGATCATGGTTTCCTGATCATGAACATAGAGATGTTATTAACAACAGGATCATATCATTAGGAGAATGATATGGTGGACATACTCCTATAGATAAGCGTAGCATAAAGATCAAGTCATTTCAATAGTTCAATTGCTATATGCTTTCTGATACATAGTAACCTAATTCCTTCGACCATGAGATCATGCATATCACCTTTACCGGATGGATGCTTTGATGACATCAAACACCACACCGTAACTGGGTGGCTATAAAGGTGGCATTGAGTGTTCAGAAAGTATTGGTTGAAACACATGGATCAAGAGTGGGATTTGTCCATCCATATGACGGATAGATATACTCTGGGCCCTCTCGGTGGAATGTCATCCAATTAGCTTGCAAGCATGTGACTGGCTCACAAGGGATCACATATCACGGGAACGAGAAAAGAGTACTTATCGGTAACGAGGTTGAACTAGGTATGCAGAGATACCGACGATCATAACCTCGGATAAGTAAACTATCGTGAGACAAAGGGAAATTGGTATCGTATGTAAGTGGTTCATTCGATCGCAAAGTAATCATAGAAATATGTGGGAGCCATATGAATTTCCAGATTCCTCTATTGGTTATTGTTCGGAGAAGTGTCTCGATCATGTCCGCATAATTCACGAACCGTAGGGAGACACACTTAAGGATTCGACGTTGTTTTGAGTAGTTATGGTATTATGAGAAAGAGACCGAATGTTGTTCGGAGTCTCGGATGGGATCCGGGATATCACGAGGTGATCCGGAATGGTCCGGAGAATAAGATTCATATAAGGAAAGTCCCGTTTCGGAGTTCGGGAATGATTCCGGTGTTTTTCATCGGGAATGTTCTAGAAGGGTCCGGATTGTCCGGCACTCCGGGGGGGAAGGGTACATGAATGTGTCATTGAATGATTGCATCATGTACTAAGTGTTCTTTCTGTTCCAAAAACATGAAAGTCAAATTGCCAGTTTGAAAGTCAAACGTCTAAAACAGGAAACTGTGGAAAACAGGAAACTGTGGGAAACAGGAAACTGTGGGAAACAAGCAAGAGGAGGTTGAAACCAACTTGGAGGAGGAGTTCCTCTCCTCCAAGCCGGCGCCCAGCCCTAGGCCGAGTTGGGGAGGGACTCCCTCCCTCCCTGGCGCGCCTAGCCCCTCCACCTATAAAAGGAGGGGCAGGGCTCCTCCTTGAGACACACAAGTTTCTACCTCTAATCTCCGGTTTAGAGTCGTTTTGGTTTAGAGCTACTAATTGCTTTAGCCTGCGGTTTAGAGCCTTCTAATTGGTGTGTCTAAACTCTAGACCACTAATAGCCCTCTCTCATAATCCACCATACTCGCTCCGGCTTAAGGCGAAGCCCTGCGGGATTTCCCCTCTACTTCCGGTACCACGCCGTTGTGCTGCCGGAATCGCGAGGAGAGTGCTACAACCTCCGCTGCCTGCTGGAACAAGGGAGAGGAAGGTCTTCGTCGAGTACCGAACGTGTGACCGACTGCGGGAGCGCTGCCGGAACGTGGCGCCGGAAGGATCGTCTACGCGATCTTGAGATCGGAAAGAGTACGACTACATCACCCACGAGAATCTGCTCTCGTTAACCGCTTTGGAATCTTCGAGGGTAAGTTATTCCATCGACTCGTTGCTACAATCTAGTAGATAGATCTTGGCTTGTTTGTTTGTATGCGATAGAAAATTTTTGTTTTCCATGCTACGAACCCCTTCAGTGGTATCAGAGCCGTGTCTATATGTAGATCTGTTGCACGAGTAGAACACAATGGTCATTGTGGGCGTTGATGCTTTTATTATCGATTGCTTCTCGTGTACTTTGCATCTTGCGGTATGTTGGGATGAAGCGGCCCGGGCTAACCTTACATGACATCGTTCATGAGACTTGCTCCACGCTCGACATGCAACTTGTATTGCATAAGTGGCTTTGCGGGTGCCTGTTTCTCCTAGCATAGTTAAGATTCAATTTACAACGGGTGATTGACAATACTAGTATCAATGTTGTGGTTCTTGTTCGTAAGTTAGAACGACACTTATTGAAAGCCCCAAACCACGTAAAACATGCAAATAAAGTAGAGGCGTCTAACTTTGTTTTGCAGGGGTGTGCAGTGATGTGATATGGCCATAATTGTGATTATATATGATGTATGCAATGTTCCTTATTGTAAGTCGGCAACTGGCAGGAGCCATATGGTTGTCTTTAATTTATGTTAAGACCCGTGTGTCTATTCAAAGTAGTTGTAATAGTTGAAGCCGGTGGAAGACAACCATGGAGCAGCGTCATTGACCTTGATGCAATGCCGGTAATGATGAAGATCATGTTCATGCTTGAAGATGGAGATCGGAAGCACAAAGAAGAAAGGCCATATCATATCACATATTATGAATTGCATGTGATGTTAATCCTTTATGCATCTTGTATTGCTTGGTAGACGACGGTAGCATTATAAGATGATCCCTCATGCACATGAATTTCAAGTCATAAAGTGTTCACCCTTAGTTAGCACCGTTGCTAAAGCTTGTTGTTTCGAAGCACCACGTGATGATCGGGTGTGTTAGATTCTACAAGTGTATACAACGTGAGCAAGCCAGATTTGCTCATGCGGAAACTAAGGTTTGATCTTGACGAGCCTAGCATGTACAGACATGGCCTCAGGAACACGGATTACCGAAAGGTAGAGCATGAGTCATATAGTAGATATGATGAACATGTTGATTGTTCGCCATTGAAGCCATATCAACTCTCGTGATGATCGGTTTTGATGTGGTGGATTTGGTTCATGTGATCACTAAAACAATGTGAGGGATATTGTTTTGAGTGGGAGTTCACCTAGATTAATTTGATTATTAATTAGAACTCAATTTATCATAAACTAAATCAAAGTGAATTTGCATAGTTGTTGTAGTCATTGGCATCCGTTTACCACCTTGCGCTTAGTTATAATTGAGATGATAGAACTATAGAATTCTGGTTAGTTACTTTACGAACTGGTATCGTATTGTTTGAAGTGTTAATCTAAAGTTTAAAAGTCCTATTGCAAACTTTCAGTAAGTTCCGGTTACTCCATGAAGTTTAATGATTAGTATTAAATCAAGAGTAACAATTCCAAGTGTTAGTATATAAGTATCATGTTTGTCTCCATGATTCTTGATATTCAAAGGATTGTCTTAATATCAAGGTTATCTAGGATCTGAAAGAGTTGTTTCAGAAACCATGATGTGTGGAAGATATTGTGATATCTGAAACGAAGTTTTGGTTGCAACATGATAGAGTATAATATGGCTAAAGTCATGTTCTCATATTTGATGAGAATTTGCGAAAGGTTGGAGACACTTGTTGTCCTAATCCTCCAAAAGGTTTTGGATAGCAACATTATACTCATAAATTCATCGTTACAAGCTAACAGTAGCTTGATCATGGACAATTCCATGATAAGGGTGAATATTTGATGTAGGTAAAATGTTTACTACACCAAGAGATTACTAAAGAAAGGAATTTGAAAGAACACCAAATATTTGATGATGGTGATCTACTTCAAAGTGCAAGTCCAAAGACATTGGTATTTAATTATACACGCTTTGGACTATATGTCATATGTATGACTCCACTATTGATGTTGATAGATTCTTTCAAACAGAAAAGGAAATACTGAAAGAGAATCTCATAAATATATGGCAGAAAAGAAAAAGGCTAGAATTGCTCAGTTTAAGTATATAGATGATGTACATGTTATGGCTAAATTCTTTGCTTATTAAACAATGTGGTTCTTAAGTATTTGATACTAAATTTGTTGGTGTGAATCGTCATACGAAACAACACAATTCATGAACTACAATGGCCTAAGTAACTAGCAAAAGAATATGTGATAATGTTCATCGAGAACAAATAAAGGGTTATTGTGTTGCTCGTTAAACATCAAAGCTTGCCTTCAAAGATTTGTTTTATCAGGTATTATGAGAACAAAAGGGTTGTTCAAATAATTGCTCTAATCCATAAAAGATGGATGATTCACAAATCTCGTTGGAGAAATCACATCCATAAAACTAGTGCTAAAAATGTCGAAAGACAAATTGATTAAAAGATCACTTAGGAAGTGACATTGCTGTTTAAATTATATTGGAAAGAAAACATGAAGAAAATCCATATGGATGGAATTTTGGAGTCTATTTGATTTTGATCAAATGACGCTTGTGAAACTTTCCTAGAGATAATTAAAACTTCGTTCATAGGCCAAAAGGGAACGAATGACTAGCTTATTGGAACTTGTACATATTGTTGTACGAAGTCCATTATGTGTAGTCAAGAGCGATGGATTTCAACTTCATATGCTTTCTCCGAAAATTTGAGTGAATATATGAATATTTACTTAATAAGGATGAAGTATGAAACATTTGAAGAGTTCAAAGACTTTCAAGATGAAGTGCAAAATCATTGTAACAAGAATATAAATAGTTTATGATAAGATCATAAAAGAAGATATGTGAGTTACAAGTTTAGCATAATACCTAAGATTTAAGGAATCGTTCCGTGGATTTGCATTTCCCGAAACACCATAAGAGTATGGAGCGTTCGAGATATGTAATTAAACCTTGTTTGACATGGTAAAGATCAAAGGTATAATTCATAAAAATGCCATTATATTTTAAAGATTAAAAGCTTTAGAGATTACCGTTTTTCCACTGAAAAGAGCTCCATCATAATCCGTTGAAATGACACCATATAAAGTTATGGTTTGGGATAAAACCCAAGTTGTCCTTTCTTAAAACATTGGTATGCTATGCATAAGAAAGATGTTTGCAACCAAAGTCGGATGAACCTTTCTTTGTATGTTATTTCGAATAACTGTTAAGTACTCCTCCATAACATCGGAGACAAAAGTGTTTGTCACTTAAAACGTCAAGTTTCTTTGAGAAGGAATTTTTCGTGAAAAGTTAAGTGGGAGGACAATAGAACTTTGATAAGGTTAAAAGAACCTTAGCTATATGTGCAAAGTTGCGCAGCGCCGAAAAGTGTTCCGGAGTTAGCAAACAATGCTCATGGCTCGCGTACTTCAAAGGTTGTGGTCACGAAGATCTAAGTTCCTATTGAAACAAGTAGGTCGGATGAACAATCAAATACCAAGATTTGAGAGTTAAATCATTATTTGACAATAATGATCCGACTACGTGCAAAGAAGCGATGATGAGCCCTGACTCCGTCAAATGGCTTGAAGCCATAAAATCCGTGATAGTTCCATACACGAGAAATCAAGTTTTGAACTTGAAGGACCCTCGAGAAAGGTGTAAGACCTTACAGTTGTGTCTGGATCTATAAAGAAATAGACATGGGTATTTTACATCTATGAAATAGTCGACATGTTGGGAAAGAGTTCACAAAATGTTCAAAGGTTGACTATGACAAGATTTGATCTTTCATAGTGATATTTAGTCTAGACGGATTAATGTAGCAACCACTACATATAATTTGTTATATGGTAGTTGAATAAACAAAACAAGTTCTTCTAATAGAATCGTTACCAACGACATGTGCATAACACGGTCCATAGGGTTTTGTTAATTCAAAAGGATGCTAAAAACATATGCAAACTTCAATGGTTAAAGTGAGCATCGCGGAGTTGGAATCTTCACTGTGATGAAACTATTAAAGGAGTTTAAAAGTTCATTAGAGACGATGAAGATGCTTGCATTTGCAAGAAATTAAGTGGGAGCGCTAAGACATGTTTCTAATACATTATGTGGAAGACATATTGTTGATTGGAAATAATGTATCTTTTATTAACACAAGATAAGAATTTCATCTCGATAAAAGGCTTAGGCAAAACCCAAATATTTGGCATTAATAGACGCTAATATGGTTGTGCCAGAAGTACATAGACAAGATATTGAATGAGTTCAATATAGAAACTACAAGAGAGGTTCTTGTCGCACAGAAAGGATTGAATGAGTTCAATGTTGATGATATATTCAAGTGTATTGACATTTGGTAAAGTGAAACAAATAATCAAGTATAGATTGATACTTGATGTATGAAATCACAAAGAGTATTTATATCAATCATACTGTGATATGTACAAATCCAGATATGTCCTATGCTCTAAATGTTGTGAGCATATACCAGAATGATTTGTAAGATGATCATTGGACAATAGTAAGGATATTCTTATGATCTTTTGGAAGAACTAAGAGTATATTAGTTGTAGAAGTGACAAATAGATGGTTAGTTCATTGTAAAAGTACTACATTGATACTAGCTTTGTCACAAAGTACAAATTAAGTTTATCTCAATCTAAACTAAGGGTGGCACAATATAATGGAAAGTGAGTTCCATAATGGATTTGGATGAGTTCCATAATTAAGACATTGTGACAGATACTACAACAAAAGGCTAAGTATATGACTGCTGTTTAAGCAGCAAAAGAGGGCATTTGTGTCAAGTAGTTTGTTATCAAACTAGGTGTAGTTCACAGTGGGATAATACTATGAAGATATATTGTGCGACAATATTATCAACATGTTTTAACCCCAAAGAGCTAAAGGTCACACCGAAAGACCAAATTTATACAAAGCCATCTCATTAGAGAATGAGTGATGCGTAGAGACGCAAAGACATGCAATTACACACGGACCTGGAAGTGACAGATCCGGAGATCAGTTGACCACTAGCAATCATGTACATACAACACTGGAAAGCCATAGGTGTTGAATACACAAAGGTTTGAAACTAGATTATTGACTCTAGTGCAAGTGGGAGACTGTTGGAGATATGCCCAAGAGGCAATAATAAAGTGGTTATTATCATATCTTCACACTTATGATAAATGTTTACATACCATGCTAAAATTGTATTAACCGGAAACATTAATACTTGTGTGATTTGTAAACTAAAATAAGAGTCCCTAGTAAAGCCTCTTGTTAAACTAGCTTGTTGGTTAATATATGATCATGGTTTCCTGATCATGAACATAGAGATGTTATTAACAACAGGATCATATCATTAGGAGAATGATATGGTGGACATACTCCTATAGATAAGCGTAGCATAAAGATCAAGTCATTTCAATAGTTCAATTGCTATATGCTTTCTGATACATAGTAACCTAATTCCTTCGACCATGAGATCATGCATATCACCTTTACCGGATGGATGCTTTGATGACATCAAACACCACACCGTAACTGGGTGGCTATAAAGGTGGCATTGAGTGTTCAGAAAGTATTGGTTGAAACACATGGATCAAGAGTGGGATTTGTCCATCCATATGACGGATAGATATACTCTGGGCCCTCTCGGTGGAATGTCATCCAATTAGCTTGCAAGCATGTGACTGGCTCACAAGGGATCACATATCACGGGAACGAGAAAAGAGTACTTATCGGTAACGAGGTTGAACTAGGTATGCAGAGATACCGACGATCATAACCTCGGATAAGTAAACTATCGTGAGACAAAGGGAAATTGGTATCGTATGTAAGTGGTTCATTCGATCGCAAAGTAATCATAGAAATATGTGGGAGCCATATGAATTTCCAGATTCCTCTATTGGTTATTGTTCGGAGAAGTGTCTCGATCATGTCCGCATAATTCACGAACCGTAGGGAGACACACTTAAGGATTCGACGTTGTTTTGAGTAGTTATGGTATTATGAGAAAGAGACCGAATGTTGTTCGGAGTCTCGGATGGGATCCGGGATATCACGAGGTGATCCGGAATGGTCCGGAGAATAAGATTCATATAAGGAAAGTCCCGTTTCGGAGTTCGGGAATGATTCCGGTGTTTTTCATCGGGAATGTTCTAGAAGGGTCCGGATTGTCCGGCACTCCGGGGGGGAAGGGTACATGAATGTGTCATTGAATGATTGCATCATGTACTAAGTGTTCTTGCTGTTCCAAAAACATGAAAGTCAAATTGCCAGTTTGAAAGTCAAACGTCTAAAACAGGAAACTGTGGAAAACAGGAAACTGTGGGAAACAAGAAACTGTGGGAAACAAGCAAGAGGAGGTTGAAACCAACTTGGAGGAGGAGTTCCTCTCCTCCAAGCCGGCGCCCAGCCCTAGGCCGAGTTGGGGAGGGACTCCCTCCCTCCCTGGCGCGCCTAGCCCCTCCACCTATAAAAGGAGGGGCAGGGCTCCTCCTTGAGACACACAAGTTTCTACCTCTAATCTCCGGTTTAGAGTCGTTTTGGTTTAGAGCTACTAATTGCTTTAGCCTGCGGTTTAGAGCCTTCTAATTGGTGTGTCTAAACTCTAGACCACTAATAGCCCTCTCTCATAATCCACCATACTCGCTCCGGCTTAAGGCGAAGCCCTGCGGGATTTCCCCTCTACTTCCGGTACCACGCCGTTGTGCTGTCGGAATCGCGAGGAGAGTGCTACAACCTCCGCTGCCTGCTGGAACAAGGGAGAGGAAGGTCTTCGTCGAGTACCGAACGTGTGACCGACTGCGGGAGCGCTGCCGGAACGTGGCGCCGGAAGGATCGTCTACGCGATCTTGAGATCGGAAAGAGTACGACTACATCACCCACGAGAATCTGCTCTCGTTAACCGCTTTGGAATCTTCGAGGGTAAGTTATTCCATCGACTCGTTGCTACAATCTAGTAGATAGATCTTGGCTTGTTTGTTTGTATGCGATAGAAAAATTTTGTTTTCCATGCTACGAACCCCTTCAGTTGCAGCAAAAAGACCCGGAGTTTTACTTCAAATTCTCTTTTGATGCAGAGAATAGAGTAGAAAACATATTCTTGGTTGACAGTGTTGCAAGGAAAGCTTACGTAGAGGCGTACCATGATTGTGTGTCATTCGACACAAATTTCTGTACAAATCGCTTCAACATGCCCTTTGCTCCGTTCATTGGGATAAACAGACATGGGCAAACATTTATGCTTGGCTGCGGTTTCATTAGAGATGAGAGGGAAGAAAGTTTTAAGTGGCTACTTAGGGAGTTCCTTGAAGCCATGCATGGTGTACAGCCAGACAATATTATCACAGATCAGGACTGCGCTATGGCGAGAGCGATTTCAGACATCTTCCCTAAGAGTTGGCACAGAAACTGTCATTGGCACGTCATGAAAAACGCTAATGAGAAGCTGGGTTCGTTCCTAGGGCGGCATCCTGGTCTAGCTGATGATTTCAATGAATGCATTGATGAATGCATGTCTGTTGAAGAGTTTCAAGCAAGTTGGACTGAACTGATCGCGAAGTGGGAATTTTCGAAAAATGAGACTTATGTTTCGTTAAAGAAGAATGCTCATACATGGGTTCCATGCTACTTCAGGGAGCGCTTCTTCCCATTTCTGCAGTCAACTCAGAGGAGTGAAGGTTTCAATGCAGTTCTAAAGCGTTACATAAACCCCCAGAATTCAATTAAGCACTTTGTTAGGCAATATGAGAAGATCCAGGGGAAGATTTTGGGCAGGGAAGGCAACAATGATTATCGGACGGATGAGCTAGAGGTGAAGCCATGGTCCCCATTCCCAATATAGAAGCATGCGTTGGCTGTTTATACTCGGGACATCTACCTACGGTTCAGACTAGAATTTGAACTTATTGGTCGTTACAACGTGCAAACACCAGGCCAGAACATGTACTTGTTGGTTCCTAACAATGTCAAGTGCTATCCTTATGGGTCTAGGAACTACATGGTAAATGTTAATGGTGGAAATTTCAACTGCGATTGTTGGAAGATCAAACGCGATGGTATTCTTTGCTGCCATGTACTAAAAGTGTTTACTTACATAGGAATTGATGCAATACCAGATAGGTTCATACTGAAAATGTGGACTCAGCAAGCAATTGAGGACGCACCGTTTCCTACAGATCCAGTACAAGATGATGTGATGCCTGAAGTGTCCCGACAGAAACTATGATTTGCGAACTTGTCAAAATCATTTGTGCAAATGGCTAAGGTCCTTAGTGAATCAGATCAAGCAGAAGCCATTGCCCGTAGACACATTAGGGAGATGAAAACAGAGTTTGCACAACTGAACAAAGTTCATAAGAAGAAAGCAACCAAAACAAATGTCAACTCTAATGTGCCGCACCAAACAGCAATTCCCAATGTGCAACAACAAACACAAGCTCCTAATGTGCAGCAGCGAACACCAGCTCCTAGTGTGCAGCAACAAACACCAGCTCCAAATGTGCAGCAGCAAACACCAGCTCCTAAAGTGCAACGTGCAACTTCCTCGGCTCCTAATGTGCGTCGTGCACCAACAGCAGGTCCCCAGCCCGAAGCAGGTTATGTGGTTGCACCAAATAGAGAAGAATTTGTAGTTCTAAATCCTCCCAGGTCTAACACTAAAGGTCGGAAGAAAGGGAGAATACCATCTGGTATTGAGTTGCAAGCGAAAAAAAAGCACTCTATGTACTGTGTGCAATCAGCCTGGCCATAACGCCGCGACTTGTACTTTTAGGTTGGGCCAAAAGTAGTGCAAATATGTAATTTGATTTGTTTTTTATTATATACCTTATTTCAGTTTGAGGATGGTTTTCCAGTTTCTAGTGTTCTTTGTAGAAGAGACCCATGTATGAGTCTGTAGCTTCCTGATGTTTAGCACATGTGATGAATCATATTTGGGAAGATTCCTACCATTTCAGTGCTCAGCGTTGAATAAGGTGCAAATTCCGCATTCGTTGCTGCAAATGAATAGAGAAATTAACAAAAAAAGGTGTTAGTTAAGTTGTTTTCTAGCCAACTGGAAAACAACTTTACTATGTTTTGAGAACAACTAAATAAACACTAGAGAATCAAGGAAACTCTAACCATGTTGTTGTACATGAAAATCCATAAGAAACCTAATTATCCATGAATATCCCTTTACATGTTCAGTATAAAAAGCAACTTAAGCATCGTGTTAAACCAACTTAATGGATCATAGGATCCAACATAATGTTTTTAGGATTCAAGTTTATTTTTTGACGTGAAAACAGAACCTTTTACAAGCTACTTCCAGTATAAAAACTTAAGCAAAAAAAATTAGTAACAGTACACAACTTAGTCTATTTTAATAACACAACTTATACCCAACAATATGCACAACTTTAGTATATGCAGTAACCAACTTTTAGAAAAAAACCCAGTAGCTGTACAAGTGCAACTTTAAGTATAGAGCCAAAAAACAGTACACAAACTGTAGCATATTTCAGTAACCAAACTTTAGTGAGAAAATAGTATATTCAGTGTGCAAAAAAACATAAAGGCAAAACACAACTCAAAAAAAAAAGTTACTGCATAACCAGAAATTATGTTGCTGTTCTCACTTTGATGACTGCTTTGGAGGGTTGATATCTTCAACTTTGAATGTCGCGATCTGTATTGCTGAGCTTGAATAGTTCTCTTGCCATAAAGTCTTGATGGGAGCGACTATTTCCTCAACTTGTGCTGCGAGCTTCTTGTCTTCCAAAGATCTTATGGAATCGAGCACCTCAAATTTTTTGTCCCTTAAGTTAATGACAAAAAGCCAGTAGTGATTGACGGGGACTGGCGCGTCGGGTGCCAGATTTTCAAGTACAGGGAGCAGGACCTGTGTTTTGCAAAAGTTTAAAAAGTTTGGTTGTTAAAAAAAATGAAAGTTGCGAATACGAGATAAAAAATGGAGAATAAGTACTTACACTGTCTTTCCTGTCAAGATGGGCAGGAACTTTTCCAAAATGCTTTTTTAGCTCTCTTTTGTTATAATCCAGATCTTTCAGAAGAGACTGCAAAAAAAGAAAAGCAGTAACCAAACTTAGCCATCTTTGAAAAGGTAAACCCAAAAGCAGTAAAAACAACTTAGGCAGTTTGAATAACCAACTTAGGCAGTTTCAATAACAAACTTAGAACCATCATGAAACCAACTTATAAACTTATAAGCAACTAAAAAAATAAAAAGACAAATCTTAAGCATTCTAAAAAAATCAGAAACCAACTAGGTAGAATTTTAGAACAAAACTTAATCATGTCGCAAGCAACAACTTACCATCGTAAAAACAAGCAACTATCAAAAAGGATGAACCAACTAAGGAGGATTTTGAACAAAGTTAAGAAACCAACTTGATGGATTTCAGTATACAACTTAGTAAGGAAAAAAGTGCAAAACTTAAATGAATTCTGAAAAAATTACAACTTAATGACCAATGTAAGCAAGTTAAACTAGAAAGAAGTTGTGTGGAGTATATTTACCGAAACCCTCAAAGGCATGACGAGCTTCTTTATCTTCTTAAGTTTCCGTAGCATTATGGATTCGATTTCGAGTTCCATTACAGTGTTCGACACCCACCCGCCTGGCAACATTGAGTTGGCTAGATCTCTTAGAGAAACGAAAAACTTGTCATAGCTGACAAAATTGGGGTCTTGTTAACATCTTGCCCCCTCCCAGCTCTTTTTCCATGTGTAGTAACTGCATTGTATATATCTTTCACCTCGGCAGAGCATGTAAAAACCCTTTTGTCAACATACGAGAAGTAAGGGGATTTCATGCAAGGTCCCTGCCTAACAATCCTCCTTTCTTGTACTTGCGGACGCTCTACTGCTGTAGTACTGCCAGATGCATCAGTGTTGAATGTGGCCCCAATCCCTGCCCTTGCTGGTGTGTTCAAACCAGCATCAGGATGCTCTCTAACCACAGGACTGGTTCCCTGAACTTGCGGACGCTCTGCTGCTGCAATACTGGCAGATGCACTGGAGTTTACTGCAGCTTCAGTTCCTGTATCTGCTTGTGTGTCAAAACCAGTGTCAGCTTGCTCACTAACCACAGTTTCTTGGATGCCTTTCTCCCTTTCTACTCTTTCAATAGCAGATACAACTTCTCTCCAAGTCTGGTCATCCCAGTCATCGTCATAATTGAACCTTTCAGAATCCAAGTTTACAGGGGTTATAACTGACTGTGGGAGGTTTGAAGCATTGTTGAGTCCCATGTTTTCATCCTTCTCTGGGCTATCCAAACCAAGATCAAAAGATGGTGCATCACAAGCTTGATTCAATCTTTCCTGCCATAATCTCTTTTCAACCAATGGATCTGATTTTGGTGCCGGTGGTGGACAAGTTTCACGCGTGGCCTCCTGCTTCCTGTTGCTGGTTGCTCCTCCATCTAGAGTACCTACTCGTGCCAATGGTGTAGTTGTAGTTTGCTTTAGCCATGTTTCGCCAACCTCGGGAGGGAATGCGCTTGCTGTATTGCTTGTTGAACCGCGGAAAGTGGTGTTTGGTGAGCATGGCTGGTCTGGGCGGCCACGGTGTGCCGCAACTTTATGTCTCCTCCTCTGTTGCTGCACATCACCTCTTATGTCTAAATTCTGTAGTTTGAAGCACTCTGCTGTTAGCTTCTGTATTTCTTCCTCTCCTCCAACCTGATCTGTTTGTAGTGGAGGCACACTTGCAAGGGATGGTGCTGCCATTACTCCCCGGTCTGTGAACGGACTCCACGTGGAGAATGAAGGTGAATCAGCGCTTCTGTTTGCACTGGCATCTGCATGGATTTCAGAATCAGTGCACCTCTTTCTTAGGTTGCTAGCAGGACCATCGTGTCCCTTTGTTGGTGTTAGCCTAGCAGA
The DNA here is from genome assembly GCA_916181665.1 of Avena sativa. Lineage (NCBI taxonomy): Eukaryota > Viridiplantae > Streptophyta > Magnoliopsida > Poales > Poaceae > Avena > Avena sativa. Next base: position 340,178,912 of record OV702281.1, read on the forward strand.
TCTTCTCGGTGTCTTGTGCGAGTCACCGCCCTGGTCTCCCCCATGATCATCTTCCCTATCTAATCCATTGTTGTTATTCCTGTCCTCTTCATCTTCCTTATCATTGCCATCTTCCCCATCGTCACCGTCGCTGCTGTCTTCAGAATCATCATCTTCATTGTTGTCACTGTTGTCTTTGTCATCCCCATCGTCACCGTCGCCTCTATCAATCCTTTGTCTATTCCTTCTAGCCTGAGCATGGCTAGAACTTTCCGCGCTTTCCATAGTTCCAATAGCTTCCACAAAAGCATCAAGCCTGTTTGATATGTCCGTGCATAACTCCCCAAGCATAACATCAATCTTCCTTTTGTTCTGCCAAAAACAAATAAAATCACTATTGGTTGCAACTTATCAGAAAAAATATAAAACCAGTTACAAAAAGGAAAAAACACAAAAAAAATACTTTAGAAACCAACATCCAAGGGACCAAGTACTACTTAGATCCAACTTAAGCATGCTGCATACAACAACATACCCATCATGAGCAAGCAAATTTTTTAAAACAAAATTCAAATCAAAAAGCATTCTGATAAAATATTAGGAACCAACTTAGTACTACTTAGATACAACTTAAGCATGTTGCATACAACAACATACCCATCATGAGCAAGCAACTTTTTTAAAAGAAAATTCAAATCAAAAAGCATTCTGATAAAACATTAGGAACCAACTTAGTACTACTTAGATACAACTTAAGCATGCTGCATACAACAACATACCCATCATGAGCAAGCAACTTTTTTAAAAAGAAAATTCAAATCAAAAAGCATTCTGATAAAACATTAGGAACCAACTAAGTAGTACTTAGATCCAACTTAAGAATGCTGCATACAACAACATACCCATCATGAGCAAGCAAAATTTTTAAACTAAGAAAAATCAAGCAACTAAAACCAAGTTAGGTAGTTTATGTCAGCAACTTAGTAATGAACTTAGTAACCAAGTTAGGCAGTTTCTGAAACCAACTTAGGTGTAATAGGAAAACAACTTAGCCGATTGTTAGTGTCTCTGATTTTTTGCAGTAGTATACAACATACATTTGGAGGGCAAAAACTAGTGAATGCAAAATAATCTAGGTTCACCTCATATGGAAAGCTCCGCGGCGACTTTGAAGAAACAAAATCTTCGGTCCTTGTCATCCCCACAAAAAGCCCATCAGTTATGTTTGCACCAACACCTTCTTTCAGCTATATTTTCATGTCATCAAAACACATAAAAAATAAAAACTTGTTAGATGGTCCATGGCTACCCACGCGTCACTAGAGACAAAAAATGAAAAAGGAGTAAATGCTTACTCTTAGTTTCCCAAAGTCTCCATTGCCTTTAGAATCCTTGCGTGCGACAGCTTGTATTAGTTTGTCATTCCATGCTTCAGCCCGGACTGGACAGTTTTCTTCAGATTGCACCACCTCGTCAACCTCTAGAGAATCAAGGTAGAGGATATGCATTGGAAAAGAGAGGATGACTATCTCTGTTACAAATTTGATTTGTCACATAAAAAATAATAGGAAAGAGGGGAATTATTTTCAGCAACTTTACCACGAGGTGATAAGGCAGCAGCACACAGACTTTTTCTTTGCTCCCATCTTCTTTACTTGTGTGAAAATTTGGTCAACAGCAAATTGGGCAAAATTGTTCCTTCGAAATATGTTGAGATCAACAAGGGACCTGTAGCACCTTGGACTGATACTAGAAGCGGTAGTCGGGCATACAGAATAGCTTATTGCACCGGCAAAATATGCACGAAGGAACTTCAAGTCTGCCACCCCACCCATGTTTTTTATCATTTTGCACCAGTCGGCCCACTCCGGTGCTGAACCACTCTCTATGTTGTATTCTCTGTTGAAGAAGTCAATAGCTTCTGCCTCCATATCATAACAAATAGGCTGCCCCTCGTTCGGGATCCCAAACACTTTCGTGTATGAATCTGCATTCATTGGGATTGTTCCCCTCCCTAGGATGACAAGCTCGTTTCATATGGGGTCAAAGCAAGACAGAACCCACATGCTTAGATCCACTGACATCTCCTTAGCCTGCACCTTTATCATCCCTCCCCATCCCCATTCTTCTATTAGAGTTTTCTGTTCTGGAGACAAAATTTGGTTCAACTTAAACAACCTCACGGGCGAAGCGCGGTTCCTTCCAAACTGTTGAAATTTTCAACAAAAAAAGCAAATTCAATGTTGATCCTTAACAAAAATGTTAAAAGGTTTAGCCTCTGTTAACAGGGAAGAAAAAAAGCAGTAAAGCGTACCACAGTCCGTCTTTTCCGAGTAGGCTTCACCGCAACAGATTTTCCTTTGGCTACATCATGAGGGACTTGCTTGCTCCCCCTTCTGCATTATCTTCCGGTAAGCGCATGCGGGCGCATTTGGTATTGTCTTTAGCCATGTGTCCCTAGTGATATTCTACCCTGTAAAAAAGCCCCAAAGTAACTCAGCTTAGCACTATG